>OY744535.1:57652298-57854798 GCA_963556195.1 Sepiola atlantica | reverse complement strand
TAAACGCTTTATGTGCAGCGTGAACTTATTTTTCTGAGCCTTTCATCATGTTCTTACCTCCTGTTAAATCAACTGCCAAAATATACGAAGTAAGTCCAGATTTCTTGTTTCCTTTTCATACATGGCATCTTGATGTGTAACAAGTTAATACTCTCGACGGGGATAATAGCTACGTGACACCTAATTATTAGAGCCAATGACATGTATAACCATTTCAAGTACATTTGATATTTTCATGTGTGGAAACCGTTAGGAAGAAATAAAAGGTACCACGTTATATATGCTATGTAGTACTACAACGTGAAATAAACAATCATTACGTGAAAAGTATAGATTATTATTATCAAATTTATTTCAATTCATAGCATGTCAGTTAAGCTAATCATTTATAGTAATTGTTATTCAATTATAAGATTTATTGATAATCAGATTGTGCTAACAATTGGATGATCTAATCAATGGTGAATTCTAATGTTGAATTCTAATGCTGAACACATGACTTTGATTAAAAAATATCATAGGCGATCTACATTTCTGAATATTAGAGAGGAGAGTAAATAATTTATATTATTTTGATTATCGGACTACTATTCTCATCTATTATATTCACAAATTTTCGGCCGATGTAACCTCCGATCTTCCTTGTACTAGAATGGTCCACGTAGATCCTGTACGTAACGGGTAAATGCGTTGAGTAAGAATCAGTTCTAAGTAAATGCGTTGGGGTGTTGAATACTCAATCCTTACAAGAGGCGATATTAACTAAGAATAAAATAAAAATTACTTAACATTTCTTCCCGGTCATGGCTGACAGAACGAGAACAATAAAACGTTCCGTTCGGAATTCCGTATAGAATTCTGAGTTTGAAGTAAAGATTCCCTAGTTCAAAAGGTCGAAGGCCGCGATGGGACGATTCCAATGTATTTTCCTTATTTCGATATGATTACTGATTCTGTTCTAAATTCACGAGTCGGAATCGGTAATTGTATCAATTACCGATTCCGACTCCGATTCCGTTTAAATTTCTAAATATCTAGTTAAAGAGTTATTGTTTTTTTTTTAATTTTCGGATTACTGTAAGATCCTGTGCAATGTGTGTATATATTTTCGCAAAAGTAAAAACACACTAAAGGTCGGGGTGCGTACATTATACGAATTATAACATTTCTTTCGCAAATATTTGCCTCGTAATTAATTAAAAAAAGAATTACCTTATAAACTCATTGTAAAAATTTAATTTATATTTTTTCACATGACAGTTTACATATTGATCCACTCGTGCTGTTACTTGTGCCATTTTTATTTTGTCATTTCTTCCGGTTCTATTTTCAACGAAAGTCGTTATTATGATATATTGATTTTAGTTTTACTGCTAGTTTTAAAACAACAAATATTTATTTTGTCATTTCTGCCGGTTCTATTTTCAACGAAAGTCGTTATTATGATATATTGATTTTAGTTTTACTGCTAGTTTTAAAACAACAAATATTTATTTTGTCATTTCTTCCGGTTCTATTTTCAACGAAAGTCGTTATTATGATATATTGATTTTAGTTTTACTGCTAGTTTTAAAACAACAAATATTTATTTTGTCATTTCTTCCGGTTCTATTTTCAACGAATGTCGTTATTATGATATATTGATTTTAGTTTTACTGCTAGTTTTAAAACAACAAATATTTATTTTGTCATTTCTTCCGGTTCTATTTTCAACGAAAGTCGTTATTATGATATATTGATTTTAGTTTTACTGCTAGTTTTAAAACAACAAATATTTATTTTGTCATTTCTTCCGGTTCTATTTTCAACGAATGTCGTTATTATGATATATTGATTTTAGTTTTACTGCTAGTTTTAAAACAACAAATATTTATTTTGTCATTTCTTCCGGTTCTATTTTCAACGAAAGTCGTTATTATGATATATTGATTTTAGTTTTACTGCTAGTTTTAAAACAACAAATATTTATTTTGTCATTTCTTCCGGTTCTATTTTCAACGAAAATCGTTATTATGATATAGTGATTTCAGTTTTACTGCTAGTTTTAAAACAACAAATATTTATTTTGTCATTTCTTCCGGTTCTATTTTCAACGAAAATCGTTATTATGATATAGTGATTTCAGTTTTACTGCTAGTTTTAAAACAACAAATATTTATCATTTTATCATTAGTACTAGCAATGGATTATTAAGTTTTAAACCAAAAAATTAAAAGAATCGTTTTTTGAAAGCGAAAATTAAGCAAAACATTTTCCGGTACCGATACTGATACCCCGAAAAGTTCCGATTTTTCTTATTCCCAATTCCGATTCCAAATAATCGTCCCAACACTAGTCGTAAGTTAAATCAGCTTAAACGTTGTGAAAAGAATAACTAAGATGAGAATAGTAGTCCGAAGAATCTAAATAATATGATAGGCGATCTGTTCTCTAGCTCAATCGCTTTTCTCCCTCTCTACTCTCATACGATCTTTTAGACAGGAATAAATTGAAGAACTCGCCATTCGAAAATAAATAAAAGATATAGATTAAATATGAAGATATTCTTTTAAAAATGATTTGCGATTAATTAATAACACTTTTACAGAGTTTTAATTACCTACTAGACACCATCCTCGAGTGTCTTCGGTTTCTCTGTACAAGGGTTTGTCAGGACAACCTGACATGAGGATAATTCACCCTACAAGTAAACGCTGACCAAATATAAAAAATAACATAGTATTCTTGATATAAGGAGCTAAAAAACAATACTACTTCAAGTTCAAAAACTAGTAAACGGTAAGTGTTAGATAGAAAGATTCCGACCCAGAAAACAGCAATTCTTTCCCCTCTGTAAAAAACAGCGCTCATTGAATGTGAGGACGCGAAATAACTCTTGAGGTTGCTGAAAGTAAACCGAAAGTTAACTTTCTACTCTCCTCTAAACTTATGGACTATTATTCAATGCCAATCTAGGGTGTAGTATAGTATCTGTTATATTGTCATGATACCACTTTCCCAAACAATGCATTTTTCTTTTTGTTTATGTGTGTAAGGGGTACTGTAGTATCTTTTTTGTGGTCATAATGCAATCTTTCTAAGTATTACGTTCTCGTTTATTTGTTGAAGGGGGTCGTTTAATATATGTGCTGTTGTCATGACATACCCACACGCATTACCTATTTTTTCGGAGAAGTCTATTATATGTTCGTTCGTTATGATCCTATACTCCCACACATTGCATCCTTTTTTGAAGATCAGTGTAGTATATGTTCGTTCGTCATATATACAAGGAAAACTATACGGCTGCTGGGAGGCATATTTTTGCTAGTATAGATACAACTGATAGTATATTTTTTGTTTTTCTATATTTATTCTTCAAGTTATTAGATATCATTGCGTTTAAGTTTGTTGGAAAAAATGATTTTTGGTTGAGTGAAAAAAATTACTATTAACAAATCAAAAACGGAAAGAATTTAATAAAATTCAATCGGCTTTTAATAAGAGGAAAGTAATCTCACGGGCTGAATTGTTACAGTTGAATAAGTTTTAATCAACTAAATCGATACAGAGAATTAAACGAATGCACTGACATTGGGATTTCATGGTTGAATGCACGTTGAAAATAGAATGCTGATTAGTACATGCGGCGTGAATAATGAGATCAGTAAACAGAATTTAAAGGACTCAATTCTAAGGACTTGTGTGTTTTTTTCTGTTGAAATTAAACGCAATCATCTGATGTAACGATCTCAGTGGATTTCCTTTAAGATACAACCGTGACTCTTGCATCTTGAAATAAAGCACAAAAGGATGGGGCACTTTTGAACCATTTGAAATAATGTTGAGCTTAAATTATCTATTAGAATGTTGATTCGTTTTCAGTGATCAACATAATTATCTCTTATTATTCCACTCGATAGAACCTGAATGAAACCACTTTAAGCATGAGTTACTTTTTTTTATATTAGAAAATATATTTGATATTACGTTGTGTGTCTGAAAAGTAACGGTGCTATGTGTTGTTTTATGCGAGATATGGGCAAAAGAGAGGGCAGGCGGATTTTGTTAACATCTAATATGAGAGCTCGAGAACATACTCAGGTATGAAAGAAAAAAATAGACACCCTTATTATAAGTAATAGTGAATACTGCGCTTAGAGAGTCCTGATTAGACATAGGCAGTTAATATTCGGTTGGATGATGAACAATATTATTAGAGGATTAGAATCGATGGGTGGAATGGGCAGAATTTGAGTAATTAAAAGGAAGTATTTGTTTGACACCCATGTGGACGTCAGCAGAGAAGCAATCCTTGTCAGGGAAGCAATTCTATGACAGAGATAAAGATCGCAGTGAATGATGGCCGCGATGCCCTGAATCAGCTCAGGTCCTGCACGTACACTTTCCGATCTAAAAAAGGACACATATAGGCCTGTAATTGCGAGATAATGTCAATAGTTGATATCTTCTGCAGTTTAATAACTAGTAAAATTAATTAAACTATTTAATAAGTAAAAGAGACAAAACAGCGATTTTAATCACGTGTTCCTTTGATGAGTTTCTTCGCAAAACAAAATGCTTTCTGTCCAGTTCAGATTGTATGAAACTGTCATTTCATCACGTCCCAACGCATTACTCTCTGCTGAGCGTGCGATCCTGTAAGTGTTGTATGATACTAGTGATCTTGGCTCACATGACAGAGATAAAGATCGCAGTGAATGATGGCCGCTATGCCTTGAATCTGTTCAGGTTCCGCACGTACCCTTTCCTAGGGAAACGGACAAAGATAGGCTTGTAAGAACGACATAATGTCAATACTTGATATCTAAACCATCGTTTACAACCGAAAATCATGTCAGAGAAGACAACAAACTTTGTTTCACTCTTCCCTGACATCTTTTTCTCGTTTGTTTGTATAATGAAACCAAGAATTTCAAGTCGAAAAAAGTTACAGGTATGTGTTATTCGTTGACGTACATATCTACGTCAGGTTTCTGAAAACTCGCTTCTGAACGTCAGTTCCACCGGGACGAATATGTTTTTATTTTAAATTGAAATTAACAAAAAATATTCTTTTAAATCAGTAAATGTTTTACTGGAATACACCCAATTATAACTTCCTGATTATTTATGTTATAAAGGAAATGTTCTGTGTGTCTGTGTGTGTGTGTGTGTGTGTGTACAATTGAAATTCCGAAACTATACAATACACTCACACAAAGCTGTTGTATTCCTTTCTTATGGATATCGCCCCAGACAATGCATGAAACCACTTGATGTAAGGAGCTAACAAAATATTACTTCAAGGTCAAAAACTAACCAACTATATAACATGGATAGATTGCGACGAAGAAAACAGCAATTATTCCCCCTTTGACAAAAAAATCGCTGGAAGTGAGGACGAAAGGGAAGCGAGACTTACAAGGCTGCCAACAGTAAACCAAAAGGTACACTTTTTTTTCAGCATAACCTCAGGCAGAATATAGCCACAGGTTTGTAATATTCATTATTTTGGCGCCAATATGAACAGAAGTAGTCGGGGTCGATAATTAGGGCGATATTCTAATTTGATTATAAGGCTCATTATTATGTAGGCAGGAAGTGTCGATCATTGCGAATCGCTTATTACCTAACCTCCACGTTTGTCATTGTAATTACATTCCGTAAACTAACAGAATTAGTACATAATACTATTTTTGGACTATTGTTCCCATCAACATTATTTTACTTCAGGCTATTAAGTAGTCTTAATTAAATAAGTCATATTATTAAAATAATTTTGTTGAAAAGGCAAATATCAAAATAATCCTTCTCTTTTTAACCTCATTTATAAATCACGAAATGAGAATTAAAAATGGGCAAAGGTGTTCACGTTTACATTAAAAGTAAGAAAAATATACATTTCTAAAAGTATGTCAAACTATGAGTTATATTAAAAGATGTTAAGCGTAATTTGTTGCTAGTCATTGATATAATTGAAATGAAATGTAAAAAAAATATTACATTTAGAAACGGAACATTTTTAAACTAAAAATATTTGTTGATACAAAAAACTGTCGTATAATCCGTTGTGGTTGTCTTGTTTCTCTACATAGACCAAGCGGAACTTCCATGAACAAAGTTTATTTCCTAGAGCATTCCATCTGTAGAACAAAATATCGCGAAGTAGCTTCCCAGTCGACTACAACATGGTCATCTTCAAGTCTAATGTAAACAAATACTTGTTGAGTCGTCCTCCTGGATAAACAATTCTTCTAACAATTCATCTGCCCAACTCACGGTTGTTTCCAATCAACGCGTGATGGCACCCATCGTCCAAACCATATATTTAACCATTATCCTCGAGTGCTCCCTGTGCCTTGATATTGGGTGACCCGTTAGTAACAAAAAAGATTCGTGATTTTCAACCTTTTTTGGTCATAAATACACAGTAAATACACTTTTTACTTCACAAAATATAATTTTCTTAAAATAGCCCATGACAGATAAAATGCATATATTTATTTGCTGGAAAGAATCAAAATGAAAATCGAATAGTCGCGCTGTATTGTCCACTTACAAATCAAATTGTCCCCTCTCAGACATACGTACAGTAATACGTTGCGTCTAGATTCTAAGCTCAACGTGTTGTCTCATAACCATCTTGGATTTCCTTCCTCGCGACTGAATGATCGCTTTGGTGAATGGAAGAACACGGACACCGAATATCCGCAACATCAATGTATCTCACCGGCAGCGCTTTCATTACTATTTCCTCTTCATATTGGTCATGAAGAGAGCTTCTCCACGGTCAACTTGAGGATGACACAATCCTGCACAAACGAACTACTGACCATTTATTATTTGCACCCCTTACTATGACACGTGATCTGGCTAAACAAATTAGCGTCTTTGTTATATCTCAACGACAATTTACTACATAAACAGACGTGAAAGATTTTACTTGCGAACAAAATCACATAGATTAACGTAGACCGGATGCCAACAATGAAAATGCAGTGTTAGCTAATTATAACACTTATTTTATGATGTTCATTTATATTAGTTTAAGTTCCAACCAAATAATAGAACTGTGTAATTTCATTTTATTTTATGTACAATTATCAGAATTTAGATTGTATCTCTGTTCTGTTTTAGATGAAAGGTTATAGATGATTTGAACCCTCCAGTTTTACTACTTTACTAGAAGGGAAGAATAATGGGTGACTTAATTGGATACTTCAAAATAATCAATAGAATGCCTCACTCTTTTAATATCTCTCCTCGCTTGGGTAATTTATTGGGAAGAAATATTTCAAAAGTTTCATCTAACACACAATTAGATTTTCTCGAATCAAGTAAGATAATTTTATAACAATTGGCCTAATCAGGTTACAATGCACTAACATAACTTTTTAGATGATATATATATATATATATATATATATATATATATATATATATATATATATATATATATGTGTGTGTGTGGGGGGGGTGTGCCATCCACGGACAGCTGTTTCGTTATTTAATACTCACCAATTAGGCTAAACGTAGTCAGCGAATTCACGCCGATATTCGAGACCGCACCTATTATAATAGTTATCTGACACTTTCTACTCACGTTTACAAGCCGGGCACTGATAGTAAGAGAAATTATAAAGCATTATGAAATGTACTTCTGTTTACATTCTACGTTATATGTAACCTAAGAGAACTCAATTCGTTTTATAAAGAGCATTGCCTTACGCAACATGGAATCCGTAATGTATACATATATATATATATATATATATATATATATATATATATATATATATATATATATATAAGATATATATATATAAGATATATGTGTGTGTGTGTGTGTTCTGCGTAAAAAAGATTCACATATTTCATAAGAATATGGTTTCTCTCTGTTTTCGTTTTACTTCAGCGTAAAGTCTCAGAAATCAAGGGTCTACTTCGTGAGGCTCACACTTGAATTATATATGAGATACATAGATATCCTAGTGATCAACTAAATTTTTCCTTTATCTCTCTAACCTAGAGTTAGTAAAGATGTGAAGAACATTAATTTTTACTTCCCAAATAATCAACTATGTTATAGTATATTGTTCTTGTAGCCACTTGATCTTACCGGATTCCAGGACAAGAATTCATTTAGTCTGGTGGAATATCCAGCAGAATGTTGTTACGACAGGCAATATCACGATGAGAAGGTGCACCATTCTAAGTATAAGCCAGTGTAGGGTAGTCATACCGAGAACATTTTATTTGGGATTAGAATACGATGTTATTCTCAATATTTGCTCAAGTTTATTTTTGTAGGGTGAAGTATACTAATGCCAAGTTATCCTGACAAACAACTGTACAGAGAGACCGAAGCCACTCGAGGACAGTGTAGGCATTCGAATTCTCTCCTGTAGGCATATAATGTATGTGGGTGGGCCTATATTTAAGTAGTTTCGTTTTAATTTTTATAATCAAAAGTTGAAATCAGATTGCTGATTAAAATTAGAGATGTCTTAAAATGCAAAATAAATACATGAATGGGAAAATTCTTTTGTTTTTTTAACAATTCAATTGAATAATTCATAAAACACGTAGAAAATTGCAGTACGAAAATGGCCTGCTGTGAAATTCAATAAGAAAATATGTTTATTGTATATTAAAAGAATTCCGTTCTTAGAAACGAGTTTTTTTTTAGAGAGAAATGTTACGCTTAAACGATATTATTACCATGTGTTCAGCCTAAAAACATATCATCAGCATTAGCAATATTATGAATAGGAAAAATAAGTCGTAAACAGAAGACGGATATAATAGTTTGCATATTACATAATTACATTATGTAAATAATATGGATTGTAAATTTATTTACGGGAATATGTATTTTACGTAATTCATGTAACATATTCATATAAATATTAACGAAAGACAAATAATCAGGACCTATATTTTACTGGGTCGCCAATTTAAGCTAAGGAAGAAAGTCAGAACGACGGACTTACTTGGAAGAGTTAATACGTCTGACCGAATTCGACCGATATAAAAATGTTATGCATGAACATTGTCACCCTTCTTCCTCGAAATAAATAATGGCTCCACGGCCAAATAAAACGAAAAATGATGTTAATATTTATTAACAGGACCACAGAAAAAAAGAGAGATGGTACAACGGGCTGATTCATGTCGGTTAGATTATGTAGTATCCTGGAGTTAAGCATCTCGCCTGCTTGTTGTTCAGTCAGGCCGAGAAAAGAATGAGGTACGTATTATCTGTCTGCTTGAAGGAAAACTGCATCATAAATATAACCTCAGGTATCGTCTTGGCGCCAAAATGTGTTAGCACGTATAAATCTTGCTACACGTTGAAGCGGCATACGTCCACGTCGTAAAAAGGTAATAATTACGTAATCGTAAAGTCAAATTACCATTAACACTAACGCATGTTGATACGAAATAGTTCGCTCATGCAACTGCTACACATACAAACCGTACGAAATGTATAAGAAATAGTCAGCTCAAAAGACGATCGAAATAAACTACTTAATCAAAGGTGTATCTTTGTTATAAAATATAGTTTTCTAATTTGTATTTGCAAATTTAAGAAATGAAAGATAATAGTTGGTTTCTATGAGTATTTTAACGCTTTTCAGACCATCTCTAAACATGTATTGTACACTCACGCTTCCACAACAGACCATCATGATTGCAACCACCAATCTGTTAATTGTCTGTCTGACGTCATTTCCGTCTAAATTCTATCATTTATACCTATTAACATATATTTTTTAAAAGATATTAGTCTCGAAAATAATATACAAACGCAGCATTTTTTACAGAAAACTGATATGTGCAAATACAAATGTGTATGGCTCTATTCTGATGGAAATTACACTTTGATTTCACTATGACAATCTATTTTTTATCTATCGATTCATCCTGGCAATTAGGGTATCATTACTGCGTGTATGCGTTCCTTACATAACAAGGCTTACTAGTTTCCATGTTACTAACAACACGAGGCAGGTGGTTAAGTTGTTAACGACACGGACTAACGACCCGAACGTGCCAAGTTCGAATTCAATTTATTCCATAGAAACACTTTCATTCAGGATGTTGGCCACCTTTACATGGTCTCTCCCGTAAATACCCAATATATTTCTCGAAATAATTCGTACTATAAGGATATCGGGGGAAACAAATGCCAAAATAGAATCATCTGCTTATATGAATGAATGGACCAACAATAAATCCCCTCTGACCTGGTCAATAATCTGTTTTCAGTTTTTCCATTGATGAATGTTTAACGATTACAAAGGCGTGCACATCTGCATAAGGCTACGCATTTATTGATTTACAATCGCAGTTTTATGGCGAAAATGTATTTATTTTCTGTGTTTCCCTTCTTAATCCATCGATTTCATGGAAATATATTGAAAGATAATATCGATTCCGGTTCAGGATTAATTGATCGACTCATCTAGGGGTTTGCTGAGACATTATTTTTTCTATATTATGATAACAAATACATAAGAAAATCACTTGGCAGTATGAGTGCAGAAACGTGAAAATCCACTATCAAATAGATTTCCATTCATTTTTCTCTTTTTGTTACATTTCTGTTTTGTAGTGTTGCTACATTTTGTCAAACATCAATATATATTTTCATAAGGTGTCACCACTTATCAAGGCCCAAAGGTCACTCGAGGATAACGTGTAAATGAGTGTCATGTGTACGGTAGAGCAACGCCGTCATGATTAGTAATGAGGATAGAAATTGGGCAGAATTTTATTATTTTAGAGGGCGGCCTTACAATATTCTTTTTACATTGGACTTGAAAACGACCATGTTGTATTCAGCTGGGAAGCATCCCCGTAGTATTGTGTCCCACAGACGGGTAGTTCTAGGAAAGAAACTTTGCTCATGGAAGTATCGTTTTATCGAGAGAGAGAGAGAGAGGGGGGGGGAGAGAAAAAGAGAGAGAGAAGGGAAAATGATTGGCAATGATTGTAGCTAGATGGGTTTTTGTTATAAATATGTTACAGGTGGTCATAGATTGAAGCTCGGTCGAGCACTTACCATGAAAATAACGATAGAGTAGAGAAAGACTAGCAACGTCTCTTCTGTGAGAAAGGGACTGAAGGATGGAGAAAAAGACATCACTTACTAGTTTTTAAGTCGGTTTTGTATTCTATCAAGGCAGGAAAGGATGCCCTGAACAGTACCTCTCGAGATGTGGCAACAATACTCCATCTTAAGACGTATTTGACTACTATACAGGTAGAGGATTGCATCAGGAGTGAGATACCTTCTGGAGCGGTAGAATGATCAATCCATTGTCCGAGCGACCTTGGTAATCGATTTGATGTAAGTCTTCGATTTCAGGTCTAGAGTAAAGGTCGGTCCCAGAAACTCATTAAAACAGGGGGCTTTCACAAGACGAGGGTCATATTGCCAGTAAAGATCTTTTGCTTCATGAAAAGGGTTTTCTTTTACGAAATTACCTTTCAAAATTAATAGTGCATCTAACGGACAAAAGTGTCATTCGTATCCGACATGAGATCACTGACTCGTGGATGAGTCATTCTAATAACCCCAATAGTCGTATGACATTTCTGCAAACAAATCTGAATGCCAAAAACGTATTTTATATTTCTGTTTAAGTTATTATTACTACTGCACGAAAGTAAACCCTGACTTGTCAGTTTCGATTTTGAAACTGTACAGAACATTCAGTATTTTTAAAGTAATATTTATTTTCCATGCTCATTAACCTGATTGACTATTATTTGATCAATGATGAACAGAGTCCTTTATGTCATACGAAATGCCATTTTTACTATATAATACTATTGGTTAAGATGATAATGATGTAAAAATATTATCAAGTAGGAGCTATTGAAAACTTCCAGCACTATTTTCATGAGTTTAAGTTATATATCTGTTGGCGCATTACTTCTGAATAAATTTCATGAAAAATATATTTTCTGAAAACCTCTTATTTGCTATATAGTTTCCATCGCTTGATATTGAGAAATATCGATAAATGATCCTAAAAGACAAACACCAATCATGGCAAGTAAGGTTCCCTCAAATATGTAAAAAAAAGAAATTAACATTAACATAGGATGATAAATCACCATAGAATGAAAATAATAAATATTTGGAAAAGAGTTTTCATCAGAATTGCGTTATTTTTTGTATTATTTGTATTATTCTGTATTGTATCGACTTTTATTTTAATATTGGATATTATTCTTACAACGTTTCGGTCAATATAATATCCGCTTTGGTCCAGATAAATACTTTCGAACTTGAGAATATTTATTTCGACTTCGCGAATCTATTCGAAAAATTGTGAGGATAATATCCAAAATGATGAGAATAGTTCGAATAATCCAAATAATACAAATTATTAATCCTCACCTAAAATATTCTTAAATACGTTATTTTTTTCTTATATTTAGTGTTCTTTGAAAAAATAATCAAAACGATTACGTGTACTGAAATAAAACGGTGAAAACATATCAATCCCAAATATTTAGGATTGGCCATTTATGCTACAAAATGTATTTGACAAAATCAGCATTTGAGTTCTCGTCAGAAAATGGTGATTTCACTATTTATTCAATGGTAATAGCAATATTTTGCGTTTATATTTCACAATAAAACGATGGTGTTTATAATACAATTATTAGTATGAATTCTATTTCCGTTTACATGTAGATATATACATGTTTTAATAATTCTAATTGTAATATATTGGTGGGGACCTTAGTACTATAAATATTGGTTACAGTATACTTGTACGGAGTGATCTAGCATCATGGGTAAAAAGAATGTATTCTGGAATTCATGAGGTTACAAGGTTATAAGTCCGGTTTGTTATAATATGACAGAGCAGCCTAATATCCCCAAACAGCTCCTCAGCAACAAATTAAAATTTCCATACACAGACGTCAAGATAAACATACATGCATATATCCGTAAGAAATAGCAGTCTCGATTGAGCTGTAATACATTCAATAAATTGTAGAAAATACAACCTGTTCTCAGAGAATGGGGGAGAGCTGTACAGAGTCACGAAGGGAGGAAGTTGTCCTCTCTCGACTCCGTATTAGTAACACAAAAACCATACATTAATTCCGGCTTAAGTAGAAGGAGCCACCATGATCTGCAACTTGTCAAGTGCTATACATTGTTAAACACTTTATGTAAGAATGTGTTGATATTGCTCACATGCGACGAAAACACTACAATGTTGGTACTATGAAGCAACTATTTAAAGACATCAAAGTAGAAATCATGATGTCCTTTCTGAAAATGATGAGTTTACACCCTAAAATCTAATATATTTTAAGTTCAATAAACCAAACGTCCCTAGGAAAAAATGAATCGATTGCAGACTGTTAACTCAAGAAATATACACATATAAAATAAATTCATAAAAATCTGTTAAACATCTAAAAATAATATGAACCTCAAGCATAAAGTCTTGTTTACCAATATAAATGGAGTCGGCATTAAACACACACACAAGGGTTGATATGCTATAAAACAAACCAAACAAAACAAATATTATTGAATGATAGAATGTAGGCGTAAATTACGTCAAACCCACAATTGAGAAAAAAAGTGAAAGAGAGAGAGAGAGAGAGTGGTGGTGGGTGGAATCTTATGAGACTTGTGTGAAAGCTTGGATCGAAACGATGTGTTTGAAGATGGGCTGACGAGCGTTAACATAACAAAACATGGACTTATAAAATCCAAATTCTGTCTATCTGTTTCTCCTTATTTGTCTTTGCAGCTCACTAACTGATCAAGTTGTGACTGATTGAATAAATCATTCAGCTATTTTAAGATATGCTCAATTAATTAATTAATTATTTGCAGAATTTATTTGTTAAGCATGAAATGATTTTGATTGAAGTTAAGAATTTTTCCCCAGTTTGTCAGGATAGCCACACATGCGCGCTGCGACCGACGGAAAGAGAAGATATGATTTTAATAACTTGAATTGATGCAACCACTGCTAAAAATAAATATTATGAGAAAACGATTACGTACGGTTACACACGAGAGTAGGTAACATAATACTCCGCTCTATAATAAACACTAGTGTGTATTTATTTGTATATATATATATATATATATATATATATATATATATATATATATATATATATAAATCTGTTCAATTAAATAAAAGTTAACGAGTAAAAAACGTGCTTTTTTCTAGCTCCGTACGAAACCATTTAATGTCGTGAGGATAAACGAGAAAACAAATAGCAAGTCAGATACTCCCCCGCCTAAAATGAATTCTAAAAGAAATCCTTCAGTGAACGGCTGGTGTTGTTTTCTTCAGATCATCAGAAATTGTAATAATAATTTATATATGAAAAATTAAATTACTACGTAATTCTATGAATTTACTTTAATATTCGTGTGAACACTGTCGAAAAATATTTTACCGTCATTTTTTGAAGGAGGGTGTACACTAATATGATAATATACTCCTTACAAAATGTAATCCCACGGTGGTTGCCTATATGACGAGCTCAAAATAGAATTTTGCAATCAATAATACTAATCAGTATGAATACCATGAGTGTGTATATAATGAACGATGCTTCTTCAGATTAGGACCCGAGCTAACTTTCACTCCGTCGTTAGGGTTAGTGTTAGAGTTAGGGTTGGGGTTGAAGTTAGGGTCAGGGTTAGGGTTAATGTTAAGGTCAGGGTCAGGGTTGGGGTCAAAGTTAGCTCGTGTCCACATCTGAAAAAGTGTCTAATAAACACTGTCACTCAATATTACATTTTTTAATTACTTTAATTCACTCCAAACAAAGCACATTACCACTGAGACGTAAGGGTTCTGTGAATTTGGACCCATATCCATAGGGGCATCCTAAGTAGGGAGTTGTGCAGTGGATGTTTGTTCACATTACATTTGGTTTTTTGCATGTTGGTACATTTTGAGAAAGAGGGAGCAGGGAAGGAATTCCAAAGGTAAACAGTTCAAGTAAAAGAAGCTATTAGAATGGAAAGTCCTCCAGCATCTCTGGACTTCAACGGTGAAGGGATGGGATATAGCTAATTGTCGAGTGGTCGGGGTATTAATATCGAGGGGACACAAGAGCAGAACTTCATCAGAATATATTCTATTGGAATACTTGTAAAACAAGCACAGCTATGCAACATTGCGGAAGTGGGGCATGGGTTCGGGCTTGCAAGACTGTGTGGGACCTAGTATAACCATGATAAGAAGGAGAGACTAATGGAAAGATGTGACGAAAATACTCCAATGCATGGGCGAATTGGTGATTTTTAGAGATATAGGATACTAGCAGGTGTAAAATATGTTCTATCACGGTAGAAAGAGAGCCCACTTTTCTCACAGCTACCTTGGCAGTATATTCTATGTATGTGTTTCAATTTATGTTATATTTGAATGTTAGGCGGGGGACCTTGAATGTCGGATTTTTGGGTAGGGTGCTATCAGCCATGGCAATTGGTGCTTGAAAAGGTTTCCGATAATTGTTAAAGGAAATGAGTTTTGCCTTAGTAGCATTACCATTCTTTTATGTCCCTATTCTACTATAGACTTAAAGTCATTTTTAAAGATTCAGATAAATGACTTATGATGATAATTAATGAAATGAAGAAGTTGGAATATTATACTTTACTAAGATAATACCTATCGAGTGTATGTGTATAAAATGTATGCCTTTTCTTCGTCACATTAAAAATATTCCGGTCATATTTTCTTTCAATTATTATAGTAAACAAACACATTTATGTGTGTTTTAGTTTTGCTTAATTTAATATTCGGTCTTTGGAATTGGTTTGAATTTTAAAGGACGACATAAAATATTCGTTCCTTTCAAAAGTGATTAACCTAACTCAAATTTAATTTACAATCTATTTTTCTATATTTACTGATTAAATAAGATGTATGTTATATTATGTTTTGTATCAGAGTTATAAGAAATAGGGGTATATAGTACTCACCGCATAATCACGTTCACAGTCATCTATTATCAACCGAACTTCCCTCCCATCCTAAAACATTATTTTACTTCAACCACCCCTCATTTTAGGCTTGTTTTTTTTCAATTACTACTTAAAATTACAACTTCCAACTTTTTGTATATGTGATCCGACTCTGTTAAATGCATGCCTTTCCTTACAAAGTTTCATAACTGAAACGAAATATCGAATCTTAAGAAACATGACTGTGTTAATTTAAAATCTAAAAATCTAAATGTTTGTATTTTTAAAGAAAAATATGAAACAAGTTTTTATTTCTATACATTTTTAAGTGCATTCTAGTAACACAGTAAAAACGATGCATCACACATCTGGCATTATGAGAAATGAAATTGAAACTACTTATGTCCCTTTTCATTGTAACCTTCAATTACTTGAGGTAGGAATGATTCACGCGATGAACGTGTAAGATTGATATGAGATTTGGTATTTCATTTCGCTTTGTTGACCATTCTCTCAAGAAAGGCGCAACTCGAATCAGATTTTTTTTACTGAAGGACATAATTATTTTTATTACAAAACCATCTTTTCTGTTTCGGGTCATAATTTGCATAGTTTGTGAAAACGCCTTCTGGCAAATAAGTAATCATAAACGTAAAAGAAATATCTAGTTCCCATTATTTCCTGGTTTTCAGGGAAGCAGATGGTATTTTCACAGTTTGTGAACCTGTTCGGTGAACGACCATAATGCCTGGTTGCCTAAGTAGCTGTTAGATTCGTGGCTCATCTCTTAGTTCGTCGATCATCAACTGACGGCCATGTTGGTTCAGTCGACGGGTTTGTGGGCATCGCTGAAGAAATGGCGCCTTTATTTTATTTTTATTTCATAGGTTTTCTTTTTGTAGTTGTGGCGGCGGTGTTCGTTGCGACCACAATAACTAAGCATCCTTATTATCGACCCCCACCACGTCACACCCGCGGTCCCGGATCAGAGAGCCAACTGGTTGTTGTCATGCCATATGTGCTTCGCTGGGCGCACGCAGTTACCGGCAAAAATAAGGCTCCTTGTGACGCTTATTGAACCAATCTGTGCTCTGTTCTCGTTTACACGTGACTAAATGAACGATGTTCATGTTTGAAAATGACGAAGCAGACGATGTTGATGGACAGACGCCGCCCCTCTAGCCTATTTGCCGAGGCCTGCAGAGAAAATACCGGTTTAGTCGTGGGTGGAGAGCGAAGTAATGGGTAGGATAGGGGGACAGACAGTCTTTGCGATTCACTGATGCATTCGATTTGACAGGGCGATAAATTGAGGTCTTAGAATTTTACAATGCAGCTTCGTAATGTCCTGATATTGGCAGATGCACGACCAGCGTACACACATTATTATGTGATAACTTTAAATGGTCTTTACTGCTAGTCTCATTACAACCAGTAGGGGGCGCTCAGGGATGTATTCTTCACTTTAGTCGCGAATTATTATACCAATTTACTTCTAAAATATAGTATTCTTGGAGCTCTATTCATTTTATACTGACAATGTTCACAGCATTTTTAATTTGATTTTGAGCCATTTTAATTAAAAACTGATCTTTTAAATTTTAAATAGAGCTGTATAAGGTTAAAAAGTGTATGCTGTTCCTCCTTTAATCTACAAATATATCCTATTCTTATGAAATGTAAATCCTATGTATAAGATTTAAAGATTTTACTAGGAAGACAATGGAAGTGGGTCCAAATCACTAAGCTCCCCTCTAAGTCGGCTATAAGCGAGCAACCCCACTCAAAACTTCAAATATATTCGATTTTTATGAAACTCCAATTCAATACATATAAAATATTCTCGGGAAGACCATGGAAGTTGTCCTTAATTATCTAGTATCATTCTAATATAAGGGAGCTATGAGGGACGAATCTCTTAAACTTCAAATATATTTTATTTTCGTAAAATTTATATCATATGTATGAAATTCCCTGACAATGTAAGTGGTCCCGAATCACTACGTTACCCTCTATGTGCCGAATATCTATGTGCAATTACATTTAAGTGACCCACGGGGCAGAGACCCTTTAAAACTTTAAATACGTATATCCCATTTTTATTATGAATTTTGATTTAAAAGTCGACTTAACAAATGACTGAATTGTTAAGTTGAGAAAGTATTAGAATAAAAACATCGAGTGTACAGTTTCGATTCTACCCAACGATTTAAAAATAATAAAGTTTCATGAATTTAAATAATATATTTGTTCTTTTTAAATATAATAAACTCTCATTAAATAATGTTAGTATATTTTGTATGTAATGCATTTCCATCTGTCTGTGTTTCTGTCTGTTTGTCTCTCTGTCTCTCTCTCTCTTCATCGCTCCCTATATATCTATATCTATCTATGTATATATATATATATATATATATATATATATATATATATATATATATATATATATATATATATATATATATATATATAAGTCTTCTTTGTGACTTGCATCCATCGTTGCAATTCACTATGGAGGTCGAGGATTGTGGTACCTTAGCATTCCTCGATGTTTTAGTGTCTAAATCTGGTTTATCATTTGAAACCTGTGTGTATAGAAAACCAACATTTACAGGCCTTTATCTAAATTGGTTTTCCTTCGCCCCAAGAGCAAGAAAAATAAATCTTATTGGTACTCTCACTCATCGAGCACTTAGGATTTGTTCACCAACACGACTCGATGCAGAACTTGGTGAAATTACTAATATTTTTCTTGCTAATGGATATCCCATCAATACTATAAAAGGCACCATTGTACGTAAAGTTGCTTTATTTAATGGTGGTAAATTTATTGGCCCGTCACGTTGCCCTATTTATTTGAAACTCCCATGGTTGGGTTCTGACGGCCTTGACATTGTTAAAAAGAATGTCTTCTTCTACTCAACGTTGTTTTCCGGCAACCATGTTGAGGGTAGTTTACACGACTCGAACCTTTTTCTCTTCTTTTCGTAAGGATGTTTTGCCAGCCATTCAAAAGAATTCTGTAGTTTATAAATTCATGTGTCAGTGTGGAGCTGACTACGTTGGCAAGACATCCCAAAGATTAGAATTTAGAATATCCCAACACATACCACGTGATATTCGCCTACACAAGGTTTCGAGATCATCCGGGAACTTCCAGGCACAGGAATCAGCCATCAGCAATCACCTCGTTAGTACAAATAGTTTTTCTGACAAGTATTCCGATGGGTGGTTTTCTGTTTTACACAGTGCCAGGTCGAACTACCATCTCAATATTATTGAGGTGTTAGTCATTAACAACTCTCGACCTAGCCTGTGTAGACAAAAGATTTTGAAGCATCAGTTGGAGATCTTTAATGATTCAAAGCCACCATAACGTTGAGAGATTTTTTTTTTCCTCTCAATCGTTTCCTCCAACTGAAATAAGTTTCTCCCCCCTCATATCTCATTCGACTTTTAGTTTTTAATTTACCATTCTGACGTTTCCTCTCAGAGGGTCAGACGATAAAGCCTTAAGGTAATTTTAACAATTTTCCTTTTTTTCCCCACTCGTCTGTTTCATTGATTATAATAATGCTTCCTCTAAAATTAATCCTACCATTGTGTTGTGCACGAAATTTACTTATATATATATATATATATATAAATATATAATAATAAAAGATGTCTTTGGTTGCATCATCGTCCTTAAGAAGAAGACATGCTGGGAAAATGTTCCTTAAAGACAAATGTATTCACATATACAATTTGCATGTTACATAATAAAATTAGTGCTGCGTCACTAGCTGCACCATGAAGGAGCTAATGATATTTTCCCAAGATTGTACATAATGAAATTAATCTATTTTAGCAACAGTTTATATATATATATATATATATATATATATATATATATATATATATATATATATATATATATGTAAATAGCTCAGTGTGTAAGATATCAAGCGGGCAAGGTTGTTGATAAAGTAAACTTTTATTGATATGATGTTGCTATGATGCTATCAAACACTCTTACCCGGGTAACGCCGGGTAACTCTGCTAGTTATTTATATATGTTACTAAACACAGCAACTATAAAAATCAAGTATTTCTATATTAGCTAGTTTTGCACGTATACGAAATAAAATGCTTTCCTGTATATTTTACGAATTAATACCTGAACGATTAAGGCCGGAAAATAGAGAGGAGAAATTAATGTCAGACGACGGGTAGACGGGTTCACTATTTCGCTTTTCCTGTCTTAATTTGTCATTTATATATAAAAAGTTACACACGTCTTGCGTGATTCGGGATGTTTTATAGCGTTTTACATGTCTGAATTGGTTTAGGATACTTCATCTCAAGACGTACTAGGCGTCTTTGGAATCAGCTGTTTGTTTAAAAACTTGCGGGAGTTCTTCTAAAATATTCTGCATTCGGATCAGCTTACTCAGACGTAAGGCTATTTAATATTTGGAGTCAATTATTGAAAGCATTGAGCCACCAACATTAAATCAAAACTATGATTATGTCATGCTCTCCGACCAGATTGCGGGATCAGTAACCTCGAGTATTCTATTTCTGTACAACCAAACTATCAGGAGAATCTTTTAGGATGAATTTATGGTTTGCTAAAAGTAGAGGCGATATATTTGTCACCTCCGTCCCAGGGCTCCTTCTCCATCATCAACATATTTGAGTGATGACTTGCGATTACGAACAACCTAGACGTGAAGATGCCTAATGCACGTGCAATTTTAGGAACCAACGACATACACTAAGCAAGAGTTGATTCAAGTCGCTAAGCCTTATGGTTGCTATGAATATTTCCCACCCTATCATGTCCGATTAACAAAAATACGACCCGTGACCGATGGACTATCACTATACACATGAAAAGATTGGTAGATGAAATGGTCAACGGTACCAATGTCTTAAGCAACTGGAAAATTATCAATAGACAAGACACCCACATTTCGATCCATTCGATTTCACAAAGTCAAAGGATTTCAAAATCCATTGTGATATCATTTTATACCCGCTCTCTTTTCTCCATCTCGCTCGTTCTTACTCTTCCGCCTATCCCTTTTTCCATCTCCTTTTTTATGTCTGTCTGATCTTTTATCTCCCTACCCTCCTCCCACGTTTGTTCTACACATTAAATCTCTCTCCGCTGTTCTTTTCGCTTTTCTGCCTCTCATTCCCCTTTTCTCTCTTTAATTATTTACATCCTTCCATTCCTCTCACGAGATTTGCTGTTTATTTACCTCTTCACACTATGTAAATAGTTCCTATACAAACATTCAGTCCTCGTTGTTTTATCATGATACTAGACTTCCTAAACTAGACGGTTGGTGTAGTATATATATATATATATATATATATATATATATATATATATATATATATATATATAGTAGAGAATGGTAGTTTGCTTGAAGCATTGCTGGGTATAGTAGTAGTAAGTTTTTGAAAGGCTGTGGGCAATGCAATTCCGGGTAAGATGCAAGTTGAAAGGAAAGGAACAAAAACAATAACAATAAATCGAATACGATATAAGACTTACTATTTATTTTTCCTTTTTTTTATCCTTTTTTTTTTTTTTTTTTTTTTTCTTACATAACAGCAAGAGTGTTTTAGCTGTTCGTGTGATGTCCGGGTGATTAAAAATCACTATTTGATATTTCGGGAAAAGACATCCCTTTTTCAAAAATAATTAGACCAGAAGAAGAATAATATTTTATTCTTCTCCGACTGTGTAGAGAATAATACAAAAACAAAATGGCTGCCAGATATAGACCGCAGCAAAAAAGCAGTTTCACAGGGAATATAAATTAAGTTAAGTTTTATTTTAATACTATGTTAAATATATGATTGGTGTTTAGAATATTTGTGTAATGTTGGTTAGGTGTATGGTGTTCGATAAACTGTTAGTTTTGATAATATATATATATCATTTTTTATTTTTTTATTTTTATATTTGAATATTTACTTTGTTTTATCTTCGTATTTTTTATTTTGTTTATCTTTCTATCGTAATTTAAGAATTTTAATATAAAGTAAAGTAATTAGTCTCATATTTTAAATATTCTAGAACTATCTACTTATAGATTTCGATTATCATTTATTAAAGAAGTGTTATTAATTACTAATTGTGAGTTTCGTCAAATTATATTAACGAATTAACTTATTAACTTGATATATTTACTATAAGATAAAGGGGAGTAACTCTGGATTTTTTTAAATATTTTTTTTATAATTAATTTTTATTTATTTTATTTTATTTTATTTTTTTAATTTTTTTTTGGTGGAGATCTGTATAACAATATTAGTATATATATACAACATATATACACATAATGCATATCTATATATATATATACATATCTATGTATTAATGTTTGTTTAATTGTTTATCTATATATATTCATCAATTTCTTTACATATTTGTTTGTTTTGTTTTGTTTTTTTTTGTTTTTTTTGGTTTTTGTTTTGTTTTTTTATTTATTTATTTATTTATTTATTTTTTATTATTATTATTTACTTGTTTAATTTATTTTATGAATTATTTATTTAATATTTGCATGTTATTTGCATACATTCTATATGTGTTTGGATTTATTAATTAATAATGTTAGGTTATGGGGTGACTTATTTTGGTGGGTTAGAAGAGTATGTTGAATATGGTTTTTGGTTTGTGGTTGAAAGTGTGTAAGGATGGAAGTTCATATGGGGAGGGGTCTGTTTGATTGTTTGGGTGTGTGGTGAGTTTATTATAGGAGGTGAGTAATGAGTGAAGTGGTGGAAACGGACTCTGTTAAGTGTTAGATATGGGGGTTGGTTGGTGGATGGGGGGTAGATATTATAGAATGAAAGGTGAGTAGAGCTCGTGACGTTGATTGAGTGAGGGGTTTAATCTGGAGATGAGGATTGATTCTGTAATTCTAAGGTCACCAAATTCATCACCACCCAAAAGCTAAACGACCACACAAAACTTAAGATCGAGACTCAATTCTGTAGAACAGCTTATCACCTCAAATGGCTCACAGCATTTAATCAACCTACTCTAGACATCCCTAATAATACAACCAACACTACTAATTCCTTCCCTGTCTACCAGCTTGACCACCCACTACACCCACCACCTAGTAACCACCTAATTGATCAAAAACTCTCTAGATTAAAACAGAGGATCCTTGATATACTCCAACAAGAACAACCCCACATCACCCCTAACATCACCAGATCCCAACGCCTTACCCTAGAAAACCTGAAAAATAAAAACCTAGTTTACTTACCCTCTGATAAAGGTAAGGAATTCTGTATCATCTCTCAAGACTCATACAACATACTCGCTCTCGAACATCTTAACAACAACAACCTATACGCCCCCGCCCCCAACATTTCAGCCACATTAGTCCAAAACTCCATTAACAACACCTGGTCCCAAATCTGTCTCACACGTAACCTCCCCAAAAAATACAAAATCAACTTCACCACCAAAAATAGCAGACTTCCCACCTTCTACCACCTCATTAAAACACACAAGACCAACACACACACACACAAATTAGACCTATAGTCTCTAGTATTGAAGGACCACTCTATAAAATCTCTTGGCTTCTCTCTCAACTACTCAAACCACTACTCTCCACCTTCCCCGCACATGTCAGCAGCTCCGACCAAGTAATTAGCAGACTACACTCACTCCAACACCAACAACTACAAACTAACAACTATATATTTAGCCTAGACGTAATCTCCCTCTACACCTCAATACCCGCACACCCAGCCATAGACCTCATCACCGACCACATATCTTCCTCTGACAACCTAGAGCTCTTCGGACTAACACCTACTGACATTCACAATCTCTTATACATCATCATCGACAACACATACTTTACCTTTCAGCAGCACACTTTCAAGCAAATCTCCGGCCTCCCCATGGGTTCTAGCCTTTCCGGTCTCTTAGCCATCACCTACATGAACCGGTTAGAGCAACGAGCACTTAACTCCTGCCTCTCCTATATATTCTTCTCCAGATATATAGATGACATTCTAATCCTTACATCCTCTCAAGACGAAGCCACACAAATATTCAACACATTCAACAACACCGACCCCCACATACAATTCACCATAGAACACCCAAACGAGTCCGGCTCACTCTCTCTCCTTGATTTCAACCTTAACATCACCGAAGATGGCTCTATACACACTAACTTCTATAGGAAACCTGCCTGCAAAAACCTTTTCATACACTATAAGTCTGCCCTGCCCACAAAAGCCAAATTAAGTTATGCCCATAATGAAATCACCCGAATACAAAATAAATGCTCTTCTGCTGCTGACAAAATATCACACACTAAAAACTTCCACCAAACCCTCCAAAATAATGGCTACCCCGCCCCCACCATAGCCCACCTAAATAAGCCCAAAACACGTAGACACCGCATCCTCGCTAACACATGCTTCTTAAAACTCCCTTTCTTCAGCGATAAGATCACCACCTCCATCCGCAAGGCAATACATAAGGAAAACCTTAACATACAACTAACACATACTGGCACCTCCTTACGCCAACATATATCTAATAAACACACTAACCACACACCCGAACCCTGCTCCCTGGCCAATTGCCCTATCTCCAACACAGGTCTGTGCCTTCGCACTAACTGTGTTTACAAACTACAGTGTAATAAATGCAAAAAATTTTACATCGGCAACACTACAAGACCGCTACACTTGCGCATAAAGGAGCACTTGAATACCCGTATATCCTCTTTCCACAAACACATAGAGATTTGCTCAAACACTCAGCGCGATATTCACGTCTCCATCTTAGCGTCTGTCAGAAACATTGGTGACCTTAGAATCACAGAATCAATCCTCATCTCCAGATTAAAGCCCTCACTCAATCAACGTCACGAGCTCTACTCACCTTTCATTCTAAGTAAATATTCAAATATAAAAATAAAAAAATAAAAAATGATATATATATATTATCAAAACTAACAGTTTATCGAACACCATACACCTAACCAACATTACACAAATATTCTAAACACCAATCATATATTTAACATAGTATTAAAATAAAACTTAACTTAATTTATATTCCCTGTGAAACTGCTTTTTTGCTGCGGTCTATATCTGGCAGCCATTTTGTTTTTGTATTATTCTCTACACAGTCGGAGAAGAATAAAATATTATTCTTCTTCTGGTCTAATTATTTTTGAAAAAGGGATGTCTTTTCCCGAAATATCAAATAGTGATTTTTAATCACCCGGACATCACACGAACAGCTAAAACACTCTTGCTGTTATGTAAGAAAAAAAAAAAAAGGATAAAAAAAAGGAAAAATAAATAGTAAGTCTTATATCGTATTCGATTTATTGTTATTGTTTTTGTTCCTTTCCTTTCAACTTGCATCTTACCCGGAATTGCATTGCCCACAGCCTTTCAAAAACTTACTACTATATATATATATATAAAGTCACTGTCAACATCGACGACCCGTCACACAACAATCGGTGACCCTGAAAGTCACAGGTTTTTTATGTTCTCTATTTTGATAGATGATACCATCTACTTGTTACTCCAGCAGTTAGTCATAACACCATGATCCATTTTCTGTATCTTCATCCTGTAATGATGTCATCCCTTTGTGATGTCATCGAGTATGCACGGATCTTTTTAAACATACAAGATCCAGAGAGCTTTAGTAGCATGTAGATGTAATTAATCAAACATTTTCTTCATCTGTCATTTATTATAGTAATAGTAATATATACCTCCATTCATATAAATGTATGTGTGTGTATATGTTTATATATTTGTATGTACAAGACTCACTACTAAACTAATAAACCAATCATTATGAACTTTGGAACGTTGGCGTAAATGATCGTAATGATGACTATATTTAGTTTAATTAAGTTTAATTTGAAACGGATTAAAAAGGTTGGGGAAGACCTTCGTGAAAATTCAGACACCTCTGATTTTTGTGACCTTTTAACAATAGGTATAATTCATTAATTAATCAATATTTCCCAAATGTTTGTTATTTTTGGATTATTTTAAATGAATATTCAGAGAGCATAATATAGACACAACCTTTGAAAATTTAAATATATCAGATTTTCATGAAATTCAATCTATTGTAATTAGACAGCAATGAAGCAAGATCCACTGAATTTCAATTCCCTTTTAAGACATTTTAAGCTTAAGCCTTAAATATTTAACAATTTCTAGAAACAAAATTATGTATTGTATATAGATGAAAATAGGAATAAGTATTCTAGACGTAATGTGTAATATTATATCTTGATGTTGATCTTTGTAAGGGGATATACAATAGCTGCAAAAGTGTACTCTTCGATTAATTAATTTTACCCGCCCTCGGACGTGTATTTTTCTAGTTAATTATTATACCAATGACAAATAAAGATTTTTTTTAGAAGAATATGAAAATAGGGTATCACTTTTATTTTAAAATAAGTTTAGCTCATATTTCTGAAAGAATATTCTAGACTAATAACTAAATAAAAGAAACATAAATCTAACATGGCTGATAATCAGTTATTTTTCCTCCATTATGAGAAAACGTAAGAGGAGAAACATACGTGGGGAAATCAGAAGGGAAAGTAAGATGGAAGAAAGTAAAAAAAAAACTAAAATTAAGGAGGGGGAAATTAAGATAGGGAAAAGGAAAGGGAGAAGTACGAGTAAGAGAGCAAGCGAGGAAATGTAAGAGGAGATAGTAACGGGCAAATATAAGGGGCGAAAATAAGAGGAAGAAATTAAGAGGGAAAAATAAAAAGATGAAATCTAAGAGGCTCAAAGGTAATATAGAAAAAAAGGACTTCATAAAACAAACATGAAGTTTTTATATTCGAGAATAAGTTTGATCTTCTTCTTTCGTGGGAATCTAATGAATCTGGTGTTGGCATTAGTTTCCCCGATGTTTTTATAATTAGAAATCTTTCTGGAAAGACATCGGGTACTTACGGAAAGGTTCGAACTTGGAACACCCAGGTTTTTAGCCACCGTCACCTTCCAATAAGTTTGATATAAATAATATATATGTATAATCTCTATAAATGCTGGGCCGTACATCGCCTTGTAAGCGACATTCAAAGTCTAATTTTATATACAAAATAAAAGAACTAAACGTGTATATTATAGACAGTATGGACAGGCAATCGGGGTTCTCAGCCTAATTAATTTGCATATTAATTTTTGAAATGACGTCTCATTAATTCACTATTGGGCGTATGTCTTACTTATCTCTTACTAATTAAATGCCTGTTTTCATTTAATAATTACGCAGAGTTTTATTTACGAATATTTTCTTGAATCGTGCAAAAGATAGCATTTTGAGTTCAAAGAGAGTTTCATATGCTTTTCAGGTTAATTTACTTCTGAAAGTTGCGATTCGGCTTGCGATTAAAAATTATAAGCAAAGCCTCACCCCTAAAATACACACACAAACAACGACCACATTAAAATATCAGTGATTAGCCTTTGCCTCTCTTCCTCTCACATTAATTTCATTACGAATTTATATTCCACCACAATGCATTTTTGTTCAATCATGCAAAGCTATTTAATTCTTTGTCATATTATAAATAAAAACTAAACCTCAATTTTTCCAATATGAACAGACCACAGCAAAACAAACAAGTCAACGAGTATCTACCTTTAAATAAGTTTTTATCCTGGATAAAGGCTAAGACTATTTGAAAAGTATCTTTCAGTCCTTTCCTCTCAATTTAGGGGGGGGGGTCGATTATTTGTACCCTCAATTTCCCCGAGCAACGGAGATACACGCGTCCCACTCGTAAAATTATATAAACATGCATTAATTTAAATATTAATCATCATTTTTTAAACAAATTTGTTATAAAGTACTGACATTTCTCTAAGACGAAATTTAAAAAAAAAACTCTATTTTTATTTTGAAATTACAAAATAATACCAATCTATTCAAATAAAAATATATTCTGTAATCACAATATACAGGGTCTGCTATATATTCGTTTGCAAGATTTGAACGACCTTTATTTTCTCCCTATAGCTACGCTGACAAGCCTCATAGCATCGTTGAACTAAAGGAAGAAATCCGAGCTGCCATTACACACAATCTTTTGAAACTGTGCGCAAAACTATGTAGTTAGTGTCTGAAAGTTTAAGAAATTGCATTCAGTTCCATAGAGAGCACACGTAGAGGAATAACATAAATGTTATGATATAAAATCTTGCTTGTTTGTACATTGGATATATTTGATGATCGAATGAGACGCGAGTAGTGGTAAGAGGGGATAATAGAGAAAAGAAGGGTTAGGAGTAGCAGGACAAAGGCAAGAGAATGAAATGAATACATCATGTACAAATGGGTCAATCTATATTCAATTTTCTGCCTGGTCAGTCATCATGGCAACAAGGGTTTTGATGTAAATATAGTTTTATTCAGCAGTAAAAACGTCTAAACACGGTGTTTATTTTTTGTCGTAACGGACATCTCTAAAGCTTATTCGGAAAAGTTCCATTATATTGAAAGTAGATAATACTTGTTTTTCTCTAACTCTTTTGATGTACTTTTAAAGTATCTATCTATTTATCTTCACAATCAATGTACTCTTTGGTGGTTTCCATGTAACAGGTTCATATTTTTTGATGTTGCATTTATAATATTGAAATAACATTATATAATTAATAACATCGGAGCATATATAAATTCATTTATAGTCCAATAATATTAAATAATTCGTAAAAATATAGATCCTTTTTTTCATGGAAGTCGTTGAAGACAAACTACGAAGCCACTTGATGTAAGGAGCTAAAATTTACACAAATCAAGAGATGCTTACTGACCTTAGTCTTGAAAGAACCAAGCTATAGTTAGAAAGAAAAGCAGTCAGCAAGAAGCGAGTTACACAACCCTACAGGTCTTGAAAAAAATGCTGATGTATTATAACGCAGAATCTGAACAGCGAATTCATGAAGACAAGTCGGCCAACCAGTCAAACGATCTGGGTGAAAAAGCAAGGAATAAATCAGACAATACTGAAAAACACATGCCATAATTGTACTAGTAGACTGGAACTAGTTTAGAGTAGACTAATTGAAAAAAATAGCGAAATAATACGCCTTCTTAGCTCATATATAAATGCAATGCATTCCTTTGTGAAGTTTATCCATATGAAATGAGAAAATAACATTCACTTACATTGAATTAAAGTAATTAATCTTATAAAATTAACAAAAATAAATAATCATAAATAAAAATCAAACATTCGTAAGAAGAAAACCGACGAGCGTTAAAATATATGTAGATGATTTAATTAACATAAGGTTAAAATATTTAATGCCATTAGTGAAAAAACAACAT
The DNA here is from genome assembly GCA_963556195.1 of Sepiola atlantica. Taxonomy (NCBI): domain Eukaryota; kingdom Metazoa; phylum Mollusca; class Cephalopoda; order Sepiida; family Sepiolidae; genus Sepiola; species Sepiola atlantica. Next base: position 57,825,456 of record OY744535.1, on the reverse strand, counting down.
TTATTTTATTTCAAATTAACATTTTTAATAATGAGGTTATCATTTATGTTTTACATATGCATCAATCAAATTATAATAACGTGTTTTAAAAGTTTCTTCTTTCATAGAAAAACTTGATTAATAGTCGTCCCATGGCATGTATAAATAATTTTCTTGAACAGAACAGTTTTACGTCCCCTTACGAATATTATGACCATGTTATAATAATACTAAATCTTAGGCCTAGAATCTAATTTTTATTCAAATCTATTACATTATTTTGATTTTAGAAAATATTAAAAATTTAAGGCTCAAGCTTATTGAGTCTTAAGAAGAAATTGAAATTAAGAGAATCTTGGTAGTTTGGTTTGGTAGTTTTGTTTTACGGCATATCAACCCTTTTTGGGTTATTTAATGCCGAATCTGGTCTTGTTTTCTTCTCTTTTTTGTTTCTTTCCCCTTTTAATATCTGTTTCTATTTAACCCATAGTTGGGACCCTAACAGGTACTACCACTCCGGGTCAGGGTGGACTTGGGAGCAATGGTAATTAAGAGGAGGCTCCACATTCCCCAAAGTCCGTAAGCCGGATCTCACCATCGGATGTAGTTTAAGGTCATATCCAGGACCGGGAGTAGGGTAGGAAAAATAAAAATAAAAAAGGGGAGGGAGAAAGGGAGAGGGGCTGTTGTTTTTGTTTTTGGTTTTGTAGAACATAATTAAGTTTTACAAAAAAAAAAAAAAAAAAAAAAAACGTCAATGTAGGTGAATTTCGTCTCAGGGAGCCACAGGGCAGCCTGATCTGGTATCACCAGTAAGAAAATCTTGTATAATTGGTGTGCAATGACTATGGATATAATTTAATGTAAATCTGAAATATTTAATGTCGAAATGAGAGATGTGCGTGTATTATGCCCACTAACACACTTTTAATAAACTTCAAAGCAACTGAAATTATGGAGAATATGTATTAGTTGATGGCTAATACCTATTGTTAAAATTCCATACAAATGGGAAGTATCTACTTTTTTTTAATAAAACACCTGCACACTCCTTTTATGAAAAACTAAATTAAACTAAATATATCCAGCATTAACTACCGATACGCCTATCAGCTGTGTTCAAAAGTGTATGATGATGTTGGATTAATTCGTTTAGGAGTAAATTACATATATATATATATATATATATATATATATATATATATATATATATATATATATATATATATACATATATATATATATATATATATATACATATATATATATATATATATATATATATATATATATATATATATATATATATATATATATATATATATATATATATTGATCCAGGTGAAGTAAACATAACAATCCAAAGAATTTCAGACTGGCTTATAGAGAGTGCTCAATGACTTATATATATATATATATATATATATATATATATATATATTTAGATATTATTTTTATTCATACATACATTACATAATATGCGACACTGACATGTCGATGTTATCCTTCTCTTTAATCATCTTTGGAAAGATGATCTAAGGAAAGGATCAGGTTTTTATTCTTCCTGATGAAATCTCAGTTCTGTTGATCGATAACATCCACATGTCATTGTCACAGATTATGTAATGGGTGCATAAATACAAATAAATATATATATATATATATATATATATATATATATAACTTTATATAGATAGAGATATACGGAGGATGTGTTTTTTAGTCATTTTTGTGTTATTCCATTAGACAGTACAGAAAATGCGATTAAACAGTTAAACGATATAAGTTTACCTAATAGTCAAAATAGGATATTAAATATAGGGTAATTACTTTTCTAGGGTGAAAAAGTAAGTGTGGTTTAATTAATATGACTTAATTAATAAATGCAAGAAGTAAAGAGTTACCATTATTATCATTAATAACCAAAACTCTTGTCAGAGGATCCTGATCGACCTAGGCGAGAAGATATTTATTGTTATTCCTTTCTGATAAATTTGATAATCTCTAGGTTAACAGTGAAAAGTGAAATATTTAGGCTTGAAGCCATTTGACGCTGATTAGGTCCACCTTCAGATTGAACTAAAACTCTGCCAATTCTATTGCTCTTTTGCCTCGTGTTATACATGCTATATTGATATGTGAAACACAAACGTGTCTATGGATATAAACTATCGAGGTTTTAAACTTTACTCTTGATTTGTACGGCTCCAAGGGCTGGCCGTCGACGAAGGAAGTAGAACAAAATTATCGGTTTCCATGACCGATACTTTTTTTAAATCTTTACTCTTATTGATATTGCGTTGGGCTTCCGGTCTGAATAGACTCAACTATGCTCGAAGTTACATTGCTCTCACAAAATGAAGGAACATCTGCGCTGGTATGGACATGCGATGCACGCAAGCGACGCTGCAACCGCGGAAATGAGATTCAGGATAGATGCTCCTTAGGAAAAAGATGAGAGGATAACCGAAATAAAATCGGTTGAAAACCAGAAAGGTACCCGAATCAAAGTCAGCAGCAAATGGTGTTTGGTCAGACTTAGTTCCTGATATTAAACTTCATCCGCAATATAACTTCTGGCGGGAGTTATGTTTCCCAAATGTATTAATTTATTTATTAAATTGTTAGGTGAAAGTACAGAATAATTAACAAAGCCCTCCTCCCCCTGTTAAGAATAGCTTTCTAAATAATAAAATTATTTTAGCACGGTTCATAAACTGCAGAAGATTATTTAGAAAGCCATTCTTAACTAATATGAGAGAGGGGGGCTTTCTTAACTATTCTGTACTTTCACCTACCAATTTAATAAATAAATTAATAAATAAAAATTAGTATAAAACTTGGCAAACCGGAAGACTAAGCGACCAAAAACAGGAAGTGTTTAATATCAGTAACTAAATCTGACCGAACACCGTTTGCTGCTGAATTTGAGTCGGGTACTTTTCTGGTTTGCTGACTACCCTACAATAAGATCTCAAGAGGCCGCATTTCATCCTGTCCAAATCGTTGACCTTGTACGGTGTAGGGAGAAATTCAGTGTAGTCTCCGCTTCGCAGGATACACACATAACGATAAATGTTTCTAAGTTTTAACATTAATGAATTATTTGTGTAGGGTGTCTAATCACTTCTTTAACGAATGTGTATATCTCCTTTAAATGGAATTCTTTTTGATAGAAAGATTACGAAGACTAAATTGAATGCACAATTATATATTCATAAAAAGAACTTAAGTCAATCGTGAGACTGCATACTTCCGCCTAACAACGTAAGGATGTACCAAAGTCTTATCTGGGCCGTACTTCTCCATATTTTATGAAGTATTCCTTGCAGTTATGGCATGGAAACGTTGATTAGACAAAAGCCATCTATCTGATGAGGCTGAAAGGGTACATGATTGTTACTGTTATCAAAGAACTTCAGATGCATACACCAATTTGAAAATAACTGAATAGGAATCTTGTCACAATGTTTACCGTAACCAAACTTTTCAAGGTCATATAACATGTGAGACTTCATTGGCTACAATATGTGCCAAGTAGCGTGTAGCGCTGAAAGTGTGACTTTTATTATTTCCGTGATCGTTACTGTTGACATAGATATCCTAAAATTTAATCAAATCTAAGTTAGGCCAGGATTGGTATTTTGACTAAGTTTTGTGACAAGTGGTGAAGCGATATAGACGCTAGTCTCTGCACACACAAACTATACCGGAAACATAACATTCGTCTTGGCGTAGGTAATTAAGTAAAATAAACTAAAAACACATTACGTAAATGGAAAAGAATTAATTAAAAATAAAAATAAATGAAAGAAATTGACAATGAATAAATAGTAAATAAATAATCAAAAAAAATAAATAAATAAATCAACAATGAATAAATAAGGAATTAATAAAGCATGAATAAAATAAATAAACAAAAATAAACAAGAAATTCACAAAATAAGCATTTAAATTAATATCCCCTTAAACCTAAAACAATGTTCATAAACACAATGATTAACTAGTTAAAACCGAATACCTATTTCAAAATTAGACAAGTCTAACATGTATAAAGGAATAGCAACAATGTATAACATGTATAACATGTATAAAAGAATAGCAACGATGCCGTAGCAAACCACATGAGCTGAAGAGCATAAGGTGAGTAAGCACCAGTAGACATACGCTGACACCCGTTATTATTCAACACTTATATACAGAGAGTTTGGAAAGTCGATGGCATATCTTCGGGATTATGTTCTATATGTTTATATTGGTTCGGAAACGTTATTGCAGTGGGTTCAAACTTACGAACACAGCGTGAGAAGAGGGAAATGAAGCGAGCCAGAATCTAGCAAAGTCAACGAAGCATTACCAATAAGGATCAGATGAATTTCAAAGTGGGCTAAAAGTTCAGAGGAGGCCTTACCGGTAAAAGTACATTTTCTAGCATAATGTGGGGGGGGGGGGGGGTGACTACTATTTTCCTCCGTAAAAAGTAACTAGACCAGAGAGACGCCTTGTCCTCTTGGCCTTTTGGCTAAGATCAAAGTGTAGTATCTGTTCCGATGGATACTGCACCCCATAGACTGGTATTGTCTTGGCCTTCGGGGCTTGATTTACGCCGGTCTATGGGTCTGTCCTGTGCAGTTCTAGGAGGTCCACCCTCCCAAGCTTCGCCTCCCCTCTTTGGGGAGGAGTAAGTTTATTGCTACCGGGGAATGCCGACGGGACTGCCCAGGCAATTTTAAAACCCCACTTTCCCGACCCGACCTTGGGTCACATCTTACTAGTGGGAGTAAGATAAAAACTGGCCTTGTGCCTAACTCCTTGAGAGGAGTAAATCAATACTCTAATAGAAATAATTCTACCGCTTTAAAACAATGACTGATACCTAGAGGATTCAATTCATTTTTCGGAAGAATATTGCCTTACGCTTAAGTGGAAACCTACATTTCCTCCACCATATAGATATTTTGGAGAACTCCTTTATGGTTCTCATTTTTGTGTCGATCTTTAGGAGAGAACCAGTATTAGAGAAACCTTTTAAAGAAAAACAGTTTTAGGCAAAACTTAAATGTGAGATATGTAGAAAAATGTTATATAATGAACACAAACAAAATAATTAATCCCAAATCATAAGTTATCAAACGAGATATTTTATATATATTTAAAAGTGGAAGTTTACATAGATATGTAAACATAGAATGTTTTTTTCATACTTTGAGAGTCGTTGCAGAGCAAAGAGAATTAATACGCTGAGCTAATTAGAAAGTCTAAGTTGATTATTTAAAGACCGTGAATTATCCACGGGTCAGAAAAATCGCAATCAAAACTTCTTCACTCAGTTATAAATTTTACATATGATTAAAAGTAATGAATAAAAGTAATGTTAATTTAATGCATATAGTTTTGTTTGTATAAGAGTTCACAGAGAAATGTTATGAGCGTTAAAATGAATACGTTCATACATTTGTTTACAATCAGCGTAAAACAGCAGACAACATTGAACCGGATTCAAGCAGTGCGTGTGTCGTCATTTGTGTGCGCATGCGTATGACAGTGTGCGCGTTTCAGTGAGTTAAGAATTGTATAAAGAAATGAGGCAAGGGAAAACGGAGTGTAATATGAATGTTAGCACTGTCTTGGCATTTTTGTTTCAAATGTTTATTGAAGCAAAATCTTGCTTTGTATAGGGTCGAGTTGGATTCAAAAAGGCAATTTCGCTAAATTCAAAAAAATCCTCTAATTGGTTCAAAATATTGTTATTTGGTTAATAAATTCAGGTTGATGCGTGCGTGGAGAAACGATTTTGAGCACTTTCGTGTTGGTCACCGGAGGGTAAACTTCGCCACTACAGATATATATCGATAGAACCATTATTTATATATATATAAAATATTTGTTGTTGTTTATTATTATCTATGTACGTATACGTTTCGTCCCTTTTCAATCATGACTCATCAGCATAGAGATATGACTATTCACTACCGGTCGTACGATTCGAAACCCTGGATAACAAGTATTTTTCAACTTGCATCCAACGTCTTTAACCGCGCGCCCAATATTTGAATAGCCGATAAACAATGATAATTTAACACATTTAAAGCGGCACGATATCCAGGCATTCTACTTCTATTAAAGAAGGAATGATGCATTATAAAGCAAGTGACGTCATGCTGTGTTTGTACTACCATTAAGAGGGCTCTACTTATTTTACGAGGAGCGACAAATATAAAATATTTGTTGTTGTTTATTATCTATGTACGTATACGTTTCGTCCCTTTTATATATATATATATATATATATATATATATATATATATATATATATATATGGTAATTTCTTCAGTGAAAAGCTTTAAGTCAGAAACTAAGTATACTATTTATGCACCAGAAAAGAGCTAAGATAGTATTACATTCCCTGAAACGGAATTAGAACAGTTATTGCTGACCATGAATGGTATTGACTGACTTTTTCTAATTTGTGAAAAAAATGGGGGAAACCGCTTTCCTCAAATGTAAACAAGTTTAATAATTATTTCGATACCTTAGCAATAATTTTTTTTATAGAAATCGCTCCAGACAAGGCATGAATCCACTTGATGTAAGGAACTAAATAAAAAACGAAATATGGTCATCGCAAAAAGCAGGTAACGTATATTAGCCGTAGTCTTGAAAAAAAACAAGACTATAGGTAGGAGAAAAAGGGTCAGCAGGAAGAGAGTTCCACGCGCCTACAGTTCTTGGAAATAAGCTATGTGAATAAGAATCTTTACTACAATGAGGTATCAAAACAGTAAATTGATGGAGACTACTAGACCAACGAGTACACACGAGCTGAAATAAAGAAAGCATCGAATAGATAAGACAATTCTGAAGAAGACATGACAAAATAGCATTTATAAGAAAAGACTGAGACTAGCAACCTCACGTCTATGAGAGAAAGGGTGCAGAGAAGAAGATAGGGCAGGGGTCAGTTTCTCATGGAAATGATGGTATTGAGCGTTTTAACCTTATGTTAATATTTTTAAAGCTCGTCTGTTTCATTTTTACGACTGTTTGATTTGTATTTATGATCAATTATATTTTTGTAAATTTTATGAGATAAATTACTTTAATACAATTAATGGGAACACGTTTTTCTCTATTGAGATGAGTAAATCTTCAGAAAGGAATTACATTTATATACGAGATAAGAAAGTTTAGTACTTCGCTATCTTAGCAATTATCTATATTATTTACGAATTGTTTAATATTGTTTGACTATAAACAAATTATACACGATTCGCCGAAAACGGTTTCACCGTGGCTACAAACAGTTCTTATAAGGACGTCGTTTTTGAGGCCCTTGTAACAATTACAACTTTAAGCCACAGAGTATAAACATCTATGACTTAGTTGTCCTATCTCGATTTTCACAATAGCATTAAACCATGTCTAGAATCAGATCTCGTGAATGTATTAAGGGTGTCAAGTGTGTGTCGTAATTATTTACCCGTATTACAACGGGTATCGCAGCTAGTACAATATTGATGAATCATAATTGTATAAATGTTCCTTTCAGAAAAAAAGGATTGGTGATATTGTTCGAATAGAATGGATGATTATTGGAAATGCATGTTTAAACAATACTTGAGAGTAACCTTTAGAAAACGTGTTTTTTGTGCGATGGATTCATTTGGTGATTATTGTCGAGTCACTAAGATATGGCCTAAAAACGATTGGGCGTTAATTTAGACAACCGGACATTGCCAGTCTATTATATAAAAACGAATGTCTGTGATGGAGTTGTTTTATTGGCAGACTTAGGGTAAACATATAAACAATTCCCATCCATAAAGCAATGGTCGAATTCAACATACATTATTTACAATTTAATTTACTTTTTAAGAATTCTTAAAATATATTTTTTCCATCTTAACGTTTTAAATGCTGAATGTATGACTCCATATTATTTTGTATATTCCTAATGTTATCTATCTATATACAATTAACCATTTATTGTTTTTTGGGCGTTTCTTCGTACGCAAATAGAAACACGTGATTGGTTTACAGAAAGAAATAAGCAGAGAAAACCTTATTAACCCAGTATTGTTTATGATACCAATACCCTAGTTCGAATCTCACGCGAGTCTAAAAAAATTTACATAACTAGATACGAGTTTTATTAATTTACAGAAACATGATATAATAACACGAAAAAAGCATCACGTGATTGTTTTTTTAACTAAGTGACCTTTCTTGATAATCCACAAAAATAGACATAAAAGGTATTCGGTATTAGTTCAAAGTGAATTTTTATGCTTGCTAATGCAAACAAAAAGTTAATACATTCATCGTGGTTACTTACTCTCTCATGCAAATACTAAGTCGCGTATTTTACACGTGATTTCACATATATGTTTTCGTACTAGCTATATAGCACTAAAATCTAGGTAAAGATGGAAACTGACATATACAGGTGATGTGCCAACACCGCTCAAAGAACAGTACGAACTGGTTTTTACTTATATTTAATTTGCAAAAGTATTAGTCTGTATAAATGTTACAGATTGAATTGTTTTAATAAAATCTTTCTATAAACATGTAATATATGTTCACGTTTAGGATTTATATCCGGACATGCATGCAGCCAAATAGATAAATGCCTTTTATCTAGGGAAGAGTGATGGTATAACATTCATCTGAAGTATCCCTTTTTGACAGAATTGGATTTTTATGAAAACGATAGTTTTTGTCGGATACATGTACTTAACTATTGATGTTTGTATCGGGCGCCATGTTTTCCTGTTAAAGACTGATTCGCACCGAAATATCGATTCATATCGATCCCATCTCTTTGTCACAAGAAGGCGAACACGTTAACAAACGAATGAAAGACCAATCTAAAAAAGAAAGTGAAAAAAGCTGTCTCTTTTATAGGACACATTTATGGGATCAACAGTTAGTTCTCGTATGAGTCACGCAAATCTTATAAGCGTTGGTGTTATTCTCGCTATAAAACCAAATTAATGCATGCAAGAAAACTACTCCCATCAAAAGGGCCTAAAAAATCGATGGACTTCGCGCTGCATGACAAATCCACTTTAACGAATAAAAATAATATCAACAAGAAAAAACATTGCAATCTGTTTAGAAGCATCATTCTATTTGATTATATGTTTTTATTCAATATATGATGATGCTTGCTGCATAAAAAACTGGTTGGCGTACCCGTTCATCATAAGGGTCATAAAGAAAAGTCACGCTTCGAAACTTTCATAAACTTCAAGGGTATCAAAAACATATTGATCTCATGAAAATATTGATCTCATGAATATATTGGTCTCACAAATATCTTTGTTATCAAGCAAGAAAAAATAAAGCTGACGCCGAGACACCCATTTGCAATTACGTTACCATAACTTCTTTTTTTTTTTTGTAGACGTTCCACAACGTACCCGCAATTTGACCCTGTTACATTGCAAACACTTGGATGAGCATTTCTATCCTGGGCGGGCTCAGCCAGCTTCCCTCAAAGGAGTAAAATTCTAGTAATGATCAAATTCACAAGCGACCCCCAGTCGACTGTGTATCCCGTTTGGCGAACGACGTAAGTATTTGCAGTTTTTGAAAGAAGATTAGTATTGCTGTCTTCTCACATACAGCGTCTTGATATCCCCAAATGGCACCCGTTCAGTACTGACCAAGATCAACATCGCTTAACTTCGGTAATCAAATGAGAACGAGTGTGCTAAATTAATTATGCCATGGGAATATAGAGATTTCACAAATGAAGTAAAGTTTCAAGTTTTTGTAGTTAAACAACTATAAGTAGTTTCACAATTTTTTAGTTGAGAATTGATCATTTGTATTATTTGGATTATTCGAAATACTACTCTCACGTTAGATAGTATTTTTACAAAGTTCCGGTCGATGTAACCTTCGATCCTCTTTGATTCCCGAGTTCGACATACGGATTTCGAAGTTCATAGAAATGGATCTGAATGGATGGAGCTGTACATCGATGGAAAGGTTGTGAGAATAATAATAATAATAATATATATATATATATATATATATATATATATATATGTAATAAAGTAAAGTTGAGTTTCGCATCTGCATTAAAGCATAATAGAATAATAACCAACACCTTCATATGATAATTTTTCCCGTCTAAAATTATGTACAGATTCCAGAGTTCGACAAGATACAACTGAAGAAGAGTGAAGATTACATCGGCCGAAACGTTGTAAAAATTACCCCCGAGATTAGTACAGTAGTTTAAATAATCCAAACAATAAAAATAATCAATCCTCATCTAAAAAAATTGTGAAACATAGTCCTAATACTTAATGCACAATTTCGTGAATACTACTAAACCATTTTTCATGAAGCTAAAACTTATACGGATAAACAAACTGACGGACGAACGGAAAGTGAAATCTCCATAAGTTATTTTCGGATAAACACGGGTGATAAAAAAAAATATCGACTATTTTATTACGCACTTTTTCACGCAAAATTCTAATTGTAATAAACACGTTTTATCAATATTTGATATTTTTGATTCCAAAATTAAACCGAAGAAAATTGATTTAGATTTTGTATTCGTTTTGCTGTATATTTTAATTTCGAACCTAAAAACTGATCGGTTTATTTAGTTGTGAACTTGATATAGAAATCTAGGTTTATTCATTGGCTTGATAGGTCTGCCACACAGAGACGATTTCAGATTAAAAGAGAAAACAGACCAAAGGGTTAGCTGTGTGTTCCACCCACTGCGAACCCATCCAGGTAAGTTCCGACTCGCTCCAAACCACCACGGGGTGCCCAAAAATCTGATCGACAGAGCGTCTCAAAAATAGAGTAGTTGTTTAATAAAGGCAGCGCCATGCTGAGAGAAATGGCTTGCTAGCTGATAACGGCTACCATATGATTTAAATATAGTTAAGACGAAGGAAAGCTTGCAAGGATTTAGTCGAGTAAAAACGGGGAGGAATAAGTGACGGGGTGCAATTCACACCCACACATACATCAATCCTTAATAACTTCAGTAGTCTGTAATAGGCCTTAATAACGCGCATCTTTATACATCTCGTTTTTCCCCCATTTAGAGATCCCTCTTTTGGGTCTATCAATACCACCATGTTAGTGGATGAAAGCCAAATGTAAATGACGGCAGAGCCTCGTTCCAGCACCTCGCGTCATACTTGCATAACGAGCAACCGTCCTCCCTTTTAAAATGGGGTCAGTTTCGGGTCGCTTCGGTTTTCATTTTCCATATTTACTTACGTGTGTGATTCAATTACTTACATTCATACAGAAACTACGGTATTTTTATGTGTTGTAAGTAAGTAAGCTTACAATGAGGTTTACTTTTTAAACTGGTTGATATATTTTCAATGTCCATTATGAATATCATAAATCAAGTTCAAGAAAGTACCACCGCTTGAAACGCGTTATATAAAATTATAAAATGATAAAATAACAAAATGATAAATAAATGTTGAAAAAAACTTTTACAAATGTTGGTAGCCTTACTCCTTTACATATATACTTTTCTCTCGTTGGAACTGCACTAATACTGTACTAACATTTTATATATATATATATATATATATATATATATATATATATATATATATTATCCGAGTATGATATAGATCCATAGGGTATAAATCCAGGGGAGTTGAACCGGGTTTATGAGAGTGCTCAATAATAATATAGAGCATAAATATAAATATAAATGATAATTTATTTCATTTTGACTACAAAATTGATTTTCTTTCACGAGAGCAGTTTGAGGGGCTCACGATCCTCAGGTCTTGAAATAACATTATGCCTGTTAATATAAGTTCAGAATCACACAAATTTTAATGAAGGTGAGAGAAATGTAAAATAAAAATTGAATATGAATAGAAACAAAAACAGCTTCATATGCTAATTTGTCACCTTCAGAAAACTGTGTGATTCTGAGCTTATCTTAACAGGCATACTGTTATTTCAAGACCTGAGGATCGTGAGCCCCTCAAACTGCTCTCGTGAAAGAAAATCAATGTTGTAGTCAAAATGAAATAAATTATCATTTATATATATATGTATATATATGTATATATATATGTATATATATGTATATATATATGTATATATATATATATGTGTGTATATATATATGTATATATATGTATATATATGTATATTTATTTTAACCACCATTGTTATGGTTTTTAAAAACAAAATATAATACTATTACGAAACAATGGTTTAAAAAATATGTCTAAACACCCTTTCTTATCCAAACCGGCGTATCCTCGCTTGCAGACATAACGTTATTTTCTAACCAAAAAGTCCATTTCCATCAGACGAAGAAGAAAAAAACTCTTTGAAAATGGGAAGTATTTTCTCGAAAGCTAAGATTAAAATAAATTGTATTTATTTTACACCACCATTGTTATGGTTTAAAAAAAATAATATATATATATATGTATATATATATATATATATATATATATATATATATATATATATATATATATATATATATATAAATATATATATATAAATATATATATAAATATAAATATATATATATATATATAAATATATATATATATATATATATAAATATATATATATAATATATATATATATATAAATATTGTGTGTATTTAGCCAGCATATTTTCATTTAGGCAAACATTATTAAATAACACGGAGTGGTTTTGTTTGATGCGACTTTTTTTAATTTTTTCAATTTTCCGAATTGCCCATCTAATGTTTCGGTCAAATTGATATATATTTATATAGTTCGTGTGTACCTATATAAGTTGTGGACTCATTACTTTCTCATGTTTGGTGAATGCATAATACTCTAATGTATACTGTGTTCGAACATACATCCAGCGATTCCCAGTAATTAATGAGATAAGTACGTACTTCTGCTCCTATCCCTTAACCCTATATTTTATACTCTTTCCTAATTTTCTGGTTATAAATATAATATGGTACATTTGTGTCAAAACTGAGGATAAAATAAGTTAGACTTTTCGAAAATATTAATCGAGAATTGAAAAAAAAACGTGTACTCTATGCGTTTCTCTTTAAAACGCTCCTCTGATGTACGCTCCCTTTCTGCCTCTTTTTACTCCTTCCGTTGAAACCTGTTGCTCGCCTTTTTTTCGTTATTAACACCATTTATTGATTCACGTCACTCTGTTTACCCTGCTGCTGTTAGTACTGTTTTAATCTGTTCGTTGTCTTCTTTATTTACGTTATTTATTTATTAACCTCATCTTCTGACCCTCCTTATCTTACTTTGTTGCTAGTACTACTCCTTCTATCACCCGCCCTTTTCCCACCAATTTTACTCCAGCCATCCCCTCCTCCCACCACTTCTCGGCTCAATCGCCCTTCCTTCCACCATCTAAAATATACGATGCATAAAATACACGTCAACCAAGCAAGATGATCAGAGTTTTATAATTAACTTAGATGAGCACTATTCATATTTAAATATGAAGGAGACAGGAATGAACATGATGTTTTATCAGAAAATCAAGAATCAAAATCGATTGACCAAGCAAAGAAATAAGAACAGAACATTATCGGTTAAAGATGTTTTCGTGTTTTAACGAACGATTCTGATTTTGCCAAATAAATAAATAAATAAATAAATGATGAAATAAAAAAAAAGTTTGACTCCGAAAGCCCGACCAATCCTCACCATTGTAGGGACGGTAGCAATGTGATAGTGTCGGCTAAGAGAGCGCTGGTATAAAACCAGAAGAAGTCGGCATCAGGCTCCGTCGTTCTCTGGTCGTCTCTGCCTCTCCATGTCGCAAGCAAAGACGTGTCATTTGCTGAACTTAAAATCAATGGAGTTAAAGTGGCAATGTTGGTACTACGCAATTTCTTTGTGTGTTCTGTGCCAAACTTTCCACGACTTCGTATGCAACCGTTGAGCTTTACTGTTCCCGGTGTCCGGAGTAAACACATGCAATCCTGCAGGTTAACGAAGATCTCCGACCAACGAGGACGACTTCATGCAGACCAAGCAATCCTGAGGCACGATATTCGTGAGTTCTATGCAGAAGCCAAACATGTCTAAAAAACAAACAAGCAAAAATCGGCAATGACGATCTACAGAACGGCCATCACAAATTCGATCAAGAATAAATCAGGATTGTTAAGTAATTGGTTTATACAAAATAACAATAATAAATACCCTCATTAAAAATCAGAGAATTATTATGATCTTTATGATATTTTCAGTCTTTATTAATGCATACATGGTAATTAAAATATTTTTTCTAACGATTGTAAGGAATTCCCAACAGAAAAAAATGGTAAACACACACAAACACATAGTCAACAAATAAATGTCCCAAAGCAAAAGAAAATTAATCTTCTATCTATTTGCTTAGTTTTGGAAATGTTTTTAGTGTTTGTTTTATCTGATTTTCTATCGTAATTTACAAGGCTGTGAAAAATTAAATTCAATATGGCGTCGTTTTTTTTAGTTGATATAAACATTTGATGTCGTATGTTTAACAAGTAAAAAATTAAATTCAATATGGCGTCGTTTCTTTAGTTGATATAAACATTTGACGTCGTATGTTTAATAAGTAAAAAATTAAATTCAATATGGCGTCGTTTTTTTAGTTGATATAAACATTCGACGTCGTATGTTTAACAAGTAAAAAATCGAAAATTAAACAAAACTATTATTACTAACCAATCGGTTAAATATTTAAATTTCGACACATGTGTATACTTTTTACTTGTTCTCTATTACAAAGTCCTTTGCACTATACCGAACAATCCGATCTCATGTGGTCGAACGTGGGAGACATGTTGTAATTCACAGCTTTTTAGATAGTGATAGATAATCAGATAAAGCAAACTATTACAAGTTCAAAAACTAAAAACTACACAGATTGATAGAAGATTAAATTTTCTCTCGTTTGGTAACAGTTATTTGTATACTATTCGTTTTTGTTTTCCCGCTTTTTTGTTGGCAATTATTAACAATCACCTTTATTTTATTAAAAGAACAGGCTCGTTAGACTAACGTCAGTTGGTAGCTCCTGTATTTGCATTAATCATTTTTCGTCATGTTAGCTCCTTACATAAAAATGGCTCTATGCCTTGTCTGGAGCGAGGAAAATTTAATGACTACTCTCCTTAGAAAACATCGAAAATTTAAATGTAAAATAAATGCCTTAAAATTTTTCACTATATATGTTGCCTTTACATTTACTTTTTATTAGCAACTTCATGATGTATGAGGTTTGACTATAGGTATAATATCACTTATTCTGTCATTAAAAAAGAAAACGATGGTAAAATAATTAAAGTGACTTAAAAAGTCTATACCTTTTATTGGTAAAATGTATCGTTTATATTAAGAATCATCAGTTAATTTATAAATACCAAGAATTTAATTAAGATCAACTAATTCTTTGATTTTTAGTGAATCGTCTTTTCAATCAGGGGTATTAATTTCTCGTTAAAACAAATCAATTCGACAAAGTATAAAATTATTGGCCAAAATAATAATAATAATGATAATAATAATAACCCCCCTCCCCAAAAGTAGCTAGTCACGTTAGAGAACAACATTTACCGTTATTTTACAGGAGCCGGTATACATTTAAAGTCTCGAGCGTATCAATTGAAGACGTCTTTTGGTAGATATACAAATGTTATATTTATTGTGAATGTTAATGTTAACTAATAAGAAGCTTCTGAGATTTCAATTCTCGGGTCGGGAGATAATATTTTTGCTTTTTGTTTAGGTTGAACGTAATTGAACCCCCCCCCCCTCCCCAAAAGTAGCTAGTCACGTTAGAGAACAAAAGTTCGTGTTATGTTTTAATTTCGACCGAACGTTTAATAACTTTGCATCAATTTATTAGACAAACATAGGTGGAAATCTATCATGTATTTTAATTATTATTTTTTCATTTAAGAGTATCCTAGAAATCTTATACTATGTAATTGGGTAACATATATATATATATATATATATATATATATATATATATATATATATATATATATATATATATATATATATATATATATATATATATATATACATATATTATTATTATTATCTTTATTTTTTTCGTAAATGTTTCTTAATGTATGTATGATAGTGCACTTTGAACCTCATGAAAATGAGAAAAACACTATCCCTGTGACAGGATCACAGGAAAACTAAGCCTGGGCCTGGTGTTGCCACAAACACCAAACCATGATAAATGTCTATAAATACAAATAAACGCCGTGGGACTCAGAGGAACGATCTGAGTGTCATGATGGAAAGGTGCTCCCTCGATGGCCAACATGGGGGACCCGGTCCGCATTCTGCGAATGTTGGCTCCTTTAATTTCAGGAACACAACCACGGACAAAAAAAACAGGTAGGTAATTCTATCAAATTCCAAATATGATAAGGACACTGACCAAAGACAAGAAAGCAATAATGAAAATAACAGACCAAAATGACATATAAACAAATGGACCACAAAATAGAACAGACTGGTAATGGAATGCTACAACAAAAGCCGCTATCCCACAGAAAGAGGATATCGGAAACGAATGAAAGATCTATGGGACATTTCTACTGACTACCATACTACGGCGCAAAGGATAGCAGATCAAGCAAGACAGATACTCAAGAGAGGGTGGTTCTCGGAGATGGAATTAACAGAAATTAAACAAAAGATAAATGGCGTGACAGATCAAGACACACCACTTGACGAAAACTCCCAGGAAGAAGACGGGAAAAGCATAAACACAGAAACTATAGAAGGCGAAGACGACGAAACTATAGAACTATTTGAGGAAGAAGCAAGAGAAGTGGAAAACATCAAACGATTAATGTCCGAGAACAAAACAAAACTTCCATCCTTAAAGAACGAAGACTGGAAGAAGTTAAAAGTTTAAACAGAGAAAGTAAACAGAGTACTCACGTACATCCCAAACAACACTATCACAGATCTAAACAACTTGATATATGCTGGGGCAAAATATATATGTATGAAACTAAAAAGGGAAAAGAAGACTGACCAAAAGAATGGACAGACGAGATCTGGATGGGAGATCAGACTGGAAACCCAGATCACCAAACTTCGACAGGAAGCTAAAACCGTAAATAGGATGAACAGTAAACGATGGAAGAGCAGAAATCCAAATCGCAAGGAAAGACTAAATAAGAAACATGAAGAACTAAAACAAAAGAAGGAAGATTGAGACGATACAGATATAAATCAGAACAGTACAAAAAGAACAAGACCTTTGAAAACAATGAAAGTCAGTTTTACAAAAACGTAAACGGAGAAAGAAAACATCAGAACAACCGGAGCAAGATACGGGAAAATGCTGAAGATCACAACAAAAATGCTAAATGGCTGAAAGACTCAAGAAAGCAATGGTAACATGGAGATTAGAACTAACAGCTGGAGGACAATACGTGACGGAAATAAAAATACAGAGAGGCATTTTCCAAGAAGACTCTCAATCACCACTACTGTTTATCATAGCCATGATGACACTCAACTACATACTCAGATAATGTGATGCCAGATACAAGTTCACATACAGAGAACAACGAATAAACCATCTCCTGTATATGGACGACCTGGAGCTATTTGCAAAAAGCAAAAAGGAACTGGAAAAGCTGATGAATACGACCAGAATCTTCAGTCAGGACATTCAAATGGAATTCCGAATGGAAAAGTGTGCATTGCTAGAGATCAAAAAAGGAAAGCTGAAGACGACTGAGGGCCTGGAACTACCCAACCAAGAGCAGATGAGGGCGCTAGATGAACAAGACAGTTATAAATATTTGGGAGTGTTTGAAGCAGACACAATCAAATCAACAGAAATGAAAGAGAAGATTGGAAAATAATACCTGAGAAGAACAAGAAAGCTCTTAGAAAAAAAATTATATAGCAGAAACCTAATCAAAGGAATAAATACCTGGGCAATATCACTAATAAGATATTCTGGACCATTCATAAGCTGGACTAAAGAAGAACTCAGGCACCTTGACCAGATGACTAGAAAATTAATGACTATGCACAATGCACTACATCCAAAAGATGATACAGACAGACTCTACGTGAAGAGAAACGAAGGGGGAAGAGGACTGGTAAGTATAGAAGACTGTGTGGACGACACTAAAAAAGAGCTGGAGAAATACATAAACCAGAACACAGAAAAGCTGATCACCGCAGCAAAAGGTACCGTCCCAACGAACAACGCAGGAAGCATCTAAACTGGTAACAAACAGACAAGAAAAGAAAAATGTGAAGAAAACAACTACATTGACGCTTCATAAGACTCACAAGAGAAGAAACCAACGCAAATAGCTGGATATGGCTAAGAAAAGGAAACTTGAACAGAGAAATGGAATCTTTACTGATGGCTGCACAGAACAATGCGATTAGGACAAACTACATTAAAGCTTAAATAGATAAAACCCAGGAAAACAATAAATGCAGAATATGTGGACAAAGAGACGAAACAATAAATCATATAAGTGAATGTAGCAAACTTGTCCAAAAAGAATACAAGAACAGACATGACTGTGGTGGGGAAGTAATACACTGGGAACTGTGCAAGCAATTGAATCTCGAAAATGCAGACAAATGGTAAAAACATAAACCAGAAACAGTACAAGAAAACGAAAAACACAAAATCCTCTGGGATATGGATATACAAACAAATAAACTCATACAAGCAAGGAGACCTGATGTTATTATAATAGACAAAAAGGAAAAATCTTGTAAAATCGTAGACTTCGCCGTTCTAGCAGCCACAGAGTGAAGATCAAAGACACAGAAAAACGAAGTAAATACACAGAACTAGCTAGAGAACTGAAAGGAATATGGAACATGAAAAAGTTAGTATAATACCAATAGTCGTAGAAGCACTAGGAACAACCGCAAAAAACCTGGAGAAAAGACTGGGAGAAATTGGAATCAAAGGAACCATCGAAACCATACAAAGGACGGCAAGTATCAAAACAGCTGCAATCTTACGGAAAATGCGCGAACGCGGAAACTAACCAGTATAAGTTACAAACGGTAACCAGTCACATGGAAGTTACAATAGGAAGCAAACAAAACCACAGGAAGAACACTGCAACAAGAACTCAAGGAACAGAAACTACAAAAAATTGCATAAACCCCCCCCTCTAAAACTTGATGGCACCAGATGCGGCTAATACCAAAGCAATAGTCGCGAGAGAAAGAGCACTAACCAGACCGCCACTGGAATAGTACGGAGATGACGTGGACATTTAGAAGGCTTATTGCCACACAAATTCCAGATTAGACCAATGGTCGTTACAAGCGATAAATCAATGGTATGCGTCTGTTGCGATACCACAAACGCGTTTGCAATGGTTATCAAAAAATAAGTAGAGAGTACTGGTAATCTGGGAGGGCTTGTTGTCACTCAGACTCCAGGGATCGATGACTTGTGTGAGAACCTCTAGTGAGCACAGACTATAATTGCATACATATTTGTAAATGTTAGTAAATATACAGAACAAATGGACATAAGCATAACAAGGATTATGTTTATGTCTCGTCCACCCACGCTCGTTCTTCGTTATCTGCCACCGCCTCAACCACTGAAAACGCGTAAATTGAAGCATTTCCTGTTTGTTGTGAAAATGTATATATATATATATATATATATATATATATATATATATATATATATATGAGAGAGAGAGAGAGAGAGAAGAAGAAGAAGAAGAAGAGAGACGGGGGTTAATGTTTAAGTTAATTTATTACATTACCTTAAAGAAAGGAAGTGCTTTTCAATTATGGGCGCTAGAAGCTCGTAAATGGGAGCTGGGAGATTATTCCGGATATAGGAGGAGGGTTATGGAGGTGGTTTACAAGTATTATTAAAGGCATGGGCAATGCGAGTTATAAGAGAGGGGGGGGGGGGGGCTAGAAAAAAAATTGGGGATCAGATGGAGTAAAGAATCCAGAAAGTGGACGGATCCAATTGAATTCTTCAAAATGTTAAACGAACATAAAGCTATTTTTCCAACAATATTCTTAAGAAATCAATCGATTTAAGAGCACGTATTTATTTACTAAGCAAATAATTACTTGTTGAAGCAAATTACCGGCGAATGTCTAGAAGTCAACTCGTTTAATTCTTTTTGTTTTACTACTATTTAGCGAATTCGTCATTATAATAGACTAGCTAGCTTTTGGTTCTCGCTATCGCTTCGCAAAGTTCGCTACTTTTTTTTACTTTAAACATTCATTTAATTTAATAAACACTTTATTCATAATTTTGTTGTAAACACGAAACAGAATCTTTTTTTTCTCATTTATTCATGTAGTTAAGTAAACATAAATGCGACTGTAAAGAAAGGCAAATGGACAATAAATCAATTTGCCTTTTCACTTGGAATTGAGAAATAGATCGCGGTTTTTTTAAATCACATTGATCCCTCTAAAATAAGAGACAATTTCTAACACAAATGCTAAATATTTGTCCAGGAAACAAAACAATATGGCGAAAAACAACTGTTCATTATATGAAAACCAAGCCAATAATTGAATTAAAAGCTATAACAAATAATAGTTCATTAAGGAATATATAATAAAGATCGCGCGCCATTTTGTGTAAAGCTGAATTAACTTGAAATAAGGCGTTTCGACTTTAGTGTAAGCGCGAGAAATTGAATTAACTTTCACGTTTATCTATTTAAAATGAAATGGCTTGCATGGACAGTGTTGGGAGCTTTCGGGTTAGATTTTTTAATTAAAAAAAACTTATATATTACTAAAACTCTGGGGATATATCTTGCTTGTGCACATGCACATAAAATGACGTCATCCAACTGATGAGCTTAAAAATAATGACGTCATTATCAGATGAGAACATTCATTTACACAAAAGAAGGGGTTATCAGGTTCAGTTAATGAGGAAAAAATGATGACGTAATCGATTTATGATGTCACAAAGAAAATGAAAGTGTTCCTGATAGCCTTCAGTGATTATAAATCGATTCCTCTTCTCGCTTTGTGTAAAATAATAAGCTAAACTCTTAAACCTCAGCAGAGCAACTAATCTAAGAAAATGAAAACACCGAAATAACAACCGTCCTACTACGCTTATTCTATCATTACGTCCGGCCGTGTTGAATTTCAACCTGTCACGGGCGACTGTAATGTCTGGTCTGGAGAAGTGAAGATAGTGATTCCACAACCCTTACGTAACTGTTTATCGCGAAAGCCCCATTACAATTATTATCCACTGTTTTCCAAGACAGAAAGACGTCAACTATCATAGGTATACGGGGAGGGTTGAATAGTTGAAATAGGTTTCTTTGATGTTTATTTGGTTTAGTAGAGTTCAGAGGTTACCGATGAAAGCAGACTTTGATTATATGCTGTTTTTATTGATTTGTGGCTCATGTGCATTTCTGTACTGCCTTATCAGCAGTAGATATAAGAGATGTCGGATATTTTTTAAAACTTTTTGCTGAAACTTTCATATGAACTGCATTTTTAAAGAAGTATCACAACGGTGATAACAAAATGTTTTATATCGCGTTTCCAACTTAAATTTTAATTGGTAATCTCCAGATCACCATTTATGAAGAACAGACGTATTAGATTAAACATTCTTAAAAGAAACTGTTTGCGTTTTAGAGCTAGGTTTACTTTGATATGTAAGTTTCGCGTAAAATGACTTCCTCTTGAAGTTAATATTTCTTGAACTCTTTTTTCACCAATCTCCCAGAATGTTTACTATTGACCCTAAATCTGGAAATCACATTCCCTGATCATAATTTTTTCTTGTCAACCCTGTTCAATGTAAAGCGAGGATGAAATTTGCTACGTAATTTCAATGTAAAAGTAACTATCCATTAGAAATTCTAATACGGCGTTTGTAAACGGGATTATTAATAAAAGAGAGATGCGAGTAGCCGGGCATAGTAGAGGACGTCACATAATGATGAATTCATTTGTCAAATAAAATATAAGGTGGGGAAGAGATCATATATCTAAACGACCTGTGACCTGAAGTATCAATGATCGTCATCGACTAAGCGAACGTCTAGACTAGTGTTGGAACGATTAATCGCAATCAAAATCAGACATAGGAAAAATTGGAACTTTTTGGTGTATCGTAATCGGACAAATTGGAACTTTTTGGTGTATCGTAATCGGAAAATTTGTGTATTTCTTCCGATGCCAACTACGATTCTTTTAATTGGTTTTTGTTTGTTTTCGTTCAAAACATAATTTTCCATTGCTAGTATTAATGAGACAATGATGAATATTTATTTATTTTAAACTGCCAGAAAAACTAAAATTAATAGATCACCCCCCACGAGTGTATTTTTACGTTAGCGAAAATATATGCACATATTACATGAATGTTTACGGTAATCCAACAATAAATATTAAAACAACTCTATAACTAAATATTTACGGGTTTCAAAGAATCTGAATTGAGCAAGGTAATTGTATCGGAATCGGGAATTTAGTACACAATCGGTACTTGTATCGGAATTGAGAAGAAATATTCGAATCGCTTCATCACTAGTTTAGACGCCTGTGGGTGTAGCATATTTTAATATGCAAAGAAATCCGATTGTTCCTAAATAACACACAATTTTAGTACAAGAAATGAAATATCGTAAATTTCCTTGTCCATGCAAAATATATAGAGGGACGGTTCGAAAGTACAAACGTACCCATAACGTAACATTAAAATGACTGGCCTAAAAACAAGGGGATTCAGAACGAGGCTTAAAAACAAGGGGATTCAGAACGAGGCCTAAAAACAAGGGGATTCAAAACGAGGCATAAAAAGAAGACGATTCAAAACGAGGCATCAAACAAAAAATAGAAACAAAAAAGTAAATCAAAAATAACAATGCGCCATTTTTTTAAATAAAAAATATATTCAGAAAAAAAATTAAATAATTGTTATTGATATTGAAATTAAACTGTGCTTTTCTTTCACTGGGCGACTGTAATGACTGGGCAGGAGAAGTGGGGATATAGATTCCACAATCATACTTAACTGTTAATCGAACAGGCCCCGTTACAAATTACGGCGTTTGTAAACGGGATTATTCTCGATAAATATCAATAAAAATGTCCATTTTGCGGTTAAGTTCCATATAAAACTGAACTCTTTGCTAAAAATACAACAGGTAAATGTGTCCAAATGTATTTTTTATTCAATCTGAAACTTTGGTGCCCAATCAATAATAAGCAGAAATTTTTCTTCAGATTATCGATTTTTGTTTACAGCGCGGAATTTTTTTGTATAAGTCCATTGCATTTAAATTATCGGACATGCGCAAAATGGCTTGCTATGGCATCTCACACACTGAAGCGAAAATATTCTGCTCTACTCACAATATGTTTTTTTCATTAAGTTTTTACTTTTACATTCAATATTCATTGCGCTTACATTTTCTCACTGTCACTTGATGCTTGTTAATGATCGTTTTTTTTAATCTTCGTGCTCGTTTTATAGGATTCATGTGAGCTTTATTGTTGAGAATTCGACTACCTGTTAAACAGGTGCAACACCGATTTCCGGCTACCTTTTTTATTTTTTATTTTTGCAAAACATTGCCGGATAAACCGTTTTCCTGGACCATCTTATTTCTCGTAAATAATTATTCATCAACACACTCTTAACTCACTAATTATACAAGCATCCTGTCTCTACACCGTAACATCACTTGTCAATTTGTTTCAGCATTTTAAAGTTTCCATTTAAATGCAAAACTCGGATGCAATTTAAGCAAAATAAGACATAATCTCAAAGAAAAGGGAGACTGCCACCAGAGGATGCAGTGTAAATAGAGAAATCGATGGCGACTTACACACAAAGTCATCTGTTTGCCGCCTAGTAAACTAGTTTGACGGCAGCAGGGTTTATCGAGTTATCTTTCGTGATTTTGTCCGGATTAAAAGAAATGCCTGACTATACGTTGCTGAAAATCTGTGGTGCACCTGTATATTTTTTGAGTTATCCGTAGAGTGGCTTAATTTATATTTCTCGCATAGGGAGCGTGTCGTGGACGACATATTGTCATCTTCTTGATCATAGTCTAAATAACCTGTGGGTTAATTGATAATTGTAACCGTCGTTGAATAGTTTAAGTGTTAATTTATTAATTCATAAATGATCAACGATGATTAATATCTGTCATACATTCTTAGGATCTTTAATTGTCATAACTGTTTCAACGTGGCAATATATAAAGCATCTGATATGGCAACATGTAAGCTTTTTATTTCCTGTTGACTAACCTAACTAAATTATTTAAAGATACGATCTTTAATTTTTCTTTTTCTTTCCGAGTAGTTATATTTGTAGCACTACGGTTAACTAATTCTTATATCCAACATATCACAAGACATATGCTCATCACATAAAGAGATGAAGTCGTGTTGTATAGATCACACGTAGCAGTAGTTCGTTCTCATCCTAACTTTTTTCTTTGTTGTTCGGGCAATTATACGTCTGCCCTTATGCCTTATGATTTTCGTCTCTTTTTGTCATACAAGCAGTATGAAAATAATATTAAAAAATAACAGTATAAACATGCATATGTGCGTTCATTGCACTGGCCTTGATCGTTGTCGTCATTTTGCCCGGTGCAAGGTTGCCGTTCGATTCAGTCAGTGCTGCAACAAGCAAATATCATCCCAAGTAAACCCATAAGCCCAGTTTATAAAAAAATTAACAGATGTTTATTGTTTTGGAAATTACAAATGGTACTCATTTTTATGTTGAATAGCAGACTTGAAAAGTGAGATATTTTATGCCGGCCAAATAAAACATAAATCTAATCAACACAATCATTTAGCTTAGAGCCCCAAAGGCCCACTTTTCCCGGAGAGGCAGATGGACGCAACTGACAGCCAGCCCTCCGAAAAAAAACTCCCTGTGTCATGCTCAGTGGGCTGGCTTTCACCCTTCTCTTCCTATCTCCTGGAATATTATTAGTGTTGACCGGAAATCTTGGATCCTGGTCTTTTTCGATGGTCACCATTCTACCACGCAAAAGCTGACTACTGATGATATCCACTAGAGATAACGGCTAGACAGTGCCTACTCAAAAGAGTTTAACCCTGAGCCAATTTATGAACACGCACATCTACCGTCCATGGAGTTATGTGTTTGGATAGCCATTAGATTTGTCAGTCTCGGAATGCGCCATGACCACAGCGGAGAACCTATACAATTCTCTCAAGTGGACAAATAGAATGCCTGGTGGTCTAAAATACACAATCAGAGATATTTTCAAATTCCTCTATTCCCTTCCACATTTTTTCCTTTGGCCGAACATTTATCACCTGTAACGTCTGCCATTCGCATGCAGTCTAGCTCATTTTATAACAGTGCAGTCATTTGGGTGTAAAAACATTTTATAATTATTTTTTACGTTATATACATATACCCTAATGTTACGTAATACCCTGTTGGTCCTCCTAGACCCATACTCAGTAAGGAAGGTAATAGCTATCCTAAACACGAGAGCTTTCTTTCAGAATTCATAAGCAAGATGAAGATTTGATCAGCTTATCTGCTATCTGTACTGCGACTCTCCGTCTGTTATGTTATATCTTGGAACGTAACCCTAACTGTTATCTTTTAACTCTATTGGAATATTCCACTTTTCTTCATAAACTATCCTAATATTGAAAATGATGTTTTTAACATTATTTTCATACACCGACACCCAATCTTATTACACCTGCCTTCTTAAATTGGCAGCTATTTTTCGGCATGAATACCTGCTAATTTAGTCGCTCTTAAACTGTTTTTTATAAATTTCTTTTTTTAACCCCATCTCCTTATCACGTTATCTAAGTAAACAAATCAAAATTCAGTATCTTTCAGCATCCCTTGTAAAATAAAAATATACGCTTTAAAGAACACTTTTTATTTTGAAATGCGGACGCATACTTACAAATATAGAATTTTATCGCATTTGTACTTTCATATGTAAAAGTTTCTTAAAGTTCCTGCAATTTTGGACGATTTTTGCTTCTGTCTTAAACGGTTGGCACGTCATTCAGAAGCTTTTATTAATGATTCTTCTACGTTTTATTTTGCGATTCTAATAGCTACTTCCCCACTGTCAAATGTGACGTGATAGTTTGAATTATAAATTGGCAGACTACATTCTTCGAGACATGCAAGCATTGTGCCCGCCATTTTTATATTAAACGCCATTGGCTGCGTTTATAAAAGTGTTTTCAAAAGTTGCTTTGACTTTTAATGTAGGAGGCCAAAACATTTGATATCTTATTCAAGATTGTGCGTCTAATCAAGACCATATGGCTTTTAGTATAATGGAGATGGGGTCAAGTAGCTAAATAAATCAAGAAATATAACATCCGACCAAGATAATTTGGGGGAAGCAGAAGCATGGTTTACAATTTGCATAGACTTTAACAAAACCAATGAAAGTTGGTGTGATTCAAAAAAGTAATGGTTGATGGAAATGATGTGTAAACAATTTTTTAATAAAAAAAGGAACCCGATTCAATTTTAGGAACATACAATTTTAGTACAATGAATAAAACATTGTAATTATATGTGTACAGACAATACACTGAACGGATGCTTTCTAAGATACAGACGCACGTGTGAAGAAACATCAAAACAATAGTACGAAAACTAAAAGCATCAAAGTGAAATGCATCTGAAAGGCAGTCACTAAATTAGAACATTGGGAACACGTTGCGTCACAAAGACTAGCATAAAAGGTAGGTATAAAATAAAAAGCATGAAACCTACAGGCATCAAGAGGATTCAAAATGAGAGACATCAACAAAAAAGGACATCAAAAAACAGATCTCCAAGAAAAAAGAGTTTCATTACAAGAAATGGCATCAAAACAAAACACATCAAAATTATAAGCATCAAGAACCATCAGAATGAGAGATATCAACAAAAATGACATAAACACACCAGGCCTCAAAGAGAGTCCTTAACACAGAAGGTACTAAAATAGGTGGCATAGAAACAAAAGGCATCACAGCACGAGACATCACAACAGGAGTCATCATAATAGAGGCATCAAATTCAAAGCTATATACAAATTTACATAAACATAAGCGTATCAAAACAACAGGCACCAAAAGAGCAGGCATACAAATGGAGGGCATCAAAACTATCTATATGAAAAGAGAGTCATTCAAATTACAAGCATTAAAAAGCTTCAAAACGAAAGAGATGAAAATAGATTTAAAACATTGAATTTCGTTATTTTGTAAATATCAAACTCATATATATTATTCCATCTAGATATTTCTAAATTTCTCTGAGATGAGCATGTTACAAATATACTTATATTTATCTGCTTATAGATATAAATATGTTTTTTGTGCGTTTACGTACTTCCATTATTTGGTCAATCCTTTACATAGCTTAGCTGCACTGTTCAATATGCGTGAAGAGTGTTAAAATTGATTTATTGTCATAAGCAGGACAGAATTATTTTCGTTTCTGGCTTTATTCATTTATATTTGCGCGTAAGATGTCATATATTACACAACCACGATTAGCTTGATTTTTAGTTATCCGAGATGGGAGAGGATATGTCTCCGGGCATATTAGTCATCCTTAGAATCAGCTTTTCATGCCTCAACGCAGATGATTTTCTCTGAAGTATCCGAATTTCGGATCAAACTAATTTGGCACAAAGCCATTCGACATTTTGCGAACACGGTATTTATTGCACTCGCATCGTCCATTTTCTACGTGAAAATACCATTAGAATATCACTTAGCGTTTACATGAAGCTTGACACGTTTCCCATTCAGCTATAAAATAAAAGTTTCCAATCGGATTTTTATTTTTTAAAATTTCATATCGTTTTTTGAGTGACTCTTTCCCATTCTTACAATTCTATGAGTCGTCCGCATTGTCCCTTGTCGTCCGATGTTTTACTTTATGGTGTATGTTGTTGCGATTGATGTATCAATTATATCTACAAAAAATACAAATTAAGATAAGAGTCCAGAATAGTTAACAGTACAGAACTCGTGAACAAAACATGAGAAAAAACAATTTACAGCAAACGCAGTAGAATAAAATTCTCTAACAACTCATATTACCGGTCTATTTGACACAATGGTTAGTGTGTTAACTAACTGGTCGGGAGACCAGGGTTCAATACTCGATCAAGTCATACAAAAGACTAAAAACTAGTACTTGGTGTCCCCTTGCTACACAGTCATCATTATAAGGTGAGAATCAAAGGTCGGTGGTTTCATCCTGGTAAAAGAGTGGCGCCCTTCCCTACACCTTGGTGTCGTAGCTAATGCAAAAGAGAGCTTTCGAGTCGCCCTTGACTATTTTCAGCCACTTTACTTTTTACTTACTAACCCATATTTAACGCGTGGAAACTGAAAGTATATCTTATCAAAATTTTATTTCGGTGAAAGCTGACTTATCAACACACGAAAAGTATTCGTAAAATAGTATTTCGGGGAGCGATCGGATAAAATATTTAACAACATATGATCTGTATATCAGTATTGCATCAGTATTTAATATGTTCTTGCAATGAATCGTAAGGTTAAAGAAAAGATTATGAAACAAAAAAATGCATTAAAAGGCATATAACAAAGATCATCATCATCATTAGGGTGTTTTAACACTCCTGGTGGAGGAACCCCTCCCTGACTTCTTTCCACTTTGCTTTTTCCCTGACTAGGCGTGACTAAGTAAGAGCTAGTTTGCTATCGATATTGTCTCTCCACCGAGTTTTTGGCCTTCATCTAGTTCTTTTTCATTGCCTCAGTTCCCATTCTGTTGCTCTATATGTTTACCTGTTATCGGTACATTTCGATAAGTAACCTGCCCATTTATGTTTTGCCATTCGTATGGTGGTGATTGCGTCATTTGCACCAATTTGATGGCTGGTCCAAGTGGGTTTTTTTTCTATCACGTAAACTAATGCCGAACATAATGCCTTGCATTTTGCATTGCTCATCTAGAATTTGCCGACAATATCATTGGCACAAGTCACACACCTCAAGAATTAGAAGGGATACTTAACGACATTCACAATGATTGCCATATAATGTGTCTTTAAATGCACATTTGAAAACGCAAGGTCATGTTCAACAAATATGCCACAAAAGTCCCAGTCACAGTGAAAGGTAAAACTGTCGAGGAAGTTCACAACTACATCTACTTAGGGAAGATGGTGAGAAGTAACGCTGATATAATGCTTGAAATCAAACGGCGAATTGCGTTTGGACGGGCAGCCTTTTCGAAAGTAGGCAACATTATGAAGATTAGAAAGTCCACGATGCACATTAAGCAGATAGATACATTATGCATGTTATGGCATATAGTTGTAGAACCTAACAATGCAGCAATAGAAAAGCTAAGAGTGGCACAATTCAAAATAACAAACATAATAAAGTAAACCAATACGATCATTCATTGGCCGTTTAGCTAGGAGGAAATGTAGTATATGTTCTGATACTACACTTAATATACTCTGTCCTCTCTCAGTAGACAGGAAATCTTTCTAGTCTGAGACAATTTTAAGTTTTTGTTCGAATGCAGAGTGCCCTTTTCTGGGAGAATTTTTTTCACCTTAAGCACCGATCTTGTGTCTAACTGTGTATTTATCTCCTTCCCACAAACAAGGTCGGGAAAGTAGGATTAAAAAGCTAGCGTCTTGGAGGAAAAGCACTTTGGCCTACAAAAAGCGCTTGGTGAGCCCTGTTGGCATTCCCCGGTAAGCGCATATCAGGCATCAATATACTAACTCCTTCTCAAAGGGTGAGAAGGCAAAGCTTGGTAGGGTTCACCTCTTAGAACTGTACAGGACAATGGAATGTACCATCCTTCGAAACAGATATTACACTCTGATTTTCGTCAACCACCAGCTCGTTCTTTGTGTATCAGTAAGTAAATAAAGATTATACGAGGGATAGATAGATAGATAGATAGATAGATAGATAGATAGAGAGAGAGAGAGAGAAAAGAGAGAGACTACAAGAGAGGTGTAGGCGAACTAACAAAGGTTAATAACTTGTTTACTAATAACATTCCTTCTGTTGTGAATTTTAAAAGGCCTAAAGTCAGGGTAGATAAAAACTGCGTAAATGTCAGTTCATAGTTAATGTTTTTAATCAAGTGTAGCAGACGAGAGAACCGCAAGGAATATTATTGGTGATAGAAGATATTCATTAAAGAGGAATCTCCTAAATATCTTTCAAGTGCGTGTGATGTTCACTTGTGATCTTGCTACTAAAACAGATGAGAAACTGAACCACTCGTAGGCGGATCCCCGGCTCTGTGGTGAGTTATTACGACATTTTCACGTGAAAGAGAGAATCGATATGCTAAAAGAATGTGTTTAATCAGCAAGACTAAAAGCTTATATTTCCTTCTTTATGCTTTTTTTTTTAATTTTATCGTTGCCACTATTGGGCTGAGCTACACATTATGAAGTCTATTCTGTAAATAATATTATAATTTATAGATTATCGCTATAAGAGTTGCATCATGGAGGCGTTTTATCTCGAAATCGTACACGTTTTTTGTATGTTATATATATATATATATATATATATATATATACATATATACAATATCATAATAAATATTATTAAATTCTTATCCACATACACATGTGTTTCATGCTTTGGAAACATCAATGTGAAGGATTATATTTCTGTTGGTCACACGATTCGAAACCCTCAGACCCAAGCCAACATTTTAACTTTTGTCTGAACGCTTATGTCCATGCAGCCAACAAACCAACCACGGCGAAAGTAAGATAATTAAGGTTTATACAAGCGGACATATCTAGAAGTCTGGTATCAACAGTGTTAAACGACCTGTTAGGCTGAGTATGTGTTTATTGTACCGGAATTAAATCTGGGCATGTCGTTTCTTTTTTCTAGAAAAACTTCGATTATTGAACGGTGCTGAAGATTCGGTCTGGCAATATGAGAGGTTTCATACCCCAGAGAGGTTTCATGTTCAGATCGATGAGACTCTGGTACACTAAATAAACTCTGTAATGTATAGTATTTAAATAACATACTTTATATTTGCTCTTGCAGAATCTAAGATCGAACACTTTGTTTTTTTTAAACTTATATATATATATATATATATATATATATATATATATATATATATATAGTTATTTAATAATGAATATTTTTTACTTTTTATCCACATACGTATATTTACATCTTAATGGAATCGTCAGTGAGGAAGATACCTGTTCAGCAGGTCGCGCGATTCGAACCACTGGACACGAATCACTTTTACCCCAAATTCGAACGCTCTAACCAATTGGTGTACTTCGACAGCTATGCGACAAGTTCGGGAAATAAGCCTTATTTTTGTCATAGAATGCGGACAATATTGTAGTTCCCTTAATAGTCTTAAACAGATCACGTGGACAGGAATTTCGCATTTAGCTTAGATTAGACGGTTTATATCATGTATCTTAAAGGTGGCCATCTGTAAGGGGGCTATAAATAATTATTCAATAATAAATATTTTGTTTAATTATTATCCGTATACGTATATGTTTCATACTAATGGAATCATAAGTATGGAAAATAACTGTTTAGCTGATGGGACGATTCGAATCATCGGACAGAAATCTGAGCTCTCTACTCATTTAGCCAACTTAAGCAGCTAAACGACAAGCCGAGAAATATATCCTATTTATGTCATATAAAGCGGGAAATATAGCCAGCCGCTTTAACAGTGTCAAACAGATTACGTTGACAGAAAGTTCGCACTTATATATATATATATATATATATATATATATATATATATATGTTTTTACTATTTCATATATATACACATATATTATAATATAGAATAGTATATATTGCTTATATATATTTTAACTTCAAAAGTTTATGAAGATAATTTAATAACTTTCTAAAAATTATGTTTTATTTTGTTAAAGAAAAATGTAATAAATACAGTAACAATATATTTTCTTGTGTTTGTAAATCTACTGATACTTAAGCATTTCTTCTATTCCATGGATCAGTCGAAAGCCGAAATCGTATATTTATATTTGATTAACAATTTGAAATTAATGTTCTGCCATTTCCAGTTCATTTTACAACATGTTCACACAACAAAAGAGAAAAAATAGACGTTTTGAAGTGGTTTTGGAAATCTGAGAGCGTAACATTCGTCCAACAAGAATGTCGGAAGCAATTTCAGTCCAAGCCACCCAACTATCCAGCGATCATTAGTCTGATGGTTTAATGTTGAAATAAAATTGTATAGTTTCTTATGCCAGACCCTATAGAACAGAACATAAATTAACATATAAGTCACGTGTATTAAATTTGATCCTACTAAATATTTCTGTATTCTGTGTAAATATTTACTTTTTCATGATGACGCTGGGAAATCGTCGGTTTTATTTTACCCAACAGCAAATAAAATGGCAGGATAATATGTCTGACCTTTCCATCAAACCTCCATTCACTCAAGAACAGCTTCATTTTTTGTCAGTTTGGTCTTTATTTATCTTCAATAATACATTTTAGTACCAAATAATATTTCATTCATTGACACTAGTGTCGATTAGAATAGCGAGGGGAAAAGGAGGGCTGTCTCATTTTAGCGTGAGGCCCTTTCAAAAGCCAATTTGCTGTTAACAACATGAAAATAAATTTACGGATTAACACCTTTATTCAAATTTTACATATGAACAATGTCGTCGGTTTCCACTCGTGTCCGAGTATCGGTTTTCGTCGTCCATCTTCTATCCTATTTATTAATTGTTATAAGCAATGTCCCTTTGAAGGCCCAGTATATGGTGGAAGAGTCGCGGACAGTATTCACAAGGAAGTGTAGGGGCAGACGGGGTTGTTAACGCCGCTCTCTTCATCGCCTTGCCTCTTCATTTTCATTCCTCTTCTCTTAAAAGTCCGCGATGCCTTGGCGTATTGTTTTTGTCCACGTGTCCCGGCCCCTGGCAGTTTGTTTCCGCGGGGACGGGTCTATGTTGGTTAAGAACAGGGGGTGCTTCAGCTGGTCATTATATCGCATTTTCGGGTCTCCTTGTGGTCTGTTCCCGTTGGTAAGCTCGCCAGAGAGCATTTTTGGGGGGGGAGCCTGAATGGAGGCATTTTGTGGACGTGGCCTACCCAGCAGAAGCGGTGTTGGATGATGGTGTCATCAACACTGGTCACTGAGGCTCGATGCAAAATTTCTGGGTTAGGTGCGCTGCTCTCTCAAGGGATTTTTAATGATTTTCTTGTTTTTGTTGCTGGAAGCGCTCTAGGTTTTCTTTATATCGCTTCTGTATAAGGTCCATGTTTCGCATGCGTATAGAAGTGTGGATTAAACTACTGCCTGGAAAACCATGATTTTAGTGGCCACCGTGAAAAATAAAAAGATAAAAGAAAGTAAAGATACATTTATGATATACTATACTACCTCTCGTTATCTCGCGTTGCCCGGGAGTAGTTTTTGTGTTGCTTTTATTAATAGGATTGGGAGGTAACGGTGGTTTAGTGGTAAACGACACGGACTGACAACCTGGTGCCAAGTTCGAATCCAGTTCGTTTCACAGAAACACTTTCACTTAAGATGTTGGCAAGCTTCGAGTGATACCTCCCGTTAGAACCCGATGTCTTTCTAGAAAGGATTCTAAAAAAAAAAATATTGGGAAACCAATGCCAACAATAGAATCATCTTAGTCATCCGAAAGGAATGGATTAATAGGATTTCATCGCCTGCAAAAAAGAAACTTATTTGCCTTAGCAATAATTGTAAAAAAAAGAATTTGCGTCCTCTTTAAAAGTAAAAGTAATTTATTTTTCCCTTTTTTCCATCAAAGTAAAAAGTCAACCACAATTTGTAAGTAAGACTGAATTAAAAATAGTATTTTGCGTCTTCACACGGGAATTGAACTCGGAATCGCGTCTTAGTTTGATGGCGTTTTATGAAGTGTGCCACCTCGCCAGTGTAATTAATAGAGATATTATAAAACATTCTGTGGAAGAGTTATTGTGTAAGTTGTTTAAATACTGTTCACTTTAAGAAAATCGTTTATCAAAAAACGAGGGAATAAAGTGTAATAGAAGTAAACATTTTAAAATTGCATCTAATTATATTCATTAAAAGATTATTTTACGGTGTCATTGGTGACAAGCAAATAACTCGAGACCCTCTATATAGTATTTATAATTTTTTTTTAATTGCTGATCTGATTAAATATGAAATTCGGTAAAATCGATAGAAAATTAAATGTTGGTTTTTAAGAACAGAACCCAATATTTGCCAAAACAAATTAACTGATTAACTTAACAGTTTTAATTATGTATCTGTTGTTAACAAAGCTATTAATGTCAAAGAAATTGAATGAAACTGGCTCTATTTTATAAATAATAAAACATTAGCGATTCCTTCTAGATTTACGACAGGTGAACTTGTTTCTGATAGCAATAATCTTAATTCCATGTTTAATATAAATTAATGTTCAATTATTTAGTTGCGTTTGCCTCCTGGTAATTTTCGGTCCATTCTAGATTCTTCTGGACTTTAATAAATATATTTTCCATTACCATAGGGTCACTATAGGTTAACGATAAATGCATAGAAATTTTTTTCATTTGTGAAAATTGACTCATATCTATGATATTTGTCTGTTAAAAGATGATAGATTTGCAATAGCGAGGCGTCTTTCGTGGGATCTATGAGAGATGTAATGTCAGTTTTGAAAAAGGCTGAGAAGTGAATCAAATCTTGACCATGATTTCTTCTATTTCTTCCTCACAATTTAAAGATTGTTTACTTTAAATTAATATGTAACAAATATATTTCTAACAGTTTTTACATCTTCTGGCGATCGGGGTTTTCTCAATAGCTGGCATTTTAAAAGTTTATTGGTTTACAATTTTTTGGAAAATTGTTTAACAAAATTAAAGCAATTTTAATGATCGGCATCACCGTAATGGTAAATATGAAAACATAGGCGGGAGTCGTAAGCGTTTTAGTTAATATCGGCTCGCTCATGTGATCCTTAAACAAAGCATTGATTCGACTACTTTTTGCCAATCTACAAGACCCTTAAACAACAGGAGACGACGACCACACTGATCAATCGATAAGTGTATAATAAATTCCATTAAAAGAGACAATTTATACCGACAAGTAAAGCAAGTAAAATAATTCTGTTTTATATTAGACAAGTAGACACACTAGTATATCATTTTGTCAGTTGAAAATAACAAGGAATGAAGTTTATTAGGGATCAACTTGGTGACTTTGAGGTTGGCGTTGACTCGGCCGTGGGAATTCATAGAAAGTTATGTGACGTCATATGGCTCAAAGATAGATAGAGAGTGTGTGAGAAGTAGTCAGTCGATTAAAAACCAAGCAGTGCTAACATGCCGTTTTAGTTTTAAAATGTCCTGATAAGATATGACAATAATTATCGACCTGAGTATGTATTTGCCACGCCCCACAGCTGGTCAGTGAATTGGAACAAGGACAAGACGAATAAACCCATTCTGTCTGCAACATATTTTATTTGACTGGAATGTAGAAACAAATACTCAATTGTAGGCAGTGTTCCCCCAGTCTGGCAAGATCACATAAAATCGTGTACAGAAACAAGCATCACAAGGTAAGACTCTCTACTTCCATATATGACACAAGATTGAAAAAACAACAGTTGATTCGACGGTATCCATCAAGACAACTACGCACCCGTTATAATTTGGAAATGAATCACCCGATACGATGGGAGTTAACACCGGATATGGTTAGAGTAGGTAACAGAGGGAGAATATGTCAAATTGTCACCGTTTTCCGTTCAAACGAAACCAGCGAAGAGGTGGAGGGAGAACTGACAAGACCATATCTGAACTTGCTTAAGTAAATGATGCAATATTTTAAATGAATGCAAGTTGTAATCGTATCTCCGTGAACAATGCCGAAGTGATTTATGGATAATCTTAGGAATTGACAGTCCCACAACAGAAAAATAGAGTTAGAATATACAGACAATACTACTAAACTCTGCTGTAATACTGACAATACCCTTTGATCATTAAAGCACTTGTTGTCACTTTAATTCCGGGACGAACTGATGCGATAATTATGTAGCAAATAATAAATAAGGACTCAGGCAGCTTGGCCAGAAGACTAGTAAATTAATAACCATGCACAACGCACTACAGCCAAAAGACGATACGAACAGACTCTATATGAATAGAAAATAAGGAGGAAAGGGGCTGGTGAATATAGAAAACTGTATTGAAGACACAAAAAGAGCAGGAGAAATACAAAACAAAGAACACATCACCGTCCCAATGAACAACTTGGGAAGCAGAGGAAGCAGAAACAGAAAGACAAGAAAAAACAGTGGGAAGAAAAACAGCTACATGGACGTTTTATAAGAATGACACAAAAAGAGACCCACCAACAAGCATGGACATTGCTTTAAAAGAGAAACGAAATCGCTACTGACAGCTGCACAGAACAGTGCAATTAGGACTAACTACATGAAAGTTAAAATAGATAAAACCCAGCAAATCCGTAAATGCAGATTGGGTAAACAAAGAGACGAAACAGTAAATCACATAATAAGTGAATGCAGCAAATTAGCCCCCAAAAGTACAAGAACAGACACGACTGCGTGGAGAAAGAAGTGCACTGAAAACTATGCAAACGATTGGATTTCGAACACGCGAACAAATGGTACAAACATAAACAAGACACAGTATAGGAAAAGGAAATTCACAAAATCGTCTGGGACATGGAGGTGCACACAGATTAACTACTACAAGCAAGGAGACCGGATGTCATATTAGTCAACAAGAAAGAAAAATTCTGCCAAGTATTGATTTTGCCGTTCCAGCAGGCCAGAGAGTGAAGATAAAGGAGACAGAAAAACGAAGTAAATACACGGAACTTACCAGAGAATCGAAAGGAATACGGAGCATCAAGAAAGTTAATATAATACCAATAATCTTAGGGGCACTAGGAACAGTAAAAAAACTGAGAAAAAGCTGAAATATTAAAGAAAATCCTCTAATGCTGAAACTAACCTGCATAAAGCTACTAATGGTAATCAGTCGCATGGGTGTTACAACGGGAAGAATGCAAAACCATAGGAAGAACACCGCCACATGAACCCAATGAACAAAAACTGCAAGGTGCTTCATGAACTGCTTCCTGTCCCCTAAAAAGAAGTGATGGCATTAGCCTCGGCTGATACCTCAAAAATATTCATGAACGGTCAAGGAGGATAGAAAGACTGAGGAGGGATAGCACTAACCAGACCTCCGCTGGAAGAGTGCGGAGCGTACTGAGACCTCGGGGAGCCTTTTTGCCACCCAAATTCCAACGAGGAAACAGCTGCTGCAATATCGCAAATTCATTTACAATAGTTATCGGAAAGAGGTGGAGAGTATTTGAAATCTGGGGAGGATTCTTGTCACTCAGACTACAGGGAACACCACCATTAATTATCAGTGAACAATCACTGACGATGACTAGTGTGAGAACTCCTAGTGAGTTAAAATAATAATAATAATAATAATAATAATAATAATAATAATAATAATAATAATAATAATAATAATAATAATAATAATAACATAGACATGATGCCACTCAACTACATACTCAGGAAATGTGATGCCGGTACAAATTCACAGGCAGAGAACAAAGAATAAACCATCTCATGTACATGGACGACCTGAAGCTATTTGAAAAAAGCAAAAAGGAACTGGAAAAGCTGATAAATACGACAAGAATCTTCTATCATGGCATTCAAATAGAATTCCGAATGGAAAAGTGTGCATTGCTAGAGATTATAAAAGAAAGCTGAAGACGACTGAGGGTATGGAACTACCCAACCAAGAGCAGATGAGGGCGCTAGGTGAAAAAGACAGCTGTAAATGTTTGGGAGTTTGTGAAGCAGATACAATCAAATCAACAGAAATGCAAGAGAAGATTGGAAAAGAATACCTGAGAAGAACAAGAAAGCTCTTAGAAACAAACTTATATAGCAGAAACCTAATCAAAGGAATAAATACCTGGGCAGTATCACTAATAAGAAATTCTGGACCATTCATAAGCTGGACTAAAGAAGAACCCAGGCACCTTGACCAGAGGACTAGAAAAGTAATAACTATGCACAACGCACTACATCCAAAAGACGATACAGACATACTCTACATGAAGAGTAACGAAGGGGGAAGAGGACTGGTAAGTATAGAAGACTGTGTTGACAACACTAAAAAAGAGCTGGAGAAATACATAAACCAGAACACAGAAAGGCTGATCACCGCAGCAAGAGATACCGTCCTAACGAACAACGCAGGAAGCATCGAAACTGGACACAAACAGACAAGAAAAGAAAAATGGGAAGAAAAAAAACTACATGGACGTTTCATAAGACTCACAAGAGAAGTAACCAACGAAAATAGCTGGGCATGGCTAAGAAAAGTAAACTTGAACAAAAAAAACGGAATCTTTACTGATGGCTTCGCAGAAAAATGTGATTAGGACAAACTACATAAAAGCTAAAATAGATAAAACCCAGGAAAACAATAACTGCAGACTGTGTGGACAAATAGACTAAACAATAAATCATATAATAAGTGAATGTAGCAAACTTGCCAAAAAATAATACAAGAACAGACATGACTGTGTTGGGAAAGTAATACACTGGGAACTGTGCAAACAATTAAATTACGAATATGCAGACAAATGGTACAAACATAACACATAAACAGTACTGGAAAACGTAAAAAAACAAAATACTCTGGGATATGGATATACAACCAGATAAACTCATACAAGCAAGGA
The DNA here is from genome assembly GCA_963556195.1 of Sepiola atlantica. NCBI lineage: Eukaryota > Metazoa > Mollusca > Cephalopoda > Sepiida > Sepiolidae > Sepiola > Sepiola atlantica. Next base: position 57,786,629 of record OY744535.1, on the reverse strand, counting down.
GACCAGATGTTATTATAATAGACAAAAAGTAAATATCTTGTAAAATCGTAGACTTCGCCGTTCCAGCAGCCAACAGAGTGAAGATCAAAGACACGGAAAAACGAAGTAAATACACAGAACTAGCCAGAGAACTGAAATCTTAAATAATCGTAGGAGCACTAGGAACAACCCCAAAACACCTGGAGAAAAGACTGGGAGAAATTGGAACCAAAGAGACCATCGAAACCATACAAAGGACGGCAATGATAAAAACAGCTGCAATCTTAAGGAAAATCCTCGAATGCGGAAACCAACACGCATAAGCTAGAAAGGGTAACCAGTCACAAGGAATTTATAACAAAGAGAAAACAAAACCACACGAAGAACACCACAAGACGAACCAAAGAACAGAAATTGCAAGAAACATCACTTCATAACCCCCCCCCCCCCCCCGCTCAATAAATTACACCGGTCTAAGCTATCACTACACAATAATGAACCAAAGAAACAGAAATTACAAGAAACACTATAAGCTCCTCTCTCTCTCTACCCCACCCCCAAAAACGAAAAAAAAGAAGAAAAAAAAGAAAAAGAATTAAAAAAAAAAATTTAAATAAGGAAAGAGAAAAGGAAATAATTAAGGAATTGAAAGGAAAAAAAGGGAAAATATTTAAAAATAAGAAAAAATTAAACATTTTTTTTTTTTAAATTAATTAAAAAAAAAATTATTTTTATTTTTTAAATTTGTTTAAATTTTTTTTTTTTTTAAATTTATTAATTTATTAATTTATTTTCAAATGGTGCCGGCTTAGGCTGACACCAGACAAAATATTTGTAGAGGGTCGAGGACGATGAGAAGACCGAGGAGGGACAGCACAAACCAGACCTCCACTGGAAAAGTTCGGAGAATGCTGGGACCTTGGGAAGGCTTATTGCCACCCAAATCCTAGAGAAGACCAATTGTCTTTACCAGCGAGAAATCAATGGTAAGAGGCTGTTGCGATACCGCATCGTTATCGAAAAGATGTGTATAATACTGGAAATCTGGGGAGGCTTGTTGTCACTCAGACTCCAGTAAATGCTACTGGTTGTTGTCGCTGAGCAATCATTGACGATGATCTGTGTGCGAACTCCTAGTTAGTACAAATAATAATAACAACAACAACAATAATAATAATAATAATAATAATAATAATAATAATAATAATAATAATAATAATAAAATGGAACTACATAAAATGGTCATGAAGTGTCTAGGAAGATGGAAAAACCGAGGAGGAACAGGCCAACAAAAAAGAGTACAGCTATTTTCAGTAGGCTTATTGCGACTCAAATTACGGAGATGACCTAAGATTTCGAGAAATCGATGGTGAACGGCTGTTGCGATAACACAAAATAATACGCAACTGTTATCCAAAGATGTGTAGACTTCTGGAAATTGTGGGAGTTTTATTGTCACTCAGACTCCAAGGAACACCAAAGGTTATTGTCAGTGAGCAATCATCGCTAATGACTTGTAAGTAAATAATTAGTCAATAATAATAATAATAATGATAATAATGATAATAATGATAATAATAATAATAATAATAATAATAATAATAATAATAATAATAATAATAATAATAATAATAATAACACGTAAAAAACATACCACGGAATATAGCCGAGGAGTACGCGTGAGATGGTGAAAAAACGTCGGAATCATAGTACCATCTAAATCACGACTGGAACAGAATGGATGGTATTAGGATATTGAGTAGGCTTAATATCACTCACATTCCAGGAGAGACAACCGATCCTTATAAGCGAATCACCACTGGTAACGGCTGGTGCGAGAACATCAGATGAGTTCCAATACTAATTTAATCGAACGGAGAGTATTAAGAAGTCTGTAGTGAGCACTCAAGGTGGGTAATAATTATTTATTATAAAAACCGTTCCGCTTTACAAGTGGTAAACATTTATATAGAGTACGGAGAGCATGACTTTTACTGAATATATACATAGACGCATGATCATTAGGGATTTGCTGGGGCGTTGGAGAGAATTGGTGTCACTCACGCTCTGCTAAATACTATCACTTGTCATCGGCACGTGTGAAAACTAAACTCAAAATATATGGATTGCTTCTCTTTAGATGGTTACCTGAAATAGGCGTTCGAATAAGAAGTAATCGGAATATAAAGTTAGTTTTGGTACATTTTATTAAAATACGCTGTTAATTAGTTTTCGTAAGTTAGGATAATAAAGCGCGGGATTTCCTTTGTTGCATTGAAAGGCGGCCGGAATCAATATTTACCCGCTTCCCACTGCAGCAAGATTAAACAGCAAGTCAGTTTCACATGGGGCGAATCAGCTAACTCAAAGGAGCAGTCTGTCTGAGAGTACAAAAATAGCAGGGAACGAGGAGGTAATGCTTAGGAGAGCAAGCTGGATCATACCTCATTCCGGCAAATAAATGTCTGATGGTTTAAGTAAAGCACAATCGGATTAGTTTACAGATTACAGTTATTTAAGTGAAGCTACTGTTTCACATTTTCAAGATAATAAAAATTTGAATTCCGTGTGCTTATAAAACATTGCTTTCTGGTGGGAGAAAAAATGCTCAAGCAAAACAATGGCTTGATATTAGGGGTGGGACGTAATGGGTTAAAATTTCAGATTCATGCGAGTAGTATTGTTTTGTGTTCATTTATACATAAATAACACTAAACAATCAAACATTTTGAAAATTTTGCAAAATTCAGAAGGTGCAGGCCAATAGTTTTTGGCTATTTTACATTCATGAAAACCCTTTCACAGCCTGAAAATGGTCCTAAATTAAAGTACTATATAAGATTTAACCATCTATATCCATTCATAGCTTTTGAGGATGTTTTAGGACCTGCAATGTAGCATGAAACCACTTTTTCACCAAAAAATGATGGATTTTGAGTCCCGTGGAGCCATAACGGCTATTGTTGGCCTGCACCTTCTGAATCTTTGCAAAATTCTCAAAATGTTTGATTGTTTAGTGTTATTTATGTATAAATGAACACAACAAAATACTACTCGCATGAATCTGAAATGTTCACCCATTACGTCGCACCCCTATTGATAAGTGTTTTTCGGAGTCTGCTCCGTTGTAAAAAAAACGGTTCAGAGGTGGTATGTCATTTTGAACGCGGTCGTACAGAAACAAATGATGCTAGGCGCTCAAGTCGTCCAAATTTGGTAGTTCTTCCAGAAAACATGAAAAAAGGTAAACAAACTCGTGTTGGTCGATGTAAATTGAAGTTGCATGAGATATCAGAGATTGTTGAAGAATCATGCCAAGACTGAAATAAGCTTTCTTTCTTTGAGACGGGTTACCTATACCAAGGATTGACAGTCTAGTCGAGTATATATAAACAGGAGGAGAAAAGGTATTAATAAAAGTGATTATATGATATTACCGACAGAACTCGCACATGGAAAGTCCTGTCCCGGTCTGCGCTGCTAACCACTGCACCGCGGCTGCATCACTCCCCCATCGCGTAACTACATACAGAGAACAAGTTGGAGTTTGCTTTTTTCATTTGACTGACAAAAAAAAAGGAAAAGGAAGGAAGGTGTGATCGATGAGTGAGTTCCGGTCACAATGCATTTATCGATTATTGAATGAAAAGAACGGCGGGTTTATTAAGTGGTGCAATACAAAATCTGTAAAAGAACCGGTTTTTGCTTATGGCTGACTCATTATTGAATGCCTCCATTGTCGAAAAGAAATACAGACGTAAGGGTTCGCAGCTTGAGAGCATGTATCAGAATACTACTACTACTACTACTACTACTACTACTACTACTACTACTACTACTAATACTCTTATTATTATTATTATTACTAATACTAGTGCTATTATTAATTTACTCGTTAATTCTCTCAGGATTCATTATAAGCGATTTTCTTACTGTTAATAAAAAGTAGTGTTCCCCGGAATCTGGGCGACAACAAGTATGCCTAGATGTCTCGTACTCTTCAACACTTTTCGATAACCATTTCAAATAGATTTACGGTATCGCAGCAGCCGTTTACTATTTATTTCTCGCTTGTAACGACCATCAGTCCTCTCTGAGATTTAGGTGGCAATAAGCTTTCCTAAGGTCCCAGTACTCACCGCACTCTTCAAATTGAGGTCTGCATAGTGCTCTCCCTCATGGGTCTCCCATCCTCCTTAACCCTTCACAGCTAGTTTGTGTGGTATTAGCCGAGGCTGGTGCCATCATCATCATCATCTTCCTCCTCATCCTCATCCTCATCATCATCATCATTATAATAATAATAATAATAATAATAATAATAATAATAATAATAATAATAATAATAATAATAATAATAATCATCATCATGATAATAATAATTATTATCATCATCATTGATATTATTAATAATGATAATCATAATAATAATCATAAACCATACCTCCACTGAAAAAGTGCAGAGAATGCTGGGACCTTGGGGAGGTTTATTGCCACCCAAATCCCAAAGAAGACCAATTGTCCTTACCAGCGAGAAATTAATGGTAAGCGGATGTTGCGATACCGCATCGTTTTCGAAAAGAGGTGGAAAATACTGGAAATCTGGGGAGGCGTGTTGTCACTCAGACTCCAGGAAATACCACTGGTTGTTGTCGGTGAACAATCACTGACAATGATCTGTGTGAGAACTCGTAGTGAGTACAAATAATAATAATAATAATAATAATAATAATAATAATAATAATAATAATAATAATAATAATAATAATAATAATAATAATAATAATAATAATAATAATAATAATAATGGAGTTTATGTATATGTCTGTCTGTCTGAAGTCAAAACTATACTATTTAAGACTATTGTACTTATGAAAGAGTATAGTATATACTATTTCAGACTAATGTACGCATATCCCGGCAATGACGTCATTGTGAGAGGATTCTTTCACATTATTATTCTTCATTTTCATTACGTTAAGACAAGCAACGCATATCTTTTCTTTTTAACTAAAAATATTTCTTTGGGTGGGGGAGGGTTAAAAAAAATGTTGGTCCTAAACAAAGAAAATCAATGTCTAACCACCCAAGAAATATGACTGGGCGCCATTGGTTTACGGGTGAACGTTCATTTGTGACGCGGCTACCCAGCAAAAATAGACAACCGTAGGGAAACTATTTTGCTAGGTATAATAATATCATAATTATTATAATAACAATAATAATAATCATAATAATAATAATAATAATAATAATAATAATAATAAAAAGAAAAAGAATAATAAAAAGAATAATAAAAAGAATAATAAAAAGAAAAAGAATAATAAAAAGAATATAGGTCATTATCACGTTGACACAACGGTTCCCGTTAGATTATCGAAGTTCAGCGATGTTGAGCCTGGTCAGTACTGAATTAGTGACCATTTAGGAATACTGGGTAGTATATGTACACTCTCTCTCTCTCTCTTTATCGCGACATTGTTTCCAGTCGGCCTTGATTTCTCCTTGCTGTTGGAATCGAGCAGTGCCGATTCAGGAAGGGTGTGGTTGGAGATAGTAGAAATCTAGCTTAACAATTACACGCACATCTTCCCTTACAAGGGAGAATATATTGTGACTCAAGACTGAACGGAAATCATGGTTATTATTATTATTATTATTATTATTATTATTATTATTATTATTATTATTATTATTATTATTATTATTATTATTTGTACTCACTAGGAGTTCTCACACAGGTCATCAGTGATTGCTCACCGACAACAACTAGTAGTATTTCCTAGAGTCTGAGTGACAACAAGCCTGCACATATTTCCAGTATACTTTACCTTTTTCCGATAATCACCGCAAATAACCTTGCGATATCGCAACAGCCGCTTACCATCAATTTCTCGCTGGTAAGGACCATTGGTACTCTCTCGGATTTGGGTAGCAATAAGCCTCTCCAAAATCCCAGCATTCTCCGCACTCTTCCAATGGAGGTCTGGTTTGTACTGTCCCTCCTCGTTCTTCTCATCCTCCTCGACCCTCTACAAATATTTTGTCTGGTGTCAGCCTAGGCCGGTACCATTTTCGGGGGGAGGGGGAGAGGGGCAGCTTATGGTGTTTCTTGTAATTTCTATTCTTTGGTTCATTTTTTTGTTGTGTTAGCTGAAGCCGTTGTAATTTATTGGCGGGGGAGATTATGAAGTAATGTTTTTTTGCAGTTTCTGTTGCTTGGTTCGTGTTGTGGTGTTCTTCGTTTGGTTTTGATTTCTCCTTGTTATAAATTCGTTGTGACTGGTTATTATTACTATTATTATTATTATTATTATTATTATTATTATTATTATTATTATTATTATTAGTGTTGTTGTTGCTGTTGTTGTTGTTGTTGCTGTTGATGTTGCTGCTGCTGTTGCTATTATTGTGTTTTGTTTTTGTTTTTGTTTTTGTTTTTGGTTGTACTCACTAGGAATTCTCACACAGATCATCGTCAGTAATTGCTCACCGACAACAACCAGTGATAGTTCCTGCAGTCTGAGTGATAACAAGCCTGCACAGATTTCCAGTATTCTTCACCTCTTTTCGATAACCACTCTAAATAATCTTGCGATATCGCAATAGCCTCTTATGATTTATTACTCGCTAGTAAAGACTAATAGTCTACTCTGGGATTTGGGGGCAAGAAGCCTCTCAAAGGTCCCAACATTCTTCGCACTCTTCCAGTGGAGGTCTGCTTTGTGCTGTTCTTCCTCAGTCTTATCCTCCTCGATCCTCTACAAATATTTTGTTTTGTGTCAGCCTAGGAACCATTTTTTTCGGGGGGGGGGGGGTAAGGAAAGGGTAGAGCTTATGGTGCTTTTTGTAATTTCTGTTCTTTGGTTCATTTTTGTGTGGTATTAGTTGAAGTAGGTGTAATTTATTGGAAAGGGGGTGGGGATTATGAAGTGATGTTTCTTGCAGTTTCTGTTCCTTGGTTCGTGTTGTGGTGTTCTTCGTGTACTTTTGTGTTTCTATCTGTTGTAATTTCCTTGTGACTGTTTACCCTTTTGTAGCTTATGCGGGTTGGTTTCCGCATTCAGGGATTTTCCTTAAGATTGCAGCTGTGTTGATCATTGCCGTTCTTTGTATGGTTTCGATAGTCTCTTTGATTCTAATTTCTCCCAGTCTGTTCTCCAGGAGTTTTTGGGATTATTCCTAGTGCTCCTACGAATCTTGGTATTATACTGACTTTCTTCATGCTCTATATTCCTTTCAGTTCTCTGGTTAGTTCTGTGTTTTTATTTCGTTTTTCCGTCTCTTTGATCTTCACTCTGTGGCTACTGGAACGGCGAAGTCTAAGATTTTGCAAGATTTTTCCTTCTTGTCGATTATAATAACATCGGGTCTCCTTGCTAGTATGGGTTTATCTGTTTGTATATCCATATACCAGATGTTTTTTTGTGCTTTTCATTTTCCAGTACTGTTTCTGGTTTATGTTTGTATTATTTTTGTGCGTATTCAAAATTCAATTGTTTTCACAGTACCCAGTGTACTGCTTTTCCCACACAGTTATTATTATTATTATTATTATTATTATTATTATTATTATTATTATTATTATTATTATTATTATTATTATTATTATCACTTCCTCATTAGGAGTTATTCCACAAATAATTATAAGTCATAGGGCAAAAACAGGTGATCTTCCCTGTATTCGTAGTGAAAAAACGTCTCACTAGATTTCCAATACTCTCCGAGTCTTTCGATCATCGTTTCAGATAACGTTGCATTCTCACACCAGCCGTGTACCATTGTAATTTCATTGGTAAGGGTCGACGGCTTTATCTAGAATTTGAGTTAAAATAATTCTCTTCGGGTTTCCAGTACTCTTTATGCCATTTCAGTGGAGGTGTCAACCCTCGTTGGTGTTTCCATCCTCCCAGACCCTCACCGATCATTTTCTTTGGTGCCAGCAACCGATGTATGTACTACCACGTATTTTTGTCGGGGATATGAGTTGGCCTAAGATTATAGAATGTTTCTTATATATCTATTGAGGCAGTCTTAATTCGCTTGGATTATCGTTAGTATGTTCGAGATATGTTTCTAGAAGAATTTACGAAGTGTTATTTTACTTCAACTTACCCGTGGTTTATAAGCATCACTTTGCTATGTTGGTGTGTTTCGGAACTCTAGAATGTATCTTAATATTTCAACTGTTCAATTAGTGTCGTGGTTTTTACGGTGATTTCAAAAGCAGTATGGAAAGAGAACATCCCTACAGATCACAAGGTTCGAACAACAATACGAAAATCATATTTGAATCAGTAGTCGAAGCGCGTACCGATGTGTCTACAAACGGCTATATCAGCAAGCCATTAAGAGAACTCAATAGGCGGAACCTAGAGTATTTCATTATGCTATAAATAACGGCGTGTATTTAACTTACTAGCGAGAGCTTAGAATAATTATGTATACATTATATTTTCAAATTAACACGTATACACATGTGTTTCATGCCAAACGTTCAATGATCAGTATGGGAGGGAAATATTCCTGCGCTCACACGACTTAACTGCGATACGAAAGTCATATTTGACTAAGTGATCAAAGTGCATACCGATGTGACCACCACGCATTGCCGTAGAAATGGGACAGTAAATTAACATCTAAATGGCAAATTCAGCGGTCTTATCAGCAAGCCGTCAAGAGAACTCAATAGGCGAGGCCTAGAGCGTTGCATTATGCTATAAATAGCGGCTGTAGTAAACTTACTTAATGCAGCAATATTCTAAACCGGGACACACCATTTTAATGTTATTCTTAGTAAGAATCGTCGGTAGTCACGATTGAACTTTCAACTTTCAACTTAGAATTGATTCTAACTTAACGCCTTTATCCGTTGTGCAACCTGTTATTGTGACGGTTCAATCCTCACTACAGGCGATAATAAATAAAAATATAAAATAATAATTACTTACTTAACACTTGTCATACTACTTGTCATACTACTTGTCATACTACTTTGTCATACTACTTTGTCATACTACTTGTCATACTACTTTGTCATACTACTTGTCATACTACTTTTTCATACTACTTTGTCATACTACTTTGTCATACTACTTGTCATACTACTTTGTCATAGCGGACAGGATGAGAACAATCCACCCCGTAGATTAAGTAAAGTTTTTTTGTTCGAAATTTCGTATAGATTTTCGAGTTGGACATCGAGATTATCGAGTTCGTAAAGATGAAGCTACAGTTGCTAGGAGATTACATCGGCTGAAATGCTGTGATTTTCTCAACAGCCGAGATGAAAATAATAGTCCGAATAATACCAATAATAAAAATCATCGATCCTCATTCGAAATATCGAAAGTTAAATATTGAACGAATTAAAAGCGTCACCGGGAAAGTATGTTCTTTTATTTTTTTAAATTCAAATTCGATCTTGTTTAACCCTTTTTACTGTTTAATGTACCGAATCCCTAATGGCGTGGTTTTCTAACAATCAACCATTTTGAGCTATTAGAATATTATACAAAAGGGCCAGTCATATTTGATTATTCCACCAGCTGGTGAATCCATTATCCCAAATCTCGATCGTATCTTTTGATGATTGGGGTCACGCCGGCATATAGCCAGACAACATCATTTAAATATTTATCGAGAACAAACGACCTTTGTAGATGTTGCATGAAGCAGACGGAGAAGAAAGAAGGTGATTCTTAATGGGGTGTGTCGAAAAAAAAACTATCGTTTAGTCCAATTTGTTATAGTCTGCTTTGCTAAATATTAATTCGATGAGCAGAAGTCTATCCCAGCAGATAAGTCAATTCATAATGTATTTAGTTAAATAAAAGTCCAATTAAACAATGTGAGTGAACGAGTCTAAAGGTGGCTTGTTAAAAAGGCACCTGTACGTATGCCTATCGAAAACAAAGAGTTTCATATGATATAAACATATTTTCGAAATAAAAATATTAGACTTTACGTTGTTGATTTTTACTGTTTGTTTTCTTACATGTAAGAATCAGTTTGATATATTGAGAAATCAACATTTAAAATGTAGGATAAGTTGGATATATTGCGCACCAACAATACAACTGTGGGGTCACTTGGATAAATTGAGCAATCAATACTTAAAGTTAGACTCAGATGAAGCAAATAACACTTATATTCATGGATTGGTTGGATCAATTGAGCAATCAATACTTAAAGTTAGACTCAGTTGAAGCAAATAACACTTATATTCATGGATTGGTTGGATCAATTGAGCAATCAATACTTAAAGTTAGACTCAGTTGAAGCAAATAACACTTATATTCATGGATTGGTTGGATAAATTGAGCAATCAATACTTAAAGTTAGACTCAGTTGAAGCAAATAACACTTATATTCATGGATTGGTTGGATCAATTGAGCAATCAATACTTAAAGTTAGACTCAGTTGAAGCAAATAACACTTATATTCATGGATTGGTTGGATAAATTGAGCAATCAATACTTAAAGTTAGACTCAGTTGAAGCAAATAACACTTATATTCATGGATTGGTTGGATCAATTGAGCAATCAATACTTAAAGTTAGACTCAGTTGAAGCAAATAACACTTATATTCATGGATTGGTTGGATAAATTGAGCAATCAATACTTAAAGTTAGACTCAGTTGAAGCAAATAACACTTATATTCATGGATTGGTTGGATATATTGAGCAAGCAACGCTTACATTTTAAAATAAATTAGATATTTTGAACGAACAAAACTTAGATTTGGGGCAGTTATATATTGAGCAGATAACGCTTTAACACCCAATAAGTTCTGGACATGACATATAGATGGCGCTGCTAATAATTAATACATTTGATTTTCATAAAATACCATCCTTTATATGGCACGTGTACAAAGTTTGAGCCCAATCGGATTATTAGTTTTTATATTACACTTATTAAAGTGAAGCTATTGTTGAACATTTTCAAAACAATGGAAATATCTTAAGTGCTTGTATTGATAAAGCATCGTTTCTGATAGCGTAAATATAAGTCAAGCAAAGCAATGACTTAATAAGTATTATTCGGACCCTTCTCCGTCAGATACAACGGCTAAGAAGGTGTATACTAACTTTAAACGCGGTCCAATAGACACAAATGATGTTGACTGCTCAGGTCGCACAAATTCGGCAGTAGTCTCGGAAACCCCCAGAAAACATCACAAACTCGTATTGGCTGATCGTAAATTGCAGTTGCGTGAGATAGCAGAGGTGTTAGAGATATAATGTAATATATTCACCATTTTGTATGAACATTTGTAAATGAGTAAGCTATGTTCAAAGTATGAGTCGTGTATGCTCGCATAAAGAGTTTTGCACGAATATGTGACAATAGTTTAAATATGAATTCACTACTTAATTCTAGCGGCAAATCGACAGTCATTTAAGTGAATGACAGCAGCTTAAACTCTTCAAAAGCGACCGAAACTCAAACCTCCACAGCCAGGCGTTGGCTTCCATTTTCTGGAATGTTCAAGTTATTTTGTTCAGAAAGAAAAAACATTCAATAGCGAATATCATACAGCATTATTGCTACGTTTGAAGAAACAATCGCGATAAAACCGGCCAGAAATAAAGAAGAAAGAATTTCTCTTTCACCAAGACAATACAAAGTGTCACAAGTAGATGTCAATAATGGCAAAACTACATGAATTGAACCTTAAATGGCTTCCGTTCACATCCCATTCTCTTAATCTGGTCCCAGCGACTACTGGTTGTTTGCAAACCTTAAAAAATGCTCCAGAGAAAGAGATGTGTTTTTAATGAAGAAGTTATATCGAAAACTAAGGCGTATTTTTTATGCCCAAAAAATAAATCGTGCTATAAAAGAAGACTTCAAATAAGTGCATCACCCTAGAAAAGGGATGTGTTGATGAATAAAGGAACATTTTTCGTAAAAGTTGTTATTTTATTAGTTAGGCCCGGGACTTATTGGGTGATGTGTTAACTCTAGTATCAGTTAGATACATTGAGCGATTTAAACTTAAATTTTCGATTCTATTGGATACATTGAGTAACCAATGCACATGTTTTGGTTTTGTTATATTTATTTATATGTAGATATATTGAGTAATTAATATTAAAATGATGCGCTGAGTCGAATGTATCGAACAACCAACAATTAAACTTAGGGATTTGTTGTATATATTGAGCAAGCGACACTTACATCTTGAGATCAGTTAGATATATTGAGTTACCAATAATTGCATTTTAGACAAGTTGCATATATTTAAGAACTAACACTAAAATTGTAGACTGGATATTTAATACTGAGCAACTAACAATTAAATTACGGACTCAGTTATCAACCAACACTGATGTTTTTCGAACATTTGGATACATTGAGCAACCAACACTTAATTGTGCGCTCAGCACTTAAATTATTGAATCAGTTATATATATATATATATATATATATATATATATATATATATATATATATATATAATGTGTGTGTTTTTCGTTCAAGTTTTAAGTATTGCATGGAAAGTTTATAAAATTGAAATAAAAGCCAAATTAGCAATACAAGATTAATTTTTTTTTTTTCTTACATTAATCCTATCGATTACGGAATAAAATTCCTTCTTCAGGGGTGACCAGTATTGAGTCATTTTTTTTTTTTTTTTTCATCAAAAAACAAGAATAAAGAAACTTAATTTTATATATATATATATATATATATATATATATTAAGCGACTGATATTGCCATGTTCAGCTCAGTTAAATATCTAAGCAGACAATGCATACTTCGTGTGTACAGTGCTATTAATAACAACTTTTAATTACTAAAAAATAGAAGAATTAATTATGTCACATGAGAGTTCGAAATCCCATGGGTATAATTCCTTTCTAATTGAAGAACTTAAAAACATGTTTATCTTATAACATAAATAATTAATTTATAAACAATAACATTATTAGCTGTTTCAGTAACAGAGAGAAAATGTGGGTGTAACAATATCTAAGGATTTGATCAAGAGTTTTGAATATTTCCCTAGCTGCAATTAAGAAAACTAATTTATGTATTTCTCAATATAAATGCAATTCTTAGTATTAATCCAATTTGAATGTTATTAGTAAAAACTTAATTACTTTCTATGAATCAAGGGAAGCGCGAGAGCGCTCTATCCCTTAATAGACTTCAAGAATGGCCTATGCTGGAAATCTCATTTCTTTGAACAATCATAACTCAAAAACCAATTAACAAAATTAGTTAAAACTTTGCACAAGATGTTTATTTGATAGGTTCTATGAGTGCGTAGAATTTCAGCATCATTACTCAAGGCAACCCAGAGATCCAGAAAGTTCAATCATGAAATCATGTTATCTGTGTGTACGTACGTATGTGGCACCCTGTATCTCATCAACTATTTGATAGATTCAGCTGATTTTGGACAGAGATAGAGGTTCTATGGTCTAGTTGATGGCATTTTAATTTCAGTTTACTATATACCTTGATTAGTCAAACTACCAACTATATCAGTTATGAGAAGGCATTGTATTGAGGCATAGATTTTATAAAAGTAGTGTCATTCCATGGAAAATTGCCAGTATACTGAAATCATATGCCCTTAATAGGGTTAAGATAAAAATTCATATACACTAAATGTACAAAAGCAAGGAAATTCCAAATTTTTTACACTTTTATTGTTATTAAGAGTATGACTACATATCAACCAAACCATTTCAGTATCACATCACAACAGTATAAATCTCTATGCATGAGTGGATAAAGTATGCGAGATGCGCTGAAGAAAAATTCCTACCAGTAAAATACATAGCCCTGTACTGCTCGCATACCCTTAATGACAATAAAAGTGTAAAAATTATGGAATTTCCTTGCTTTTGTACATTTAGTGTATATGCATGTTCATCTTAACCCTATTAAGGGCATATGATTTCAGTATACTGGCAATTTTTCATGGAATGAATACTTAGCATTTTCAAAAGACAAAGAAGTACCTTAATTGTCTTCATGCAACGTGCGATTGCGCGTGCTATATGCTGTTCTTATTAGGGTGCTAACACACTTTCGTTGGCTATAGCGGTACTGCCACCCTTCGCACCACCGGCAGCTTTGGCCACCGGGCAGGATATTATTTGTTTTCGTCTTGTTGTTTCCTTGATTAAGCATTTGGTTAGATAGCCGTTTATCATTTTATTTATTTTAAAAAATTACAAAAAAGTTCACAGCATAGTAAATTTTCTTCATAAAAAAAGATATGGCACAAGGCTAAAATTGAGTGGGCTGGCAAACTTTTTTGTCGACTGTCGTCCTCTTTGTCTATTTTCTTGACTCGTTTTTGTACCCACAAACACACATTCAGTATAGTAGTTATACCAATTATCCTAATGGTTGGATGTTTTTATTTAGAAAGAAATATGTTCACATTTATTGGTTTGGGGTGAACAAGAAAATACAACAGGAATTTCTGAAAAATAAAATGCTAAGTGTGGTGGTTAGTGGGACCCTTCTAAATATGTCTAAGTATGAGAAGCTCACTGTTTTCTGGGTTGTTTACAAAAGCTGAAAGCTAGCAGGACAGCTTATAAATGGGGGGAAAATATGATTGGTTCGTTCACCTGTCGTCAGCTTAACCCTAGGGCGTTCACAACATTTCCAAATATTTTATTTATTTGATCGAAATGCCTTTGACCAGATCCAACAAGATGCCTGTTCAGTTACAGACTGAATCTATTTTATAGATGCATTTAGCGATAGGTCAGTTATGCTGTTTTAGAAAGGAAATTGTTGACCATCCAATAAAACCACGGAATCCGACCTCGATTGGTTGCACTTGACTTGTCCAATTCTTCTCTATTTATTCTGCTCAACGAAATTAATATTGATAAAATAAAACTAAAATATCAATGAAAAAAATGTACCTCAGTGTTATAGAAGTTTTGCATCATCAAACTTAGCTTGATGTATCAATATTAAAATGGACGATGAATAAATAGATGGAAACACTTTTAAAGTAGAAAGACTATGGATTGTCTTACAAAGATAGAAATCGGCAATCACTGAACTTTGTTTCATGAAATAGAATCATGTTCTAAAAGTATCATCTCATATAATATGTCTACCTAAACGGAAACGCACAACAAATGAAACACTCATTATTTTCAAGTGTAGCATCTAATGACATTAAACACATAAGCAAAAGAGAATAGATCTTTATAGCATACTAAAAATGGTATTCTTGTTCAAAATAGCGGTTCCCAAAGGCATTCAAATTCTAATGTTTACATGTTTATTTCTGCACCGATCAGATTGCTTTTTAAAGAAGTGTTCCTTTTTAAATCTCGTTATAGACGAAAATCTGCTAATGTTTTAGCGAAAAACTTTAAAATAATTTTATAATTCCTGAAAATTCACATTAGATTAAATGATTTATTTTGATACGTGAAAAATTGAACGAACTATATAAAAGCCAAGATAGACAAAGAGCAGAAAAACAGTCAATGTAGACTATGTGGGCTAAGAGACGAAACGGTAAATCACATAAGTGAATGTAGCAAAAGACCGTAGAATGAATACAAAAAGACACGACAAAGTAGGGTAAGATAGTCCATTGGGAACTATACAAACGTCTGCACTTGGAACTTGCAGAAAAATGGTACACACACAACCCGCAGACAATAGCGGAAAACGAAAACAATCAAATTCTCGGGGATATTGAAGTACAAATGGACAAATTTATTCAATCATAGCGACCAGACGTGATGATAATCAACAAGAAAGAAATAAGCTGTCACATTTTATATTTCGCCGTCCCAGCAGCCAACAGGGTGAAACTAAAAGAGGAAGAAAAACTATGCAAATGCACGGAACTTTCTAGAGAGACGAAAAAAATATGGAGAATAAAGAAAATTACAGTAATATAAATTACTGCAGAAGTAATAAGAAACAGAATAAGCTATATAAGAGCCAAGATAGACAAAAGGCAGGAAATGTAGACTCTGTGAGCTAAGAGACAAAACAGCAAATCACATAATAAGTGAACGCAACAAACAAGCGCAAAATGAATACAATTTCTTATTAATTCCTAAATGTAATCGTAATTAAATAGTCTTAAGTGAACATATAAAACGATACTCATTGTAACTGATTACTAATCTGTCGTATTATTTGGATTATTCAGACTGCTGTTCTCATCTTGAATGTTATTCTTACAACGGTTCGGCCAATATAATATGCGACCTTGCGCCTTGGTGAACTCAGGAATCTTTATGTCGAACACCGGAACCTGTACGTAATTTTGAAGGAAACCACTGTATCTAATTTACGGTGACAACTTGCCCTCGTTCCGTCGGCGATGACCGGGTAGATGTCTTAAGTAGTTCTTAATTGTATTCATAGTATTGCGCGTACTGAAGATTCAACCTTTACCCACTAGAAGACTCACTTAGAACTGATTATTACTTAGCACTTTTATTAGTGGCACTACGAGTCCTTGCAAAGACCTATGGCGCAACAAGTGCATTCTACCATTGTGATTTGAATAAAAGAGTTCTATTCGAAATTCAGTAGATCGACGTAAAGATTCCCGAGTTCAACAAGAGTCACGTAAAAAAAAGTCGGATGTTACATCGGCCGGAATGTTGTGAGAATAATATCGAAGATGAGAACAATAGTCCGAATAATCCAAATACTATAAATTATAAATCTTCATCTAAAAATCTCGAAACAAAATACTCATCTTTCCTTCAAATTCAGTTGTTTATGTACATTTTACCATTTGAGATTCCTATTGAATTGATTCGAAATCAACCTCGATTACGCGATCTGAACAAGCAACATATTATCTGAGTCTAATAATTGTAGCTCTTATACAACTACCATTGCTAATGATAGTGTTACAGTCTAAATACGCTGTATTATTAGCGTTCACGTCTAGTCTCTAGCGACAAATGATACGAAAACCAACAATGATTGAATCTATTTAGGAGATAAAATATAGTTTATATTGTGCTACTAACGTCTATAGACTTGGCATCAACTTTTCGTAATATATTGTTTTTATTAAAAGACGTAGCTGTGACCCGTTGGATGTGTGTAAGAAATTGCGAAAACATGGGATTACCTGGCAAACGGTCTCGGTGCGCGCTTTGCAGGGCTGGACCGCCCCAAAAATGGCAAGATGGCGTCGGTGGCTTAATATTACCAGGTGATCACGTGAAATCTCGTGTTCTCTCGCGCACACGAGAGTCCGGTTTGAAATAAAAGCGAGTCGCTGGAGGCAAGATGGGGGAGGAAAAACGTAGTCAACGGAAGACGACGGCGACGCTTTTAGAGAAGAAGACGTGGAAGAAGAAGACGTGGAAGAAGAAGACGTTGGAGAAGAAGGCGGTGTGCACTAATCCAGAGTCCCTTGCGAGTGTTATTCCGGTGTCTACTAAAAAGAGTTTCTTGGGCATTTTCGACCGTCGTTAAGATTTTTCTGCTACAAACACTGGCATCTAAACGTACGACAGGGAAAATAACTAGACTTTGATTTAATTCGAAAATTCATCAACTGTGATATATCTTTTAAGACATTCTTCTTGCATAACTAAAGTAATAAGTTACTTTACTTCTCTATTATTATTATTATTATTATTATTATTATTATTATTATTATTATTATTACTACTACTACTACTAACTCACAAGGGGTTCTCACACATGTCATCATCAGTGATTAATCACTAATAATAACCGGTGTTGTTCACTGGAGTCTGTGTGGCAACAAGTCTCCTTAGATTTCCAGTAGTCTTCAACTCTTTCGATAACCATTGTAAATGACTTTGCGTTATCGAAAAAGCCGCTTACCATTTATTTCTCGCTGGCGACGACCATTGATCTTTTCTGGGATTTGGGTTGCAATAAGCCTCTCCAAGGTCCCAGTACTCTCCACATTCTTCCCGTGGATGCCTGCTAAGTGCTTCTCCTTCTTCGGTCTTTCAATCCCCCTTGCGCTTCACGACTATTTTCTTGTGATATCAGCCAATGCTGGTGCCATCACTTGTTTTTAATTGTTTTATTATTTTTATTTGCGGGGGGGGGGGGCAGGTTATGAAATTTCCTGCAGTTTCATTTCCCTTTAATTCATGTGGTGGTGTTCTTTCTATTTTTGTTTTATTGCTATTGCAACTTCCACGTGACTGGTAAGAGTTTGCAGTTTATGTGGATTGGTTACCGCATTCGAGGATTTTCCTTACGATTTCAGCTGTTTTCAACATTGCCGTCAATTGTATAGTCTAATTTTTTTATTTCAGTTTCTCCCAATTATTATTATTATTATTATTATTATTATTATTATTATTATTATTATTATTATTATTATTATTATTATTTACTCACTAGGAGTTATCACACTGGTCATCGTCAGTGATCGCCCACTGCCAACAACCTGTGGTATTCCCTGGAGTCTGAGTGACAACAAGTCTCCTCAAACTTCCAGTTTGTTCCACCTCTTTTCGTTCATCACCGCTGATGACCTTGCGGTATCGCAACAGCCACCTACCACCGATTTCCCGCTGATAAGGGGCATTGGTCCCCTCTGGGGCCCGAGTGGCAACAAGCCTCCCCAAGGTCCCAGAGCTGTCCGCTCTCTTCCTGTGGAGGTCTGGTTTGCGCTTTCCCTCCTCGACCCTCTGTCCATAATTTTCGTGGCGTCAGCCTATGCTTGCGCCTCTCTCGTGCAGTTGTATTTTCCCCGGTTCTGTTGTCTTGTGCTTCCATGTGTTTGTTCTTCATTCGTTACTTATGTGGGTTGGTTTCCGCATTCGAGGACATTTCTCAGGATTGTAGCTGTTTTGATCATTACTGTCCTTTGTATGGTCTCAGTTATCCCTTTGACTCCTATTTCTCCTAGTCTTTTCTCCATGTTTTGGGGACTGTTCCTACTGCTCTTAAGATTATTGGTGTTATACTTACTTTCTTCATGTTCCATATTCCTTTCAATTCTCTGGCAAGTTCAGTATATTTGCTTCTTTTTTCCGTCTCTTTGATCTCCACTCTGTGGTCTGCTGGAACGGCAAAGTCTACGATTTTGCAGCATTTTTCTTTCTTGTTGATTATTATCATATACGGTCTCCTTGCTGTTATGGGTTTGTCTGTTTGTACATTCATATCCCATATGATTTTGTGGTTTTCGTTTTCTAGTACAGTTTCTGGTTTGTGTGTGTACCGTTTTTTTTTTGCATATTCGAAATTCAGTTGTTTGCACATTTCCCGGTGTACTTCTTTCCCCACGCTGGCATGTCTGTTCTTGTATTCCCTTTGTACTAGCTTGCTGCATTCACTTATTATATGATTTATCGTTTCGTCTCTTTGTCCACACAATCGGCATTTGCTGTTTTCCTGGGTTTTATCTATCTTTGCTTTAATAAAGTTTGTCCTAATCGCATTGTTCTGTGCGGCCGTCAGCAGAGATTCCGTTTCTCTGTTCAAGTATCCTTTTCTTAGCCATGCCCAGCTGTTTTCATTGGCTTCATCGCTTGTGAGTTATATAAAGCGTCCATGTAGTTGTTTTTCTTCCCACTTTTCCTTTCTTGTCTTTTTGTTTCTGGGTTCAGTGCTTCCGGAGTTGTTTGTTGGGCTGGTGTCTCTTGCTGTGGTGATCAGTCTTTCCGTGTTCTGGGTTACATCATCATCATCATCATCATCATCATCATCATCATCATCATCATCATCATCATCATCATCATCATCATCGTCGTCGTCGTCGTCGTCATTATTATTATTATCATTATTATTATTATTATTAATCATAATAATAATGATTACATAAAAATATTATTTAATTATACTTATACTAGTGTACACCGTTCTATCATAAATGATAAAAAAAATTATACTTCGCAAGTGTGTGTACTAATATTCATATAAAACCATAAAATTACGTCAGTAATTTTATATTTCTTATATACGTTCATATATACATTTCTGATAACCTAAAAAAATAGCACCAACGTTGACTTTTTATTCAGAGTAGGGTCGTTTCTTTTTTTTCTGTGTTGTATTTGCTTTTTCACACCCCCTTCATCACTTGAAATTGTTGCGTTCAGAAGCTTGAAAAGAGTGAATATTTTACTCGCTAACTTTTGTGTGACGGGACAGATTTTTATTTGTTTACATAAAAATGAATACATATCGCTCTATATTATAGAGTAGAGTATAGACGTGTATAGACTTATGATTTCTCCAGCTAACTTACATAAGTGTGTATAGTTTGTACAGACTCACGCATGTTAATTAGATGGCTCCGCCGAGTAAAGACAGTCACTCTTTCTCTGAATTCGAACAGGGGCGTTAAGAAATATTAGAGAGTCGTAGAATAAACATAAGGTGGGAAGGGCAAAAGAAATACATAGATAGATAAGAGACAGATTGATGATCTGAGTTTTAATTACAGCTAACTTAGAACAATTAAAACGTACTATTTTTCAAATATAACTCAATCGCAGAACTAAGTATATTTATTATGTGTTTGGTGTTATTAAATTATATAGTAAATAAGCCTTCAGAAAACAAATGTTGATAAACCTACATTTAGTATAATAATAGATTACATTTAACTGCTTTTTAACAACTCTGTAATAATATTATTTCCAACCCACACAAACATGTAAATAAACTGTAAATGATCGTTAAATCTGAAAAACTGTGGGCATTGTTTATTCACACATTTCTCCTACGTACATTTATTCATTGAAATTTATGGAAAGCATGTTGCAATCTTCTTTATAGCATATTGTGGAGTTTCACCGTCATACAGCTCTCTACAACCTGAAAACATTGATCCTGTAGAAGAATTTTCTTGTTAAGAAATAATAAAATGTTTCCTGTGAGACGGGAAAGTGCTGCATTCCTATTTGCATGGTCTTTTATATGGAACGAATTTTGGGAAATGCATGATCGGGCGTGGCACTCCAGTTCCATAGAGCATCAGCTGTAGAGAAATCGCTTGGAAACCGTGACAATGACGAAGCCATAATATAAGAAAAACGCCATAGAACGAATAAAAAAGTAAAAAATTCCTGCCATGAATTTCCAGTCACAATCAATACGTTCTCTTGGAAATCGCACATTCCACATTAATCTTTCTTCCAATTTATTGCTGGAAAATTCCTTTCCAGATCATTTTTATTTCTAACGGAAAAGCAATTTATTCGTTTTGTTATTTATAATTGTTAAAATTGTTTTCACCTTTGTTTGGATTTTATTTCCATCGGAATGCCATTGATAACTTGGAAACGATTTATCACAATAATCTCCCGTGTTTTGTCTCTAAATATGTGTCCTTTCAAATTTTTTAATTATTTAAAGTCTGCACCGACTCGAATCTAATTATCAAAACTATGTCACAATTTATTTGTGAGATAAAATAAAATAATTCTGGATAACATTAAACATATATTCAGATTTTCCGAAATCAGATCCAAATAGTATGCTTTTTCTAAGACATTATTGTTTTTATTCGTTCTGTAAAAAGAGGTTGTTGCAAATAAATGTGTTGTAATGTTGAATAACTCAACATTAACATCGTCTCGAAACAGGTTTAAACAACTTGGATATAATGTTATGTATTATTTATTTGACATCTGATTTAAAAATAATTTGTATCCTTATATATATATACATATTAATGAATGAATGCGAAAGTGTTTGTTCATTTATCACTCCTCTATTACCATCAAAACGGATTACTGCTATTTAATCAATAATGTATTATCAAAATCTTGATAGTCTGTAGATATAGTACAGATAGCCAATTAAGAGAGAATCATTACACTGCCTAATTAGCATAACTATTTTTAAACCGTACGTAATAAATTAGTGTTTGCTATAATTAATTTGGAATTGCATGGGCTTACTTTACTATTTATATTCAATAGTTTCGTTTATATTACAGTAATAAATTAAAGTCATTTCATAAATAAATCGTTTAAAATAATTAAAACACCTTGAATTTAAATTAATAGCGCTCGTCACGACGTTACCGAAAGTCGTGACTGGCCACGAGCGAGGCATAGCGAGAATTTAACCAGGAGGTGTTGCTGTCTTACTAACTCTCACTATGCTCCTCTTTTCTCGCCCTCTTATTGCAGTTTTTTACATTTTCCGTGAAAAGTAAATAAACACTTTTTTTATTAGTTAAGTTAATGCTTTATTTGTAAACTTATTGTTTAATGTTTACAAAGGCATTTTCACTATTATTATTAACAAATGAATCAAAAGTTTAGTTGCACTATGATTTGTTCAAATTACGCAATGAAATATTGACTCGTATTTTGGTATGATTGTAGATTACCATCTTCCACTAAATTACCCCCTCTCTCCTACAAAAATATTCTACCTTTTTAGGCGATCACGTGTGAAAACGAAAACATTTTTTTAGAATATAAAGTATATAAATTCAATGTAAATTGATCCCTATTTTTCTTGCCAGTTTTAGGGCAGTTAACTAAATTCTTTTTTGCTATGGGAGTTAAATTCGTTGCGTTTTTTTTGGGGGGGGGGGGCTTTAAGACGGTTACGTGTGGTTTTATGACCCTGCCACTAGGACTCAAGATTAGTGATAAAATTATTTGATTAAGTTCCTTAAAAAAGATAGAATGGCCCGGGAATTTGGGGAACATTTTACGATCCCTTAGTATAAATACTAAAATATTTGTTTATTCTGCTTTTCGGTTTCTACGGTGTAAGGATGGGATATTAACGGATACTGTTCATCTGCAAATTTACCCATATTTAATTTGCTAAAATCTGATCAGTTTTTAATTTTTTTTAATTTAAGCAATTTATTTTAGTTGGGTTTACATTTCCCGTGAAAATTAAATTAATAACTTTTAAATTATCAAACTAAGTAAATACCTTATTTTTTCATCATAAATGAAAATAGTACAAGTTTGGATGTTATTGTAGATTAACACTCTTTCTTCCCTGATGAAATGGGGTTTTACTTTTTTAAGCGATTACTCATGCATACCCTGTAAACCTGGCGGAAAAAGAAACAACAATAAATATATTTTAAAATTTAGAGTGGAGTATCAGTTTCGAATATTAATTTAACGTAAAATAATCCTCCATTTCCGAATTATTCTAATGTTTTATGGCAGTTCATCATTTTTCTTCAATAGAGATGAGTTCTATGCGTTATTTTGGGAGAGAAGGAAGAACTTTTTTGTGGCGACTGCGTTTGGTTTCACGACCATGCACGTCAAACTTAGGGTTAGTGCAAAAAGTATATTAGTTAACTGCCCTAATTATTTAGAATGACCCTCAAAAGAAGAATCCCATTTTTTTAAGGAGGCGGTGTCATTTAGTTTAGGGTGTAAATCTACGAATTTACCAAGGTTTGTTGTTAAAATTATGGAATTTTCTGAGTAAAACACACTTTTTTAATTATCCATTAGGACGGGTAGATTTTACTCGTATTTATATATATATATATATATATATATATATATATATATATATATATATATATATATATGCGTGTGTGTGTGTGTGCGTGTGTGTGTCGAGGCAGCATTTTTTCTCTAAGGCACGTATTATTAAAAATAACCGACAACTCATGTCTGGATATTTTTGTATGAATCCGTTCCATTTTCCGGATTAAAGTCCTAATATCGGATGAGAATTGTCTGATGAAACTGCCGTAATTTTTTTTAGGTCCAAAGTACTTTCTGACCCATCTGAGTCCATCTTCAGTGGAATAATGTGAATCAGGTAAAGACCTGAAGAGAGTTTATAGTTAATTTTGACGAAACTATATTTATTTAGTATTATAAACATTTAAGTATATTCGTACTAGTGTTAAAATTTATCCTGTTAATAACCGTTTTTTTTGTTTTAATGTGGAAAGCTTCTGGTATATGGAGTTTTTGTATATTAGTATTGTGTTCTAGGATTTTAGTGTTGTCTACAAGAAGTTTACGGATTTGCGAGATTAGAACTTTAATCCGGAAAATGGAAGGGATTCATACATAAATATCCAGACATGAGTTGTCGGTTATTTTTAATAATATATATATATATATATATATATATATATATATATATATATATATATATATATATATGTATTTATATATATATATCTATTTATATATATATATATATTTATATTTATATATATATATATTTATATATATATTTATATTTATATATATGTATATATTTATATTTATATATATGTATATATTTATATTTATATATATGTATATATATATATTTATATGTATATATATATATATATATATATATATATATATATTAATTTATATATAGAGAGAGAGAAGGAGAGAGAAAGAAAGAAAGAAACAAAGAAAGCGAGAAAGAGAGACTACGATTCAAAGAGTGCATACAATATGGGAGACACAGGCGGGGGCTAACACAATCTTCGACACATTCAATAACACTGACCCACACATCGAATTTACAATAGAATACCCTGACAGCTCCGGATCCTTGGCACTTCTAGATTTCAGCTTCAACATCTCTGAAGAAGGAACATAACCACTAAATTCTACAGGATGCCCGCATGTAGAGAGATATTCATGCATTACAGATCGGCCTTCCTTTGTAAGGCTAAAATAGGCTATGCTGGGAATGAGCTTACTCACATCCGTAAGAAATGCAACATTGAGGCTGACAAAACCATCTGCAGCGAGAAATTCCAACATTTACTAGAGACCAATGGATACCCTACACCTATCATTGAACACCTCAGGAAACTCCGGAAACCACGAGGACGGACGCAACACACGCTTTCCAACTCTTGCTTCTTCAAGTTGCCGCATTTCAACGACATGATCACCACAGCTATCCGCAAAGTTATACGTAGGGAGAACCTAGAGATGCGACTAAAACACGCTGGTCTTCTTGACGACAACAATTGAAAACATGGAACACTAATTACAACAATACTCCCTGCACCCCAGCGAACTGTCCCGTGAACATCACAGACAAATGCCACCGCACATACACTGTATATTGTATACAGTGACCCACATGCAACAAAGTATACATCCGTAGTACGGCGAGGCCCCTACATATTTGAGTCAAAGAACACCTACAAACACGCACCTCTTCCTTCCACAAACACATTCACGCATGTGGCAACACCAGCCAATCATTCAAGATTGATATACTGGCCACGGACAGAAACGTTGGCAACCTTCGAATAAAGGAATCGATACTGATAGCAAAAACATCGGGGAAACTAATGCCAACGCCAGAATCATCTGATTCACACGAAAGAAGAAGTTGTTCGATTGGCCAACTTCAAAAGTAACAATTAGATTAATTAGGTAGTGATATTAAAAATAGCCAGGGGAAAATAACTCAATAAAAAAGGGGGTAGTGGGGGAAAGCATTATATGTTAGGGGAACTATTCTCAGTGATGCCGACGTACGTTTATCCATCAGAACGGTCAACGCATGGCGCTACAAAAATGTGCAATCTTGACACACATAGCTAAACGCTTTCAAGAGGGCAGCTTAGTGCGTGTGAGCCGATATGATGCGGAACCTGAAATAGGCATTGATCACAGTCCATCGATGAATACTACCCTTGATGCATCTAGAAAATGTATTTTACCATATATATATATATATATATATATATATATATATATATGTGTGTGTGTGTGTGTGTGTGAGAGGGGTGTATTTGGGCAGCATTTCTACCTGTAAGTATATTTTATTAATTTAAATAGACAACTTTTATCTTGGTCCGTTCCAGTTACCTAATGTATTTCCTAGTTTCTAGCGGTAACTGGCCAAATTATCCGCTTTTAACCTGTTAGTATCTGTCATCGGGCATAACGTGGGCCGATCGCAGCTTGAACATCAGCCCACGTTATGTCCGATACATGAGCGGTGAATTTTTCTCTGATTATTTTATTTGATGTGAGTTTTTTGTGTGTATTTGCCTGTGCTTTTTTTGCATTTTTCTTCTTTTTTAATCTTTCATATGTTTTGCTTTGGACCAATGTGCTTATATATATATATATATATATATATATATATATATATATATATATATATATATATATATGTATATGTGTGTGTGTGTGTGTGTGTGTGTGTGAAAGGATGAAAGTAATCGAACGTAATGGGAAATGAAAAAGGACAAACCCAAAGATAGTTGTTTATATATACATCAACGTTTTGTCTTAATTGTAAAACTTCCTCAGGATGATAGTTTGAAGAAATATGTCATGCAAGTACATATAAGTTGTGGGTGGACATGGTGGTGAGATGAAGGGATATAGAAGCCGTAGCTACTATTAAACCCAGCGAGTCCAGGATGTAAGAGTCAATGGTTGAGAAAGATTCAAATGAATATGAAAAGCTTTAAGTGGACAAGATTGAGACAGCTATGAAATGGGGAGGGCTGAGAATATAATTGAAATGGATTCGAAAGGTAAAAAGTAGTTGTCTTTACCTTCAGAATCTCTTTCTTATCAACCCTAATATTACCCACATGTTGAACAAACAGTTTCCTCCTTCCCTCCTCTTTCCCTAGCCTCTCACAATCTATGCCACACATCAGTACAACATATATATTAGCCCCCCTTTCACCTCCCCCATAGTAAGGCCATTTTAATTATATCAACATGATATAATAAAACATAATTAGTAAATTTTCCAATATTCATTTCAAATTTATTCAATACAACTTAGAGCTTTGTAATAATCATACACAAATAATTTTGAATGAATCTCGGCAATTCTTTACATTTTTAGCTTTCGTAAAATGTTTAAAAAATTAATGTAATAAAGTAATCATTAAAATCGAACACGAACATTTATAATCAATTTCTTATTACAAAAATTTAAGAGTTCAATAATATCATTAACATCATAAAAATATCATTAACATCATAAAAATATCATTAACATCATAAAATTAATAAACAATAATTTAAGACAGAAATTGGAATTCTTGTTTATTTTCTGAATAACTTGACAAAAAAATTCGTTTTGCAATAAATATTTGTAATATGAATAAACGAAACTTATGTTCATCAAATACATATAAGCGAACATTTTGTTAGGAATTTTTGACAATGTAGATTGTTTGTTTTCGCTTATAAATCGATTTTGTATTCGGCTTGAGTGCGTGTCAGGTGCGCCCACGCGGTGTGCTGTCGTGCTTGTAGGCGGGTGTGCATGTAGTTAACAAGACTGCAAATCAATTAAAAAAATAGGGTTTATAACAACAAAAATCAATGAATGTGTAAATATAAACAACTTAAAGGCCGTGTTTCATTTGGAAATGACTTTAATGAGTGGCATTTTAAATGAACTCGAACACGAAGACATTCATTTTTCATATTGGAAATAGAAAGAACTTTATAAACGTGATTAACTTTTTCGAAATATCCCTACAATTGTGGTATACTTTACTTTATTAGTACCTAATTTATTCCAGCTGAAAAATGATAGTAAAGAAGTATATATATATATATATATAGAGAGAGAGAATTAAGTTGAAACGATCGTTTAGGAAGCTGATTCGATTTTGGAGGGATTCCTTGAATTTGTCGCTATTCTTTATGTAAGTTTCTGTTTTGCATACTTCAGCCTACCAAATTCGTATCATGACTCGTAATAGAACTTCACCGTATTTTTATTCCTGTGTTTTTATGTAATATGTTTTCCACAAAGGCTACTATACTTTGATTATTGACACAGTTAGACTGAAAACTATATATTGTTTTATCTTGCTATGAAATATGTGTGAGGAGCATGAATATTAAATTTGGAAAATAATCATTTTTGTGTATAAGATGACAGAAGAATAATATATACTTATCGAAATACGAATATAAGAACGCAAGAAAATTATAGCTTGAGATTGATTTTAATGTGGTCATTGGACTGCGACGATTAAGTGTATATGCTCTGAATATTGTAACACAACTTTATTGAGCTTGCAATTTGAAATATTCCTGACACTATAGGGAGTATTCGCTTAAAGCAAGTAGTTATTCTTTGTAAATATATATATATATATATATATATATATATATATATATATATATATATATATATATATGGATATATATATATATATAAACAATGGAATAAAATATGAAAAATAATATTGAATAATTAATTTGATATTTAAACAAGGACTATAAGAATAGATTTTCCTTAATCCATGGATTTTCAAAGATAAGCTCTTGGCAACAGAAGCAATGTATTACTAGTTAGCATACATTTGAAATTATGAATAAAAACTTCAGCAAAAAGAAGCATCTTTAATGAAATGATGGTATAAAAAATATGTGATAGTAAAGATCGAAGGTATTATGCGGAGATAAGTAGAGCTTAGTTGAGCACTTAATTATAATCTATAGAATCCAGACGGCACGATCCGAAATCCGAGGTATGAATGGATCAGAAAAAAATCCAGAAAAATGTTAGTTGATAATAATATGTATGGCTCACTAATAATAACCAAAGAGATCAGTAAGATATCAATACAAATATATATATATATTGCTATTTGTATAGCTTCCCTGTCAATCAAAGTTTAAAAGAATTAAAATCTTTCTCCCTTACCCTCTCTTATCTATGTATCTATCTATCTATCTATCTATCTATATATATATATATATATATATATATATATATATATATATATATATATATATATATATGAGACTAAAAGTATAGTTTAAGATAATTGAACCTATAGTGAAACGGTTAAGGCTCAATATACAAGATAGAGCAATTATAAAGATAAATGAATGGAAGAAAGATAAAGATGTGCGGATGACAAATATATTTCATCTTTGATTGTTCAATGCCATGTGTATTCGATAAAACATGTTTTTCCTTAAGCCAGGCATTTCAAAGATTAAAATCTTATCATCAGAGGAATTACATAGATGGATAAGTTGGCAAGGAAATAGCAAAAATTCAAAATTAAATTTGTGTTTTAAATTTTAAAAACTTCTTTTTTTTTCAAATACACCTTGCATTGAACAATCGAAGATGAAATAGATTTGTAATCCGCACATATTTATCTCTTTTTTTCATTTATCTTTAAATATATATATATATATATATATATATATATATATATATATATATATATATATATATATATATATATATATATATATATATATTCTTTTCATTTACCAGCTAATAAAATGACATTTTTACAAGGTTACCCACGTGGGGGCTGAATGATTATTTCTATTCAGAAAAATAGTTGTAGCAAAATAACATTGCAACTACATCCGATCTGCACCAAATACGATCAGATATTTGCTCAACGTTTAAAGGTTGCATATTCGTTTTTATTGTGTTTTACTAAGCTGACTGTGTTCTTTGTTGGTTGCACATGAGTTGCATACCAATAGGCCCCACATAGACTCCTTAATAAAATACGCAGCCCTTTCTGCAATCCAATTATATTTGGTACAATTATAATTCAGTCTATACCTTAATTGCTCACTAACTTTCAGGCATAAATGTACAAAAGTCTTTGTTTTAACGACGTGTATATACAGGGACACTTTTATGAACGTCTTATCAGTCGGAGGAGTCATCTTGAATGATCTCATACTCACTGAACATTTGCTATTATTGTTTTATGTTACATCAAAGATTGCGTTTATAGAAATAATTCTCCGTATATTTCGAAACTGAAGAAGACCATTGCAGTGAAAATCGTGTCGTATCCAGGTGTGTGATTGCAATAATGAGGTGCACACTATTTTTTTTGTTGTTTTACTTAATACTGGATTATCTCCCTTGTTGACTCTCCCATTTCTTTGATAGCGAAATAATGTCTTTCTTGATGGGGAACATTAACATTAAAATCTTTACTTCAATTAATATTTGATTATTTTATTAAATTCTTATTTCCAATAACAAATAAGACCAAAGAAATATATAAAGGTATGTCCAATCAGTATCAAAATTGCTTTCATATTACCACTGAATTTTAAGTTGGACTTAAAAAAACGCCAGTAAGTGTACATGTTTCAATTTGATGCAATCAAAATAAGAATTCAACTTAATTTAATGTATTTTTATTGATTCTTAATTTTTGGTTTTCCGCACTTTTAGATTAACTAATAAAACCAAATTTATAACTTTATAAAATTAGTATTAAATATACATTTTTCGGCTTCACATTTTCTGCAATAGTCAGTAAGAAATACTGTTTACAGTTTATTCTAAATAATACAAAAGATTGTCTAACATTCATGAAAATAATCTGTATTTTAAAATAACGTTGCATGTCGTATGCAGGTTTGATTATTATTGAACGGCGATGAAACATTTATGAATGCAACTTGGTGGACAAGGCAGGCATAGACTGAAGTTTATTTGATTGGATTGCAGAAAAGTTTGAGAATTTTACTAATAAATTGCAAGAAAATCTGAGCTTGCTTGGAATTGAATTAGAATTACTACGATGTACTTTTTCACTCTGCTAATCATAGTATATCACTTTATTCGTTTTTACTACCTCCTTCTACTACCGTTTCGTCCCTTAATATCGTCGTAAGAAGTTCAAATTTTTTTAAACTCTCTGAATTCGTGTTTTATACATATGGTTAAAATTTCATTCAAATCGGATATACGTATTTGAAGTTTTAAAGGGAGTTCTGTTTCCATAGCGGTTGTTGGCACGTCGATATGTGGCACATATGGGATAACGTAAAAATCTGTACCACTTCCATTGTCTTCATCGGAAAAGTGTATACATATAAATTAGATTTGATCAAAATAATATATTTGATGTTTTCAAGAGGGTTCGGCACCCATAGCTCTGTTAGGTTAAGAGGGCACTAAAAGATTTGGGACTACGACCATTGTCTTCACCAGATAATGTTACATAAAGAATACACTTTTAGAGTTTATATCGATGTCTGTAAGTAATAATACTTAATGTTTACTTAAAAAATATTATTAAAGCCCCCTTTGCAAGGGATGGTTCATTCTGAGAGAATTTAATAATGTGCAGTAATACTATGGCTTAAATGCGAGATTCCAACTACTTTGTTGCTGTTGTTGTTGAATGTTGTCCCTCTGTTAACTGTATCGCCCGTTGATTTTACGTTTATAGAGTTTAATCTCTCATAATTCCCATGCTTGTTGACAGCGGCCGAGGAAAAATATTCCAGGCTGCGAGTCTTAGCGACTTGGAAACCGAGTTCGAGCCCTCCGACCGACGTTAAGTAACATCCCTGCACTAAAAATTAAGTAAGCATGAAACGTTGATGCCTGTAGGTAATAATAATTAATATTTACTTAATAAAATATAATATATATATATATATGATATGAAGAAAAACAACAAAAGGTGATCGCCATAGTGTTATTTGATATATCCAATATTAAAATTTGATGTTGTATATTCATACAATTGAATTCATCATAGTGAAAGAGATAAACGAACAATTCGGGGCGATTGTCAGAAAAAAGAGTGAAAACAACAAAAATAATCATCAAATAAATGTTACCAAAGGCAATAAAGTAAATTGTCTACCTACCTGTTTATCTTTGTGTATTTAAAAGCGTTTATATTGCCTTTTAATAATTCATCCAAATCCGATCGTGTTACAGTTTTTATTTTCAAGATGGCGTAAGCGAACATTTCCGAAGTTTGTTTAATGAGTTTTTACTTCATTTTAGGTGAAAAAAAAACAAGAACTAACTAACAAATTACTGTCCTAAACGCCTTAAAATTCACTTTCCTCCTAACTGAAATGAGAAAAGTACAAAAAAATCAGCAGACTTCGTAGACCGTCGGCGATTGGCTGTCAGATATTTGTATTAGTTTTTTAGTCCAACGTAATATATTTGAGCGAACTTTTTAATTGAAATAAAAAAGCGCCTTAAATTATTTAAAAACACTAACAAATAGGCAGATAGGTAGAAAGGTAAGTTATATTGTTTTTGGTAACAGTTATTTCTAGACTATTTGTTTTTTGCGCCTTGTTTTCTCTGTTGATTATTCTTGATAATCGCCCAAACTTATATACTCATAAGTAATTTTAAATAGTTACTTTTTCGCTTTTATTATTAAAGACAGACAAATACGCATGAATTTAATGACAATTTTTTGAAAATATGAATTTTGTTTATATATAATTCAAAAATCTAAGTGGAGGAGTGTTGAGTTAAAAAAATGTTTTTACTCAGAGAATTACATAATTTTTGACAACAAACTTTGAGAAATTTGTAAATTAACATCCCCCAACTAAATAATCAATACTCTTAGAAATGAGATTCTACATTGTAGTGTAATTCTAATTATAAGGGAAGTTAACTTATACATTTTAACACTAACATAAAGTTCGACTCACAATGTCATATAATCTCACGTAATCGCCTTAAAAAGTGGATTACCCCAAACGAACTCACGAACAGTATTTATCTCCAATAGCAAAAATACAAAAAATGGTTCCAGCTCGTTATCGCTTCGCAAAGTAAGTAAACATAAAATCATATAGTGAATGCGGTATTATGGTAAGAGTGTCTTGCGTAGAAAAGTCCAAATGATTTTTGACAAAAGATATGACTATCGACCCCATAAACATAGATTTGTTGTCAAAATTGTATGACAATCACTCTCCCTTTCTTTCCACCCAAAACCATTAGGGCTTCATTACTAAGTTGAAAGAATTTCATTCATAAGTGTCCTGTAAACACGGGACAAAAACTTTCGCATTTATTCACATGAATAGACAACCATCAACATGTATTCATAGAAATAGATAAATATAATTATTTTGGGAATTTCGATACAAGTTTATTTATCTTTTGAATAAGTAATGAATAGATAGAAAAAAGAATTCAAATCGTTTGGGCGATGATTTATAAAAAAGAAAATTTGGTTTTGGCGGGAAGGTGGGGCGAATGAAGAGGTTAGCACTTACTTCTACGCGTCGGTATATGTTTATTTCTATGAAGTAAATAAGTTCTATTTAAATGATATTCACCTTGTTTTAAAATGAATGAATATATGTTTCTTTTTAATTAAATAACTTTAATTAATAACTGTTTATATCGACGAAACGTTTGCATATATATGAGAGAAATGGGACTATATAATTTCAAATTAATAACACAAACAATCACTTTATTATATACTGCTTAAAAAATTAGGATGCCTGATTTCTGTCTAAGTCTATTTCGACATTACAATAAATATCGTATTTAATGATATTATGTTGTATTATGGAGTTCAATTACAGTGACCCGTTCTGATGGTAATAAAGGAATGATAAATGAAAATCATTCGTATTATATATATATATATATATAAAATATGAAACTAAAAGGATACTTTTAGTAGATAGAACCTATAGTGAAATGGTGTAAGCTCAATATACGAGATAGAGCAATTATAAAGATAGATCGAAAGAAAAGGGATAATCATGTATGAATGACAAATTTATTTCAACTTCGATTGTTCAATGCAAGGTGTACTCGGTAAGAACATGTTTATTATTCTTTCCTATTCTTTCAATGCTGCCTTCACGAAACTCCTTATATTCCATCTTTAAATCTCCTTTCACTGGACACCTTATCAACGGACATTTAACAACTGGACAGACCCCATATCTTTTTACACGCACATTTTCACTCTCCATTACTTCATATTTTTTGTAATTTTGGCTCTTCCACTGCCAACTTATCTATCTATGTAATTCCTCTGATGATAAGATTTTAATCTTTGAAAATACTTGGCTTAAGGAAAGAATAATAAACATGTTTTTACCGAGTACACCTTGCATTGAACAATCGAAGTTGAAATAAATTATTCATTTGTACATGTTCATCCCTCTTGTTTCATATATATATATAATATTGTCTGTTTAGGTTCTTTAGTTTTTATTTTCAGGAGGTGTTCTTCTGTTAGATAATGGCTTGGACGCATCTATTCGAGACGGGTTTGACTTACGCGGTTGTAGCGGAGTCATCCCGTGCAGTTCGGTACGATGTGTTCGCACAGATGCACGGTGACAGCTGATGTAACCTTAAGGTTACGGGAGGTCAGAAGTTGACATCACACTTGCGTGTTGATCGCGAGATTTGGTAGCGAGAGTTCGGCGTGTGGGAATTAAATCGAGATTGAATCAGTCATTGGCTTGGGGAGAGCGAAGACAACAGCCCGAAAATGTTAACACGCGGCGAACGACGGCAGCGACACAAGCAGATAGAGTAAGGGCGACGGCGTCGGCGTCGGCGAGGACGGAGACAACAGAGCAGGCGACACAACGGTTGGAGGCGAGAAAAACGCAGTACGAATATTAGCGACGACAGCGACTGAAAAGCGCGCACGAGTAGCTAGTATAGTGGGACGGTGATCGAAGAATCAGATCTAAGTAAATACGACATATCGCCGCTTTTGAATCAACAGCGAAGTTCTTGAGAAATAAAAGACTTTGGTGAGGTCAATAACTAGTAATACAACACTTCATCGTAGCAATCTTATTTTCAATGATTGAACATCGGTTTAACTATTTAAATGTGTGTTCAGATCCGAGGTTTTATCCGTTCAATGTATAGTTTTGATTTTAATTCATAAAAATAGGTCAAAAATATATATTTTTTTTTGGTTGGAGGCAAAATATCGCTTCCACCAGAAAATATACAAAGTAATACATCATAACACTGGATTTGTTTGGAAGTGAGGTGTCAAATAACTCATATTGGCATCGGGTGATGAACCAGCGAACTAGGTTCATCGTTTAGTTATGTCATCCATTAAAACAGACGTGGAGTTAATCGTGCACAATCAGTGACATCACTAATGTGTTGCGTCATCCATTAAAACAAAGAAATGGAGGGTAACCGTCTTCAATCAATAACGTCAATAATGCTGATGTTATCAAACCAGAGTGAGGAGGAGGAAAGGGTTATATGTTATGACGTTTTATGTAGACAACACGTGACCCAAATTTGTGAGAATCGGTAACAATGTTCTGAGGTTATAGTGCGATTATACGCACATCGTAGATTTCTCCCCTCAACTGCATAGATAATTGTATTTCTGTTGCATGCTCCCCCAGGTTATTACTTCCTTTTCCTAACTCTGCCGTATTTGGATAACTGATTAGCGATTTACTTGATGTTCGTAAAAGCTCAAAGCTAATTAAAATGATCGCCATTTTGGAAAATCTGAGGAAAAATCCGATTAAAGTTGTCTTTGATCTTGCATCGCTATTAATTAGTGACGCTATTCATGTTATTCTCAGCGCTGCTGAACTTTTATGATTTGATGAGATTGTTAAAAAATAGATTTCATCAAAGAACTTATGAGAATTTCGATCTCAACTGTATACTTAACATTGTTTTAAAGAAAAAAGATAACATGTAATGTTGTTTCTTTCATCTGCATTTGAATTACGTACCGGGACCTATCCTCGGGTGTTTTCGGTCTCTGTGTACAAGGGTTTGTCAGGACAACATTGTATGAGTATACTTCACTCTACAAGTAAACCCTGACCAAATATTCAAAATAACAGTATTTGAAGCTGAAATAAGATCCCCTCGACACGGCTGTACCTTGGCTCATACGTGGAATGCTGAACCTTCTTCTGTTGATGTCGCATCAAGTAACAGCACTTAGCTGGATACTCCACCAGATAAGATGAATTTTGACCTGAAATCCGGTATGACCAAGAGACCACCAGAAATATATACTATAACGTAGCTAATTGGTATATTGGGAAGAGGAAAATTAATTTTCTCCACTGTTGTACTAACTCAACGTTTATTGAGGAAAGGACAGCTTTTATGAAACACTCGGATATCTATGTATCTCATATAGAGACCAAGTGTTTGCCTCAGAAAGAAGCCCCTTAGTTTCTGAGAACTTCCACTGAAGTAAAATGAAAAATAAAAACAGGGATAACACCAACCAGCCTCGGACATACTTGGATAAATTGTTCGCGCCATAATCACTCATAACGTCATCTTCCCCAATAATTTATATATTTTTTCTGCCTACCCAATATCGTAACCCTATAAAATACTCAAGATCTCTTTAGAACCAACGGTCTTGATTATCGACAAAAACCGCATGCTATAGTAAGGGCCCAGTTGCGGGGGCTTTGAAAATATGGTTAACCTCCTAGTTTCTAATGATCCAAGGTTAATTCTATACCGAAGTTGGAGTACATTCCAGGGTTGTCATCTATTGATTAAATAAGATCTATCATTTATATTAAAAGTATATATGATTAAAAACAGATTAATCTACAAAGCGACGTCGAGCCTGGCCAGTATTAAATGGGTGACCATTTGGGAATACCAGGTTCTGTATGTGCTCTCTGCTTATCTCGGCATTGTTTCCAGTCGTCTTGAATTGCTTGCCATTGGAATCAAGCAGTGCCGACTCAGGAGAAGTGTTGTTAGGAATTGCGCAACCCTTGCTTCACAATTACACGCGCAGTCAGCCCCTTCCAGGGGTGTCCATAGTCTCTCTAGACTGAACGGAGGGCATGTCATGTCAATCTACAAACCATTCATAAGTATAAATGCTTCTTTGATAAACTCCTAGGACAGACTTTCATTACTGACTTTAAATGGAAAGCTTACATAAAATATATTGCTAAGACCGCTCGAAAAACGGTTGCATACTCCTTTCACATCAGAAAGTATCTAACTCCTGATGCAGATACGTCTTAAGATGGAGTACTGTTTCTATATTCAGGGAGGCGCCGCTCAGAGCACT
Organism: Sepiola atlantica; assembly: GCA_963556195.1. Classification (NCBI taxonomy): domain Eukaryota; kingdom Metazoa; phylum Mollusca; class Cephalopoda; order Sepiida; family Sepiolidae; genus Sepiola; species Sepiola atlantica. The sequence continues at coordinate 57,749,907 of OY744535.1, read as the reverse complement.
TTCTAGCCTTTACCGAGTACAAAACCGACTTTGCCACTTAATGGGGAATGATCCTCTCTACCAAACAGCCTCATTCACACAGAAATGATATTACTGGCCTCTGTCTATTGTGTCGTTATATTTATAGTAATTGCTTGACTGAACTCCAAACCCTTGGCATCCCCCTGTAAAACTTTAACCACTTATCACTAGCTACAACGATAAAATGATTGTTCCTTTATTTCTCTCTCTCTCTTTTTAAGTAAACGCAGCTTCCATGAACAAGGTTTATTTCCAAGAACATCACACCCGTTGAACAAAATACCGCGAGGTTACTTCCCAGCCAACTACATCATGGTCGTCTTCAACATGATCCGTTCCTTGGATATTCGTCTTCTTAAGTAATCTTCTGCCCATTCCACACACTATTTCCAACCCCCTCGTGGCGGCGATAATCGTCAAACTAACAATCGATTTAACCCTTATCTTCGAGTAGCCCTCCGGCCTTGATGAGAGATGAACATAAGTAAAAAAAACATAATGAGCAAAACTTGTATTTCCAGCATGAATAAATACTCGACACCCTGGGTTTAGATGGTGTGTCTACTATATATATATATATGTATATATATGTAAACTGTGTTTCTCGCTTCATTGCAGATCATAGTATTGTTAATAACTTCAATAACATTAATTGCACAAGTTTGAAATTTTGCACACTGAAAGACTGCTCCTAAGTAGGTAAGATACCAAAATATTTCGCAAATCTATACATTATTTCTAAGGTTATAGACATTTATGCATTTGTTAGCCACTTTCACTGTTTCTCGCTTTATTGCAGGCTTGTAAAAATGCTCAAAAATCGACGTTTGACTGCTACTGAAAGGCAAATGATTGTAACTGGCCTTGTAGAAGGACTGACACTTCTGGATTTAGCCAATGAACTGGGAATGGATAAGAGAACCTTGGTTTCTTTTGTGGAGAAGCCCAACACTGCACTAAGGAAATATAAGGGTACAAGAAGGAGCATTTCCCTTTGGCGATATGCGGAAAATACGCAGACAGATCATTAGGGAACCAACTGGCACTAGCGTCTCCATTTTTGGCAAAGCTGGCGTTGTTCCGATGTCCACGAAGACCAGATGCAGTGTCTTGAATGAGATGGCCATGAACGTGAAGCCCATTTTCAGGCCTCCCTGGAACAAAATCCATAAGTGAAAACGCATTGCGTGGGCAGAAAAATAAATGAAAACGGACTTCCAACAGGTTCTATTCACAGATGAAGCAAGAGCCACACTTGATGATCCGGATGGATGGGCTAAAGTTTGGAGTCCTACCGGAGTTGCTATCTCACATCGCGTTCGTCGCCAACAAGGTGGCGGCAAAGTGATGTTTTGGGCGTGTATCATAGGTGATAAATTAATTGGACCTTTCCGAGTGCCAGAGAGTGTGAAACTCACAAGCCAAGCATACATATCGTTCTTAGATGAGAATTTGTCAATTTGGCTGGACGACCTGCCTTTACTTCGTCTACGTCAACTGATTTTTATGCACGACAATGCTCCATCTCATGCAGCAAAGGCTACGACTACCTTCCACGCATCTCTGGTCATCAAGGGAGAGAGTCTCATGACTTGGCCGCCTTGTTCTTCTGACTTAAACCCGATTGAGCAGCTCTGATCAATTTTAAAAGGGGAAGGTTTATGAAGGAGGACAACAATTTACATCAAAAGATGCCCTCTGGAATAAAATTGTTGATGTTGCTAGTAGCATAACACCTTCCCAAATCAACAGATTCACTTCATCTGTTGATGGGAGACGGCAGAGAGTAATTTCAAGAAATGGAAGATTTGTTGATAAATGATTCAATTTTGTGGTGCATATCTGGTGATTTCTTCCTTACATTTCATTCATATTGTTACTTATGATTTAAATGATTTAAATAATTAACCCTGCTAAGTCAATTTTTTATCACCTATGGACTGTATTTTAACAAACCTGCAATAAAGTGAGAAACAGTAAAAATGGCTAGCAAATACATAAATGTCTATAACTTTAGAAATATGGTATAGATTTGCAAAATATTTTGGTATCTTACCTACTTAGGAGCACTCTTTCAGTGTGCAAAATTTCAAACTTGTGCGATTTATTTTATTGAAGTTATTAACAATCTTATGATCTGCAATAAAGCGAGAAACACAGTTGATATATATATATATATATATGTGTGTGTGTGTGTGTGTGTGTGAGTGTGTGTGTGTATGTGTGTGTATGTGTGAGTGTGCGGGTGGGTGTGGGTGTGTGAAGTGGCTGGGAGAGAATCCCAACAGAGTGATCGATAATTAAGAAAACATAGACTGAGGCTGAAGAAAGTTTCGATAATAAGGTCTTTATAGATACCCTTTGTTAGGATTTGAAACTGACAGTACCTATGTTGTTCTGTCATTTTGTAAAATATTAATAAATAAATATATATATATATATATATATATATATATATATATGGGAAATGAAAAAGGAAAAAACCAAGCGATATGTTTTATATATTCATCACCGTTTCGTCTTTATTTTAAAACTTCCGCAGGATGATAATTTGAAGAAAAATGTCATGCAAGTACATCGACATATTGGGTTGACATGATGGAGAGATAAAGGGAAGTAGTAGCCTCTCCTCCAGCTTTCACAGTAGGCACTGCTACTACTTTCCCTTATCTTACTTTTATCTTCTAATTATTTTAACGTTTTGTTAATTTAAATACACTCTATCTTTTCTTTTAAATAAAATAAACATTATTAGTATTGTATATTTTTCTTTATTTTTTAATATTTTTTATAATTTATTTTTCTTTTTCTTATTTTAATTTTATTATTTTACATTTATAGATTTATCGATGTTTTCTTCCTGATTTGTCCTATATCATGAATATGTTAAATATTTTATTTGTTATTTGATTTGCTGTTAGTTTGATGTTCCTAAGGTATGTTACTGTCATACCTTTTTAAGCTGCCCGATTGAAAAATATGTGGTTACATGTTTGAAGGACCCCTTTTTAAAGTTCTATTCATTTGGGGGGTAGAACCAGTTTCCTAGAAACATTTTAAAGAAAACAATTTTAAGAAATATGCGAATGCGTGAGAGAAGGCAAGAGAAATGTTATATGATAAACAAACAAAATAAAGAGTACAAAAGCATAAGTTCACAAAGGAAATATGTTTAAAATGGAAGTCTACATAAATAGGAAAACATAGAATAATTATTCAGTATTTTGAGTGTCCTTGCAGAATTATCCACGGGTCTGAAAAATCATAACCAAAACTTTCTCATTCAATTACATGAATTACATTTTATTGAAAGTTATTAAATAGAGTCAATCATCATTTGTTTTCATATTAGAAATTTCAGTGAGAAATGTACGGAGTATTAAAGTGGTTAAGTTTATAAATGTATTTCCAATCAGCAGACGTCATTGAAAAGAGGGTTTAAGGAGTGTGGGTGTACCGCCTTTAGTGTGCGTTTGTAGAGGCCAAGTTTACACTTCCTGGCGGAAATGAAAGTGCTTAAACTCGTTTCTGCGCACGAATCCGCCAGAATTAATAAAAACAAATAATAATATTTTGAACCGATTAGCGGATTTTTCTGAATTTATAGAAATTGTCTTTAGGAGCCACCTCGACTCCATATAAGGCTATATTTTCCTAACATCGACGTTTCTACAGCCCCCATCGCCACTCTGTAGGACCTTGGGAATGCTGAAAAACGCCTTTTCTAAACTCACGCACACCTAGCCACACTGACATCAACGCACACAATGCATAAGCTATTTCGCTGTCTTACGCATACGCACACTAAAGGCGCCACACATTGTTTGAATCCCTTTTCAATGTCGTCTGCATATTTAAAACCCACGTATGAACTTAACCATTTCTCACTGAACTATCTATTTAATAACTTTTAATGAAATATAATTTATGTAATTGAGTGAGGAAGTTTTCATTACGATTTTCCAGACGTGTGGATAACTCGCAGTTCTTAGATTATCGACTCAGGCTTCCTCGATGACATCATGAGACAAAACGAAGGAACACATAGTAATATATGGATTTGAAGATATTTCGAAATTGAACATTTGCCGAAATAACTGCATTCAGAATTAAATAACAGGAAAATGGTTTATATGCAATCAAACAACTGACCGACTCGCACATTAAAATCCATAATTACCCCAACAAGCATTTCTTTATGACAATCAGATATATTTAGTAGGTGAAAGGTCTAATGACATATTAATGTTCGCGTATCTCCAGCTGAACACTAATCGCCATCTTTCTGCATCGAAAGTCAATTGATAATCTCTAAAGAGATTAAGAGGTTATAGTGAATCCATGATTGTCCATTTGATACGAAATTACTTAAATTCTCTGGTAGTGAGAAATCCAATACCACAGGGGGATTATTTTCAGATAAGCGAAGAAGAACTGATGCTCTTTGAAAGGGTTTCTCTTTGACTATTTTCCTTACGAAAAGTATAGTCTAGTTGTTTTTAGCATTTGAATTTTAAAAGATAGGTATTTCTCTTTTTCCATTGAGATAATGTCACTTAAATGAATTAAAATTAGTGTTTGTACATACATAAAAATATGTTTTCAGTGTGAAATTGTGTATATTGAGCACTAAACCAACAGCACATGTTTTAACTGTAAACGTTATCAAAATAAATCACCTTGAACTTGTTTCATTCTACCGATTTTCTCAGGTAAAATCCATTGGATCAGGTTTCCTACCGACATTTCTTCTATTTTTTAATTTTTTTATTACCAATTAAAAAAAAAATAATTCACAGAAAATATCATAATGCCACACATGTTATAAGCCGATATATGTCAACTTAAGTAGCACAATTCTAGAGAGATAGAGAGAGATAAGGAGAGAACTACCTAATAGCGAAGTTACTTAACACTTACATGGAATATATATAAATACTGGAGATGTACTGTTATATATATATATATATGTTTGTGTGTGTGTGTTTACATATATAATCTAAAGAAGCTTTGAATCATTTTAAACAAAGAAAGGAAATGCAGTTTAAATTTCCAGAGATACAAACTAAATCAAAAATATCGCAGACTTAGCACTTACAAAAGCTGACCTACCGCTGGAAAATTTACAAATACAAAAGGAGGTTCAAGTATATAACAGTGAAACCAAAACAAGAGACCTTCATTTTAATTGTGAAATATTAAACGGGGGAGGGGCGTCAGCTGTTTACGATGTAAGTGTTTCGGAGATTTAAAAACAGTACATGTTCCTGGCTCTCCAGTGGTACTGATAAAATGCCCACTTCTCCAATAACCAAATGTCTTAACAAGTCAGTTTAATATCACTAATATATATAAATAAATAAATAATAATGATAATTATCATAATAATATTAATAATCATAAAAAACACTCTTAAGACTACAGTGTAATATGGTAATTTTGATATCAAATACTACTACTACTACGACTACTAGTACTACTACTACTACTACTACTACTACTACGAATAATAATAATAATAATAATAATAATAATAATAATAATAATAATAATAATAATAATATTTTTACACTACACCCAAGAACTATTCTGCGACATGGTAGTTAATATATGAAATTATATAGGAAGAAATGATGCATGTAAAAAAAAGCTTAAGTACCTTTGGTATGGAATTCTATACATTATCTTTATATATATATATATATATATATATATATATATATATATATATATATATATATATATGTAGTAAGTTATCAAAATATATTTATGACAATTAAGCTACACAACCTTTGTTTGCGAGAACCCCAGCGATTGGCTAAGAGAATAACAGAATATGATTGGTTAACTAGTTAGACTAAAAAAACATGTGTATATATAAAAACACCCGGCAACACCAATTCCATGCATTTTAGCCTAACAATTCCCTACGGAGATGAAACGCGGAAGCCTCTGTGTAGCTTAATTGCCATAAATATATTTGTATTACTTACTACCTAGCTCTACTGACGTATTGAGCACTGTTGAAGTAAATACTGAAAATTGATACATAAAAAAGTATATCTCATGACATTTGATGTGGATACACTAAATAATATATATATACATATATATATATATATATATATATATATGTGTATATAAATACGTATATATATATGTATATATTAATAAATATATATATATATATATATATATATATATATATATATAGAGAGAGAGAGAGAGAGAGATAAAGGTAATTTATTGAATGCAATACAATGGAGATGTGCAACGGATAAACACGAACTGAAGCAAATTAAGACATATAACGGTGAAATGAGTTTAGCAGTTCTCACATTTTTATTAATTCAATAATTTTATTTTTTATGTCAGTGCGGATCGATGGAAGATCCATATAACATAATATTTCGGGAAGAAAATTCCCCTTCTTCAACTGTGTGTTTAATCTTAATTCAAACGTGCATGGATAAACCGTTGCTGGCAACACGCATCTGATGAACGGAAATTTATAAATGTCGCTCATGACACATAATCTTGTTTAACTGATCAAAAACTATAATTTTAAAGATTGTAAACGATCACAAAAAAGTAAATCCTTTAGAAAGTCTTTTAAATTTCTTTGACTATAATTATTTTTATGTGATAAATCAAAGTGTGTTACACAATCATAGTACTCGGCAAATATTATGAAGACCTAATGTGTAAACTTTTCATTGTGTATTGAAAATTTAACTAATACTTACTGCCCTCTATAAAATTATGTTATAATAGAACTAAATTGGTCGATAGTATTTCACTTTAAAATACATGATAACACACTTATTTTGTAATAATCGAACTGTGCCTTGCTTCTTATCTATCCGCAATGTAGTTGTTCATCTGACCTTGTTAATGTGCAGGTAAATGTGGGAATACTAATGTTGTAAAGTGCAGCTTTAATTAAATCAAAGTTGACCAATGTGTTGTTGCCAAATTTATTATTTTAATCTCTTTGTTTTGCGTTGCATTTCAAAACAAAATATTTTATTAAAAAATTTACCTATGCTTGATTATTTGTTTCCATGTAATTTGAATGAAAATGAGCATTATTCTAATAATTAAATAAACAAATTAAAAATAAATGATACATACTTTAAAAAATGAAAGCGATACATAATTAAAAACTGATTAAATAATAAACGTTGTGTTATGAAAATGTAAAAAAATATTTGGAAATAAATATATAATTTTGATTCAATTTGGCTTAAATTGCATTTTCATGCTTAAATATGATCTGTTTTACAATATTCAGAATGTAACTTTAATTCAATGTTTCCATCATTGTCTATGTTCTATTATAGTCAACTGACATAAATAATTAAGTATGAATACATATTTACTTACATAATGTTGAACATCTTTTTATGGCCTATTTCCTCACTTCAATTTGTTATTCATAAAGAGACAACATAATCATATTTACTCACTCTGATCGTAGATTATAATGTTTTCCAATACTTGTTGGTGTACGTTACCTCCTCTCCAAAATAGAAGGTAATGCCTGGGAGGATATTTTCATAACAAGACCGATACTACAATACCACCAAATGTGGCGGTAATGCTTGAGAGGAGTGTATCATGACAACAGAACATATAATACACCCGCAAAAAGGAGGTAATATCTCGGATGATGGTCTCATGACGAACGAACATATACTATACTAACTCCCTGAAGGAGGGGATAATGTTTTAAAGGATGATCTCATCACATCAGAACAGATACTACACAATCCCCAAAATAGGACGTAATGCTTGGAAGGATGGCCCATCACAACACAACAAATACTACATTATCTCCCTTAATTGAGAATTAATAGATAGAATATTTTTCTGAAATGGTATAATAAACTGAATTGAGCATTAAAAGATAGTACAATAGTGTAATGGTACTTTTCCAGATTAGGACCCAAGCTAAAATCTACTTGGCATTAATAGATTCCGGATATTTATGTAGGCCGCCGAAAAAGTCCCGAGGTGCTTATACTCTTTCATACAATGAAAAAACATTTCAGCACGTTTTAGTAATAATTATCTTTAAAAAAACATCTTTTTTCGTGCAGAACAAAACATTTATAACCATTACACTAACATCGTTTGTTCAGTAATCCTAACCCTAACCCTAACACCGTTTTATAAATGTGTAAAAAACATTATATCATCGGTTTAGTTTTATTATGCTTTACATAAACATATTTTTTTCTTTGTTAAAAAAATAAATATTTCTTTCATACAATTTGACTAATTTTATTATTTGAGTAAAATCAATCTTTTTGGGCCAATTTTTTTCTTGTTTTAAATGTTAGTTATTTTTTGGATATAGGCAACCGACTTTTTATTCGGAAACTACCGCCGCCAAGTCGATTTCAGCTTGGGTTCTCATCTGGACCAGTACCAGTATAATTAATAGAAGTAAAATGATAGTTTCGGCTTCACATATTAGCAATATATTTATTTTATCATTAAAATAACGAGAATCCTCAGTTATATGTTGTTTTGCTGTTAATGAAAATTAATCTATTTTTTCTACTGAAAAATAAACACTTTGAATGTAATATCGAAGTAAAAAGAAACGAACTTTTATTACTGCCATCTCAATTTCGCTTTTACAAGTGAAATGTTTATCATTTATTTATTTTTATTTACTTTATTGAGAATAGCGAAAATATTTTAATTGAAAAAAATTTTAAATTCCATTTACACATTTTTCCGAACGGTACGGATTATTTTAACAGAGGTAAATATTTCGCTGATCACCAGGAAACATCCACACGCTGGAAATGTTCCACATTTAAAGTTGTTTTCTCGTCAAGTAAATTTAACAGTGAATCTTATACATAGAAATATATAAAAATATACACATACCAAACATATAATGGTTTTGGAGGAGGAGTGTATTATATGTTCTGTTGTCATGATACAATCCTATCATGCATTACCTCCACATTTGGAGGTAGTTTAGTATCTGTTCTGTTATGAGAACCTCCTCCTAGGTTTGAAAAAATAATTTGTGCCATTATTTATTTTATCAGACCCAACTATCATTACAATTGAATTAGCACAAGTCCAAAATTGACCTACCCTAGACTACAATAATTGGTTATAATTCTTTCTTCATACTTATGACTGGTGATACCAGATCAGGCTGCCCTGTGGCTCCCTGAGACGAAATTCACCTACATTGACGTTTTTTTTTTTTTTTGTTTTTTTTGTTTTGTAAAACTTAATTATGTTCTACAAAACCAAAAACAAAAACAACAGCCCTCTCCCTTTCTCCCTCCCCTTTTTTATTTTATTTTTAGAACTTGAAGCATAAATCTTTTACTGTAATGACCAGATTCGGCATTAAATAACCCAAAAAGGGTTGATATGCCGTAAAACAAAACTACCAAACCAAAAACGATGATTAAACATTTGAAGATATAAAGAACTTGAAGCATAAAAACTTTTACTATAATGACCAGATTCGGCATTAAATAACCCAAAAGGGGTTGATATGCCGTAAAACAAAACTACCAAACCCACCATACTTATGAGTCTCCACTTGGCAAGACTAAAATACACTCAAGGATAAGGGTTATGATATTGTCAGTTTGATGATAAACAATACAATTAGAGGCTTACATGTATTTGTTGACAGTAGACTACAAGACGACAATGTTGTAGTCTGCTGAGACACAGTCTCGTGCCAATGTTTTCCAAAGATTAGAAGTTCTTGGATGGAAACGCCTGATATAGAAATTAATTTTGGTTCTAGGTACACAGAAAAAGCAAGAGCAATTATTTGGTATGAAACAAGTGTTTGGTGTGAATGTTTTATGGGAAGGATCTCGATGTTGGAGATTAGAGCTCTTCTAAAGTTAATGTTATTTATCGACGAAAAGTTCATTATTTCTAAATTTTATTCATTTAAATCGTTTACAAGAAACAGTTCTTATTCATTAAGCATTATGAATTCATGGACACAGTTGCTATGCGTAAGGCTGGGTAATGTGGGCTATATTTAGTTTAATTTAGTGTGATACAAAAGGTAGAAGTGGGGGTGGAAGCCAATCATGAAAATTCAGATATCCCCTATTTTTTTAAATATTTTTAACAAAAGGTTTTAGCCATCAATTAATACTTATTCTCCAAATTTAAGTTTCTTTGGAGTTTTTTAATAGGTTTTAAGGGGACTAATCTAATAATTACTCTCTTTGCATGAAAACTAAATAAATATAGCCCTTATTAAACCCCTTACGCTTAGCAATTCTGTTCAAAAACCATAATTTTCGGTCAAGTATTTTAAGAGTGAATCATGTACCTAGAAAATATAAACATATACACATATGTAACTTTATATCAACAAAGATGTTGCTATTTTACAACATTTTCTGGGAATTCTTTTGCTACTGTTAGTCAAATAATCATAACTTAAGAATTCTGATGATTATTTCAAACGTTTTAAAGATAATATTTCAATACATAAGTTGTGAAAACATGTTATTGCTTCTATTCTGGGCCAAGAAGCAAGTGTCTCTTAATACATGGGTTGTTCACTGTATTTTATGAAAGGGGAGCAGTATCTTTGAAAATTCATGTAAATTTATCCTTAAATGTACGCATTATCTAAAAAGGACATCTTTCGGATATATTTGGGATTCATTTTTTGTTTTACTTTTGTTCCCCCTAAATAGGCATATTGCCACTGAGATTTGGGGCAAAATTTATAAAGGCATCGTAAGTGGGAAGTTTGTCAGCAAGATGTGTGTTCACATTACATTTAAATTTCTGCATATTACTACAATCGAAGAAACAACAAGCAGCTTGGAAATCTTAAAGGTAAGCAGTCCGAATAGAAAGTTATAAGAGTTAAAAAAATTCCGGCATCTGGGGACCTCTACAGTGAATGGGTGGAATTTTGCTGGTTGTCGGATTGATCAAAAGTATTTAACTCGAGGGTGTACTAGTGCAGTAAGTTCGTATATTCCGTTGATCTGCTTTAAAAACATGCACACGGATACAACATGCCGATGATCGGACAGAGGCTGGGGCTTGGTAGATAGTAAGGGGCCTATTAGGTTAAATACTTATTTGGCACCCTTTCCAGGACGGAGAGACTAGTGGTTAGAGCACCAGACCACATGTGGCATCATAACTCTATGCATAGAGATATAGGATACTGGCAGGGGTGCGAAGTTTTATGTGAGTATTTCAATTTGAAGAAGATTTGTTGTGAAGTAACATCGGAAATTATAGGACCCAGGGGAGATAATCTTGAAAAAATTCAAAGCTGTTTGAATTATAATTCTAGTAAATACTTGAATGAATTACAAAAAAATACGAATTAGGTTTCGGCTAATAAAATCAAAATTTTACTGATTCAAATTAAATCACGCATTTATAATGAGACATTTTCCCGCCATTTATTGGCTGTGCGTTGCTATAGTTTAATACGAAAAAAATCTATCTGAGAATACATTCACACAGAAGTCCATTTAAAATAGCTCACAGTTTTCAACCTCTTACCGTTGTATATGTCTATATCCATACATACATCCTTTCTAAAGAGAGAAGATGACCTTCTGATTGCTATAATTTGAAAATAATAGAGAGTAATTGAGCTGTTAGGGGGCAGTCTCTTGTCTTCCGGTTGCGCCAGTCGTCTGATTATGAAGGGAAACGTTTAGTACAGTCCGAACCCACTCATTTATGGCGACTCCAAATTGAGGTCTCGTACTGACCCACATTTCTCTTTCTGACGACTACTTAGAGAAGCCACACACATATAGACATAAATGTACGTACAAAAGAGTCACCGTAACAAATGTATCGCGGTTTCACAATTGTACTAAGAAGAAAAAAACTCCAGTTTCACGGACGTGATCAGAATGGGGTCAGATAGTGTGTGACGAAATAAAATGGCGAACCAAATTGCACGATTGATTAACGGAAAATATTAGAGTATTTGTTTGTATCTTTCGTCTGTGTGTTATTATTTATTTGAAGCTGAAGTTGGACATTTTTACACTGAACATTAAGCGGTTTGAAACTTGAGATTCACAGTAAAGGAAACAAGACTTCAGATAATTGTGAAACATTAACTTCCTTGTCTCAAATCAACCAGTAACAGAAATATATGACTCTTGATGCTTCGTAGTTGCTACAACTTAATCTGTCAAAAAGATCCTTGACTGATGACAAAGGTTTTTTTTTCTTCAATAGACTTTCTGTTTATATAAAAATACAATAAAAAAACAAGTGCCCCCCCCCCCCCCGACGGCTATGAATCTTCTCTAAGTATTATTTTTGAATGTATAACCTACATTACATATCTTTAATATAAATATATTGGAATTTTAAAAACTAATATTTTTTATTTCAATTACCTCCCTGGAACATAAATAAATATAATTTTTTTAGAAAAGTTTTTGTAATTTATCCTTTTTTATTAAATCACTTTAATTAATTAGTTAATAACAACAAAACCATTGCACACACACACACACACACACACACACACATACACACATATATATATATATATATATATATATATATATATATATAACATTTTTTTCTCTTAATCTTAACCTCGGTCTAGCTCTGTTGAACGAGGATCAAAACCGATCAGCTTCCCCTTTCATTTTCTTATCTTTTAATTTCATTATGTTAAATAAATATGGTCTTAGTAGCCACGGCTACTACTTTTCCTCATCAACCCATCATGTCAACCCAATATTTCGATGTACTTGCATGACATTTTTCTTAAAATTATCATCCTGAGGAAGTCTTACAATAAAGACGAAACGTTGATGAATATATCAAAAATACCTGCTGTTTTCCTTTTTTATTTCCCATATATATATATATATATATATATATATATATATATATATATATATATATATATATATATATATTCATTTTACTTCAGTCGAAGTTCTCAGAAATAAAGGGGCCACTTTCTCCGGCTAACACTTAATCTCTATATGAGATACATAGATAGTCGAATATTCTATTAAATTTCTCCTTTATTTCTCAAACGAACGTTGAGTTAGTAAATAAGTTAGGAACATTAATTCTCCTCTCCTTAATTGACCAGTTGAATATGTGATAGTAAATCATTCCTGTGAGCTCTTGGTCTTACCGGATTCCAGGAACAAAAATCATCTAGTCTGGTGGAGTATTCAGTAAAGTGTTGTTACTTGAAGCAACATTACTTGGAGTAGGTGCACCTTTCCTCGAATGCGCCAGTGTATAGCCGTATCGATGGGATCTTATTTCAGCTCCGAATACTATGTTATTTTGTGGGGTGACGTATCCTCATGTCAGGTTGTCTTGACAAACCCTTGTACAGAGATACCGAAGACACCTGACGATTCTATGTATCCAGCAGGTCTCAACTTTTGCACACAAGGCCAAGACAACCCAGGCGTGACTGCATTACAATGTTCCTTACCACTGGTCGCCGGACTTGTGAACGCCATTCTCACACGACTGTAACCCCCTTGATTATTTCTTCTGAGGAGTGATCGAGTCTAATGACAACAAGCACGCACACAACATAGTCGACCCTCTAAAGGCTGCCATCGTGGGGCGTTCGCCACTATAAACAAGATATAGTCGTCAAAATGTTTGACTCATTTTTCGCTCTTTTGAGATGGTTGTGTCCGCCGGCGTCGGTCAGATTGAAAAAAATAAATAATGTAGTATGTAACTCTAAGAGTTGCTAAATAAACTGTCGGGTTTCTGTATATGCAATTTTAATTTGTATTGCCTAATTAGTTTTCTTTTTGTCAAGTGTCATATTTTGCTGCAAGACGCTTCATATATATATATATATATATATATATATATATATATATATATATATATATATATATATACAGGGTGGGCAAAAATAAGGGTCCTATTTTTAAAAATTCATAACTTTTTTATTTATTGATTTTTTTAAATTTTTTTTTTAGAATAAGTAAAGGACCCCTTCCGAAGCAAGCATAAGCTGTATTAGCCCTAAGGAACGTACCCTCATTTAGAAAACATTATTTTTGCTTAAAAAACTCAAAACAGTGTAAAAAACAATACTTTAGTTTTTGTAAGTTTTAAGAAGTGTTTTTCGGCTAAAATTTGTTTTGTTTATTTCAAAAAATCTCGGAAGGGTCAGTCTACACACACATAAAGTTTGGTGAGTTTAACTTTTATTTTGTGGAAGTTATTCAAATTCAAGTTATTCAAATTTAAAGATAGGACCCTTATTTTCGCCCACCCTGTATATATATATATAAGTAATATAACTAAATAAAATTACAAATAAATAACACAAAATATTACTTTTTTTTTTAATAGCTGCACAAATTATGCATACAAATAGATGTGCTTGCGTAGTTTCTCTCTACCATATATTCAGTATATGAAGAAGACTGTTATATTATTAATTTTTATTACAGTGAACAGTTTTAATATAAATATATTGCAATTTTAAAAACTAATAATTTTATTTAGATTACCTCCCTTGAAAATTAATGAACGTAGTATATTAAGAAAAGGTTTGGTAATTTATTCCTTTTTATTAAATCACTTTAATTAAATACTGTTTATGTTGTCACGACTAAGCATGCATATAGAATAAAAAGAACAATAAAATTACTAATGAATAACACCAAAAACGTATTTATTATAAACTGTTTAAAAATAAGTCTGCAAATTAGAAATGCAAATAGCTATGTTTGGTTGTTTACGCTCTAGTAGGGCATGTTCCGACAACGTTCGTCGAATACTCTAGACATCCTTTCTATGTGTGCCTCCTTCGCATAAATACAACTTTAATTCCCTTACTTGACGTGGTAATGTCTCGTGGCCTTTTGGTTATGACTCTTGCTTGGGTGATTCTGTAACTGGGTTCGAATCTTGCGACCGTCTGAGAGTATTATTTCTTGCACTTATGAGAGCGAAAGCTTGAAACGCCGACGTATGTAGGTAAAGATTATTTAATATTTTCTTAAATTAATATATATATGTGCGTGCGTGCATGTGCATATAGTATTTTAAAAAGCTATGTCATATGATTGATTTAAATAACAGTGAGCCGTTTTGATGGCAATACAGGTGTGATAAAAAAAAAACTTCGAATTTATTTAGTTGAAGATTAGTTTCGATTTTTTCAGAACTTCATCTAAAGTCCAATCAGGACAAACTTATTTTTAAAACAAGAAGGAGAGTTTTTATACACAAATTTGCGGGCCTTCAGCCTAGGATAAAATTGCAGTATTTTGCCCTCGGTCGGAGGAGGAGGAGATGTGTCTGGATAGCCTTCTACATAAAAACGATCATGTGTCTTACTTGACTCTTGTGGAGTACAATTTCTCTCAGTACAATTTATCTCAGTGCGTCTATGTTTATCGTGATATATTCATTTATATATCTTTTTTTAACTGCATTCTTAGGTAAATATGTGATTACACACTATCAATATTTGATAGATAAACCGATATATAGAGAGATAAACAGAGATAGCGGGTTGGATAGAGGGTAAAGTTTGCAGACATCATAAATCTTCAACGAACGGCGGGAAAATGCAAGTCACTATTGACTATGTGAATACAAACGTATATCTAGTATGTGTCTTATACTTGTTATTATGTTTATTATTAGTGGATCTAGTATCCTTATTTTTAGCATTGCTAATATTACTAGACTTATTACTTGCGCCATTTGTACTTAGGTTATTCTTGTGACACCGATTTATTATTGTATCTATATTTTACGACTCATTTATAAACGTTTGAATGCATGCACCCATTTTTAAAGGGACATTCGTTCTTCTAATTATATTTACAAGCGAGGCCCGAGTTACAGCTTTAGTACTAGCTTCGAGTGTTTTAATTTTATTATATTTTATTTGCGACTATATATTGGCTGAAATTTTGTACCGTATAGGAGGATAATGTAATATTATTTTTGTTAATATCGTAACTATATTTGTGGTTTAAAATTGTGTATCTATCATATTACACATATTTCTGAATGTTTTTACTACGTAAAAGAAGAAGGGGCTTGAACCAATTAAGACTTCTTCTATCTAGTGTCGTATTTTCATTATTAGTAAGTTTAACATTTGAGAGAATGAGAGAGAGAGAGAGATAGAGAGAGAGAAAGAGAGAGGGAAAGAGAGAAAGAGAGACAGGGAAAACTATACCTATTCATATGTCATTGTTGTTTTTTATGGGAATATTTTTAACGCTACATTTATAAGCTATATTTAGCCTTTAATTTCATGTATCTACGTAGGCTGTATTATTATTTTGTTTTATTGTTATTTTGCATATTTTGTGTTTATTAATCTTTTTTCTATTGTTAAATTGTATTCCCTTAAAACGAATTTTTACCTAAATCCACAGTCACTAAGTGCATTATTATGATCATCCTTAGTTTGCTCAAAGTTTTCGGAATTAAAAAATAGGGCTGAGATTCTAGGGTTAGGGTTAGGGTTAGGGTTAGGGTTAGGGTTAGAAATGAAAGATGATGCCATTTATTATTTAATTAGGATGGTTAAATTATTTATGCCGAATGCTTGGTTTGTCTTATTGTTGTGACCTTGATGAGCCGGTAATTAATAAGACAACACGGTGGTCTATTCACAAGAGTGTGTAGTTAAAGAAGTACAGAAAAGTATGTTACAGAACGACTGCTTCGACATTGAGTTAAGACGTCGTCGTAAGATCCTTCTATACACAGTGTCTAGAAGAGTCTAAACTCAACGGAGGAAAATATTTTTCTAAGATTTATTGAAGTGATGCTTATCTACAAATATCCGTTGACGAGGAGTGCTCAAAGCTAATTTGTATAAATACCCACAGGGGTGTGTACAAATTAGAACTATAACCATTTGGGGTTAAGGTTGCCTCAACTATTTTTCAATAAGTAATGGACACATTGAATTGACAAAAGTCTACCTCAATGACATTCTAGTGATCAGTAAAAACACTGAGCCACACAAATTGCATGTTCACGAAAGATTTAAATTCATCCATAACTATAAATTTTAATTGAATGAAAGAAAATGGTATTTTTTGATAGCAAAAATAAACCATCTTGTTCAGATTATAGACATGATAGTGAAAGACTAGACCCAAAGCGAGCGAGTACGATAAAAAATATGCCGGCTCGTAAAAACATATCGCCACAAGAAAGTTTTCTAGTTTTAGCAAATCATTACAATGTGTTTATTCCAGCATGCACAGTTTGAGAACACCTCTTCATGAGCTATTAAAAAAAGAAAAATATTAAATCTCGACGACAGAATGCCAAGAGACATTTGAAAAATATGAAAAAATATTCTCAGATCAGAATGTATTTTTATTTATTTTGTAATCCAGATCTCGAAATTATTGTAGTTACTGATGCTTGCTCGTACGGCATTTTACACAAAATGGAAGACATATCGCTAAAACCTATCGCCCACGTGTCTCATATATTACTACCTGCAGAAAAATGTTACTCTCAAATCAAGAATGAAACATTGGACATTATTTTTGCCGTCACCAAATTTCATCGATTTGTTCACGGAAGACATGTTGTGATGCAAACGGACCATAAACCACTGCTAACGATTTATGGGTCAAAAAAGAGATTAACAAAGCATACTGCAAACAGACTACATAGATATGTGAACCATTCTACTTAATTACAGAGATATGTGAACCATTCTACTTAATTAAAATTATAAAATGGAATATCTCCTATCGTCAAAAATCAGTCATGTCGACAGATTATCTAAACCTATATCAAAATATACTTAACCTTTTGCAGACACAGTAATTGTCTCCGTACAAACTGAGGTAGAAGTAAAAAATACATTGTGTAACGCCATTAGAGAGTTTCCGGTAACATTAAAAGAAATAAAAAAAGGTGTTAGACGACGATTTTTTTAAAGATCATAAAAAATGAAATGAAACAAAACATCAACAAATTTCAGAAGTATATTAAAGCTGTGATGAATTAGTTATGTATGGCGATCGAGTGGTCATTTTTGCAGCATTACAGAAGATAATACTAAAATAAGTTCATGTTGGCAACTCAGGCATTTCGAGAATGAAAAGTATTATAAAATGGTGGACAGTTTCTAAAATGGCCGGAAATATTAAAATCTAAGAGCTCAACTACGGAAGTAGACATTTATGTTCTACGTGAATTGTTCGTCCGATTGGCTGTATTGTATCGGACAACGGAACGCAATTCACGTCTACAGTAGTTTGAATATACCAAATTATTTGAATTAAACATATTCTGTCAAACATTTATAGTGGGGTATATAAACATTCTCGTTGTACCATGCAAGAAGCAATGGTCAGGCAGACGGTTTGTGGATATGTTCAAAGTACCGCTTAAGAAAGCGAGGGGTACATCTACCGAAAAGGACATTAAAGAATGTGTGCAGGTATATAAGATGACCCCAAATAACAATTTTCCATCTTTCATGACACCAGTAAAAGGAATCTTTTCAAGGAAGATTAAAACAATGTTTGATAGATTGTGGCCAACCCATACGAAACCAGGACGTGAAAGACATGTCACGAAGGGACCCTTTAAAGTTCAAGTGTTAATGGTCAAAAACAATACATCCTATTGGGAAACATGGATAGTGGATAAACGGATTGGAAACACGATTTACATGGGAAACACACCAAAGTTTACACAGAAAAGACACATAAACAAGATGGGGAAACGATATTCAGATATTGTCGAGAATAATACGAGAGATGACGAGCTAATGGATGTCATGTTCGCCACATTTGAGATACTAATCACGCAAACAGGTTTTGAACCGCGAAGATACAAAAGAAAACGTAAGATTGTAGATTTGATTGTAATAACCCCTAAAAGGAACAAGTATTGACTCATTACAGAGCAAAGCTAAAAGGGTGTGCTATGGTGTGATTGCTATCTACTTTATTTCCGAAGTACATAGACTTTTCTAAACACTATGTATAAAGAATCTTACAAAGAATTCGCGAAGCATTCTCGGAGAATTTTTTCTGTAAATACACACTCTTGTAAATATACCACCGTATTATCTCATTTAGTATCGGACATTCCAGATCACAATAGATTCAAAAATTTTGTCAGTGTCTCAGAAAACATATGGGCCGATATTTTAGAAATCATTTCACTCATACTAATATATATTTTATATGAATTCACATATATAAAGAGAGATATACATTACTCTTTAGTATAAAGTCGTTATAGTTCATAGGCAGTTAAGAATGAGACCTGAATTTCTCATACTGTCTGCAGCAATTGAGCTGATCTTCTGACTTGGTGTCACATGATTCCGTCTGCTTGGTGGCGGCTTTTATCCATTTCGGATTATAATTTTCAATAAATCAACGGAAGTCCAACTGTCAGCGGATTGCGTTAAATCAATTCTGTAAATGGAAAATATTAATAACTCCTTATAAATTTCACACTCTTGCAAATCTGTTCCGACACTTGTAATTTGATCCGAGGTGCACGGGTAATTTGATGAAGGGCGTAAATTCGAATATAGTTGCTTGATCTTTAATACTTCAAATTAGTCAGCTTAACTCTTTTCGCCGCTCAACTTAAGTTCTTGAATAAAGATTGAATTTCTCAAAGGGAAAAGTTGTTATTGAGCAAATTGAGTGGATTTGCTCTGATTCACTTTGCCATTACTTCAGAGGAAACAGATTAAAGAAACAAATTTGACATTTTCTCACTCACTAAATAAATCTGCTGGGAGTGTTCCTGCATAATATTACCCAAGAAACTAAGAAAAATATGTTTTATATTATACAAAACAAATGTAAGTATGTGTACATGTTTATATATTTGTATGTATAGGATTCACACCTAAACTACTTAACCGATCATTATGAATTTTGGAGCACAGCTGCTAGGCGTTCGGGGTCGTAATGTGGGATACATTTAGCATAATTTCATTTTTATAGAGTAAAAAGTGTGTGAAAGGCCCTTTTGCAAAACTTCAGATAACACCTTTTTTCACAAAAATTTTAAAATAAGAATTAGACATCAATTAATAAATATTTAAAGGGTTTTAAGGAGTATTTTAAAGGGTTTTAGGGGCCATAAAAAGTGCACACCTCTTATTTGGAAGTTAAAATAAACTTCCCTTTGTTTCTGGGTGCTGTTGTTTTATTTTTTAATATAAAGTAATTAATCTCTCATTTTTATTATTCTAGATTTTATTAGATTTATTGGTTATCATATATTAAAAAAGTATAATTAATTGTGAAAAAAACGAAAATAAAACAACAACACACAGAAACAAACAAAAATTTATAAAAAATATATTTTCAAAACTAACAGTTAATGCATCACCATAAAATACCTATCATTTATCTAATATTAAACACATATTTTTTAACACTACATTTATATACATAACATAACTTTAAAATGTATTAATTTCTATTCTCTGCGGGACTGGTTTGACCCTAACCTATTCTCTGGCATCCATTTTGTTAGTTCTCAGCACAGACGGAGTTTTCCTTTGGTGTGTATTATTTTTGACAAAGGGAAGTTTCTTTTTTCCAGAAATATAAAATAAATGATTTTTAATAATCATCCGGACTACACACAGATAGCTAACACCACACTTGCTGTTATGTAAGATTTTAAGAAAAAATAAATAGTAAGTCCCATTTCGATTTATTATTTTTGTTCCTTCCAGCTTACATCCTACCCGACATTTTGCATTGCCCTCAGCCTTTTAAAACATACTACTACTAGTCCCAGCAATGCTTCAAACAAACTACCATTCTCTCTCTCTCTCTCTCTATTTCTCTCTCTCTCTCTCTCTCTCTCTCTCTCTCTCTCTATATATATATATATATATATATATATATATATATATATATATATATATATATATATATATATATATATATATATATATATAGTTATTCGTTTAAATATAAACATATTTTATTATGATATAAATATCACGGAATTTATTAATGCATAACTGCTTGCCTTCGAAAATTTAACATTAACACCTGACAAGCGACGAAACGGATATAACACGGCGTTTTAAGGGCTATATTCTGTTTCTTTCATCAGGAAACCTTTCGTCTATGTAGATTTAAACTTTTGTAAAACCGTAAAACCATATCTATCTATATATCTATCTATCTATGTACATATCTCTTTACCTTTATATATATATATATATATATATATATATATATATATATATATATTCATAAACAAACACACACGCATATATATATATATATATATATATATATATATATATATATAAGGGATGTGAATATACATTTTATGAAGTAAAATATCTATTAAATCATCAAATAGTTAAAACAAGGAATATATAAACAAACTTATTTTTTCCTCAATCCATGGATTATGAAACATGTATGCTTTTATCATCCGATTCTAGATTTTATCCGTTGCCTACATAAGATCACTTCAGTATGGCTATATAATGGCTGATACAAGGAATAGTGCACCTTCTCCATTTGATGTGTCATCTAGTTACTGCACTAAGCTGGATACTCCACCAGACTAGATACATTATTGTCCTGTAATCTGATAAGACCAAGAGACTACAAAATATATACTATAACATAGTTTACTGGTTAATTAGGGGAGTAGAAATGTAATGTATTTCACTTTTTTACGAACTAAACGTTTGAGAGGTAAAGGAGAACTTTAGTTTAAAACACATATCTATGCATCTTATATAGAGATTAAGTGTTAGCCCCATGAATGGGACCCCTTGATTTCTAAGAACTTCGACTGAAGTAAAATGAAACAAAAAAATGTATATGAATGAATCTTTTATCCAATATACCATCCATTTCTAAGATAATTTACATGCATAATTTGTGTTACTGATAGAGTTTCGACCTATGAGATTTACTGTTAAAATTGCAACGTGTGTTCAATTCATCTTATGAAATAAATCGTTTGCAATAGGTATTGTGTGCGACATTAAATATAGGGTTGATATGCCGTAAAATATCCAAAGCAAGAGGCATTTCTCTTGTTTGTGTATCCTTAGTAAAAGTTGTTGCTTAACCAAAAAAGCTTCATTTGCTATTGAATATCATTATCGTTAATTAAGATACATTATTATAGAATGCATTACTGTATTAGAATCATATGGTTTAATTAAAGAAATATAAATGCGAAAGTAATGATGTCGTTACGGTGTAGAGTGTAGTAAAATTGATGGAACGACTCACTGAGTCACGTGTAACTCAAAATGGAGACAGAGAAAATGAATAATAAAAGAGAATTAAATGATGAAATTAATTGTGAAGGAAAAACAGAAAACAAGATAAAAACAGCATTCTATACTGAAACTCTCATTCATATATATATATATATATATATATATATATATATATATATATATATATATATATATATATCATGATTTTTTGGGGAGTGCAACATTTTATTATAGCAAGCATGAAGGGAAGATGAATTCTATCGTTAATGATTAAAAGTTAATAAAGAGAGAAAAAAAATGGGACTAGATGTGATCAGTCTCTAAGATTTATCCTCCATTGTACGTATAACATAACGCTACTTTATTTCCTGTACTCTCTCTTTTCCCCCGTTTTTTTAAATCCCTCGTTTTTTTAAAAATCTCTCAATACAGTCTTTGTTAAGAGAGGGCGAAACTTGTCGGCTGGCTTTTTTTTCTCTCTTTATTAACTTTTAATCATGAATAATAGAATTCGTCTTCCCTTCATGCTTGCTATAATATATATATATATATATACATATATATATATATATATATATATATATATATATATATATATATATATATATATATATATATATATGGATATATATATATATATATGTGTGTGTGTGTGTATGTGTGTGTGTGTGTGGAAAGGTAGTTATGGAATTGTGAGTATGCACACATGTTAGTAGAAATAAGGACACAAACACATCATTAAGGCTAGACCAAAATATTTCGGTCGATTTGTTCGACTATATTCATTTTGTAAAATGGGCTTTATTAGACAGAACTTTACATATTTTACATTGAAGCTTATTTTCTCTAGCTTTTTGTTTATTCTTTTCTCACCTGAAGATAGTTCGACGAAAAATAGAAAACGTTCGAGATAAATATGGAACATACATCATTTAGTTATCTTAACCCAAAAAAGAATATATATATATATATATATATATATATATGTGTGTGTGTGGGGGGGGGGTTAGTTATGTGTGTAGGTAGCTCGTTTTTCTAGGCACAATTTTCGAGAAGCAGCATTGATATGAGATGTTCTCTTCTAAAAACGCGCGAAAAAATGTTAAGTGTCGCGAATTTTAAAATCAATGTGCAAGAAAAATGGATTACACATCAACTTCTCTTACACCAACACGGATAAATTCGTTTAATTTTAGCAAATTTGGTTCACATATATAATATATAAAAGAAAAAGAGCTAGTAACATTTAGAAATATGTAACCTTGTATGAAAAAATATGTTTTAATTCGAAACAACCGATTAGTCTTTTGCTGTTACCTCTGAAAATATGTGAGGAAAATGAGGATGTAAAAAGGAGCGGAATCATCTTTGTAAAGAAAAAGAAATTAAATTATTCCGTTGGGCTACTGAACCAAAAGCGGATATTTGTTATTTAATCGGTGTGTTTCTTAGCGTAAAGTTTATTTCATGAGAGAACACACAAAAACTCACAAATCTTTCATATATATATATATATATATATATATATATATATATATATATATATAGTAACACGAAATTACATAATCATCGATGAAATAATTTATTTCAACCTTGTGGTATTGTCAAGCATCCAAGTTAGATGATTACATTTTTGAAACTGAAAAAAGGGGGAATTCAAACTCGGCTGTTCAAATATAATTAGAGAGAGAGGGAGTGACAACATATCTAATACATATTTAGAGAGAGGGGTAAATTTGAAGCATATTTAATCTATAATTTTATAGGGGTGGGGAAATACATGATTTATGATAGAGAGGGAAGAAAAAGGCATATATATAAACAGAAATTGGGAAATTGTAAAGGGGCAGGGAGGGTATTCAATGCCCCTCAAGAAATCAGGTCAGCGTGTCAAGAATCACCAGTCCTAAAACCCGCCTCTGGAAAGTGACATCTACTGTCTGGCGACTAAAGAAGTATATTGGGGAGGGGCATAAGAAAAGATGTGATATATATATATATATATATATATATATATATATATATATATATATATAGGCAAAATTATTAGATAACACGGAGTGTTTTGGGGTGATACGGCTCTTTGAAATTTTATCAATTTTCTGAATAGTCAACACCGAAAAAACGTGATAACCCCTTTCTCAATATAGACACAACCTAGTCAATAATACTAAAATAATACATCACGATACGAACATCAAAAGATTAAAAATGCTTGAAGCCCTCTCTATAAAAACTAAACATTCCTCAATCAATAATGTAAATTACGAAACTAGTCACAGCATTTTAAAGTGTCTAGCAGAGTAATAAACGTTACGAAATTCTTAGCCGTTAAGCAATCGTACTTTTGAATCTTGCACGCGCTTAGAGCGCAATTAAATTCTTAGCCGTTAAGCAAGAATACTATTGAATCTTGCATGCGCTAAAAACGAAATTACTTCCGCATGTAAAATCTCAATATTATAAAATCTTTTTTTAAGTTCTAAATTACTAGCCGTTTACAAAACTCAACAGTAAAGACATATATTTAAAGACACCAAGACTAACATCGCCTGAAGATGATTTGATGAATCAAATCGAAAGTACTCGCGAAAAAGGAAAGAAAAATTGAACAAGAAACTCACGGAACTTGCATACACGAGAATACGAAATGAGGTATTACGAAAATTGAAAAAATAAAAAAGTCTTATCAAGCAAAAACACTCCGTGTTATTTAATAATGGTTGCCTAAATAAAAAACTTGTTGCTTAAATACACCCACACACAATATATATATATATATATATATATATATATATATATATGCGATACTATAACGAATTTTTTCAATTCTTATTTACACACATGTGTTTCATTCTTTTCCGCGATCATCAGGTATGGAGGATGATTGTTGTGCCGGCCTCACGATTCGAACTCCAGACTAAAGTCACCAAGTCTTTACCTCTACCAATGTGACAAAATCAAAAGCCATAGCGAAAAATGGGAGAATTAAAGTCTATCTGTATCTATACAAGTGGACATATTTAAGTAGTATTGAGATAACAAAGTTTAATAGTGGGTAAGAATATTGTTTTTTGTAGTGAAAAGAGGAATAGAAGTAATACACAAGTCTCCCCCGTCGGTCTGTTTTAAATGCAGATTTTTATAAGATTTTATTAAGATGTATCATACACTATATTCTTATAACATTTACTTTTTTATTCTACAATTTAATTATTTTCAACTATTCTTTATTATTGATTATTCTACGATTATGTTTTTATTTTAAAAATAAGTTATAGTTGTACCGAAAACATGGAAATAATTTCAGTGTTTTTGGTACAACTATAACTATTAAATTGATAATTCGGTACTTTTTTAGATAAGGACTCACGCTGAAATCGATGTGGCGTCGCGCTTTCCGGATGTTTACGTTAATCGCCGGAAAGTTTATTTTTAATAATTTTATTTTCATTTAATTATAGAATACTTTTAATATGTTAGTATCTGTGTTGAAAGCTATTTTGTTAATATCAGGCTGTTTAGTTTTAATGAATATATCTTCTAGTATTTTAAGTCTGTTTATGCAGTTATTTTTGTGTATTATTGTGTGTTCGTTAAGTTCCAGAATGGTATCCGTTTTCGAATGTAACATGAAATAGAAGAACCGCTTAAGAATCAACAAAATTAAAAAGAACAGAAAAGATATAGTTATTTATTGCCACCTTTGTATATATATATATATATACATATATATATATATATATATATATATATATATATATATATATATATATATATATATATATATATGTGTGTGTGTGTGTGTATGTGTGTGTATATTTAGGTATATATTAAGGCTGAAAGCAATGCAGAAAAAACCGAATGGTGAAAGAAAGTATATACAAAAATAATCAACCGAAGACAGGAATTTTTTGTTTACGAATCTTCAGAAAATCTATTTATTATTTCAAAATATCTGTTACATATCAAATTAGTAAATATGAGACTTACTGCTAAATATTAATAAAAAATATCAGGTATTGTGTAACGTCTTTTAACTATTTAGGGCAAAACTCTCCCTCTTCAGGAAAAGAATAAAAAAGTTGGACCGCGAAGCAGGGTGAAGAAGCTAAGATGGCAGCTCCGCTATGTAAACATGAGGCTAGCAGACACATAATACTAGACTCGCGGACAGATAACAGGAACGTATTAAGGGCAAAACAAATATGCTTTTATTTTATTAATATTTATTTCTTATGAGTTTTATAATAGAAATCTCTCCAAACAAGACATGAAGCGACTTGTTGTAAGGAGCTAAAAAACGATATATAACATCAAGGTGAACAACTAACCAATGATAAGTGTTAGATGGATGCATTCTGACCCAGAAAACAGCAATACTTCCCACTATGTTAGACGCATCACCCATGGAATTTGAGGACTGAAGGATAACATAAGAGAATCGAGCGTTTCGTGTTCGCCGAAAGTAAACTTAAAGTCCACTTTCTTTACTACTAACTGTCTATTCCAAGATAAATGCCAGTATACTGAAATCATATGCCCTTAATAGGGTTAAGATGAAAATTCGTATACACTAAATGTACAAAAGCAAGAAAATTCCCAAATGTTTACACTTTTATTGTCATTAAGGGTATGCGAGCACAACAGGGCTATGTATTTTACTGGTAGGAATTTTTCTTCATCCACTCATGCATAGAGATTTATACTGTAGTGATGTGATAATGAAATGGTTTGGTTGATATGTAGTCATACCCTTAATGACAATAAAAGTGTAAACATTTGGGGATTTCCTTGCTTTTGTACATTTAGTTCATATGAATTGTCATCTTAACCCTATTAAGGGCATATGATTTCAGTATACTGGCATTTTTCATGGAATGTCACTACTTTTGTAAATGCTATGCCTCAATACCATGCCTTCTCATAAGGTTTCTTTGAATTTTCTGTAAAACTAAGGTATATGGTAAACTGAAATTAAAATGCAATCAACTAGACACTTGAACATCTATGTTTGCCAAAAATCAGCTGAATCCATCAAATGGTCGATAAGATATAGAATAAAGTGTATGAATATTGGTCATTTTTAAGGTTTTTTTTTAATTTTCTGGAAAACTAAGGTATATGGTAAACTGAAAATAAAATGCCATCAACTAGACTCTAGAACCTCTATCTCTGCCAAAAATAAGCTGAATCCATCAAATAGTTGATGAGATACAGGGTGGCACATACGTACGTACGTACGTACACACAGATAACATGATTTCATGATTGATTTTCTGGATCTCTGGGTTGCCTTGACTAATGATGCTGAAATTCTACACACTTATAGATTTCCAGCATAGGCCATTCGTGAAGTCTATTAAGGGATAGAGCGCTCTCGCGCCTCCCTTGATTGTTCTTAAGAGAAAAAGGGACGTAAATCTGTATTAATCTAATTCAGACTTACTTCTCTTTGTTTGATAAAAATGTAATCTCTTAATTCTAGATTTATAATTAAACTAGCTGCCCCGACTCAGCGTTGCCCGGTTGCGTATTTACTAGCAATTTGTTATGTTTCTATTTTCATGTATAAAATAAGCCGTGTTTGTCTCCTTAATTTTATATTATTTATCAAAGAAAGGGAAGTAATTCTGTAATGGATGACTATCGACCAACGTCTATCTTTCTCTCTTTAAAACCCAAAAAAAGTAAGTCTGTAATTTAAAAACACAGAGAAACTTTCCATTTTTGTAAAAATAGCTGCTACAAGAAAACAAATCTGACAGAATAAACAATTTTGCTGAAAGGAACTTACTCAAACCCCATTCAATATTTATTTATTTCAATATTATTTTATTTGTTTTATTTATTAATGGTAGGAAAATTCAAATAATCCTAACCATATATTATTATATGAATTAATTAATAAACATTAGGCCGTTATTAAATCAATATAAGAGACATTTCTACATATGCAATATATATATATATATATATATATATATATATATATATATATATATATATATATATATATGGGAAATGAAAAGGAAAAACCAAAAAGGATGTTTTTTTTTATATATTCATCAACGTTTCGTTTTATTTGTAAGACTTCCTCAGGATGATAATTTTAAGAAAAATTTCATGCAAGTACGTGAGAATATTGGGTTGACATGATGGGTTGATGAGATAAAGTAGTAGCCACTACTGGGTGCGCAGGGCCGAGGTCCCGGCTTAGTGAAGTCAGTAGCATTTCATCATGTTTTCATTTTTTCAAATCTTTTCTAAAACCATGACATTACCCACACACCAAAATCACAGAGCCTTCCCCAATCCCCTCTCCTTTCCCCACCCCTCCACTTCTTCACTAACAGCCATCCACATTATTTACGTTCACCCCCACCCCTCCACTTTCTCACTCAGAACCATCCTCATTAATTTAATTCCATGCTACTTACTTTACTAAGCCCGGACCTCGGTCATGCGCACCCAGTAGTGGCTACTACTTTCGCTCATCAACCCATCATGTCAACCCAATATTCTCACGTACTTGCATCACAGTTTTCTTAAAATTATCATCCTGAGGAAGTCTTACAAATAAAGACGAAACGTTGATGAATATATAAGAAAACATCCTTTTTGTTTTTTCCTTTTCATTTCCCATCATGTCTAATCACCTTCATCCTTCCTTTCTCATATATATATATATATATATATATATATATATATATATATATATATATATATATATATATATATATATATATATATATATAATAATGGTAATAAACAAGGTAAAAACATCCACAGGGTAGTAATCCAAAGAGTTTCAACCGGGTTTATAAAAAGTGCTCAATATCAAATAGAGCTTTATATATGATTATTTTTATTTACACAGACATGTACAAAATCTGCGACACTAGTATGTCAATGTTATCGATCAACATTATTATAAACTGAGATCTCATCAGGCAGAGTTAGAATCCGATCCGATCCGATTTTGTTTGTTTAGATTTTAGATTTTAGATTTTAACTTTTTTGATTTTTAACGGCCCTAAACCACGTGACTCCCTAAATTTTGAAATTATATATTTCTTTTCTTCTTCTTTTTTCTCCACTTTATTCTCTCGAAATATGATCTAAGGTTAAGATCGGATTCTAACTATGCCTGATGAGATTTCAGTTTATAATAACTGTTGATCGATAACATCAACATGCCAGTGTCGCAGATTTTGTACATGTCTGTGTAAATAAAAATAATCATATATATATATATATATATATATATATATATATATATATATTATTGTAGAATTCTAAAAGAGACGCAACGAACTGAAAGTTATACTGATCTGTTTAAGATATTTTTCGTTTGAATGTTTACATAGTATTGCGCATATTTATGTTCGTATGGTATTTTTTTCGAGTTGATGCCCATCGACGGGCATAAATGAATACATCAATAAAAAGATATTCTCATACGGGTAATCTTGCAACCGTTTGAGTTCAATAATAGTATTTGTATGAATATCTGTTATAAAAGATTCGTTCTTATTTTTTTAATTCAGAGTTTGGCAATGACTCAATATCTTATTTTTGGATGTTTATGACAAGTCGTTCATATTCGCAACGTATAATTTGATATTTTATATTATTTTCAACGCATAAGCGACGACCTATTTTAGTCAACAATTCTCCTATAATTGGTGGGCTTCCCGGAAGTAATCATCTTGACAGAATTGGGGCATTATTTGTAATTGCCTTTATATGCGCATATATATATATATATATATATATATATATATATATATATATATATATATATATATATATATATATATTTATATATATATATTTATATAGAGAGAGAGACAGACAGACACAGAGAGAGTGAGAGAGAGAAATGTCATTCATTTGTTTATTTTCTGTGCGATACGTTTGAATGATAAGCACTCAACCTAAATGCTAGTTAGAAATCATTTTCCTTTAAGCAATGTGATGCCCCCAGATGGGGAGCGACATATATGATTGTTATAATATAATTATCCAAGGACACGTGTGTTATCGTTATACGACTCATTAACGTGGCTGACCCTAGCGAGATTAGAAACCGGGGACCCAGAGTCTAAAGCCTAAAGCAGTAACACTGAGCAAATTCCTGCTAGTACTGGATGTATCGCTTTTTATAGATGTCAATTAATTGTTTATTTTGTTCGCGATAATTTGCAACGAAAAGCACTCTACCTAAATGCTAGTTGGGTATAATTTTCCCTTCACCAATATATATATATATATATACATATATACTTGAAAGAAATGTGACCCGCTAGGTTACCCACTGGCTTCGATTTAGATTTTTTGAATCAGGAACATCTGAGTTTGTAAAGCCAGGTAGATATAAAAATAAAACGATAAAATCCAAAATTAAACCCGCTCTCACTTTCTCTCATAGTTACGGGTTGAGTCGTACTATTGGTTTATACTGGATTATCCAAATCTGTGCATTCTTTCCTTTCAGTATTACCTTAGACTTTTAATAAATACAGAGAGAGAGAGAGAGAAAGAGAGAGAGAGAGAGAGGGGGAGAAAGAGAGAGAGAGAAATGGTCTCATTAAAGACGATAAATTAAGAGCGAGTGGATAACACAACATTGTGAGCGAGTTTATTGCAAATTATGGCTAATTAGACAAATTAAAATAAGGTTGTTTTTTTTTTAACCCGGGGAATATTTTAGCATGTTGCGTTATTTAACGGCAGAGGAAAAAATATGTCCATTTTTACATCAACTATCAACTATAAAAACAAAATACACGAACATTTATCAGAAAAATAAAATATGTTTTAAAAAGAAAAAGAATTAAAATACTAAGGTATTTCAAGTTTCATTGTACACATGAAACACCGTAACGAAAAATCGCTTTGATAAGGATAGTCAAGTTCGTTTCAAACAGTAAAAGTAAACACAAACGAAAAAGGAATGTCTGTTTGGTCTCCTCTTATTTTTATTTAACTACAGTTTTTCTTTCTTCCGAAAGTAGTAAGTAAATTCATTCACGTAGAAATGTTTTGTTTTTTTTTCTGTAAGGAAAACAACACTTACATTAAATTATAAAGTGTCTCATGAGAACAAAGCTATCAAAAGCATTAAGCTATGGCAAGGTATATCATACGTGTGAAACTTTGACATTTTGGTACTTATATCGATCTGGACCAAGTTTCCGTGAGTTTCTTGTCGGAAGCGTTCGGCTATCCTACGCAAACGCCCGAGAGATGACGAGCCGATTTGTACCAGACGACAATTTTGATACGGTGCTGCGTCCTATGATTTTAATATTTTGCTTGTTTTTTTTGTTTTGTTTTTTTTGCTAGGGTTAGGGTTAGGGTTAGGGTTAGGATTTAGGGTTAGGGTTAGGGTTAGGGTTTAGGGTTAGGGTTAGGGTTAGGGTTTAGGGTTAGGGTTTAGGGTAGGGTTAGGGTTAAAAATATTTATTTGATAACAGTAATTTCGCTCTGTTTTGCTTGTTTTATTTGTTTTGTTGTTTTAAAAATTTATTACAAATATAACTAAAAAATATAGGACGCAGCAACGTATCAAAATAACAAAAAATATTTATTTGATAACAGTAACTTCGCTATGTTTTGCTTGTTTTTCTTTTGTTGTTTCTTTTAGAAAATTTCTTGAAAATATAACTTAAAATCATAGGACGCAGCACCGTATAAAAATTGTCGTCTCGTACAATTATCGTTTAGTCATTAAATTCAAACAAATTCAGTCTTTTTTCTCTAATTAATAACAAAATATGAAAGAGGTTGGCATGGTAGAAACGAAAATGCATTGGTCATAGTACTATCCACTACTGCTTTTTTATATTTAAATAAAGAATGTATTCATAGTAAATAATAGTAAACAGGCGATTCCGAAAGCTACGATTGAACACGGGAGATTTGTATTTTCAATCTGACGCTTAACTGAGCAGTTATGTTGCATATATTTGTTGTAATGATACAATCTACATCGAAATACATATTTTGTATTATTAAGAACATGTACCTACGTTCACAAAAACATCGACGAACCAAAAGCAAACATTGATTTTGTAGAAAAGGATTCGCTTTAAGTTATTTTACAGATCTACTGAATATCCATATTCACATTATTTGCTTTCAATTACTTACGAAATGACCCGCCTTATCATAAGTAGTCCTCATTATATATATATATATATATATATATATATATATATATATATATATATATATATATATATATATATATATATATATATATATATATATATATATATATGAGATGCCGAATGTGGGTCGTGTACACGTACGAAGCGCGTGAAAAATTTAACATTTGAAAAAATATTAAGAAATGATATATTTTTTGACAGCTAAAGATTTGTTAAAGTAAATTACTAGGCTAGATATTTAAGAATGTTGTGGCTAGTCTCGTAATTAACATTGTTGATTGTAGGGCGTCTAATTTTTATATACAGTGCTTCAAGAATTTGTAGTTTTTTGACATTGCGGTAGTGATGTATAATTTTTGCGATGTTGACTAAGAGGTATGTAAATTCCCTTTTTGTTTTTTTCATTTTACTTCAGTGGACGTTCTTCAGAAATCAAGGGCCCCCTTCCTGGGTCTAACACTTGATCACTACATGAGATACATAGATATCCGAGTGTTCCATTAAAGTTACTCTTTACCTTTCAAACGTTGACTTAGTAAAGAAGTGAATGACATTATTTTTGCTCTACCCAATTGACCACTTAAATATGTTATAGTATATCTTTTTGTGATTTCTGACTCTGACCAGATTCCGGGACATGAATTAATCTAGTCTGGTGGAGTATCCAGCTTAGTTTTGTTACTTGAGGTAAAATCACTAGAAGGTGCACCATTCCTCGTATGAGCCAGTTTGGTGTAGTCAGACCGAGGGGATCCTATTTGGACTTCGAGTACTATGATATTTTGAACATTTGGTCAGAGTTTACTTACTGTAGGGGGAAGTATTTTCATGCCAGGTTGTCCTGACAAACACATGTACAGAGAGACCTTAGACACTCTAGGACAGTGTCTAGTTGGCATTCAACTTCTCTCAAGTTCTTTCAAGTATTGAACGATTATACTAGAGTCTGAAAATGTGAGTCTTCAGGAAAGTGTAGAAATGGTGTAGCCAATGTAACACTTAGTTTTTGTATTGTTTGAGATATATTCTTCCATGGAACATTGGAACGTAGGTAATATATATATATATATATATATATATATATAATATATATATATATATATATATATATATATATATATATATATATATATATATATATATATATATATATATATATATATATATATATATATGAAGCAATCCAACAAAAGATATAAGCGTCAACTAATATCTTATAATTAGTGACTTATATATTTTTCGCTCTTCTGGCTAGGTGTGATGGGAGTCCGTCTTATTTTGCTCAATTCGGATTTAGCGGGTTTTCTAATTAAACAACGAATTTGGATTTGATTAGAGTTGCACATGTTGGGATCTCGGAACTTTGATTGGACTTTTTGTATTATTTTGATTGATTTATTTATCATTAACATTGAATATGGACACATTTCGCGACTGGATAACTTTGCCGGCCCCTTCAATTTCACATATTTGGACTGCTGTTTATATCTTGGAGTAATGTCCTTCCTGATTATGCTTCTCAACTTGTATGACCTGGATGGACTGTATGGATTCAACAAAAGTATGTTTTTGGATTGATATGTTTGATGTTATGTATTTTTATATATTTGTGTATATAATTTTATATATTTTCAAAGCGTAATTTTATTGCCTGTAGTAGTATAACTGCGGTAATGGTCCTCTGAAGAGAAGAATTATCTTTGAAAACTCATGAGCTAAGGACTTAAGGATGCTTTGCATGAACTTTGAATTCTAATAAAATTTGATTGACACCTTATTTTATTACTTCATTTTATATTATAATATATATATATATATATATATATATATATATATATATATATATATATATATATATATGTTTATATGTATATATGAGTCCCGATTAAAAGACGAAACGTAAGCGTGCATGGATAATAAACAAAACAAATATTTATTATTTGTAGCCCCTAGAAAACACCCTAGATTGGCACTGTAAGTGTAGTGTTAACACAGCATGACGTCGCTAGCTATAAATGCATCGTTCTTGTCATTAGTTTGAACGCTCTCTTGACGTCAAGCCGCCGAATAAAATGTTAAAATTATCACTGTTTATCTAGCTATTCAGCGGTAGCTTTGCGGGGCTAGATGTCGGGATTTGAGTTGTAACATACTCGGAGCCCGGGGTTTCGAATCACGCGACCAGTAGTGAATAGTTATATCTCTATGCTGACGAGTCTCGATTAATGGACGAAACGTATACATACATACATAATAAACAAAACAAATATTTATTTTATATATATATATATATATATATATATATATATATATATATATATGTGTGTGTGTGTGTGTGTCTGTGTATGTGTATGTATATACTTATTATTATAGTTATTTAAAATAATAGATATATATTAAATAATTATTTTTAGCCCACATTTTTGATAGGCACTTTTAAGAGAAATAAAATAGGCCGTCATGTCTACATAAAATTTGAAATTCCTGTCCACGTGATCTGTTGAACACTTTCAAGACGGCTGACTATATTTTCGGATTAAATTAAATAAATGGGGTTTATTGATCGGCCTGTTGAAGTTGGTGTGTTGGTTAGTACACTCGAATTTTAATTCAAAATGACTCGTGTCCGGGGATTCAAATCTTGCAACCGGCTGAACAGTTATCTTCAACACTGACAATTCAATTAGGATGAAACGTTTACGTATGTGGATTATAATTTTAAAAAATATTTAATGATGACACGAATGAAAACTGCAGGCCGGTGAAACCTCCCTCTCTTTGACCAATCCATGTACTCAGAAGCTCTTCATCGCTTTAAAGGTGATATATTTCTTCTACTGCGAACGGTTCATACTCTGAGGAGAGTGACATCTTACCCCCTCCGTTTCTCCACACTCGGAAGTGTCTCTCAATTTAGTAGTTGCTTGTAAAAAACTGCAATTTTATAAAATAATATGGCCCCTGAGAGCCCGATACCTTTCCCGTCCTTAAATTTAAATTGGACGCAGTCTTAAAAAAAAATAACAATTATAAATAATAATTTTATCTATCCATCAAAGTTTTTCATATAGCGAGTTGTTTTGTTTTTTACTGTTTCTATACATTTTCCCTTGTGTCTGTAATTCTGTGTAATTGTACACACACACACATACATACATACATATATATATATATATATATATATATATATATATATATATAATTCCCGAAACAGTTTTTCATGGTAAACAACTGATGATCCCTTAAAATAGTGTTAGAAATAAACTAATATAATAACTGTAAAAAATAAATTGACTTACTTGAGTGATTTTCCACTAGAAGACTTGGGACTATAATTTTTTTTTTTTTTTTATGTAGTTTTAATGGTTGAGAAACTTCCGAGACTATATATATATATATATGTGTGTGTGTATTTTACATTTAGAATTTTAATTTTTTCATATTTCTTTTAATTTTTTTATGTGTTAAAATATACATTTTATAACATAAAGGAATTGTTATAGCTCAATAGTGTGAGGCCAGAGCTATGTTATGTATTTTGTTTCGATTTTACATCATATCCAATGTTTTGAAAGAGAGATTCCCATATTTCACCGAATTCATTTTCTTATTTAGCATACAATTGTTTCGGCATACACCAAGATATATGTAAATGCTCCTATGCATTTATTTCTTAGTGTGATTATCCCCAGTGTTGATTATATAAAGAACTATGAAAAACAAGGCAAATAAAGTCGATAGATTACAGTCAGTATTCATTATGAAATCGTTATTTTTTTAAATTTTCTTAGTTTCATCTAATTGAACTTTACGTTATGACAAGTTCCATTAGGGGAAAAAAGAAAGATGGGGATTTCGGTACTGATGAAGGCACATGACAAGCAATTATCACGAGACCCTCTTCAAATGAAGCAGTAGGCTAAAGCTTTACGGCAGGGCCCATCACAAATAAAATAAAATCTCTAAGAACACATACACATTATGAACTATAGCTTTTAAGAATAGTATAGCCCTAGCCTCCATAGTTCGTCTCTTAGTAATAAAAAACACACAATCCCCTTAATTGGCAGATGAGTAGAAATGTAATGTCCTATAAACCAATAGACAGATTCTGAAAACTATGTAGAGCGATCACTAGCAATTAATTAGTACAACGGCCACTTAATTAACATCAGAGAGGAGGTACTATCCCCGTGTAATAAAAAGAATTGTTATAAATATCACCATTTTAACGTTCCTTAGCCCCTGCACGTTTATTCTAGTTCACCTACTCCCACCCCATCCTCTACTTTATGATGGTTTATACTGACCCCACCCCCCTATTTGAGCCTATTTGGGTACAAGACTTTAAGCCTCATGTATATTACTCCCTCATCCCTTTTCACAATCAATTTCTCTCTCAACCTTTCCTTGTCTACACATTACCCATCATATATATTGGACTGTCTAGCACTATTGTACACTTCTAAAGAACATAGGTTCCTGTCCATGCCGAAGCTATAGCATTAGTCTAGTTTTAACAGATTATATACAGTATATGGTAAGATCAGTATGTAATCACTCAAATAACACCCTCTAACTGATTATACATTCCTGACAGATCTAACCTCTTAGATCCTAGACTAGCAAAAGCTCATATCCCGTTATGCTACCACCTAGAATTATTAAATTATCTTTCTATTCTGAGTGGTCATGGGCACATGACCCGCAATCTTACCAAATATTCCTCGACTCCTAGACGTGGGCATAAAATACACTTATTTTTACAGATATGCTAAAAACTTACAAATCTAGTTACCCCTAAAATTTCTAAAAATTGACTCTAAGCCCTTACGGCTAATCTATATTGCAGGCTTAGATGGATTGACTGATTCATTTGTAAGTAGATGACCTATCTAGCACTTAGTACCTTAAATGGCATCTTAATTGCCGGAACTAACATATAATTCCTTGGCTGGCCTATAAGTTACAGGGGTTGGAGTGGGAATTGGTTGCCTAGGGCATGGTACTCAGATTAATAATAGTAGACTATACTTCAGTACCTTCATCCAAGTCTTTTGCTGGTTTACCAGCCTATTTGTCTTATGAATACATTGTTGGGCCCTAGTACTGAGGATATTGACCCTTTGTTTATTTTATTTGCTTAATCATAGAGGCTTAGGGTCCTAATTAAATCACCCGGCTAAACTGGCACCTCTCAGCGTTACTTATAATAAACGCAACTATCGAAGAAGTTTGAATTATCTGTTTTTGCACTCTTATAAGGTCTCATGAAAGTGTATATCAGGAATCGTCAGGCTATGGTCTTAGCCTAGTGATTCTGTACAGGGATGAAACGTGGACGCCTCTGTGTAGCTTAATTTTCATAAATATAGTGTCATAGCTTACTACATAGCTCTACTCACGTATTGATCTATGTTCAAGTAAATACTGAAAATCTATACACAATATATTATATCTCATTATAATATCATATGTGTATACATAAAATAATATATATATATATACGCTTAAAGGTTTTTTAACAGTGAATACTATATGAAAAAACAAAAAAAACACTTTTAGTCCCAAGTCCTTCGTTGGAAAACTACTTTGCTAGTGAGTCAATTAATGTTTTGCAATCACTACATTAGTGTTCTTCCAAGAATGTCCACTAGTTTTAATATTTTTGTGGGGAAAATCAGTTATCTACCATAAAAAATTGTTTCTAGAATTAAAAATTTTTTATCTTTTATATATACTAGCAAATATATGCTCCCTCCGATCGCATATTTTTGCTAGGCTGCCGCGTCAGAAATGAACGCTGACGTATAAACTGATGGAGCCTCAGTCATATTTCTTGGGTGGTTAGACGTTTATCTTGTTTATTTATGACCTAGAATATTTTTAGATTTAAATAAAGAATAAAAAATTTCGCCCCCACCCCGATTTTTGTATTACCCTTCCCCATAAATAGAAATATTTTAGTTTAAAAAATTAAGAAAATTGTTTCGACCCCCCCTCCTCGCATTTTTTATTTACATACATAGTTAAAAAAAAAAAAACAAATTAGGAGGCGCCTCGGTCATATCAAGGAACTCATGTTTAAATATGCTATTGAAGGCGCCTACGTCATATCAAAGAACCAGTTTTGTTATTCTTCCAAAATAGAAATATTTTTAGTTAAGAAAAGAAAAATAAATTATTTGACCGCCCCTCACCCATTTTTTTTCATTCTCCCCATACATATAAATATTAGTAATGTAAAAGGAAAAAACAAAAAGAAAAATAGTAAAAAAAATCAAATACAGCGAACACGATTAGTTAGTTAAATGCTCTCGAGATGAAGTTTACGTAAATTAAATTCATTATAATGTGTGTGTTTTTTAAGTAGTAATTTTTAAATCAATTTTTTTTTAATTAAACAATTTGATTGAATAAAATTGTTAAAATCAACAATTTAAAAAACTAAATACAGCGAACAGTATTTTTTTCGAATCGGAAGAAGGGTGTACATAAGATAAAACAATAAAAAAATCCGTACTCTTTTACTGTAGGATTTGTGCTGACGTTGACCATGACCCTAACCTTAACGACGGAGTCAAAGTTAGCGCGGGTCCTATAGTGTAAAAGCACCAAAAAATCAAATACAGTGAACACGATGAGTTATGTAAATGGTCTCGGAAAGAAAGTTTACCTGAATTAAATTCGTTAGAATGTGTGTGTGTGTTTGTTTAATGACCTTTTTTAATTAAACAATTTGATTCTAAAATCAGTTATATTGTTTTTTTTTGTTGACAGAAAAGAAAAAAAGTCACATCTTTTATTTTAATAAATAAAACATGGAATAATAAGAACAATTTGATAAAAGCTTAACAGCGTAAGTTAAAGTAACACGGTAAATGCCAGCGTTTTGTTTACATTTTAAATTACACGCTGGTCTTCGTCCGTACTGATTTGACGGAGGAAGGTAAACGTTACAATGGATTAACGTTCGCTGTTCAATCAGTTGGATGTAGATGGAATAACTACGTAACTCATTTCATATATATATATATATATATATATATATATATATATGTGTGTGTAAATAATAAAAGAAATAATTATAATTTATAAGTAAGATTATTAGCGAGCAAAATAGCGTAAATACATGTGGAAACCTGAATAAAACAATCATGACTGTATATTTGCGAATACTAATTTATTAGAAGTTCAAAAGCAATTGATTATGTAAATTGACAAATGCGCATAGTGTTTACGGCGGTTTTTGTAGTAGTATATAATGAAGCTGGCGGCCTTAGGAAATAGTCATACTACTCTGATGGAGTTTCGGCTTGAGACAGACAGACAGAAAGACAGACACATAAACTCCATTATATATATATATATATATATATATATATATATATATATATATATATATCATCTTTCTGATTTAATAGCCGCTAATAAGAAGTTGATATTTTATATCACTAAAAAAACTTGTTTTTGAAGGTAGGCAAGCGAACTTTAAAAATTGCATTACGCAAAAGGAATAAAATTGGGCTTATAAACTTATGTACATCGTTAGAAACCGTTTCTAACGATACTTAATGAGTCTTCTCATTAGAAACATTATCTGAAACATATTTTATTGCTTCTTCATAAAAAATACATGAATGTAGGCTTGTGAAAATACGTTAGGTCCTCGAAAAAGAACATTTTAAAGAGAGATTTGAAGAATTAAGTATTACAACACTTTTAGAATATAAATTTACAGAATTGTGTAATTGAATCAATACATTTAGAAGGAGCATAAGAAATATGTAGATTTTTAAAAGAAGATTGTAACGAATACAACAAAAGAAGATTGTAACGAGTACAACAAAAGAAGATTGTAACGAGTACAACAAAAGAAGATTGTAACGAGTACAACAAAAGAAGATTGTAACGAGTACAACAAAAGAAGATTGTAACGAGTACAACAAAAGAAGATTGTAACGAGTACAACAAAAGAAGATTGTAACGAGTACAACAAAAGAAGATTGTAACGAGTACAACAAATATGGAGATTGTAACGAGTACAACAAAAGAAGATTGTAACGAGTACAACAAAAGAAGATTGTAACGAGTACAACAAAAGAAGATTGTAACGAGTACAACAAAAGAAGATTGTAACGAGTACAACAAAAGAAGATTGTAACGAGTACAACAAAAGAAGATTGTAACGAGTACAACAAATATGGAGATTGTAACGAGTACAACAAAAGAAGATTGTAACGAGTACAACAAAAGAAGATTGTAACGAGTACAACAAAAGAAGATTGTAACGAGTACAACAAAAGAAGATTGTAACGAGTACAACAAAAGAAGATTGTAACGAGTACAACAAAAGAAGATTGTAACGAGTACAACAAAAGAAGATTGTAACGAGTACAACAAATATGGAGATTGTAACGAGTACAACAAAAGAAGATTGTAACGAGTACAACAAATATGGAGATTTCTAAAAAATGTTTCATAGTGAACAAAATATCTATAAAAAAATCTGTTCGTCGACGAGTGGATATGTCACGCTTAATGTATTATTTGGAATATTCGGACTACTGTTGAATGTTATACTCCAACTGTTTCGCTGGAGGTAACCTTCTTCAAGTGCACTTTGTCAAAGTCGGGGATCTTTGTGTTGAACAAAATTAGAACTGCACCCTTTATTTAATCAACGGTGTAAATGGTTTTACTTTCGTCAGCCACGAATGGTAAGAAGCCTTAATTAAGTTATAATATATTCATAGTCTCGTATGTACCGAGATTTCGTATAGATTCCCGAGTTTGACACAAAATTATAGCCAATCAGTAACCTTCCACTTTTTTCTACATCTTTGAATCATTAATTAATCCAGCGATAGTAAACCACTTCGTTAATACTAAACTTCTCTCTGTCCAACAGTATGTATTTAGTAGGTATATATCCAAAGCCATCCACAAGGTCTGACATGATAATTAATTCGTACGGAATTACAGGACGAATATTTTATATAATTAAACTAAAGAAAGATCCAAGGGATCCTCAATGGCCGTATATCTATTCATAAATGACCTTCCTGGTGGGGTTGCGTCCGAGCTGAGTATATTTGCTGATGACACCACGCTCTATTCTCAATATGTGGCCTAAATGAGCGCACACATATCCAAAACAATGGTCGAATCCTTGGAAAATGACCTCTAGTCTTTAGTGAAATTGGGTCAGAAATAAATGGCTGCATTTAATGCGGACAAGACGAAGCTCTTTTCTTATAACAATTATAATTCGAATCACCGATTGTTATGGCCGATATCACTCTACCGAGAGTCAACATTGAAACTCCTCTGTCTAATATTCACAGGTAACATCAATTGAAACAAATACGTTTAAGATACTGCCAAGTCGACTGCAAAGAATGTGGGCTTCGTCTACCGGGCTAAAAATCTTCTGTCACCTGCCAGTATACTATATCTCTATAAAGCCTCCATTCGCCCATGCATAGAGTATTGTTACCACATCTGGGCTGGTGCACCAACCATTTGTCTGTCTCTCATATATAGGGTCCTAAAAACGCTCTAATCTAATAGATCTCACACTGATAAGCAAATCCCAGCCCATACCCCATCGCCGCAATGTTGCATCCCTTGTTTTAACGGGAAGTGCTCTGACGAACTAGTGTCACTAGTGCCACTAAAACAAAAATATCTGTGACCAACTCGACTTGCAGCAAAATCTGTTTTCCTTTGAAATTCCCTTCCTGATACCTGTTTCCCCGACTGTTCGAACATGCAAAAATTTAAATGTAATGTGAACAAAAATCTAGCTGCAAAACTCCCGATTTAGGATGCCCCTATAAATCTTGCCCCTAATTTACAGTAGGCAATTACATGTCAGCGGCAATGTGCATTATTAGGAGTGAATATCAGTAAAAAAAAATCTAAATTTAAAAAATAGTCAGAGGTAACATCGACTGAGACATTGTGAAAAAATAGCAACTAAGATGAGAATAGTAGAACTAATACACCTAACATTACAAATTATTAATTTTTATCTTTTGTTTTACTTCGAGTTTTCCGGAAGCAATACATGTAAATTACAGTATTACATTTAAATCTCTTTGAACTATTTTTATTATCAACATCATTTCTCTTCATATTATTTTGAAAGCATCAAGTATGTCATTGTGTTTTATTCTTCTCGTCGTTGTCCAAGAGCACTAAATATAAAATGACATTATTACATTTAAAAGGGATATCCCCGGTAAATTAATGACATTATAATTATTTTTTCACTTTTAAACAAGAGAAAAGTATAGGCTGGGCTGAGGAGAAAGGTAGAGTTCGGGAGAACCAGGTGAAAATGGGAGAGGGAAAGAGATAAAGATAAAGAGAGGGATAGAAACAGATGAAGAGAGGTAGACGTTTTAATATAAAGATTTTACACATACTATTTAACTTCTTCTATTTTGATTTTTTTAACCCCGGACAACGCAAGGTTTCCCTGCTAGTCTTCTATAATATAAAGGGCAGTTGTATATCTATCTATCTGTCTATCTATATATCTATCTATCTATCTGTCTGTCTGTCTGTCTGTCTGTCTCGCTAAAACTTTAAAAATATCACACTTTAGCAGTTTTGCCTGTCTGCCTCATTTAAGCTTGAAATTGTATTTACGGAAATGTTCGCTTATTTCTATGAGAGATTCTGATCGGGCGATTCATCGATCTGTCACAGTTAACTTTTAAACATCATTCCCATCTCTAAATGTGACTATTTGCTGAACGCACCTAGCAAATATCCGTTCTTACTTATCCACGAACAATTAATCTCATAAATAAATCACTGTCCGATTTGAGGGCTCTTGATATGGTTCAGAAGCGTATCTGTCATTTGGTTGGGCTCATCTTTTTGATCTCTGTGCACCCTCTCTCTTAGAGACGTGATGTTGCTAGTCTCAGTCCTTTCTGTAATTACTATTATATATAAATTAATTGTTTCCTTTAATCCTGTTAATACTTTGCTTATATCTTTCAATTGTAGGCGTGGTCCTCTTCTTCCTGCGCTTTCATGAATGTGTCTGTTCTTGAAGAGAAATCGATCCTGAAACTTCTTTACTATTTCTTTCTCATTAAATCTTCCTTTGAGTTCATATAATTTCTTACACCTAAGGTTATTCTCTATCACTACAAATCTGCTATCAGCTCTTGTATGAAAAACTATTTAGTATTTGAACTGGTGAATCTCTGTTTCATTTGAGGGTTCTTGATAAGGTTCAAAAGCCTGTTTGTAAATTGGTTGGCCCTTCATTTTTGTTTTCTCTGCGACCTCTCTCTCTCTCTCACGGATGTGATGTTGCTAGTCTCAGTCTTTAAGTTGAGTGCTATTATGACATGTAGTCTTCAGGATTGTCTGATTTATTCCCTGCTTCCTTTGATCTAGATCGTTTAACTCGATGGTGTAGTGTACTTCACAAATTTGCTGTTCTGCTACCTCGTTATATACATCTTCTTATTCCAGTAGCTTCTTTCTAAGAACTGGAGACTTGTGGAACACCCTTCCTTATGATTGTTTTTTCTCCTACTATATATCCTAGGTATTCTCAATGCTAAGGTCAATAGGTATCTTCTATTTTTGCGATACTCACTTTTCGTTTTTTCTAGCCTCTTACATCAAGTGGCTTCATGCCTTGGCTGGTGCGACTTCCATTAAATAAATGCCAATAGCTAGCAAAATCTTCAACTCATTATACGGGTTTTCAGTTATTCTTCTAGTTAAGCATTGTATATAGTTATATAGAAGTTGATTTAGTGTATACAATTAATTTGAAATAAACTCAGGGATTTAAAGAGGTAATATTAAGAGTCCTGTTAGCTCAGGTAAATGAATGTTAGAAATATGAGAATATGTCAAACAACTCTAAACTTTTATAAATTCTATATTTCTGTT
This sequence comes from Sepiola atlantica, assembly GCA_963556195.1. NCBI lineage: Eukaryota > Metazoa > Mollusca > Cephalopoda > Sepiida > Sepiolidae > Sepiola > Sepiola atlantica. The sequence goes on along the minus strand of OY744535.1, from coordinate 57,705,516 downwards.
TTTAAGAAAAAATTATAATCTCACGAGAAGTTACCCAATTTGCTAAAAGCAGCTACAACCTAGCGCAATAAACTGCGTATTATTTTATGTTCACTTGAAATTCGGGGGCACACACATTCGGTTAAGTTTTTGTTATCAAGTAAAGTTATTAATGGAAATACCTCATTATATAGTAACTGTTTATACCTTTGCAAGGAGTGAAGAGATGATTGCAAACATAGTGGCAATGAAATAGTTTTCAACTCGTTCACTTCCAGTTCCAATAAAATGCATTGACCCATTATCTAGCAATTTTCAAAATGTAAGGCTGCACACACAAGATATGATACAATAAGTATTCTCAAACAATAAAAAAAATCATGTATGTAAAGAAATGTTTTCTATCAGGTTCCGCAGTAATATATATATATATATATATATATATATATATATATATATATATATATAGTGTGGATTTCAATTTTGTGTAGAGAATCTGAATAACAGAGCTCAATGTAATTCAAACAGAGCAAAACAGAATTATAAAAAGAAAAACAATACACACATTAAGGTTGTACACATAATAACTTATTTCGACCCCTTTAATTAGGTCTCCTCAGATACATCTGAGGAGACCTAATTAAAGGGGTCGAAATAAGTTATTATGTGTACAACCTTAATGTGTGTATAGTTTTTCTTTTTATAATTCTATATATATATATATATATATATATATATATTTATATATATATATGGACTCATAAATTTTGTTAGATGATTCATCTAGTAGATACAAACTTTCATATAAATCCTGTGTTCCATGTTGTGTCTCGGTTATCTTGCCTCGGCTTGTAACTTAAATCAGACATTGTAGAAAGGGTTATTTCTGTGTGCGTCGTACAAGCGCACACAATTGCTATTTACATTTGCAGATATCTGTACAAGACAAACAGCGAGAGAGAAGTGACGACGTGTGCAGGTTTAACAGGTTAGAAGAACATAACCATCACTTTTCACGTTGTTCACTTTACTTCCCATCTCACGTTGCTTTACAGCAACATGCTTCGGCGAAGCTGTGAGTGACTAAGCAGAAATTTAAGGGTAGCACTTCTCGCTTTTAATTCGGGGAGGGGGCTGGAAAAGCACTTCAAAAAAGATGCCTGGCTATATATAGCTACCTGGAATGTTCAAACACTTCTCTACCTCGGGAATAAGAATACTGAGTGATGTACTGGTATAGTTGCAAATGAACTAGGGAGGTATCGGATCGACGTTGCTGCATTGGCAGACGTTCTATTCAGCGATGGGGGTAAATTGACAGAGAATGCAGCTGGATATACATAATTCTTCAACGGTAATCCGGAGATATAAAAGGAGAGTAAGTGCAGTGGGCTTAGCTATTCGTACAGAATTAGTCAATATAATTGAGCAGTTCTATAGCTTTAGTGATATGAGTATGCACCCTACTATAGTATTGTCCTGAAACCGCTTCATGACTATCATTTTGGTTTATGCCCAAACTTTTTACAGTAACGAGGTGACTATCATGGGCATTCTTCAAAATCACAGGGAGGTACTAAGTTCTGTTCTTCTTAGAAACTTCAACGCACGATTAGGAAAAGATCATAACATGTGGACTGCATTAGGCAAATATTGAGTGGTGAGCGTGAATAGCAATGGGTTCCACCTCCCCCAGTAATGCGCTTTATTAGAACTCGTAATCTGTAACAGTTTTTAGTACCAGAAGGCTAATCATGAAGCGACTTAGATTCACCCACAGACAAGGCATAGATACATCTTCGATTTCGTTATCAATCGTAGGCGAGACATTCAAGATATGTGCACTGTAATATCCATGCATCGTATAGACCACAATTTAATGCGTAATCAACTAAACGTCCATGTCATGCTATGGTTTCGCTCTAAAGTACGCAAGTGCATTGGTGTATTTAGATTGTGCAACAAGACTACGATGTGGTCGAGAATGTAGGGTCTGACGGTACATTGACTCACGTCAGAAGTGGGATCGAAAAGGAGAATGACTCTCAGAATAACAACTGTTGAAAAGAAAAACAAGCTATATCAGCGCATCCGAAAACGTAGGTGAATCTTTACAGCGGGCTCTGAATTATACAAAATCATGAATTAAGCGCAGTGTAAGTAAAATGAAGAACCAGTGATGGATGAGTATTACTGAAGTACACAGAAAACCTACGGAATTACCAAATCTATGTACTACCCGATACAACAGATGTTCGAACCTCAATCTTCATCCATGGTACCACTTAAGTCTGAAAATTGATTAGTCCTCCATAAGAAACCAAAGATTGTTATGAAATTGTGGACTGAGCATTTCACAAATCCGTGAGTGTTTGATAAAAGTTCATCAACAATTTACCATTGAAGGCTATCAACCACGTAATGTTGGACTACCCGACCGTCTCTGATATTTATGATACAATTAAAGAATAAAATATCGGAAAAGCACCTGCCCTTGATGGCATCTCCATTGAAGTTCTCCGCTTTGGGGATTATAAAATAGCCACAGAATTTAAGCGTCTGATACATGATGTATGAGCGGGAGCCCTTCTACCTAATGATTGAATCGACTTGATTGTGATCTCTCTGTACACAATAATTGAAGCACAATCGGCGTGTCACATGAGCCTTCTTGGAGCGATGTGTAAAGTCATTTCATAACTCTAGCTTAACGACTCACAAAATGGGGGGTCCCTCTGTTATTCCGGAATACCAGACCGGCTTAGAGACCCGGTTGTAGCCAGATGTTAACGATATTATATGCCCCACAACTTCAGGCAAAAATGCATCGTAAAACGGGTAGCTTTGTATTAGGTCTTTTTTGAACTGTTGAAAACTTTCGACGCTGTAAATCTCTCTTAATATTAGTGAAATAAGCACTATAAACAACTTCCGCTAAAATTGATTACTCACTGAGATTCGTCATAATGCTTAGACAACTTCACCAGAACATTATGACACGCTTCCATTTCGGAGAAGCACTTCCCCAAAACAATAGCTGAGTTACATTCTCGAACGTTGTTAAAGATATATTTTGCGATGACGCTTTCTTATGCTCTTCAGAACTGCAAAATCGGTGTTCTCAAACGTTTCTGAATTACCAATAGGGTCTTAAACCTCGCTCGATTTAATGCAAAACTCGAGACCTTCCAAGATATCGCCCGGAAGCTGTTAGCTGCCAATGATGCAGACTTCGTTGCTCAAACCGAAGAGGATATGCAGCTGATAAGGTGCATCTTCGCCTTGAAGTTAATTCTCACAACTCTATCAAGACTACAATATGTCGAAGCCATCAACTAAAGTAAACCAGATTAAGTATAGTGGATTCTTTTGTATATCGTAACAGCACCCTTTCCCGAGGTAGATCTCCTGATTCCGAAATACTGCCAATTGAATAATGTACGCCCTGAAGTGCAGACTCCTTATAAGTTATTCTACCTTGGGACCATTCTGCCGCCAGAAGTAGAGGTTTTGGAAAACACCGAGTTCTACTAAAATTATCTGATTTTTTTTGTTTATACGAGTGTATGCACCATCATGATGTAGTTAGAAAGTGTTCACAGGACACTGCCCATATTTTGATTTCTGGATGTTTACTTCATCGTACCCAAGTAAAATGTTTTAATTTGTAAAGGACCCAAAGCTACACGTTTCCCAACGACATTGCCTCGAACAAAAAAACATCTGTTATCTTTAAATTTATCTTAATCAAATGAGCTGGACGCTGGAGACTTTTTAGTTTTCTTCTGTCGAACTGCTGAATTATCCAACTAACATGAAGCTACAAATGACGAATTATTTTTAACCCTTAGGTCGAGAGTTTGAATCAACCTTACTGCATCTCACTTTTTAGTTCGAGACGTTTATGTACAGCACAGGCGATTCTTTGTCGTTTTCTTTGAGGGATCATCATCATCATCATTAGCAGCAGCAGCAGCAGCATCACCACCACCATTATCATCACCACCACCATCAACATCATCATCAGCAGCAGCAGCAGCATCACACCACCACACTTATCATCACCACCACCATCAGCATAATCATCATCAGCAGCAGCAGCATCACCACCACCACTATTATCATTATCATCAGCAGCAGCATTACCACCATCACCATCACCATTATCATAACAACCACCATCATCATCATCATCAGCAGCAGCAGCAGCAGCATCACCACCACCACCACCACCACCACTATTATCATCACCACCATCATCATCATCATCATCATCATCAGCAGCAGCAGCATCACCACCACCACCATCACCATTATCATCACCACAACCATCACCATTATCATCACCACCACCATCATCATCATCATCATCAGCAGCAGCAGCAGCAACAGCAACAGCAGCATCACTACCGTAACCATCGCCACTATCATCACTATCATAATAATAATAATAATAATAGTAATAGTGATCAAAATCATCATCATCATTATCATTATCATCACCATCATCATAATAATAATGATAATAATAATAAAAATGTGGATTGCGATTACATGAATTCAACATTTGTTGCAGAAATAAATCCTGATAAACTTAAAATATTAGTTAACTCGCTGATTTCTATAAAGTTATTTGATTAACACGACTTTTTTAGGAATGTTTAAGAATCTACATTAAAACAAGATGATGATACTGTTATAATCTCTTTTATGATCTGAGGAGTCATGTTGTCTTGAACGAACTAATAACTTATTTCGATTATTCAACTATAATTGTGTTTATGCAAACGTATGCACTTCATGTGTGAGACGCATATTTCGGTATAATGAAGATAAATCACATTCCGCAATGAAAGGGGCCATTACTATCTTATATCTGCGACGACAATATCAATAGAAGGCGTCTTGTAAACACAAAAGGAGCCTCTCGGCATTGGCACCAGTTACCTTGATTAATCTCCTTTCGGAACAATTTCCCCCGGAAGTAGAGGTTCAATTTGGAACTTTGATCATGCAAACTAAAGAGTCAATCAAGATATTTGCTTTTTTGTATGAAAAGAGAGAACAAAATGGAAATTCAGTTTCTCTTTTTTCTTTCTACTTTGTACACAACAACAAAGACATTTTTTTTAATTTCTTGAATTCGTTTTAATGTTATTCGCTAATTATTTTTTAAATGTGTTTGGTACTTCTGCATTCAATGAGAAAGAAAGAAAAAAAACATTTTCTAAATTGTGCAACGAAATTATTCTTTAAACGTTTTATTTTCAAAATCCATGTTAACACTTACATGCTATACTGTATTGTTGCGGTAGTTAGAAATGATTTAACTGTTTACAGATATTATTACAATTATTATTTAAAAGAATTAAGTCAATATAATAACGTAAAGTAGGTCGACCGTAGTCGAGGGTAACCCGATGACTTTCTTTTCATTGGTTACTACACCGAGATGCAGGGCTGGTGCCACTATTTTAAATGGATTACTTGATTTACCCATGATCCTTTATTTATTAGAATAAAAGTTTTGTAAGTAAGCATGAAGTACATTATTTTTTACTTGTTGGTATAAATCAGTCCATCGTGAACACTCTAACCAAATGCGTTTTTTAAGTAAAATATTTGTACTATTTGACGGTCAATATGCTACAAAAGAAGAAAGGAGAAGCTATTTTATATAAATAGGGATTTTATCCATCCGTCTGTCTGTCCGTCTGTATGTCTGTCTGTCAGCTACAATGTTTTAAACGTAATAAATACATTACGAAATAATAAAGAATACTACATTTAGCTGAGCTAATATTTCAATGTAATCAAATATATTCTAAATATGAATAAGTGCGAATCTTTCCTAAGTATATTAACATTAAAACCTTTAAGTCTTATTTAAATATAATGATACCGTATATATAGTAATCTCTAAACGTCGTCAAACAAAACCCGCTTTTGCATATCTATTTTCTTTTTAAGTTTCTAATAAATTAATATTCTGTAATATACATTTATAATTAGTATTGTCAAATTGCATTACATATTTATAATATTTTCTTCGGTGATAATATTATTATCATTATTAATACACTTAATTAAAGAGATTTTATTTTAAAAAAAAACGATAGTTTTATTTGGCTATCATTGTATTTCACAAATAGTTTTTGGTTTTATGAATAAAGACTAAGTATTTATATAACAAGTACACACAATATATATATATATACATATATATATATGTATATATATATATATATATTGTGTGTACTTGTTATATATATATATATATTTGTCATAGAACATTTATTTATAAAAACATTTTTTGCTACACATTTGCAGACATGTTTCAGTGGCGGGTAGAAACCTGCGGAACACCCTTAAGCCACCAATTGATATAGACATAAACAATTAAAAGGTTTCATTTTTCATGTGTGTTGTATAAAATAAACAAATAAAAAGTTGATATTCCGTGAAAGTAAAGTAAGTAAATTCGTATGAATCAACATAGTACAACTTTGTTGACCGGCTGGATTCTGTTGTCGGCATTCTTGCAATAGGGGCCACGTAATGGTTGTTAACTTCCATAAGTAAAAATGGTACCATGGAACCGACTGGATTCGAACTTGGCACAGCCAGGTCGTCAGTAAATATCGTTATCCATTTAATCTCTGTCACCGTGAAACCCATAAACGACAGCAAAACATTTAAAACGTATTTATTCCACGTAGAAATATTAATAACTTAATAATGGTAATCTATGTATATGAGAAAGCGATTTCAGCAGATAAATGAAAGACATCTTTTTATATGTGCAACGGTATGTGTGTGCGTGTGGGTCTGTGTGGGGGTGTGTATGTGTGTGCGTGCGTGTGTATGGCAGTGTATAAGTAAGCGTGGGTTGGTATGTGTGTTCGACTGCGCCTGCATTAAAACGACATTTGCAAACGTATAAAGAAGGAGCGGACATTTAGACGCCATCGTTCGCTCTTAAGGAAACAGAAAGAAGTTTCCTTTAGTGATTACGTCTCTCATCTGTGTTATTAAGTCGGCATATCAATAAAAAAAATCGTGAATGAAAAGGAAACGTTAATGGCGGAGGTGTTTGCGTAAATTGCCGCGAAATAAAAAAACAAAAAAGGCAGGCAAATCTATGAGGAAAAAAAGGGGGGCTTAGGAGAAAACTGTTGACTCAAACAAAAATGAGTGAATCAAAAATCGGTGTTTAATGATGACATCAGTATTACTTTGAGGTTTAGGATAAAATACCTGAAAGAAAGGTTGTCTGTGGCGACAGGTGATCACAGAATTAGACTGTCTATGTATTCAAACACGCGACGCAAGTATTTCTAGTTTCTTTATGCCTTGTCTTTTTCATTTGTATTATGTTTTCTATCAAAAAGTAAAAACACAGACAGCTTTAAATTATTCCAACTTGACAATCATTGTAATCCGTGTAAGTAAATGGGTTACCTGATTGGCTGATTGAATCAATCGTTTCGAGTTCAAATATTATCAGATAGAATGTGGCTATTTCGCACGAATATATATTGGTGTTGGGACGATTAATTGGAATCGGAATCGGGAATCAGAAAATCGAAACATTTTGGGGTATCGGAATCGGAAAGATTTTAACCTAATCTCCGATTCCAAAAACGATTATTTTATTTTATTCATTTATGTGTTTAAAACTTAATTTTCTATTACTGGTACTAATGATAAAATGATGAATATATATTGATTTTTAACTACCAGAAACCTCAAATCTATAGACTAAAATAACAAAGTTAGGTTAAAAAAATACCAGAAAAAATGACATAGTAAAAGTGACATTAATGGATTTATAGGAAAAAGGAAAGAAAAAAGGGGGGAATTTTCTGTCTCTTTTTTCTTTCCTTTCTCTTTGCAGTATTTACATTAGTTAAATAAGTTACTTACTAGTTTTTTTTTTTTAAATAAGTTACTTACTAGTTTTTTAAAATAAGTTACTTACTAGTTTTTTAAAATAAGTTACTTACTAGTTTTTTTTTAAATAAGTTACTAGTTTGTTTTTTTTTAATAAGTTACTTACTAGTCTTTTTAAATAAGTTACTTACTAGTTTTTTTTTTTAAATAAGTTGCTTACTAGTTTTTTTTTAAATCAGTTACTTACTAGGTTTTTTAAAAATAAGTTAATAACTAGTTTTTTAAGAGTAAGTTACTTACTAGTTTTTTTAAAAATAAGTTACTAGTTTTTTTTTTTAAATAAGTTACTTACTAGTTTTTCTTTTTAAATAAGTTACTTACTATGTTTTTTTTGGAAATAAGTTACTTACTATGTTTTTTTTAAAATAAGTTACTAACTAGTTTTTTAAAAGTAAGTTACTTACTAGTTTTTGTTAAATAAATTACTTACTAGTTTTTTTTTTTCGAAAAAAGGTCCTGGTCGGCTATGTTCAATTGTTTATGAAAAATTCGAATAACATTTTGTCAGCTACTGCAAATTGGATTTGTGTTAAAAGAGAAATAAATCCTTAGTTGCCTCACTATATTCAGTCAATTACAAGGAACACATTTGAGAAAAACTAGTTAATATTACCCAATTGTATAATGAACAATCCCCCGCTGATAAGTGTATTTTCCTTTTTACGAAATAATAAACACATTATACATTTTTTACAGTAATGTGAAAATTTAAGTTACAACAACTCTATACCTAAATATTTAGAAATTAAAAAGAATCAGAATCAGAATCGGAATTACTAATTGTATTGGAATCAGATATCTAGAACATAATCAGTAATAGTATCGGAATCGAGAAAAGCATTGGAATCCTCCAATCACTTATATATATATATATATATATATATATATATATATATATATATATATATATATATATGTATATATGTATATATCAAGTATATTGAGATGAATAAAATTAGAACATTATTTATATCAGTGCCAAGAATTCAAACACAATAAAATGTGGCATAATTGAGTAATGTTAAATTAAAGAGAGGAATCTGACTTCTACTAAAATAGTTTAGGAAGTCAACATAAAAAAATGTATAAATATTATAAGTAAGAAAAATATGTTTAATTCTTAATATATAGGAATATTTCAGAATTTAAAAAAGATAAAAGAAATTCTACATAGTTAAAACAAATCACTGGTGATGCTCGTTCTTCATAGAAACTGAACGAAACGCTGAACTAAACGCCGTCACACGTGATTGCACTCTTGTTATATCTCCATAACAGTGAATTACACTATATATTTCTATTGGCTTTGCTGTTTAACTCGCGTAAGATATATAAATAGTATTAAATTGGGAACAAATTATTTTAATTTACAAATTTTGTTTGTGAGACGGAGAAATAATGCAGGTATTTGCCAGAATATGAAAATAAAGATATTGAAAGAACAAATGAAAATGGTGGTTTGGATTGATTTTCCTATTGTCATTGGAATGCAGCTATATATATATATATATATATATATATATATATATATATATATATATATATATATATATATATATATATATAAAGTAAATTTCGTGTACAATAAAATCGTAGGATAAATTTCAGAGGAAACATTTTTTTAATCAATGAAACGGGCGTCTAGAAAGAAAATTGCTAAAATTTTCCTGAAGGCCTGTGAAGACAAAAGATTTTGAAGCATCAATTGGAGATCTTCAATGATTCAAAGCCACCATAACGTTGAGAGATTTACTTTTTTCTTTTCTTTTTTTTTTTCTTCTCTCAATCGTTTTCTCCAACTGAAACAAATTTTTCCCCGTCATATCTAATTTGATTTTCTTAGTTTTTAATGTATCATTCTGACGTTTCCTCTTAGAGGGTCAGACGATAAGGCCTTAAGGAACATTTTAGCAATTTTCTATTTTTTCTTCCACCCGCCCGTTTCGTTGATTAAAATAATGTTTCCTTATATATATATATATATATATATATATATATATATATATATATATATATATATACGAATAAGTTTGAAAAATGAAATATAATTTCTGACAAAATGGAATCGTTAGTGGATAACCATGTAAACAATTTATTTAAAATTATGGCACAGACAGATGTTTACGGCACCGATATTTATGTATTTCTACCATGAATAAAATCTGACTTGATAATTGAGATATTGGTGCTCAAATCATGTGCCAGTGTCATTATTGTAACTAGTCTGTTACCATGTTTATCCACTTATTCCATATACTAAACAATTCATATATATTTTATATGTGCGCAATGAATAAACCTATATCGAGAGCATTTACAAAGCTTTAAAATATTCTCAATTTTCCGTCCACAATTCCAAACGTAAAACCTTTAACATCCACAACAAAAAACATGCTAACACTGTAAAAATTATTCCTCATGACAACAACACCACAAGCACAAATAACATTAACAAGACTGATATAAATACATCCAATATAGTTCTCCCCAATAATCTTATATCAATTGAAAATATTCATTCAAAATACTCAATTATTCATGAAACTATAATAAAATGCTCAATCGAAAATACTCAATTAAAAATAATCAATCCCAAAACCCAATCCAAAATAGCAAATTAAAATTACTAATTACAATTACTCAATTTAAAATAGTCAATTTAAAGGACTCAATTAAAATTACCTAACTCAAGATACTCGATTGAAAATACTTAATAGAAAATGCTGAATCAAACACAATCACTTAGATATACTCAATTGAAAAGGCTCAATACTTAATACACACATTAGAAAAGCAAAAAAGGACAAAAATGTTTTAATGATGTTGTTGCTGCTGTATAAAAACTGTAAAATGTTTTACGTAACTTTTCTTGGTGTTATCGTGGATTATATTTCATCCACAGTTTCACCGGTGTTTATTCGCTCGCAAATTCTCTGTATGTGTATATTTAGATATATTATCTATCTAAGGCAGAAAGAAGAGATCGCTATGATATATGTTCTTCGATACACCTACATAAGCATCACGATTAAGTCAGGGTAAACCTTTTCCCCCACATACCGGACACGAGATCAATCAGAAAATAGGTTGAAAACTTGCGTGTACTATTTTTTGCAAGAAAGCTCACAATTGATTTTCGACAATGAAAACATTTTCGAATTTCCCGATACAATACACACACGCACCCATACACATACATAGACACACACACACACACATATATATATATATAGTAAGATATAATATCGATATCAGGTAAGCTAAATAGATGCTCCATGTTTTATTCACAGGAGGAAATCATCAGACTGATAGATATCTATGGCATGATATTTACACAGAGGCGTCCATGTTTCATTCACGTAGAATATCATGAGGCTAATGATTTCCTTCGATAATGAAACATATGACGCCTCTGTGCAGATCTCTTGCCATATATAAGTTACCATACTATCACTAATACTACTACTACTAAGCTCTACTCATATATTGAACACTGCTAAAGTTAAGGCTGAATATATATATATATATATATATATATATATATACAAAATATATTGTATCACTTGATAATAGTATATGTGTATACGGGCATATTGCAAAGAAATCTATAAGGTTAATGCGACCACTAGAATACAAATCATTTATTTAAAAACTATAAATTACACTTTCCAGTGATATACTATGGTTTCATTGAAACGTGTAGGATTTTAATGTTTAGAAAAGGTCCTTATGAACCAATCTATAATCATCAGCATCTAACGGAACAAAAAAAAGTCCGAAAATAAAAAGAACGGGCGGCGATAATAACCGATTTTATCGTCCGGTGTTTTGTATAAAGTGTCCCTTTTGGAAGGAAGTACCGTGTTTACGGGTGATGTCTTTATAGTTGTTTAGGCCTTAATTGCAAGTTAGTATTATTTAAATACAACTTTATATTATTGGTTATGGGGGTTGCATATTTATCTATTTTTTTTGTATATTCGTATTGAGGGGTGATAATATAAAGTTTTACATACACACACACACACACACACACACACACACACACACACATATATATATATACTTTGTATTGCATGCGAATGACAACGTAAAAATCTTTCGAATAAGCACATATCCCTACGAGTCGATTACATACACTTTCATACGAATGTAGATATATGCAATTATATATATATATATATATATATATATATATATATAATTGCATATATATATATATATAATTGCATATATATATATATATATATATATATATATATATATAATTGCATATATATATATATATATATATAATTGCATATATATATATATATATATATAATTGCATATATATATATATATATATATATATATATATATGTATATATATATAAATGTATGTGTATATATGTATACATATATGAAAGTGTACTACCCTCTAACTCTGATTCAAACATGCGAATTTAAACGCAGAAACCTTTTGAAAGAAGTATATCCACCCACTTATGTTGTTTTCATACCCCCACGTACGAACCTCGATATATAGACGCCTACTTACACTCCTATGTTAAATCAAGCCGTTTATATATAAACAAGTATACAGGTAGGATGTATTTCGTGTGCACTTGCACAGTCGGAAGCAAAGATGAAAGAAACAAACGGTTGGGGAAACAATCGATAGTGACCGGACAATCTATCAAAAGTCAACGTCAACATTTTTTAACTGTTCATTGATGTATGGAAACCAAGCAATGGAGTTAATAATTCAAAACCAGTTCGGTACAAAACTGTTTTAAAAGAAAATATCAATTTAAAATAATCTTTAAATACAGGGTTACGCCTCAAGTTGGCACTCATGGAATCTGTTGTATAAAGGATAGTTGTTTGTGTGTATGTGTTTATGTGCGTATACCCAGCTAAAACTATATAACTACAAAACAAAAACTTGCAATGTTAGTATAGTCTCGATTGGCATTGGCTGGAATGCATAATATCTAAAATTTAGAAAATATATTCATTCTTTGACCCTCAACTGGCGCAGACTTTAACCAGGGGGTGTCTGTTTCTATGTACTTACTAGAGAAAAGTTACTGTGATTTTTTAATCAATGATTTACTTCATTTATGTCTCTAGAAATCTATAAAAATGGAGTTTGCTGTATGTGTGTCCATGTCCAAAGAGACGAATGCTCTGGATGGAGGAGAAAAAAGCTGTGTGGGGAGGGATGGAGAAAACGGTGAAGGGGAAAAAGACAAAGATAAAAAAACAGATAGAGAGCGGTAAAGAGATATAAGTTTTATTTAAAATATGTTACACTGTTGCCGTGGGCAACGCCGGGTAGCCCTGCTAGTCGTTAATACAATTCACAATTCTTTCTGCAATGCAACAAATCGGTACAAATAAACTTCAGTCAATGCCTTAATTATACACCAAGTTCCAGCAATGTATATCAAACAGTCTTTGTTTTATCGCCGCCCAATGATATAGGGGGGACCCTTTTGATGATGTGGTCCTGCATATAAACCTCCGATCTTGCGAGTTTTTATTTGTGGGGTTATCTCAAAGTGTACGATTATCAGTACAATCCCCAGACTCTTCTTATACTGAAATCGGGCATCACAGCTAAGACAGAAATGTTTCAAAGTTATTAACAAGTATGTACGTCGTATCGAGATGTGCTTATCATAGAATGATGATCAAACAAAGAGTGTTTAACATTCATGGCTGAATCTTGGTGGGCAAGTCAGACTTAAACTGCAGTTTAATTGTACGACATATAGATGGATTGCAGAAAAGATTGCGAATTTTATTACTGATTGCATGGATGGAAACTTGGGGGGGTATATTAACATGGCCATTAATATCCACTTTCCCGGTTTGTGTTGGCAATGTATTTTACTAAAAATCCTGAAAAGACGTCGCTAGTTCTTCTACGGTCTATTGTTATTACTATGGAAGATGTTCGACTGAGCTCCAATCTCTGATTCCTCCGTGCAAGAGATTAACAACAAAAACTCGTCATCTCCCACAACTGAAAAAACTTCCCCCTTTTCCCCTGTGTATCTAACGTCAGTCTGAATTTCAATAAATATAGTTTATTCCCATGTACCGCCCATCTGTGGAACACGTACCCCGCTACTACCTGCCAGTGAGCTACAACGTTGTCATCTTCAAATTCATTGTCAACAAATACATGTCATAAACAATCCCCATATGTTATCAAACTTTATTCCTGGTATTCATAATTTTAAACCCTCTATAGTATTTTTCATCAGTTATGTGTGCGAATTGACCGACGTTTGATTCGGTGTTATGGTAAACACGTTCTTATCAGCTGCTAGTCTAATTAGAGTATTGCTTCTACAATTGGTTCATCAAAGATATATTAGACACTGAGCAATCGATATGGAATTTCCATTCTAAAAATATCTAATGTACCAAAATAAACTGAAAGGTATAGCAATCTTATATAAATAGAGGTTTTGTCCGTCTGCTGGTCTGTCAGTCATAATTTTTTCGCCAGTCACAATTTTTTTGAAACGTAATAAATACATTGCGGAATGTGTCTAATTTCGAAATATCAGAGATCGTAACTAGTTATAGAAATGGAAAATATTGCATTAATAATAAATAATAAATCCCCAACAAAAAAAAGGCGAATGCCATGATCGGAAAACTAAACCGAAACCTTGATATCTACAGCCTGAGCTTCTATATATATTTACCTATTTTTATGAATAGTACTTAAACATTATTTTAAAAATATACCCATCGCTGATGCGTTACGTCATAGATTTATGATAAACGTCATGTTTCAAAACATGAATTCAAACATAAACGTTATAAAAAAAAATTACATATTTAGTATATACTAGAATTAAAATGCATATGGCCGTGTAAGAGATGGCGGACATATGCTTAGAATATTTTTACAAACCCCTATTTTCAAATGAAATGCCTATGAACAGTTGTTATGAGTAGATATCCTTTATCTACTTCACCTTTATTATAATATCCTTAAATTTAAACGCCAGCTTTCTTGTTTCCCAGCCACATTTAGTATTGTTCTATCTTTAAATGTTTTCTTTTAAGATACTCCAAAAGATTACTTCGTGAATATTTGATTATCATTTTTTTATACGGGAATAATTGCTCAGAAATGTAAAACAAACTACGTGAATTTATGTCAATTTAAAGTCGACTTCCGTGCGTTTTATTTCTCTATAATGGAGTTAGTATAGACAAAGGTTGCAACGGAAACATAAAACAAAATAAACTGGAGAGAATCACTCCATCGTTTCTCTTGCTTGTGACGCATTTTTAAATAATTTCCGCAATATATTCGGTCTCTGCAGCCCCGTCTTCTGATATGAAGTAAGCAAGCCAATGACGCGCTTCAGTGAATTCGAATAAGAATGTAGCCCGGTTTGACAGGGTCGTAAACTATTCGGCGCTCAATAAATAGTAGAGAGGAAAAGAAAATGCAACAACGGTCGGCGAAGAAGACGAGGAATCGAACAGCAGGTAGATGGAAGAGGAGGGAGAGGGGGAAAAAGAATTGAGAAGAAGAAAAAGAAGGCGGCAAAGAAGAAGAAGAAGAAAAACAGCAGGTAGATGGAAGAGGTAGGAGGGTGAGGTGAAAAACAATTGAGAAGAAGATAAAGGGAAGAAGAAAATGAAAAGAAAAAAGGAGGTACATGGAAAAGGAAAGAAAGTGAGGTGAAAATAATTGAGAAGAAAATAGAAGAAGAAGAAGTAGAAGAGGAAAAAGAAAAAATAAGATGAAGAAAAACAACAGGTAGATGGAAGAGGTAAGGGGGTCGAAGTAAAAAACAATTGACAAGAAAAAGAAAAAGAAGAAGAATCGAACAGAAGGTAGATGGGAGAGGTGGGGGTGAGGTGAAAAACAACTGACAAGAAGAAGAAGAAAAAGAAGAAGAAACAAAATAGAAAGGTGTAAAAAGGGAGAAGAAGAAGAAGAAGAAGAATGGAAAGATGTAAAATAACTGAGAAAAGGGAGTAGAAGAAGAAGAAGAAGAAGAAGAACGACAAGAAGAAGAAGAACAAGAACAACACCAACAACAACATAAAAGTAAGGCCATTCACATAAACTAGAAAAAGAAGAAGAAGAATCGAACAGAAGGTAGATTGGAGAGGGGGTGAGGTGAAAAACAACTGACAAGAAGAAGAAGAATAAAAAGAAGAAGAAGAAGAAGAAGAAGAAACAGAATGGAAAGGTGTAAAATAACTGAGAAGAAGAAGAAGAAGAAACAGAATAGAAAGGTGTAAAAAAGGGAGAAGAAGAAGAAGAAACAAAAAAAAGAAGAAACAGAATAGAAAAGTGTAAAAAAGGGAGAAAAAGAAGAAAAAGAAAAAGAAGAAGAAGAAAAGGAAACAGAATGGAAAGGTGTAAAATAACTGAGAAAAGGGAGTAGAAGAAGAACAACAACAACAAGAACAAGAATAACACCAACAACAACAAAGGAGAGGCTGGTACGGCCATTCACATATTTCATATTGAGAACCACTGAACTGGGCGCGGAAGGGGGTTGGGAGCTTGTTCTGTTTGGAGTGGGTCTGGATGGAGCAAGTGGAATATCGAAATGGAATAGAAATCACTCATCCAGAGAAATATATTCGTGCAGTGTTACTGACTGTCAAATGAAAACAAGCCGGGACAAATATATTCCACACTTGGCTGCCAAATTTTTGCGATTAACAACGAAAGCAGAGCAACTTCTCAAAAAGATTGACAGTACTTGTTACTGTACTGGCCACCGTAGTTTTAGGGTAGGTTCGCTCTTTCGTGGGAACCTACCACGTAAAGACGGCTATCTCACTAGAGATCGACTTCGCTTGTTGCTAGAAATCCGTGCGAGTTGATTTTCATAAGTAAAACATACAAATAACAGCTTTCATTAATAAAGTTATGAAGACATTTCTCGTATCCCTATTTCTTGCGTATATGTAACTTTTAATTACACATTGTATTATTTTTTTAATTTACTATTGAAATCAGCAATGAAATAAAAATAAAACGAAATTTAAAAAAATCATATTTTCATATGTTTAATTAGGAAAGTAAATCAACCAAAATGCATTTCTGTTTCTTCTCAAACAAGTCAACGCTTATACTATTTTTAATAGTTAAAAAAAATTACTTCGTGACCATTTGAAATCTGAAAGAGAATTTTTAAGCATTTCATCTGTCGAATGGAATCTCATTTTTACAACCTTTAATATGTCTTCATGTAGTAAAAGATTGGACGGTTTAGAATCTATTTAAGCTAATAATTGTATATATGGAGATTTTAAGAATATTAACTTAACAATTAGTTGCAGTTTTATGACAATTTAATAATTTAGTCCTATTAATAAATTTCTTAACTAGACCCTAATAATGAAATTTAAAAAAAAAACTTGGTAAAAAACAAACGGCTTAGTTTTAAATAAGGGGGGGGGGGAATTGAGAGTAAAAGGACTCCCGGGCAACGCTGGGTAAGGACAGGTAATGTTTAATATAAGAAATAAAGAAACAATCGAATTGTACGAGTAACGGCATGAGAACTCACAAGGATCATTTCGTTAGAAATCGATTAGATATTGTACCATAATTTGGTAGAATAAAGTTAAGGAATGTGATCTTTTTACAAAAATCTTCAATAAATATCCAAGATAAATGATATAAAGAATTGTTCCCTACATTCTTTGAGGCAAACATTTCGATATGTAAGATTATTGATTTTTTTGTAATTCCTATTTCTTTTAGCGAATTTATCTCCCATTAAATGATAGTGTATATTTTGTATTGGTATATCTAACTGGTACTTATTGATAGCTCGGTTGGTAAATGTCTATTGAATTTCTTATGGGTTGGTGTTATAAAATATACGGAAATGAATTTCTTATGGGTTGGTGTTGTAAAATATACGGAAATGAATTTCTTATGGGTTGGTGTTGTAAAATATACAGCAATGAATTTCTTATGGGTTGGTGTTGTAAAATATACGGAAATGAATTTCTTATGGGTTGGTGTTGTAAAATATACGGAAATGAATTTCTTATGGGTTGGTGTTGTAAAATATACGGAAATGAATTTTTTATGGGTTGGTGTTGTAAAATATACGGAAATGAATTGGTTATGGGTTGGTGTTGTAAAATATACGGAAATGAATTGCTTTATGGGTTGGTGTTGTAAAATATACGAACATTAATTTTTTATGGGTTGGTGTTGTAAAATATACGGAAATGAATTTCTTATGGGTTGGTGTTGTAAAATATACGGAAATGAATTTCTTATGGGTTGGTGTTGTAAAATATACGGAAATGAATTTCTTATGGGTTGGTGTTGTAAAATATACGGAAATGAATTTCTTATGGGTTGGTGTTGTAAAATATACGGAAATGAATTTCTTATGGGTTGGTGTTGTAAAATATACGGAAATGAATTGCTTTATGGGTTGGTGTTGTAAAATTTACGGAAATGAATTGCTTTATGGGTCGGTGTTGTAAAATATACGAAAATGAATTTTTTATGGGTTGGTGTTGTAAAATATACGGAAATGAATTTCTTATTGGTTGGTGTTGTAAAATATACGGAAATGAATTTCTTATGGGTTGGTGTTGTAAAATATACGGAAATGAATTTCTTATGGGTTGGTGTTGTAAAATATACGGAAATGAATTGCTTTATTGGTTGGTGTTGTAAAATATACGAAAATGAATTTCTTATGGGTTGGTGTTGTAAAATATACGGAAATGAATTGGTTATGGGTTGGTGTAGTAAAATATACGGAAATGAATTTCTTTATGGGTTGGTGTTGTAAAATATACGGAAATGAATTTTTTATGGGTTGGTGTTGTAAAATATACGGAAATTAATTGCTTTATGGGTTGGTGTTGTAAAATATACGGAAATGAATTTTTTATGGGGTGGTGTTGTAAAATATACGGAAATGAATTGCTTATGGGTTGGTGTTGTAAAATATACGGAAATGAATTTCTTATGGGTTGGTGTTGTAAAATTTACGGAAATCAATTGCTTTATGGGTTGGCGTTGTAAAATATACGGAAATAAATTTCTTATTGGTTGGTGTTGTAAAATATACGGAAATGAATTTCTTATGGGTTGGTCTTGTAAAATATACGGAAATTAATTTCTTATGGATTGGTGTTGTAAATTATACGAAAATGAATTTCTGTATGGGTTGGTGTTGTAAAATATACGGAAATGAATTGCTGTTAGTATTAATTTGTTTTGTTGACCCTCACCATCGCTGAATTGACTGCTATGAACTTTGCCACAATAAGGACGGTTTTTATTTCTATTTATATGAAGTTAGGTATGCGTATCTGTTTGCATATTTCTATGCACAGGATTCACTCCTAAACTAATTAACTGATCATGATGAAATGCCGATGACATTATTATAGAAAAGTTGCATCCTATGACAGAATGTAATCATACCACATTCAAATCCAAAGGTTTGACAACTGAACAAGCCAAACTCTAGTTTCAGAATGTTCAAATGGTTATACCCCTGTCCTACGTATGTACTGGTATATCGATAGCTCGGTGTGTAAATGTATATTGCAGTTCTTACGAATTGATGTTATAGCATATACCGAAATTAATTTCTATAATTTTTAACGTACTACTACTACAAGAAGTCATCTGAAGGTTGAACTTTCAATCTATCGGTGCAGGCGATATGAAGAATTGCAAATTACTGAAGACTTTCCCCAAAAGCATGCTAGCCCCGTGGATTAAATAAGGGTTCCGTTCGAAATCTCGTCCAGATTCCTGAATTCGACAGAAATATTTCCGAGTTCGAAGAGACACATCTGAAGTAGACGGAAACGTTGTGATGATAACACTCAAGATGTGAAATATAGTCCGATTAACCAAAAGGATGCGTAATACTACTGTTTATATTCATTTGTTTTCTTGACAGACGAATTGACTGCTAAGAACGTTGCCACAACTAGAGCGGTCTAGGTATGTGTATATGTTTACATATGTGTATGTACATGATTCACTCGTAGAATAATTTACGGATCATCATGAAATTTGGAGTTAACGCCTGGGAAGGTGGAGTATTACAACTGAATCTAACCATACCTTATTAAAGCCCAAAGGTTTGGAAGTTAAACAAGCCAAACCTTAATGTCATAATGTACAAAGGTTTTACCACTGTGCTAAATATATTCTGCTGAATATGCTCGAAGCACTTCCCGCCAAAACCACTGACTGATGAGTCATATAATGAAAACGAATGGCAATAAAAATAATTTAATTTTGAGAGGATCAGATTTGAATGATTTAAAATGACCAGCTAAAATTAATGTTGGGAATCGCAACTTCTCAAATAGATAGACATTTTGGATATATTCCAAGCCTCATTTTGATACCAAGATTGTTATAATTAGTTACCTCTATTTCCGACTTATATGACTGTTGTATCATGGTAAAAGGTGTATAGAAAGTAGTAATACATGCATAGCGAAAGCCATCATAACTGGAATGGTATCTGCATGTATTACGATTAGTATCACTATCAATACATTTTTTTTAATTAAAGATTTCAATTAACAAAGCAAGAGATCGGCTGGCGTTAGCGACATCATTTAATTTCCTCTTCCTGTTCACGTGTACATTATTATATCGACATACGTAACAAAATTAATGAGTTTTGCAAATCGAGGGAGGCGCGACAGCGCTCTATCACTTAATAGACCTCACGAATGGCTTATGCTGGAAATCTCATTTCTTTGATTAATCATAACTCAAAAAACCAATAAACGAAATTAGTTAAAACTTTGCAAACAATTTTTATTTGATAGGTTCCATAAGTGTGTATAATTTCAGCATTATTAGTCAAGGCAACCCAGAGATCCAGAAAGTTCAATCATGAAATCATGTTATCTGTGTGTACGTACGTACGTACGTACGTATGTGCCACCCTGTATCTCATCAACTATTTGATGGATTTAGCTTATTTTTGGCAGAGATAGAGGTTCTAGAGTCTAGTTGATGGCATTTTTATTTCAGTTTACCATATACCTTAGTTTTCCAGAAATTTTTTTACAAAACTTAAAAATGACCAGTATTCATACACTTTATTCTATATCTTATCGACCATTTGATGGATTCAGCTGATTTTTGACAAAGATAGAGGTTCTAGTGTCTAGTTGATGGCATTTTAATTTTAGTTTACCATATACCTTAATTTTCCAGAAAATTAAAAAAAACGCTAAAAAAATTGCTAGTCTACATACTGTTTATTCTGTATCTCATCAACTTTTTGATGGATCAGCTGATTTTTGGCAGAGATAGAGGCTCTGGGCTCTAGTTGATGGCTTGCTAATTTCGGTTTACCAATATACCGTAGTTTCTCAGAAATTTTCAACAAACTTTAAAAACTGACTAGTCCACATACACTTTCTTCTATATCTCATCAGCTATTTGATAAATTCAGCTGTGTTATGGCACATATAGAGGTTGTATTTGTTTTCCTTTGTACACGGAATATTTTATTGTTTACTATTGTGAATAACTTTATTATATTTCTCCCTGCTTCAAAAATGTTTTATTAATTTATTTATTTTATTCAAATTAAATATTTTTGCATTGTGTCCTTGTCAATTTTCAAAAACACTGACTGTAAAATGATTGAATCACTATTTATTTTTTGCAATGAATACATGGTAAAGTTTGAAATAATTTGTTCTAGTTTGAATTGTATCATGAGTAAATATACACTAATCATAATTTTTTTAAAAAATATATACCTGTAAATATTGGAAGAAACATTGATTAGTCAAACTACCAACTATATCAGTTATGAGAAGGCATTGTATTGACGCATAGTCTTTACAAAAGTAGTGACATTCCATGAAAAATGCCAGTATACTGAAATGATATGCCCTTAATAGGGTTAAGATGAAAATTCATATACACTAAATGTACAAAAGCAAGGAAATTCCCAATTTTTTACACTTTTATTGTCATTAAGAGTATGCGAGCACAACAGGGCTATGTATTTTACTGGTAGGAATTTTTCTTCAGCGCACCTCACACACTTCATCCACCCATGCATAGAGATTTATACTGTAGTGATGTGATAATAAAATGGTTTGGTTGATATGTAGTCATACCCTTAATGACAATAAAAGTGTAAAAATTTGGGAATTTCCTTGCTTTTGTACATTTAGTGTATATGAATTTTCATCTTAACCCTATTAAGGGCATATGATTTCAGTATACTGGCATTTTTCATGGAATTTAATTAAAATCTGTTAATCATAATTGACTAGGGACACCAGTTAAAATATTTAATTCTTGTTTCCTTATAAGAAATGTTGTATAACTGATTATTATTGTATCATAATAGAACACCAGGATTGGTGACAAACGGTGACAATCAACATTAGTTTTGTTTGAAAATAATTTGAGGTGTCATATCTCGTGCGTGTAAGGAGGGACAGTGTTACCCCTTCGTTTAGTTATTGAAACAAAACAATATTGAAAGGTCGTTTTTAATTATGAACTTTTAAATGTAAAATGTGAGTCTCGGCACACGTGTAGTTCTCCCGATTCGTCATGTGACGTGGGTGTGTTTTTATGCAAGATATTTCTCAGGTGGATAAACAGCAGCTGAATAGAATCTGATGGAAAAGGATGTAGAAGTTTAGGTTCTAAGCCTATCTTATAGTTTAGTTAGAGAATGGATCCACCATGTTAGTTACGTTATAATAAAGTATATTTTTAAAGACAGCAATGTCTTCGTAATTTTAGTATTGAAACATTTATTTCAACTTGCTTGTACAGAGTCTAAGTCGAACACAGCATAACGAGAAAGTTTACCCAGATGATGGCAACGCTTTCTCGGACCAAGGCTAGGGAATAGGATGCGGGGGAAGCAATTTTAGATGTGATAATGCAATTTTGCCATCGTTCTAATCTACTTGTGACACGACACATTGTCTTGATGAAAGTGCACACTTTTCTTCTTGATTTGTGGGCGTTAATTGGCGATGTCTTACTTAAAACGCACCAATAATGCTATATAATCTTCGTTATTGGTGTTTCTTCCATTTTCAGAGTAATCGATGAACATAATACCTTGTGCATGAAAAATTATGGATGTCAAAACTTTGCCTGCTGATGTTTACGTCGTTGTTTGCTTTGGACGGTTTCACCAGCTGTTTCCCACTCAACTGACTGCGGAGTTAAGTGGTAGATACATGTATCATCTATTAACATATGTCAGTGCAGAAAAGTAATTTTTCCTGTGTTTAGACAGTTGTAAACAACGCTCTGAATCGTCGACGGGTTGTTGTTTTTGATCGACTGTGAGCAAACGCGGCACTTCCTTTAAACAAAGTTATTTTATTGACAAATGTTTATTCAAAATGATGAATGCGGTGCCTTAAGATATCTTAACCTCCCCTTATATGTCACGTAACTTCAATTTACGATCGGCTAAAAATGAGTTTGTGGAGCTTTTTTATGTTTTCTGGCAGCACGGCCGAATTTTAGCGACTTTAGCATTCAGAATTATTTATGTCTGTACGACCGTGTTTAAAGTCAGTACACCACTTCTTAACTGTTTGCCCTGACGGAGCCGAGTCTGAATTACACTTACTAAGCTATAGCTATGCTTGAACAGTATTTATTCCACCAGAAAGAAATTCTTAATCAATACACGAAATTCAAAGTTTTCCACTATTTTTTAAATTTATAACAGTGATATCAATTCAATAACTGTAATTTATGAATTAATAATTCGATTAAGCTCAAATTTTGACACACGAGTTTTTTGGGGGGAAGGGGGGGGGGTTAAGTACTGGATAAAAATTATATAGACTTTTTATTGGCGCCATTTATATGTCAGGCCTGAGACCTATTGAGTGATGTGTTATTAACAAAGACAACTGTGAAATGTTTGCGTTTTTTTTTTTGCGGTGAGACGCTTTAATTATTGCCGAAATGTTCTCATATTTTATAACGCAATAGCTAACATGATCCTTTCTCATTTCCCATCTGGAAATGAAGGGGCCAAATTTTGACATTATTCATTATGTACGTTAAAGAATGCTGGCAATGTGAATGGTGGAATCAAAGAGTTGGTCGCTTCGTTAAAGCCCCACATGGCGTTAGCAAAAATGTCGACCTCTCCTCAGCAAGTGCACGGTTCGTCTTATACCCCCTTTGATCCTTTTATATCTGTTGTTATATACCTAGCCAGGTACATGCCATTGTGAAAATACTTGAGTAAAAAAAAGAAGAATAAAAGTTTATTAGTCGTTCGTTTATCTCCCGCTGTCTTTGAAGAGATCGGATATCAGGTGTGTACTTAAGAACATTTGACGAGAAAGAAATGCTTTGTGGTGTGAATTGACTCTCTCTTTTGGCTGAGTCAATGCGAATTTGTTAATATGACTTTCCGAGTAAATCGGTTTTCACAGCGGACAGTGATTGATGCATTATTCAATTGGAAATAAAGCTGTGTTTACCACATTATGGATAGGAGAAGTGGCTTAACCCGTTCTTAGCAACATTCATTTTAGAACAAACACCACACACGCCGTCATATGTGTTATTTAATGAAACGTTTTCAAAGTGGGTATGTTTTGTTTAACAGGAAGTCCCGAGTTGTATATATATTATTTTTATTTCATTCCTTTCTTCAAAAGCTTCCATCCCTTTCTCTCCCATGTCTATGTTTTCGATGGTAACTTAAAAAATATTCTCTTATTTCTGAGAAAGTATTTTAACCATAAGACGAAACATGAAAATCTCACTACATACCTATGAGTATTAGAATGAAGTTTGGCCGAGACAAATATCGCAAGTGCTTCATCAGAGCTGGAAAGAAGATGCGAACGTAAAATATACCGCTTGATGAAGATAATGACATCAATAACCTAGAAGAGCAGGGAAAATGCATATCAAAAAACGATTCAATTCAACATGCCAAGATAAGAGAAAAAAATGGTAGAGAATATATACGCCGTGTAAGAAGAATTTACCAAACACAGCTTACAAAAAAGAAGAAAGTCACTGCCATTAACCAATTTGCCATGCCAGTTATAACATACAGGTTTGACATTATTGATTAGCCACAATAGAGCCTGCTAGCTAGACACTAAAACGAGAAAAATGTTGACACTGTACAGGGTAATATACAGAAACAAATTTCTACCAAGGCTGTATCTGCTCAGAGGAGCAAGTATTATAGGTCTCTCAGAAAGTGACTATCAATATCGAGCCAAAATTGTGAACATCGGCTAATATCTGATGAACCCCCAGAACCCAAAATGCATTATGGTACATCAACATCAAGAAACAAGAACGACTAGAACAACCTACATCACAAAACCGGTCTTACAAATGAGACGGAAACACAAAACAAGCCTGCCATTGAAATAGCCAAAGAAGCCGCCGGAAATACACCAGGACCTTCCATTGCAGAAAACTGGAAGAATGGGCCAATCAACAACGTGCTAAATATTTTCTGGATGAACTATCCCAGGAATTTATAGATAAGGAAGGCTCAGTAGACTGGCTGAAAGGAGGATAATGGCTGCCCATGATAGAGGCTCGATGACCAATACTTTAAAGAAGATGAATGGTCTCAATAACGACAAGTACAGGTTCTGCCACACAGAAGAAGATAGTGTGATCCACCTGACATCTAGTTTTAAGATTCTGCTAGGGGCCGGCTACTATACAATGCGACCAAATAGTATGTGTAAATATCTCTACTGGACCATATGTAAAACGTTTAATATCTAGTGTGGCAGGAAGAACTGTTGGAAATAAGTCCTACACCAGTCACTATGCAATTCCCACAGCTACATACCTAGAAAACAGAGCAGTTAAACCTGGCACAGTGATATTGGACAAAGGAGAGAAAACTGTAACCCTAGTTGAAGTCTGTGTCCATAATGATGCTAATTTAAACCGAGCTAAGCGGAAGAAGATAACGAAATACCAAGGTATTATGTACGACATGAATAGAAACTGGAATCTTAGGAAGATCTTAATAATTCCAGTAATTTTAAGAGCAACCAATCTCATGAAAACGTATGTCAAAAACTACCTGGTGAATATACCCGGTGAACCAAGTGCAAGGGGGATACAATGAATTGCGCTTAAAGGCACGATTAGAATCTTTAAAAGACTTCTCGGTTTGAGTCTCTAATGGCTGGCATCCGGTAGGATTCCCCATCCCCAGCAACAAAAAGATAATTGAAAAAAAGTGAATATATATATATATATATATATATGTATATATATATATATATATATATATATATATATATACATATATATATATATATATATATATATATAACATAGTTCACCCAAAACAAGACAGACCGTCATTGTAGACGTAAGGAGATACTAAGAAAAAGGCTGAAAGTTTCTTTTGGGGGGGGGGGTCAACCTAAATTGGGAGCTGCGCAGTGAGATGTCTGTTTACATTAGTTTAAAATTTCTGCGTGTCAGTACCGTCCGGAAAACATGGAGCAGGGAGGGAGTTCACGAATCCAGCAGCACGAGGAAATAAGCTTTTTGAGTAGAAAGCTCTTCGGCATCTGGGGACCCACACAGTGAATGGATGGGATTTGGCAGATTGTCGGGTTGGTCTAGTGAATTTTCGTCGTGTGGGCACCAGAGCAGCAGGTCCATCAGAGCAGAATCTATTAAGGCCCTTGTAAAACAGGCACAAGGGAGAAAGATCGCGGCGATCAGACAGGGGCTAGAGCTTGGTGGACAGTGAGGAACCTATTAAGTTGGCGACTCTTTTTTGGACCTTGTCTAAGAGAGAGAGAGAGTGACAGAGAGAGAGAGACCGTTGCATGATCAACCAGCCCAGATGTTGCAACAATACTCCATGCATGGGTGGATGGTGGCTTTGTTGAGATTCAGGCAAATAGTTTTTTCACTATCTTCAAACCAATATATTCCAACCATTCTAGTTACTCGGCCAACGATATGACAACAATAAAAAAAGTCGTCCTAACTTATAGCAAAGAAAAAAATGTCTTCGAACTGCTTGGAAAAGATACCTCCCTCCCGTCAAATTCCTTCCTCATAAGGTGACTCTCCTCCCACTAAAGTCATTGGTAGGCTAGGCGCACCAGGCCTGACCCGATATTTCCACATGCAACCGACGAAAAAATAAGCACTTTAAAAAAAGATTTTTCCTTACCCTTTTGGCCACTCACATACTATTTTCTCTAAATTCTAATGTGTACTATATGAATGTATTTCATTACGTGTTTGACTTAAATGTGTTTAATTATTCATATATACTGTCTTATTGCCTGTCTATTGATTTCCCACTGAAGAAAATCTTGAAATCCGACGCTAGCCTGAAGTTTTGACTGTCTTTCTCTTATTTGTACTTACTTGCGCAAGAGAAACCTATCTTCAACTTTCTATTCCCCCAGCAGTGTACAGTGAACTTATCTACATATATATATATATATGGAAGTCTCTTTTTTACCCGCGGGGGCTCGGAAATACCCGACTAGTACACGGGGGCAGACTATTTTTCCCCTCTCGGTGTGTTGGACCTGTAAGACCGTGTCAGGCTATCCATCTAAGAGAAGGAAATCTCTGACAATAAAACCTTGCTACCAACTACTTACGCCGTGGCAGCAAACCGTTGGGGAGGAAGGCCTCTTTAGTCCTGATCGACAACCTTCCTAGAGTTGGAATCCCGAACAAAATATCAGCTATGCAAATCTGCCTATCGCCCGCCCTTGCACCCCTTCTTTGTCTATTAGCCAGGCGCAGAGGTGCCAGCGCTGAACGCCTAAAAACCTCAGTGCCTGGCCTTGTTTCCTTACTAGGACAATGAACGCCGTTTCTCTTTCTCTCTATTTGGGCAACTAGGGAACAGTTTTTTCGTCACTAAGTCTTACATGACCAGTCTGGGTCGCTCTTTACAGGTTAGGCAGCTTGTCTGGCTGCTGTTTCCGACTGACAGAACAGGAGCCCAAACTCTTGGGTAGACCTAGGAACGGCTACTCCATCATAATTGTCATAATACCGTGGGTAGTTGTATGTGCCACCTCGCGCATGGAAAGGGGCCCTGTAGTTATTTCCGGTGGGCTTTCCCGAGGCCACAACTCCCATGGACCAGGTCGCGACTAATGGACTGGTTGTGTGAGCTTATTGGCACCTAACAAGCACCCACCTTGCCCAACCCACTCTATAACAAATCAAAGATGTCATTACAAAAAAATCAAATCAAACCTAAACCAGATACCCACCAAAAACACCTTCGCATCCGCCCTTGAGGCTCGCATTCACCAATATCTGGGGACTTAGAACCAACATCAACGACATAGAAACCTTTCTCCGTACAAACTCCCGGATATTATAGCTCTAAGTGAAACAAACCTTCAATCCTCAATCTTCTCTCACCACTTTGATATGACTGACTACCTCCCACTCTACCGTAAAGACTCTGAGAAACATATGCACGTGCTATGGGTTTATGTTCAGAACCCCCCCTCCCCGACTAGAGAACATAGGTTAGAACCGGATGACCAAGACTACATGTGCTTTAGATTGTCTTTAGATCACGGCGTTAGTTACTTATATTTCTTATACCGTTCCCTTTCGACCCAGGACTGTACCCTGCTAAACTGTCTGAAAGCATAGATAGAGCACTCTCACTTAACTTGAATGCCCAGATACATGTATTTAGGGATTTTAATGCACACCACCGTCACTGGTTGGGATTCTCCAGCCTTACTGACACAGCCGGTAACTCTACGTATAATTTCTCCTTAGCTCACTCCCTCTCTCAGACTGTCGATTTCCCGACGCGCATCCCCGATCGAGTAGACCAGCAAGCCTCACTTTTAGACCTTTTCTTGACCTTGTGTAACGATATCTCATAGCCAACTCGGAAATGTGCTAATGATTCATATCACCCTAAAAAATATTCTTATCTCACTCTAAATGACATCAGGGAGGTCATTTATGAAAATCATAAACAGTAGAGATCAAAAGATGGGTCCCTGGGGTACACCAGTATTTATATCATGTTGCTTAGATGAACGGCCATCGAGGACAACCTGGATCTTTTTTGTCAGGAATGATTTAATTATATTAAATATTTGTCCAGTAATATCATATGAGCGAAGTTTTAGGAGAAGCCCTTCATACCAGACCTTATCAAAGGCTTTGAATATATCAAGCGCTACCGCCCTAGCTTCACCTGCCTTGTCCAGTATATAATATATTCGTCCCGAGATGACCGTTAGGATATCTGCGGTAGATCGTGCTTGTCTAAATCCGTATTGATGATCAGAAAGAAGTTTAGCATTAACTAGATGCTGGACTATCGCTAGATTGATTAATGATTCAAAGATTTTAGCAAAGATCGGGAGTAGACTGATTGGGCGGTAGTTTAGAGGATCAGTTCTATCGCCAGACATTTTGTAAGACTGGTAACACAGAAGCAATTTTCAAACTATCAGGGAAACAAGATCCAGCAAAGCAGTTGTTGTATAGTTTGGAGACGACAGAGGCCAGCTCACCAGAGCATTTCTATATTACTATTACTGGTATTAGATAAGGTCCACAGGCTTTGGAGGTGCCTAGGTCTTTTATAATGTCTCTGACCCGAGATGGGGCGATGACCAGGTTATCAAGTGTGGCTTCAGTCCGCAATGGGAATTTAGGGGGGGTGTTTTGCTGAGTCCAAAGTAGAGTTTAAGGCTAAACGTTGGGCACGTAGTTCAGTCTTATCAGTTGCCTTGCAAACAACATCGTTGTGATTTGATAGCGGGAGAATTGTCGATTGTCCATTGTTCATCACACTATTGTAGATTTTCTAGAAATAACGAGTACCTACTTTCTGTGACTGAATGCGTTTTTGGTTATCTCTGTATACCTTCTCTTTGCTTCATCTATCACTACTTTGCAATCATTTCTTGGCTCTATAAATGTATGTCTATTCGCAGTTGACTTATGGCGGTCGAATTTTCGGAATGCCTTCTGCCTCTCAGCAATAACAGCTGCACATTCTGAGGTGAACCATTGAGGAAGGTAGGGTTTGCTGAAGAATTTTCGCCTGAGAACATAAGCATCAATGCCTGCTTTGACCCATTCGGTTAGCTCATTTGCACACTGATCAGCAGGGAGTGAGAAGAGTTCACCCCATGGGGCGTCGCTGATGTGATCGCTGATGGATTCAAAATCAGCCTGCTCATAGTTTCTCATCGTTTTGAGCAACTGCTCATCAGTTTTTGGACGAGTTTTTAAAGTCATTAGTATCATATATATATATATATATATATATATATATATATATATATATATATATATATATATATATATATATATATAACTGGCAACGGCAAAGAGAAACGTCTGAAATTAAGTACAAGCGGTTAGGAAGATTGTGTTACGCCAGTCTTCAATGGATGATACAATCTATTTGTTAAAACTTTTCATTAATTAAAATCTGTGGAATATTAATAATTGGTTCTTCTGATAAATAGTTTATGTGGTTGTTTATTATTATTTACTTAGGATGAGAATAATCACGTGCATGATTCCCATGATTACCCACTTGCAAAATCAAAGTTCAAGTCACAACAATGTTTCCTAGATTTACAGCATTCCCCATTTGTTTCAATTTCTGTTGCACATCGTTTGGATTCTTGGGAAACCCTTTTACAATTAAGTCTTCGCTAATAACAGCCATTGGTTTTCTCGTGAATTTGAATAGCAATAAGCTTCTTGAAACTTCTGGTACTCTCCGTGTTTCCAATAAGGGTCTGGATGGTGCTCTTTCTCCTCGAACTTCCTCCCCCTAACATTCTGGAGCTACCAAACAATGTTGACGCAACTACGATTTTTTTTTCAGATCATTTGATTTTACTTACATACCTATCCTGAAATTTTAGTTCACTTGATATCAAGTTATTTGATTTAAGCAAAAAATATATATTCACAACAGTTTTTTTTAAAACAAAACCAATAATCATAAAGTTTCTTTTTTTGCCCTAGGCATGAAGCCCGAATCGTTTATTTCTATTTTTAGGGGGGGGCGATGTAAGTTTAGCTTACGCTAGACACTTTCACCAAAATACCGCATACACTATGTGGCTTGATCTTACTTTGATGGTTCCCAATTTGTTTTAGTGGGATTTTATTTACAAAAAATCATCGTGGGGAGTCGGACAACATTTACAAATATTCACACAAAGAAAGAAAAGAATGTACCTTAGTAAGGACATTTTTATGTTCTCACTATATTTTAGTGTGTTTAAACAGCGTTATTCCGTTTCAACTTACCCGTGTAAGTGTGTGATATAATTATATTTGTTAGACCATTCACTCGAAGATTTTTCTGAATATTTCAGCTTATTTTATTAGTGCCGTGTTATGAATGGTGTCAATCATATAGTTGATTCTAATTTGTCTTCATCTTTTCTCAATAGCTTTGAGTAATTTACTTCGGTCTTTTACAATTATTGCTATTGCTGTAATTTTCTTAATTTACCATTTTTTCTTCAGCTCTCTGACAAGATCCGTGTATTTAAGCTTTTTGTCTCATTGATCATCACCTGAAGAACTGCTTGGACGGCGAAATTTATTAGTAGTAGTTTTATTTGTAATCGCTGACTATTATCACGTTCAATCTCTTGGATAATTTTTTTTCGTGTGTATTGTTATTATTTACTCATCAGGTCTCGAACAATCATTAACAGTGATTGCTCACTCGCAAAAACACGTGGTTTCCCTTGGAGTTTTAGTGGCAAGTATCCTCAGATTCCGTGCACTCTCCGCTACTTTGAATCACTATTGTTAATGACTTTACGTTCTCGCAGAAGTCGTTTACCATTGAATTATTGTGTATAAATGTTACATAACGAGACGCGTGTTTGAATAGAAAAGCTTGAGTTACACCTTAATGATCAGAGGTGACTTCAGAAGGAAAGTCGAGGAAACCACGTGACTTCCAATCGGAGATTTTCTGTCTTTCGGCTGGCGAAATTTCACGCAGAAAAGACGTGTTTCGTTTCAGTCTTCAATGAAGGCGTGCAACGCGCACAGTGTTGCTGGATGTAGCGAGACGAGCTATCCGTCTATTTATCTGTCTGTCTGTCTGTCTCTCTCTCTCTCTCTCTCTCTCTCTCTGCCTTTCACACCTATACAAATAACCTGTCTCTCTGATGTCTCACGTTACTGTTAATCTCTTTTTTAAATAAACATGTTTACAAATCAACATCGACGTCCACTGGGTTTATCAACAAGCGAAAAAAACCTGGTTTCACGACGACGACAACAACGACAACGACGACACGGGTGTATAATAGTTTATACACCCGACGATAAATTAAAATTTAACATGAAGACGTTGGGCTTTCTCTGGAATTCGATTGATAATAAACCTTCTTAAGATTCAAGTTCTCCCTGTGCTCCTCGAGTGAAGCCCTCAATGATGCTCACCCTCCTCGGTCTTTCCATCATCCTAGATAAAACCATTTAGTTCTTTACCAACTGCTGTTCCAACCACTACATTTCTGTTTTGTTATTTTGAGGGAGTTATTATTATTACTTAATAGTATTAATTAATTATTATTATTATTATTATTATTTAGTGTATTTATTTGCATGTATTTATTTAATTATATATGTATTCATATATTTCTATTTTTATCTATTTGTTTACTTTTACTCTTGTTGCTATAATTATCATATTTGTTCCTGCAATTTTCACAAGATTTCGACTGTTCTATTCTCTGGTCTTCTTTAGATACTTTTTTGTTGTTGCTGTCGATAACTCCTGGTAATTTTGAACTGAATTATTATTTTATAGACTGAGAAACATTGT
The DNA here is from genome assembly GCA_963556195.1 of Sepiola atlantica. Classification (NCBI taxonomy): domain Eukaryota; kingdom Metazoa; phylum Mollusca; class Cephalopoda; order Sepiida; family Sepiolidae; genus Sepiola; species Sepiola atlantica. The sequence goes on along the minus strand of OY744535.1, from coordinate 57,672,724 downwards.
TCACATTCCGTATTCTATATCTTTTAAATAGCTAGTGGCAGTGTTTTTCTGTTATATTCGTTTAGTATAACGTTTTAATTTACCAACCAAATTCTTGAGACATGGTCTATCAGACAATGGTTATAAGTGTTGGTCACTAGATTATTAATAGAGTTAGTTTTTTAAGTACACTTTTATCACTATAGAATTGAAGCGTAATTTAAATTCATTAATTTTAATTAAAAACATCAAGTATTTTGTAAAAAATTAAAAACTAAAACTTTATGTTTGTATAGTGTTTAAAAGAGTATTACCCTCATTTTTGTTTGTTCTAAAGTCATGGTCCAGTGTTTATATTGAAACTCGACTCATTATTGTAAGCAGGTTATCTGCAATGCTATTACCGATATTCAGGTAATAATGATGTGTAATACCCAAGGTATTTTATTTGTATTTTCTATTATATAAAGGGCAGTGGTATGTATTTATGTGTGTATATGTACAGTTAAAAGTCAAAAACTACAAAGCACCCACCCACAAAGTTGGTATATTCTTGATCTACGTTGCCCTGAATGAACAACAGGTTAAGTTCAAAATAATTATTCATTCTTGGGTTGTCAACTTGGCCAGATGTCGTCAGGGGAGTCGGTTTTTCAGCCATTTCGAATGTAATCTAATATATTAAAGAGAGATGAGTAGCTTACATTATTATTATTTTCAATAGATATGGATCGGGTGGGCGAAGGTTAAAAAGGTGTAGGGGAGAGGGATGTGAAAAAACAGGGAAAAGGAAAGAGAGGAAGATAGAGAGACGGATTAGGAAAAGTAGAGAAAGAGAGGAGTTTTAATATAAAAATGTTACACACATTTTTACCATCTTCTATTTTGTTTTCACGACCCCGAGCAACGCTTGGTAGCCCTGTTAGTTATATTCAAAGTAGACTCAGCTACAGTTTGGACATCGTCGATAGAAGTAAAATTCCAGCAGACATTAAAATGATCTAAAATAATTAATTTTAATGAATCTTTTACATATCTTATCGGGTTTGAAATTCTATTTCTTTGAATTCATATAAATCGGGAGTAGAAGGTATTGTTTGACAATAGAAATAAGTTCTAGCAGGTTCACTTTTAAACAAAGTAAAACTTTTAAAAATGAATGACGTGTTTGATCTTAAAGGCTCCCGGGCAACGTCGAGTAAGTACAGATAGTTTTTATATAAGCGTATATAAAAAGTGTTTTTATTATGATTATTCGGACTACTGTTCTTATTTTTCATGCTATTCTCACAACGTTTCGATCGATGTAACCTCCGATCTTCTTGGGAATCGGAAAAATTCCCGAGTACGAAGACACGCACCTAAAGAAGCTTAAAAACCCCGAAACCTCGTGAGAATAACAAACAACATGAGAACAATAGTCCGAATGAACCGAATATTGAAACTATCAATCCTCATCTAAAAACTGCCGAAACGTAAAGAGAAATTGCTCATATCATGCGTGTAAACAGATGATTTTGAACACTATAACAAAGAGTCAATTTGTGTTTTCGACGTTAACATTTTTTTTTCAAAATACACATTTTAAAAAGATATTAAAAAAAATCTGTTTTTATCTTTTTCTGATTCACATTTCTTTAATCAGTTTTTTCCATTTTTACTTAATCGCTTTGTTTTTTTTATAAATTAAAAAACATGAATTTTCGTTTTTGACAGATGATGTCTTCATTTTCTCATTTTTACACTTTTTTTTTAAATTTCCAGATTCAATGTTTCCTTGTGTATTTTTTATTGCTACTGTTCATGTCGGAATTTCACTCCCATTAAGTCAATTCTTTCTTTTACCATTTCATTTTTGTGTGTGTGCGACTTTCAGTGCTTTTCATTTTGTGTTTTAATTTTCACCCTTGCTTTGAAAATCCAGAATTTTCACACGAGTTATTATCAGAGATAACTCACTAGAAATAACAAGTAAAGTTCCACGGAGCCTGAGTGACAACAAGTCTCATCAGATTTCCAGACCTCTGCGCCTCTTTTGATAACCGTTGCCAACTATTCTACATTATCGCAACCGCTGTATACTGTTTTCTCTCCCGGATAACGAACGTTGGTTTTCTCTGAAATATGAGTATTGATTTACTCCTTCCCAGGAGTTAGGCACAAGGCCAGTTTTTATCTTACTCCCACAAGTAAGATGTGATCCAAGGTCGGGTCGGGAAAGTGGGGTTTAAAAATTGCCTGGGCAGCCCCGTCGGCATTCCCCGGTAGGGGCGCCTCAGGCAGTAAGCAACAAACTTACTCCTCCCCAAAGAGGGGAGGCGAAGCCTGGGAGGGTGGACCTCCCAGAACTGCACAGGACAGACCCATAGACCGGCGTAAATCAAGCCCCGAAGGACAAGACAATACCAGTCTATAGGGGTGCAGTATCCATCGGAACAGATACTACACTTTGATCTTAGCCAAATTTCTCTGAAATATGAGTAGCAATCATCCTCCCCAAGATGCAATTACTCTCTGTGTCCTTCCAATGGATGTCGAAATCGTACTCCCTCTAATCGTTCTTTCTATCTTTCTTGATCATTCAAGATCATTTTAGCTTTCATCACGTACGGTTTTCTTTCTTGGATAACTTTGTATGTTCGCATTATTATTATTATTATTATTATTATTATTATTATTATTATTTGTACTCACTAAGAGTTCTCACACAGGTCACTATCAGAGATTACTAACTGATAATAACCGGTAGTGTTCCTTGGAGTCTGGATGACAACAAGTTTCCCCAGATATCCAGTACTCTCCACCTCTTTCAATAACGATTGCAAATGACTTTGCGTTATCGCAACAGCTGCTTACCATTTGTTTCTCGCTGGCAACGACCATTCGGATTCAGGTGGCAATAAACGTCCTCAATGTCCCAGTGCTCGCCGCATTCATCCAGTGGAGGTCTGGTAAGTGTTCTCCCTCCTCGGTCTTTCCATAATATTTGACCCTTCACAGCTATTTTGTGTGATAGCACCCGATGTTGATGCTTTGGGGGGGGGGGGCACTGTTTATAAAATTCCTGGCAGTTTCAGTTCCTTCAATCTTTTTATGTTACTTCTGTTGCAATTTTCATGTGGCTTATTAGTGATTGTAGTTTATGTGGGTTGGTTTCCGCATTCTCAGATTTTCTTTAAAATTATTATTATTATTATTATTATTATTATTATTATTATTATTATTATTATTATTATTATTATCATTATTAGTATTACTAGTAGTAGTAGTAGTAGTAGTAGTAGTAGTAGTAGTAGTAGTAGTAGTAGTAGTAGTAGTTTGATCTCTGTCTTATTTTCTATATATTATCTTTTTATTTAAAATTCATTTCTTCTTTGGATAATAATTAAATACAATCACTCTCTCTCTTTCTCTATCTCTCTTTCTCTCTCATTCTGCCATCTCCTATTCCATATCTTCCTTTCTCTCGCTCTCACTTTGCCGCTTCAAACACTTTTTCACCATTCATTTTAGCAATTATACATGTTCCTTTCTTCCCCATACTCCTCAATTCTGTTTTACCATTCATTTTCATCTTTATAGACATTATACGTTTGCCCTTTTAAATAGAAAAGTAATTTGAAAGCAGCTTCATTTTCTGGCACTTAGATTTTATTTATCTAATATATATTTTACAAATTTACGTTTTTTATACCAATCAAATTACTTTTAAAGATCACCTTAATTTGAAATAAAACTTTATTTTTATCATTTTTCACTCTTTAAAGTTATTTTTATGTCCAATAAAGATTCGAAGAATATGTTTTTTTTGCTTTTCGTGATTTTCTACACGTCCTGTTTCGTGTTTTCCCGCAAAATCTTCCAAATGTCACCGAGGCATTCTTATTTACTTGGAAACAGGATTTCAATTTAGACGTTTGTAACATTCTTTTACAAGTGATAAAAAGGAAACGCTATCTACTTGTGTTTTTATGCTTGATATGTGCCAGTTTATCAACACTAATCTACAATATAACTCAATGCAGTCGACAGATTGATAGAGGGGATCTCGTCCTTAGCTTGACTGACACCCATCATGTCAAAGGCATTACTGTGTCTTTTACAGAGACATTTTATTGCCTAAGACAACGTCGATGATAAGCTTAAATTCCGTGCGTGCATTCCCAGTAAGATACCAGCAACCGCCATTGAATTCTATCAGCTAACAAACCTAGGAGACGCTTTCTCTACTATTTTTCAATGATACATCACAGTTTGTAAGTATTTAATGTTAACATTATGGAAGTTAATATCAGTGTTAACTTCGTACGCCGTTAGTGTTAAACCCATTAAGTATTAAGTTTAAAATTAAAGATGGTTAACATCAGTGTTAAACTAATTAGTGTTTAACTTAGTAAGTATTTAGTTTTACATAAAACGTTAGTTAATATCGGTGTTAAATTTAGTACATCGTTAATTAGTCGTATAGTTAGTACGGATTTAATATTAATTCCGAGCCAACTAACATCAGTTTTAACTTTAGTAAATCGCTCCAAATACTTTCTCCCACCTGAGGCTATTCTCTATCCTTACAAATCTAATATCATACCTTGTATAGAGAATTGTTATTCGGGCTGATTAATATATGTTCAATTTGAGGGTTCTTTATAAGGTTAAGAAGCGTTTCTATAATTTGGTTAACACAACCCTTGTCTTCTTCCCTCCACTTTCTCTTTGTCACAGACGTCCTGTTTCTAGTCTCAGCCATTTCTATAAGTATTTTTTTACTTCTATCTATCCCGAACAAGGAACATTGGCACTGAGACGTAAGAGGCCACTGTGAATTAGGGGCCAGATTTATAGTGACATCCTAAGCGGGGAGTTGTGCAGCAGGATTTTTGTTCATATTACATTTAAATTTCTGTATGTTGGTAAATACTAGAAAACAGGGAGCAGATAGGGAATTCCAAAGGCAAGCGGTTCGAGAAAAAAACCTATTATAGTAGAAAGTATTCCAACATCTGGAGATCTATAAACTTAAAAGGGTGAGATTTTTCTGATTGTCGAATTAATCGGGAATATTTACTTTGATGATGTGAAGTAAGTTCGTCAGAACAAATTCAATATAAGTACTTGTAAATCACGCACGGGGATGCAATATTGCGGCGATGAGACAGAGGATGACCCTTGGTAGACAGTATAGAACTTATTAGATTAGAAACTCTTTTTAGACACTGTCTAAAAGGGGGTGTCTAGTGGTTGGTGCACCAGCACAGATATGGCAACAATACTCCATACATGGTCAAATGATGGTTTTAAAGAGATATAGGATGATGGCATGTGTGATCAGTTTTCTAGTCCGGTAGAAGGGCCCCACCGTCTTCGACGCAGATTCAGCAGTATCTCACTGTATTTATTAAAAATTATGTTACCTCTGAATATTAGGCCGATGAATTTGAATTTTGGACTCTTGGGAAGGGTGTTATCAGCCATGGCGATCGGTGATTAAGAAAGGTTTCTTATAATTATTAAAGGAAATGAGCTTTGTTTTGGTAGCATTAAATGTAACCATCCATTTATTGCCCTATTCCACTACAGACTGGGGTAATTTTTCTAAGGGTTCGGCAATTGCCTTGCAGATGTTTGCGTTCGATGTGCCTTTATGTCGTGTAAGGAATAGAGCGTAGTGTAATCATCCACGTTGGGCGCAGTCGTATCAGGGAGGTCGTTTATGAAAATTAGTAATAATACAAGTAATATAATCGACCCCTGGGGCAAACGAGCATTAATGTCATGTTGTTTGGATGCCTGGCCATCGAAGACGTCCTGAATCTTTCTTTTAGTTAAGGTTATATTAAATATATAGTCAAGTAATACCGAATTAATTGATTTTCTTGAGAAACCCTTCATGCCAGACCTAGTCGAAGGATTTGGATATATCAAGAGCTTCCGCCATAGTCCCACTTGCTTTATCCAATGTATGATATATGCGATCAGAGATAACCGTTAGGATATCTGCAGTAGAACTGTCTAAATCGATACTATTGGTCAGAGAGAAGTTAGCATTTTCAAGGTGGCGGATTATAGGCTGATTGTTGCACCACAGATGCAGTTTCCCAACTATCAGTTAAGCAACATTCGGCACTTGAAGCGTTATAGAGTTTAGAGTGGGCGGGGGCGGGGGGCAGTTCAGCAGAACATTTTTATTATAATAACAGGAATAATATCAGGTCAATATGCTTTGGATGGGTCAAGGTTTTTTATGATATTTAAAACATGGGAAAATGTTATGATCACATCATCAAGTCTGGCTTCTCACGTAGTGAGAAATATGGGAGGGATTTGTTTGTGGAATGTAGTGTGAAGTTTAAGGTGAAATGCTAAGGAAGAATGGAATGTGTTCCTCAGAATTGCCCGGTTTATTCCCTGCTTCCTTTGTTTCAGCTCGTTTGACTCGTTAATCTTGTGGTCTTCATCAATTCGCCATTCAACTACCTCGTTATAACTTCTTCTTTATTCCAGTAGATTATCTGAAAGCACTGTAGGTCTGTGGAACTCTCTTTCTGCTGACTGTTTTCCTTCTACTTATAACCTTGGCCTTTTCAAGCCGAAAGTCAACAGGCATTAATTGTATTTCCATTAATCATGTTTCGTTTATTTTCGCTCCTTACATCAAGGAGCTTTATGTCTTGTCTGGAGCGACTTTCATACAAAAAGTTGTTTATGTTTAAGTAGAGCAAATTAGCATCAATTTAGATTATGTTCTTCAATAATGTTAGCTTGACGGAAGTTAAGATAAATGTAAAAATAAAAACGAAATAATCAAAGCAATAGAATACATAAATGTGTTACTCACTTCTCTCTGCCTTTCGCTTGGTATGATATCTAGAAGCAGGTATAAATGTATATTTTTTTTGGGGGGGGGCGGGTGCTGGTGGAATTGTTGAAGATTGGTTTCCTTCATCTTCGTCAGTCAACAGCGAATAAAATATTTTTTTCAACTACCTACATCGACGAACAAATTTCGAGTTCGTTAAACAGTTGAACTCATGCAGCAATTTTAAACCAACATACGTGTTTAAAACAGCACCCGACTGGTGTTTACGTACGCGTTTTATAAAGATTCTTAAGAAAAATAGTATGAGCCGATACAACATTGATTTCATGTCACTATTGACTTGCGAAATATATATATATATTTATAGATGCTTCTAACTGTCCAACCAAGAGCTGGAGAGATACACATCAACAAAACAGTGAGTCACATATTTATATATGCTATAGTGTAATTTTATATTATTGTATGCCGATTCCACATATTTATTAAGCATACATGGATCTCTTACGATAGAATGATTATATATATATATATATATATATATATATATATATATACTAGCAGAACCCGTGACCCAGCGTTTTCCGGGAAAAACTGATGAACACAAGAATCTCTTGCTCCTATCCCTCAAGCCGATATAAGTTATATTATAAAATAGCTCAATGTAAAGCACATACATACTTTCGGGTGTGTTTTACTTAAGTCATAAATTTATAAATAATAATAGGCTACGAGACTAGGTTCTGTTTTAGAAATTTTGTATTAGAATGATATTATTGAGATTATTGTTATTGACATCATCAACATCATTACTATTATTATTAGCAGTAGTAGTAGTAGTAGTAGTAGTAGTAGTAGTAGTTGTGCCAGTCTTATGACAATAAAAATTAAAAATAATAAATAAAGATAAAATCATTCAAGATAGCCTCATAAAGTGATTATAAATGTGCATTTACATTATTGGGCAAAAGCAGAGTAAAAATATGTGTTGTACGTGAACGGTTCGTACTCTTAAGCTGACAAGTATTTAGTACGTTTAGTATTAGCAGTAGTAGTTTTAGTAGTATTAGTAGTATTGTGTCCCACCTCCATTTCATTATAGATCCAGCATGTTAAAATATGTTCACAATAAATGTGCAATCTTCTCGCACAGAACCTAGTTTAGAAGTTAGCAATAGACGTTTATATTAAAAAAATATATAATTCATTCTTTCTAGCTGTATTTAAACGTTTACGAAGTAACGTTCTTCAGTATATCTGTTACTATTCCTTAGCTGGGTTTCTTCAGTTTAATATCGGATAAAGAGTAAAAAGATGAGGCCATTGACAGATACCAGAAAGAATGAATCCGTTCTATCGCTTTTCGCTTCCTGGCGTTTAATTTCTACGTTTATAAACAAAGAACACACACGCTTAACGTTATTGTATCTCATTACATGTTACTTATCGGCATTATTTGATATGTCTCCTCACATATTACTCATCCTTAAAATCGACTGTTTTTACTTCAACGCACTTGATTCCTCTAATACATCCGACGAATCAATGGATCTAGTACAAAGACATTCGATATTTGACACAATAAGTGACAAATAGACGGACAGACAGACAAAAATGCTCAATTATAATATAATTTAGAAACTTATACATGCGCGTGGGTTGTTGGATATGAGCATGTGTGAACGTGTTTTACTAAAGGTCCTAATTATCCTTGATACAGAAGAGGGATCAGCCATGCAAAATTAATGATGCCATTCTTAACTGACAAAAACCAGTGTCACAAATAAAGAATCTAGAAGGCGACAGAAAGTAAACCTCGCACCCTCTCACTTTTTTTCTCTTTCCTTATTCTCTATCTACCTGATCTCTCTCTTCTTCTTCTTCTTCTTCTTCTTCTTCTTCTTCTTCTTCTTCTTCTTTTTTCTCTCTCTTCCTCTCTCTCCTCTCCTCTCTCTCTCTTTCTCTCTCTCTTTATGCGCATCATAAACCGAAACAACTTCCTTGTCAAATGTCTCTTCTTTTGTGTGCAGCTTCATTACATATGCAGCCTGACAATTTAGGCGAATTTAATCATGAAAAGGACGCTTTCTTATTTACATATTACTATAACTACCTAAAGTAAACGTCTACGTCGCGGGGCTGAATTCTTCTTGAACTTCAACGAAAGGTCATGAAAGATTTTAACCAGTATAAACATGTTTTTCAAAATCCCCAATATACCTGATGTGTGCGTCACTAACAAAGATGAAGTGTATTATTTGTTCAGTTTGGTTGTTTAAGACTTATTTATTTTACTATCAAATTTAACAGTAAGATATGTTCACAAATTTTATATTATGAATCAATTATTCATTAAATTAAAAAAAATAGGTATTCCTTGTGTACAGTTTATGTAGGTTCGATTGGACACTCGGGAATTTTTCTTAATATTTCAGTTGTTTCCATCAGCGGCGTGTTTTGTGTGATGCCATCTTCCATTTGATTCCAATCTCTCCTAGTCTTTTTCACATGACTTTCGGAACTGTTCCTAGTGCTCTTACAATTATTGATAGTACTGTAGTTTTCTTCATGTTACATATTCTTTTCAGCCCTTTGGCAAGCCCCATTTATTTGCTTAGTGTGTCTGTCCTTTGATCTTCACACGGTGAGCTGCGGGAACGCCAAATTATTACTATTATTAGTAGTAGTAGTATTGCTAGTATATCACTACTGTCTAAATAGAAGAAGGTAACCCATGGGAGGATAGTATCATGAGCAAAGAACATATACTACATTAACACACCAAATGGAAAGGGGTGATATTTGGGAGGGTAGTATCATGACGAACGAGCATATACTACACTACCCCCCAAAGGATGAGGTACTCACTGTGGAGGATGGTTTCATGAAAAACGAGCATCTACTGCACTACAGCCCAAAGGAGGATGGACTCATGAAAAGAGAACAGATACTACACTACATCCACAGAAGATAATGCATGGGAGGATTGTATTATGACAATATTACATGTATAAAACCTCCCCTTCTACCGAATTGATTATTTAAAGATAGTACATTAGTATGAATTAGTATATAAATCTGAATTAAGCATAAACAATAATAGCATAGTACGTTTAAAGAAGTAATAGTATAGTGTCGGTTTCAGACAAACACATACAAAAACTCCATTAGTAAACAAACGGGTTTTCCAGGGAGACATACATAAACAGAGGCTGAAGAGAGTCCGGTAAAGAGACCTATTATAGGATTTGAAACTGACGGTACCGATGTTTTTCTGACCTGCTTTAATAAATATATTAAAAAAATACTACGCTCTTATTTTTTAATTTTCTTGGATTAAAAATTTAAAAACCAAATATGATGCAATTTTAAGATGAATAAAATAATATTTTTTTTAGGTTTCGATGAATACATCATTTTCAGAGTAAACCTTTTTGCTCTCCTTTATTTTGTTACTATAAACCCCAGGGCTCGGCAGATCAACCGTATAGTCAGAACATTACGTCAATTTGTTAAAGACAAAGTGAAATAATTTACAGTGAAATAAAGTTCGGTCGATGTGTTGAGCTCGTTTGGCGCCTTTTGAATAAAGAAATAGATCACATCTTTGAAGCATTCATATATATATATATATATATATATATATATATATATATATATATATATAGGAAATAATGGAATAATGGAAAAAAGTAAAGTTACTTACTTTACAAATGTATTAGCAGGTGTTTAAACAAGGAATATATTAAAATTACCTTTAATCGATGGATTTTCAAAGAATTACTATGCTCAGGAGGGAAAATCCAATAAATTACTAATCATTGGTAAGTATTAATTGTAAAATTTTTAACAAAGTTTTAAGATATGCTTAAAGCTAAAAAAAAAGTCAAAAAAAAATTGAGTTCTTTCATATTTTATTGGGTTTTCTAAGTCATGTCTTGGATACTTTTATCTACTTGATGGCATTTTGCTCTTCCAATCATACTATATATATGTCAACCTTCTTTTCAGACGGTTCCAAGTGCTCCAATCCGAATAAGTATAATTGTCACTTTTGATTCCGAACGCCCGGCCCTGATATCTATCCACTTTCTCTTCGTCCTGATAATGGCATGATATGTCAATTAGTGCCCACTCCTGTTTATCTGGCTGCACTAGAGTTAGACATCGGGCCGATTGTGCCGCAGTTTCTTATCTCTGTAGATAGTCATGGGATGATAGTCATTCCACTTGTCGGTACATTCTACTTTACATTTGGAGATTTCGCACTAGTTAAAAGTGATTTATCGCTGATAATAAGTGGTTGCTTTCACTGGAGTCTGAGTAACAGCAAGTCTCCTCAGATTTCCAACATTCTCCATTCTATTCTATTCTATTGTTTTATATACTAACTAGCAAATATATGCTCCATTCGCTCGCATATTTTCGCTAGGTTGGAAAAATTTTATAATTCTTAAAAAACTACATACAATACATAGTTAAAACAAAATAAATTATTTTGGACTATTAGAATAATTTCCAACGCTATTGATAATGTTTACGAATATATTTATTTATTTTCTTTATTATCGCTTATGTTTGAATTAATGTTTTTAAACATGAAGTAAATCATAAATCTTTGACGTCACGCCAAAGCTATACTTAATTTGTAAAGGTAATGTTTTAAGCTCTTTTCATAAGAAGGTCCAAACAGCTCAGTTGGTAGAAACTCAGACTAAAGATCTTAAGGTGTCGGTTTCGATTTCCGGTCAATGTTGGCAATTTATTATTTAGTAATAATGCAATTGTCTCCATTTTTAAAAGTAGAGAAGATCTCTGATATTTCAGAATGAGACACATTCCGCAATGTATTTATTATGTTTACAAAAATTGTGACAGACGGAAAAAATATCTATTTATATAAGATGAGTCACCATTTATCAAGGTAAAATCCCAACCTAAAGATAGGGATAAATGGAATTATTAGTTTGATTACGAACAATACTATGAGAGGATTCAAAACGATGGGTGAAATGGGCAGAATTTTATTTTGCAACCCACTTGATGTACTCGTTCCATCCGTTAGTAATTTATCGCAGAGGCTGACTTGTAGTTTCCCTGGAATCTATGGGACAATTGGTTCTACATATATCCCAGTGCTCACCGTTTTCTTTAATTCGAGGTATGGTTGATATCAATCTTCTCATCCTCCCATAGCTTACAACCCACTGCAGTTTTTATTAGGGAGGGGAAGGGGCTATCTTACATGTAGTCAAACTTTATCGAAGTAGTCTTACCTCTCTTGAACAAATCTTCTTTCCAAGAACATCCCATCGGTAGAAGACATTGCCACGGGACTGCTTCCCTGCTGACTACAACACACGGCTCTTCAATTCAAGTGACAACAAATATTTGTTGAGATGTGCTCTTAATTAATAAAATTCTACTCATAACACTAACGTTTGCAATCCTCTCGTGATATTGCCCTTCATCCAACTGATACTCTCATGAATCATTATTCTTGAGTAGCTTTTTGCCTTTGTGATGGTGACTTGTTAGTATTTAACTAACTAGTCTTCATATACTCCGAGATGTGTTTAACCTCAGTTCCATAGGTATTTTATTCCAACTTAAATGTGCTTAGTCATTATAATTTCATCAGTTCGGTGATTTATATTGATGTAAATCCTTTGTCTAATTTGAATTCATTTTTGCTTTTTCACCAATCGTATATTTTTCAGAATTGTTCCTAGTGCTCATACGATTGTTGGTATTACCACAGTTCCCATGTAGCATGCCCCCCTCAGTTATTGAATAGTTCTATACATTTACTTTTTTTCCTTTCTTCTTTAGTTGCACCCTCTTTGTTAACAATTACCCTTCCTCTTTTTTAGCTTCGATAAGTTTGTTTGCATTTCAGAGTAGCATGCTATTGTACGCTCCTTTTTCGATATTGGCTCTATTTAACGTTTGTACTATTTGTTAGTATTTTCACTATGTACTCATTTAAACAACCCCCCGTAGATTATCTTCGAAATTACATCATGTAAATTTGATATTACTTTTTAGGGCAGCTTACTGCATTCACTTATGATGTTGTTTCCCGTTTCTTCCCTGCATTTGCTGGTTTGCTAAAAAAAAATTTATATTGGCTTTCATGTAGTCAGTTATGATCGCATTTTTCTACGGCTATTTCAATGTTTCCTATACAACATTTCTTTGAACCGTTTTACAACTACTCCGTTTTTCTCGCTTTTTGTTTTTCGTTTCAAAGTTCTCTCTCGTGTTCGTCTTGATGTAAAAATTATCATTATTATTATTTCCTCACTAGAAGTTGTCACACGACTTATTACCGGTGATCGCTCACTGACCAAGACAGGTAGTGTTCCCTGGAGTACGAATGACAATAAATCCCTTCAGATCTCTAGTGCTACCCGCTTATTTTAATCACCGTCGAAAAAAAAACATGACGTTCTTGCAACAGTCGTGTCCCATCCAATTCTTTTTTTATAACAGTCTTTGGTTTACTTTGTAATTTTCGTGACAATAAGGCTCCTAAGTATTTCTGGTACCATTGTGAAGGTCTGGATGGTGCCTTCTCTCTTCTCAACCTCTCAATTGTCCTAAATGATTAACCACTATTTCCTGTTTTACCAGCTGATGAGGCTGATGCCACCGCACTTTTTTGTTGGGAGGTTGAACAGGTCTCAGATGATGTTATTTTTCTTTCTTATATGAACTGGCAGTTTTAGGTTATGTGCATTTGTGCAATGTCCTCTATAGTAGTAGTAGTAGTAGTAGTAGTAGTAGTAGTAGTAGTAGTAGTAGTAAATTAATAAATCAAAAACAATGTATTATAAATTCTACTAGCAAAGTGTCAACCAGAGACTTTAGCCAAAATGATTTGCTACTGCATTTTATGACTGACTCCATTGACAATCGTCTCCATTACGAGTATCCATTGCGACTTTCCAGATGTTCTTCATACAACTACTAACATTTTCATTGCATATTTATCGATTTCCTTATTATAAGGATCAAGTGACGTATAGTCTTCATGGAACACATTTTGTGTTATTTATATTTTAATGTTCTATGTCACTTTCGGGATATATTGCCATAATTATTATGTACTAACTAGGAGTTCTCACGCAGGTCATCATGAGTGATTCCTCACTAATAATAACCGGTGTAGTTTCCTGGTGTCTGAGTGACAACAAGTCTCCCCAAATTTTTAGTAGTCTCCATTTCTATTGGTAACACTTACAAATTACTTTGCGCTATTGCAACAGCCTCTTGCCATTTATTTATTGCTGGCAAATATCATTGGTTTTCTCGGGGATTTAGGTAGCAATAAGCCCTCCAAAGGTCCCAGTACGCTCCGCAGCTTTGCAGTTGCGGTCTGGTTAATGTTCTTCCTTCTAGGTCTGTCCATCCTTCTTGACTCTTCAAAACTATTTTGTGTAGTATACGTATTATTATTATTCTAATTATTCATATTATTCTAATTATTCATATTATTCTAATTATTATTATTATTATTATTATTATTATTATTATTATTATTATTATTATTATTATTATTATTTAATCGCTAGTAGTTTTCACAAAAATTATTCTCTGTGATTTCTCAAGAGAAATAACAAGTGGTGTACCCTGGAGTCTGAGTGATAGCAACTCTCTCCAGATTTTCTTAATATTATTTTTTTTCTTTCAGTTCTCTTGCAAGTTCCATGTATTTGCTTTGTTTTTTCTGTCTCATAACTATATATATATATATATATATATATATATATATATATATATATATATATATATATATAAGTGTGTGTGTGTGTGTGTGCGTGTGTATGTGTGTGTGCGTGTGTGTACTCCTATTGGCAGGTTGGATCCCTTGGAAGTTTTACCTGCTTGATTGTTTTTGTTTTTTCTCCACGAACTCTGTGATGAATGTTACAATTTATATATGCTTTTTATTTAAGTCTATAATGAACAGCGGATGAATGCGTTTAATGCCTGCATTTTATTCGTTAGGAAACAATTTTAAGACAATCAGCAATTATGCCATGCAAAAATAAAAATAAGATAAATGATTTTATTAAAGACTGAAGCTTTTGGTCATTTGAATATAAAAAAAATCTCCTTCTTTCTCTCTCTCTCATATGTATATATATATATATATATATATATAACAATTATTTAATTAAAAACGATATGGTACATATTCTAGAGACGTACTGCGATTGCATCGAGATAGACTGACTGTCTATCGTTTAAAAGGCCGTTATAGTTCCTTTAAATCATCGGCGACTTACGAAACGAAAATACCACGAGGAATGTGTTGTTTTCATTCTATGAGTCGTATATGATTGTAATAGACTACAACGGCCTTTTAAAGAATAAAAGACCAGTCCATCTTGATGAAACCGCGGTATGTCTCTGAAATATGTAACATATAGTTTTCAAATAAATAATTTGTATTTTACCTCTCACTTTTTGCGATTCTAACATTTTATTAATTTCTTTTCAACATACCCTGATGTACTATATATATATATATATATATATATATATATATATATATATATATATATATATATATATATATTACTTAATGCAGTCACAAAAAGGGGTTGCTCCATAGCACTGATCGAAACGCGTAGCGAAGTTATGTTCGTATAAATAAAATGATTTATACCTAATATATATAAATATATATATAAATATATATATATATGTGTGTGGGGGGTATAAATATATATATATATATATATATATATATATATATATATATATATATATTAAGCTTGGAAAGAAAATAACAACAAAACCAACATTCCTTGTTATGTTAATAAGGCTGTATTAATCAAGTTATATAAAATGTAGTTAACGTTAACATGGAAATTGTATCTCACGAACATACCAGCCCTAACCTATGTGAAAGAACATTTTATCCCAGACCCTTCAATATGAAACAGGCACAATACAAATCGGGCACAATAGACCTTTCCCTCCGTTCCTTATCGGATTGGAATCTCGTGAATCCATGTAGTCGTTCCGTCTGGAACGGAAATGAGCAGGTCACCACTTAGCAATAAATCGTTTCTCAATTTTGACCTACTGAATGTTCTCAAATTATCCGACCACTATATATATATATATATATATATATATATATATATATATATATATATATGTGTGTATGTGTGTGTGTGTGTGTATATATATACGCACGCGATTTTGAAATACAAAGTAGAAAAAGTGAAATTAATTTCCGTTGTTGAATGAAGAGCCAAGAGAAGTAAGCCATTAATAACTTTTTATATAGTAATTTTAAAAGATTATTTCGTCACGCTTTCTCATGTCAAACTATGAATAAGATATTCGGTTTTTAATGAGGCGTTTGGTGAGAGTTGCTTTAACATTCATTATCCTCGTTATTCTCAAATCTGATGCGAATCTCACATATACTCTACAAAATCCGTGGCTATTAAGTACCATTTAAATTCGTTGGATCTTGTAATTGAAACAAATTACATTTTAATTATGACATGCGACTAAAGTTAGGGAGCAAAATAAATTTTCTGTTTGGCATTTAACCTTTAAATCTATTAATATTTGATATTTCTGAGATAAGATATTGAAATTAACATTGTTTACATGTTTCATACAGTTTTCCTTTCATGTGATTGTATTGTTTCTGGTATATATGCTTTATCTATTAATATTCATATTTAAGACACAGTTTAGGTAATACCACAAAAATATTACATTCTGAAACAAATTTTTAAAAATACAAAATACTCGAAGCTATCTTTTTTTAAAAGCCAGCACCGTACAATAAATAGCATTACATATAAAACAAATATTTTTTTAATTTTTAACATGATACAATTTTTCCCGGAATTTAACTTGTTTATATACTTCTGGAACAACACTGGTTCTTTCTTTTAATGCCTAACTCACTTTATGTGCGCGTCGAGGGCTGCTTTTGAAATTCTCGTCTTTTCTCCAACTTTTTGTTCACTTACCTTTGTCAACTGAAAAATATTCAACAATGAATCGAAAACATTAGTGACATATATGGAGCATACATTATTACTTTGGTTTTGACGCAAACAAAATTATTATATTTTTTTAAATAAAATAGGTATAATTAAACAGAAGAATTCTGCTATGCTTTACAATGTTTACTTAAGTGAAAGAATGCTACCTAAATACACACACTATATATATATATATATATATATATATATATAGGCAGCATCTTCTCTTGCAAGCAAGTATTGTTGAATATAAGAGACAACTCATGTCTAGATATCCTTTGGTAGATCCTTTCAATAGTCCGAATTAGAATCTTAGTTATGGGCTATACCTGATTAACCTCATTCCTCCGAAGATGGACCTAGATGGGTCCGAAAGTACTTGGGAGACAAATCCAAACTATGGCAAATTCATCAGCCAATTCTCCTCCGAAACTAAGATCCTAATCCGGACTATTGAAAGGATCTACCAAAGGATATCTAGACATGAGTTGTCTCTTATATTCAACAATATATATATATATATATATATATATATATATATATATATATATATATATATATGTGTGTGTGTGTGTGTGTGTGTGTGTGTGTGTGTGTGTGTGTTGTTGTTGTTGTTGTAACAATTCTGCTATTTGAAAAAAAATGTTTTTTTCTGTTTTATTCGTTGTTGAAACAATTTCTTTTTATGGAAATCGCTCCAAATAAGACATGACGCTACATCAAGTAGCTAACAAGAACAAATATAATTATCGCAAAGACAAGAGATGCCAATTGGGCTTAGTTTTTGAAACGACCAAGGTTATAGGTAGGAGGAAACCAGTCAGCAGGGAGAGAGTTTCACAAGCCTGTGGTTCTTGAAAAGAAATTACTGGGATAGGAAGATGTATTGCAATGAGGTATCACACCAGCGAATTGATGGAGACCACTAGACCAACGAGTGAAACGAGCTGGAACAAAAGAAGCGGGGAATAGATTACATAATTCTAAAGAACACATGTCATAATAGTATTTATAGAAAAGACTGAGACTAGCAACATTCGAAGATAGTAATAAAGAAGCTTTGGCTGAGAGTAGGAATACTAAAATGCTATGGGTTATTAGAGGCATTGTGGAACCTGATATTATTATATTTTTGAAAGCCATAACAATGCATTTTATAAAAATAAAATTCGATAATAAGATTTAAGTTGTTATTATCAGATGGTTAAAAATATTTCGACGTAATATGTATTTTTTGAAATAAATTGAGGACAGATTCATTTTTGGTACATTTATCCGTATTTTGATTCGGCATTAAATAACCTTAAATGGCTTGATATGCCGTAAAATAGAAATAAATTCAGCTAGGTCGCTCTTAATTAAGAATTAAAAAATAACTAAACATGACACATTTTACGAAAATATGTAAATTGTAAATTGCATACAAGGAACAAAATAAATTCCTCATATCGTCTGATAGAGTTCAATAAGTCCCCGACATTATCCGTTTAAACGATTTTGTTTTCAATGTATACGCAATATAACAATACATTTTGAGCCTAAAAATAAGATTTAACTGAAAACAAAGTTAATTTTCCTCTAAAGACCTCATGTTCTGATCTCTGTAATCTGATACGGCATTCAGTGAGTTGAGCCGGCTCCAAGTTAATTTGTTCATTGGAGTGTCGTTGGGTGATGTCAGAGTTCGCGAAAATTGTCTCCATCTATATTCGTAAGTCGTTATACTCTTTTTAATGAGAGTAGCTGCAGAAAAGGCATGAAACCACTTGGTGTTAGAAGTTAATTATAATAATAAAAAAGGGAAAAGGCGGTAGAATCACTTCAAGTCTAACCAAGTCTGAAAGAAACCACACCACTTGCGTTCAATCCCCTGGATCCCAAACAGGCTACCCAAAACGTAAGCCCTTCAAGAGCCTAATAGAGAAGAAACGAGTGACAAGGCTGGCTGACAAATAGTCTACCACTAAAAAGTATACGTAACTGATTGACGGTTGAAACACCCTGAAACTCTTACAATAATCAAGTGGAGCGACATATAGCTGCTGGTATTTCCCATCTAGTACTGACTTGGCTCAGCGTAGCTTAACTTCGATTATGTAACGCGAATCAGTATTTCAACGTGATTATAGCCAGAGGAGTTGATATGTATTAGTTTATACTCTAATGCCAACTGCACTTTGATCTACATGTCGCATTACATGATGCTACATCAACGTATGTAATCATTGTAAGCTGAGGTTTGGAATTTTGCTTCTTTTACGGACTTTGTGGACACAAAAGAGACTTGGCTAGTCTTCTCTCTGTTCTTGGCCTTTTGGCTAAGATCAAAGTGTAGTATCTGTTCCGATAGATACTGCACCCCATAGACTGGTATTGTCTTGGCCTTCGGGGCTTGATTTACACCGGTCTATGGGTCTGTCCTGTGCAGTTCTAGGAGGTCCACCCTCCCAGGCTTCGCCTCCCCTCTTTGGGGAGGAGTAAGTTTGTTGCTTACTGCCTGAGGCGCCCCTAACGGGAATGCCGACGGGGCTGCCCAGGCAATTTTTAAACCCCACTTTCCCGACCCGACCTTGGGTCACATCTTACTTGTGGGAGTAAGATAAAAACTGGCCTTGTGCCTAACTGCTGGAGAGGAGTAAATCAATACTCTATCGTTATTTCTATAGAAGGTTCCTGACTAAGCTCTAACCTCTGGTTTCACTCTATAAAACATTCACAGCAAGACCTCATCCTCTACAACCACTACAGACATGTCCTTTCTTTCTTTCTCCGTGTTCATAAACCCAAACGGAATTCCCATGAACATCCCATCTGTGGAACACATTGGCACGGGACTAATCGGCAAGAGCGGAGGCGCCTTTCATCTGTTCAGGCGTTTTAAACAATATTTTACATGACTAATTGGACCGTCAGATGAATTTGCAAATATGAAGAATCGCTTATTGCTCGTTCCTTGAATCAGAGCCCTGTGTTTAAAGTGATACTCGAACAATGCTACCACGGACAGCAGATTAGTCCTATTTTCTTAATTGCTTTTTATTTGTTACTATAAGCAATGCTCAAGTACGGTGATGTATGCTTGACATGAGGTTTAGGTGTGCATCAGATGAGGAAAGCAGGAGAAGCAGACATATACACAGACAGTTTTCGTCGTTTATATATATATATATATGTATATTAGTTTTAAACAATAAACTAAAATGATAGTTTTTTTGGTAAGGTGTGATGTGTGTTCGTACACTCAGGGCAATAAAATCATTGCAACGTATTTTAAAATAAGATTAAAAAATCTACAGAAAAACAAATATTTGACCAGAGGCATTGAAATCTTAACGATTGTCATTCATTTTCTAATTAATATATTTATAAGGACTTAATCAAATTAGAGTTTTTTTGTTGCGAAATTTGTTACGGTAATGGAAAAAAATCAATAATTTCTGTTATTGTCTAAAATTTAATTTAGTGTTAAAATTGGAAATTGTGCTCGCAGGTAATTTGTTGATAGCTTTTTTTTTTAATTTCGTTGTCACAAGCAATGACGACTATTGAATTTGTTTGTTTATAACGTTTTTGTGTGATAAACAATCACTCAGCTAATAAACATA
>OY744535.1:57594798-57647298 GCA_963556195.1 Sepiola atlantica | reverse complement strand
ATCTTTCAATAGTGTGGTGAATAATGGGCAATCTACAATTCCCACGCTTTCAAAAAAAAATGATGTCGTTTGAACGGCAACTTAAAAGTCTGAACTACTTGCTCAGCGTTTCGAATTAGACTACACTTTGGACTCAGCAAACAACCCCCTCTCTAAATTCTCATTTCGGACCGAAGCCACACTTGATGACCTGGTCATCACCCCATCTCATGGCAGGGATATTATAAAAAAATCTTGACACCTCCAAAGCATGTGGGCCCGATCTTATACCAGTAATAGTAATAATGAAATGCTCTGCTGAACTGACCCTTCTCCTTTCCAAACTCTACAACAAATGCCTCGCCGAATCTTGCTTCCCTGATAGCTAGAAAATTGCCTCTGTTGTACTAATCTTTAAAAATTCTGTAGGAAATATTTGAATCCTTTATTAATCTAGAGATTGTCCGGCACCGCGTTAATTCTAAACTTCTCTCTGACCATTAGTTAGGATTTAGGCAACCACGGTCTACTGCGGATATCCGAACAGTCATCTCTAAACGTATATACCATACACTGGACAAGGAATGTGAAGCTAGGGCGGTAGCGCTTGATATATTCAAAGCCTTTGACAAGGTCTGGCATAAAGGTCTTAAAAATTAATTCATATGATATTACTGGACGAATATTTAATATAATAAGATCCTTCCTAACCAAAAGAATGATCCATGTTGTCCTCTATAGCGGTTCACCCAAAAATATGACATAAATGTTAGAGTACCCAAGGGATCGATCATTAGGTTTTTATTGTTCCTTATTTTCATAAACGACCTACCTGATGACATTGTGTCTGAGATAGGTATATTTGCTGACGACAGCGCGCTCTACTCTCGTCATACGGGTAAAACAGACGCGATCATGTCCGAGGCAATTGCTGAATCTTGTAGTGGAATGAGGGGCATAAATAGATAGTAACATTTAATTCTGCTAAGAAAAGCCCCTTTCCTTCCACAGCTACAAGAAACCTCTTAAACAACTGATTGTCATGGCAAGTCACTCTACCTGAGAGACAAACGTTGAAACTCCTCGGTCTAACATTCATAGGTAATATTAATTGGAACAAATACATTGAAGATATTGCCAAGGCTGCTGCAAGAAAGTGGGTTCCCTCTATCGTGATTGTAAACTTCTAACACCAGACTTATCTCCTTTATCTGTATAATGCCACAATCCGCTCATGCATAGAGTATTGTTGCCACATCTGGGCTGGTGCACCATTCACGAGTCTCTCTCTCTCTCTCTTAGACAAGGTTAAAAAAAGAGAGTCGCTAATCTAATAGGTCAGTCACTGTCCACCAAGCCCCAGCCCTGTCTCATCGCCGCAATACTGCATCCTTGTGCCTGTTTTAAAGTACTTTAATGAATTGTGTTCGGATGAACGTGCTGCTCTGCTCCCCTTTCGATGGAAATACACTAGACCAACCCGACAATCAGCTAAATCCCATCCATTTACTGTGGAGGTCCCAAGATGCCGGAGAGCCTTCTACGCCAATATTTACTTTCCTCGTGCTGCCGACCTTTGGAACTCCCCCTGCTCCCTGTTTCCCCAACTGTTCCGACATGCAGAAATTTAAAACCAATGTGAACAGCTCCTAATTTAGGATGACCCTCCAAAAAAAAAAACTTTCACCCTAATTCTTTAGTAGCCCTTACATCTACAGTGACAGCTTGTCTTGTTTGGGGCGAAATATGTTTAAAAAATCCAGTTTCTGTTGCTTAGTTAATTTTAATCAAACTTTTTTCTCATGTTTTTCAGCTACTTGGCATTTCTGTTGTAGTTTTCCGCATATGTTTTTTCCATAGGTGTCTTGTTTCTGATGGGTCAGGTTGCTTTTATTTTGCGTTTCCCATGCTTACGTTCAGGTAAAACAGGTTTACATTGCTTTGCAAAGTTCTGT
This sequence comes from Sepiola atlantica, assembly GCA_963556195.1. Classification (NCBI taxonomy): domain Eukaryota; kingdom Metazoa; phylum Mollusca; class Cephalopoda; order Sepiida; family Sepiolidae; genus Sepiola; species Sepiola atlantica. The sequence goes on along the minus strand of OY744535.1, from coordinate 57,645,364 downwards.
TTTGTTTTCACTGTTAAGATTTGTGTCTGTATTTTCTTTGCTTGTCTTTTTTTTTGTAGGTTATTTTGCTTTAGTCGTCCATTTTTACTTCTTTCTTGGCATTTCTTCTTCTTCCGTGGATTTCGGATCTTTTAAGCTTCATCACAGCTTTGGATTTTCTTTTAGTTTAATGATTTGCTATTTCAAGCAGGTTTTCCATTCGGTTGTGTTTGTTTGCCGGCATTTTGCTACAACATATTGCCTCGTGATTACAGATGTTGACCTAACATAAAGCAGGTCTTTTATGGTTTGGTTTTTTTTTACAAAAAAATCACCACTCATCAAGGCCCTGTGATATTCTCCATTGGGTTGTATGAGAGGAGTCTGTCAACCTCTCCCGTTTTTTATTTTAATTTCTTTCAGGTTTACTTTCTTAAGGATGGTTGTTCCGTTTCGTCCTTTTACATAATTTCTTTGATGCGTTTAACTACTGCTACTTCGGCCTCAATAAGTCTATTTTCAAATCTTCTATTGTGTCCGGTCTCTACCTGTAAATTTTCAGGTGGGGTTATTCCTGTTCTGCTTTACTTGGCTTTCCGCTTTTATTCATGTTTATTATTATTTGTACTCACACAGGTCATCGTCAGTGATTGCTCACCGACAACAACCGGTGGTGTTCCCTTGAGTCTGACTGACAACAAGCCTCACCAGATTTCAAGTACTCTCCACCTCCTTTCGATAACTACCGCAAATAACCTTGCGGTATTGGCACAGCCGCTTACCCTTGATTTATCGCTGGTTAGGACCATTGGTCTTCTCTGTGATTTGGGTGGCAATAAGCCTCCCCAAGGCCCCAGCATTCTCCGTACTATTCTAGTCGAAGTCTGGTTTGTGCTTTCACTCCTCGGTTTTCTCAACCTCCTTGACTCTCTACAAATATTGTGTGTGGTGTCAGCATAGGTTGCGCTATTTTTGGTGGGGGGGAGGCTTATGTTTTTTGCAATTTCTGTTCATTGGTTCATTTTTGTGTGGTGTCAGCTGAAGCCGATGTAATTTATTTGGGCGGGGGGGGGGCAGTTTATAATGTGATGTTTCTTGCAGCTTCTGTTTCTTGCTTCGTAATGTGCTGTTCTTCATGTGGTTTTGTTTTCTTCCTGTTGTAAAATCCGTGTGACTGGTTACCATTCATAGCTTATGCTGGGTGGTTTCCGCATTCGAGGATTTTCCTTAAGATTGCAGCTGTTTTTATCATTACCGTCATTTGTATGGTCTCAGTGATCCCTTTGATTCCAATTTCTTCCAGTCTTTTCTCCAGGTTTTTGGGGACTGTTTTTAGTCCTCCTACGATTATTAGTATTATACTGATGTTCTTCATGTTTCATATTCATTTTAGTTCTCTGGCAAGTTCCGTGTATTTCCTTCGTTTTTCTGTCTCTTTAATATTCACTCTGTGGTTGCTAGGACGGCGAAGTCTACTATTTGGCAAGATGTGTCCTTCTTGTCGATTATTATAACATCCGGTCTACTGCTTGTATGAGTTTATCCGGTTGTACATCTATATCCAAGAGGATTTTGTGGAGTTTTTTCCAGTACTGTCTCTGGTTTACGTTTGTACTATTTGTCTGCGAATTCGAAATGCGATCTTTGCATAGTTCCAACTGTACTTGCTCCTCACGCAGTCATGTTTGTTCTTGTATTCTTTTTGTGGGGGGGGGTATGCATTTACTTTTTTATATGTTTCGTCTCTTTGTCAACATAGTTTGCATTTACTGAGTTATGTATTTATTCAGCTCTTTTTTGCATCTTCTACACAGTCTTCTTTACTTACCAGTTGTCTTCCCCCTTCGTTTCTTTTCATGTAGAGTCTATCCGTATCATCTTTTTGTTTATTATTATTATTATTATTATTATTATTATTATTATTATTATTATTATTATTATTATTATTATTATAATCAGTTTTCACACAACACATTATCACTGATAGCCCATTGACAATAACCAGTGATTTTTCCTTGGAATGGGAGGGGCAAAAAGTCTCCTCAAATTTGCAGCACTCTCTACTTATCTGCAACTTATTTAGCGCTATCAGCACAGCCATTTACCATTCATGTATTGCTAGTAAGGACCGCTGGTCTTTTGTACTATGATTGTTTACTTACTAGGAGTTCTCACACAGCTCATTATTAGTAAATTCTCACTCAGAATAACCGGTGGTGTTCCCTGGAGTATGAGTGACAGCAAGTCTCAACATATTTCCGGTACTCTCTACCTCTTTCGACAACTATTGAAAATGACTTTGCCTTAACGCAACAGCCGCTTACTATTGATTTCTCACTGGTAAAGACATTTGTTATTGTCTAGGCTGCCGATGCAAATAATTCCCCTCCAAAGTCCCAGTCCTCTCCACGCTCTTCCAGCGGTAATCTGGTTAGTGCTCTCTCTTCTCGGTCTTTCCACCCTCCTTGACCCTTCGCGTCTATTTTGTGTTGTATCAGCCGATGCTGTTTCCATCTTTTTAAGTGGGAGTAGTTTATGAAATTTCTAGCATTTTCGGTTCCTTGGTTTCATACGGTGGTGTTCTTTCCGTGTTTTTATTTTCTTCCTATTGCAACTTCCACGTGACTGGTTAACATTCGTAGTTTATGTGAGTTGGTTTCCGCATTCGAGGATGTTCCTTAAAATTGCAGCTGTGTTAATCATTGACGTCCGTTGTATGGTCTAAGTATTCCCTTTGATGCCAATTTCTCCCAGTCTTATTTCCAGTTTTTTTCAGGATTGCTCCTACAATTATTGGTATTGTATTGACTTTCTTCATACTCCATATCCATTTCAGTTCTCTAGCAAGTTTCGTGCATTTGCTTCGTTCTTCTTTCTCCTTGATCTTCACCCTGTGGTCTGCTGGGACAGCAAAATCTACGATTTGGCAGAACTTTTCCTTCGTGTCAATTATCATTACATCCAGTTTCCTTGCTTGTATGAATTTATCTGTTTGCTCCTCCATATCCTAGAGGATTTTATGATATTTATTTTCCAGTACAATATCTGGCTTATGTTTGTACCATTTGTCCACATGTTGGAAACGCTGTCGTTTGCATAGTTCGCAGTGTACTGCTTTCCTCACACAGTCATGTCTGTTCTTGTATTTTTGTGGAGGGGGGGTCTGCATTCACTTTTTATATGATTTACTGTTTCGTCTCTTTGTCAACATAGTTTGCATTTACTGTTTTCTTGGGTTTTATCTATTTTAGCTTAATGTAGTTTGTCATTATTGCATTTTTCTGTGCCGCCATCAGTAAAAATTATGTTTCTCTGTTCACGTGTCCTTTTCTTAGCCATGCCTAGCTATTTTCGTTTGTCTCTTCTCTTGTCAGTCTTATGAAAGGTCCATGTATTTGTTTTTTTCCCCAATTTTTTTAATTTTCGTTTTGTTTCTCGTTTCGGTGCTTCCTGAGTTGTTCATTGCGACGATGTATCTTGCTGCAGTGAATATGCTTTCTTTATTTAGACTGACGTATTTCTCCAGCTTTTTTTTTTGTGTCTTCAACACAGTCTTCTATACTTACCAGTCATCTCCTTCCCTTCGTTTCTTTTCACGTAGAGTCTGTCCTATCGTTTTTGTGCGTTTTCGTTGTAGTGCGTTGTGCATGGGCATTACTTTTCTAGTGCTCTGGTCAAGGTGTCCGAGTTCTTCATGATTCTGCCCAGGGCATTATTGTTCTTCTTCTTCTTCTTCTTCTTCTTATTATTATTATTATTATTATTATTATTATTATTATTATTATTATTATTATTATTATTATTATTATTATTTTTTGCTACATAATTGCCGCATCAGTCCATACTGGAATTAAAGTGACAACAAGTGCTTTAATGATCAAAGTGTATTTTCAGTATTACAGCAGAGTTTTGTAGTGTTGTTGTCTGTATATTCTTAACTCTCTCTCCAAGGTCACAGTTCTCCCTTCACACTTCCAGATTAGTGCTCTCCCTTCTCGGTCGTTCATTCCACCTTGACTCTTCACGACTATTTCGTGTAATATTCGCCGTGTTTTGTTTTGGGGTGGGGGGGATTATTATTATTATTATTATTATTATTATTATTATTATTATTATTATTATTAAATTAAAAATCATGTTAACATTATGAACGCGATATATTTACCAGACTTTGTTATTAATGAATGATTTTAGAAAATATCTAGATTTCCTCTCCTCTTTCAATTTCTATATTACCTATCAGTTTCCGATTCACGTATAAGAAAAACATACTGTATACAAGAATTGATAATGCCAGAGTTACCTGTGACATTTTACGGCAGCAGACAGGCTTGTCCCCGTGGAAACGACCATGTTTAGATCTCCCACTGCGTCAAAAATTACAAACAAACGCATGCAAATTACCAAGAAACGGAAGGAAATGCCAAATGGCAAACTCTTGATCTAAAGAAATTACTTTCCTCTTCTATTCCTAGCGTTGCATATAATTCCTATTAGCAACGGATCTAACGAGGAACCACATTTGAACAAATTCGATCTGCGCATGCGTGCTAATGGCCAAACGATCCAGGCACGCAACTGCATGATTAGTACATATTATTAGAACTGACGTATTTCTTCTTACAATTATATGTATTATTGAATAGCCGATGCTTATTAGGAGTAAACGCAACGGAAAACGGTATTTAGATCAGGATATCGAACAAGTTACTTAGTTTTTCTTTTCATTTCTATTACTAGTTTTCATCGTTGCCTTTCATATTAAACGGATTTTCGAGTTTGCTTTCAAGACTTGAACCATCTGAAATGATTATACTGGCAAAAAAAATAATTTGTGTAAAAATCTCCCGGCGCTTTATACGCACAAATTTTTAGATATTACTTAAGTACTATTATATACCCTCTGTCAACAGAAACCGAATAAATATGCTCCGTCAGTGTTCGTGCAAATATTCATATAAAAGTATGTATTTTATAACCCCGATCACCCCTAAAAGCAGCAAAATCTCACCTCTTCACTAGTGAGGTCTCCAGATGCAGGAAACTTTTCTACTCTAATAACTTATTTCCTTGAATCGTTGCCTTTGAAATTTCCTCTCTGCTCTTTTTCCCCGACTGTACCATCACGCAGAAATGTCAATGTAATGTGAACAAACATCTCGCTACACAACAACCCCCTTAGGGTGCCCCCTATTAATTTGGTCCCTGATTCACAGCAGCTCCTTATGCCTCAGTGACAATATGCCTTAATTTGAGTCAATAAAAGTAAAAAATAATTAGATTTATTATTATTATTATTATTATTATTATTATTATTATTATTATTATTATTATTATTATTATCATATCTGATGACCTAAGGAAAAAGAAAAGAAAACACCAACTGTTAACTTTTTATTTAGAATAGATAATTTCTTTCTAAATTCATTTCAGACGGCAAGGATTGTTTTATTTGCTTTTTCACTTCCTCTACCTCACTTTAAATGGTTTCGCACTTATTTTAGAAAAATACACGTTTTTTACTCGCTAACATTTGTGTGACCGGACGGATATATTATATTTATTTTAAAATATACAAACGAACACATTGACCTTTATTACAGAGTAGAGGATACATTTAAATCATTTTTTGTCCTAAGAGGTCCAGCATCACAGGCCTTTCATTCTCTTTTTGGGAAGGAGTTGATTTATTGCCAATTGCCTGAGGCGTCCCTACCGGGAAATGCCGACGGTGATGCACGGGCTATTTTTACAGGCGAGCCTGGCTTTTTCTCTCACCTTCTGGTCTTGTTCCACATCTTTCTGGCGTGAGAAGGAAGTAAATAAAGAGCTTAATCTTAATTAGAAAACGTTTTTTTTTTTTCTTGAGAAAATATGGTCGTATTTCGTATATTTACTAGAAAGGGGATAAATAAATAATATATACGTAAATAAAATATAACAGTGGTTGATTCCTTGCCTTTAATGTAGGGGGTGGCTGTTGTCCGTATTTTGGGGCTAGGGGTGAAAACGATCTGCTGTGATACTAATCTTGGGGGCAGCAGATATGTCCTTTAAGGAGGATACAACGACGAATTTAAGGGTAGCCTATATTTTATTGCACAATATAACACTCAAAATAGTGAAACAGCGTGTGTAAAGTATAACGGAACATAAGGAAATGCCAAATGGCAAATAACTTTCATCTTCGTTATCGAACTTTGAACAGAATCCGTATTAGCATCGGATTTGATAAGGAAGCGAGCAAACACATTCGAACAAATTCGATCTGCGCATGCGTGCTAATACTCAAAACGAGGCAGGCACGCAACTGCATAATTAGTAGATATTATTAGAACTGACATATTCTTTCCTCACAATTCTATTTATTATTAAATAGAAGATGCCTATTAGGAGTAAACGGAACGGAAAAGATTATTTCGATCAGAATATTTCTTAGAAGTTACTTAGTTTTCTTTTACTTTCTATTATTAATTTTTCGCGTTGCCTTTCATGTTTCACGTCCATTTTCAAAGTTTGCTTTCAAGACTTGAACTATCTGAAATGATTTTGTTGATAAAAATAAAATATGCGTGACGACGTCATTCTTTGTGAGATTGTCGGTTTCTCTTTACATGCATTAATCTTTAGATATTTATTATTTATTAATTTTAATTATTTTTTATCTATTCCTTTAATCTTGATTGGGAAACTTTTGTTTTTGGAAAAATATAGCCCTGTTTTCTATATTTACTTCAAATGGAATAAATCAATAATGTTCAAGTAGAGTAAAGTACAAAATATGAAGTTTTGCATATTCTTAATGGAGAATTGGGCTGTTCACTTTCTTTCGTGGTTCAGGGGTTAAAAGGTCCTGTCGTGATACTATTCTTGGAGGCGTAGATTTTTATTGCTGCCGGAAAGCCACATTTTAGATGATGATAAATACGGGAACTGGACAGGGATAGCTACATTGGTTTATGTAGCTTTTCTTTATGAGGTAATACAATTGTAACAACATGGTGCACAGACGGGCAATAGTTTTAGGCGGGAGAAACACAGGAGCAGAATAAAAAGATAATACAAAGTGTGTGTACAAGTTGACAAAAGGAAATAATCTTCTCCTGGAGTTCGTAGATTCTCTCCTGGGCCGACATCTAAGAATCGCAAGGTTCATATCTAGCCTTTGTGGGTAACAATTTCGAACTGAGGGTGCTCTGCTGATAACGTGATCCAACCTTACCGATCACGCGATAATCATGTTACATGCAGACGCGCACCTGTTGAAGAAGCAATAATTACAATAATCGTCAAGCCGAATCACAACTTTCATAGATCGACAGAAAATAGTTCATTCATGTAAGCTACTACAATATGTTCTTGAAGAAATAGACAACGGAGATTTTCTTCCACATTTACTTCAGGCAGCGGAGGTTGTCTGACTTGCTATTAGCTTTCTCGCTTCCTGTCACTACTTGAAATAGTTTATCATAGACTCTGCCCCTTTCGGAGAAGCCAGCTGAACTCGACCAAGGTGTGTGCCGTACCAGCACAGGACAAGAGTAGTTGTGAATCCTTTCATCCTCAACCGATTACCCGTCGTTGTCGCATTGGTAGAAAACAGTTGCTGCCTCTCGTTGATCCGTCGTAAGTAGTCGGCTCAATGAGTGGTGGCATCTCTCCCTCCTTTTTCTCTTCTTTTTCGTTCCTGTTAAGTCGTTGTCATACTCAATTTGAAGTTTTAGTAGCACACGTTATTGTCTCCTTCTTTCATTCGGTTCGGCTATAGGGTAACAATTAGGAAAATAAATGATTGCTATATGACGCCATGTTCTTGTTGTTGCTTTATTCTGTTATATAGTAATGTAAAATTACTCATCGGAGGGATTGACAAATCGCGTTTTCGAAAAGACGTAAGACACAAAAAGTAAGATAGTTTATCTTATTAGCCACGTTTCACTACGGACTTCCAGTCCATGACGTCATATCCTTACACGTAGCCTCAATTCTAATATTAAACTACTAATAGAATATTTCACTCCCCTGCTTGATTTAACCTTATGTGAAAATACCGTTTTTAACATTGTTTTTGAACACCAATATCTAATATTTATACACGTTTTTTTCAAAAATAGATGCTAAATAGACGGAGGAAAACGGTATTAAGTAGAGAAGAACATGTAACACCGATTACGTATTAAGTAAAATTATGTGAAACTACACACGTGTAAAGAATATAAATAGCTCAACCTATTCAGACAAAAACTCATCTTCAAAATGATTCCCTCCCCCTCTCTCATTAACTTTGATATTAATAAACAATGATGTCGCTTGATTAGATTTGTCTGTTGAACAGCAAATCAATCATTTGCCGAAACTGACAAAAAGCATTCATATTTTAAGATGAGATGACAGTTTAAGGATAACCGCGAAGATGAAAGAAAAGTAAAACGTTATTATAAACTGGTGCCGCTCAATGCATAATGACAGAATCGACTTCGAAATCTGGTGGAGGATAATCTCTTCCCTTCCTGGCTGCCCCTTTCTCACAGAAGATACGCTGATAGCCTTTATTTACTTCATCCTTATTTTCAGGGTAGGTGCCCAAAAAACATTCTCAGCAAAGACTCGGCTAATGTTAACCACCGCGCTAATCTTTTTTCTTTCTCCCTTTATGCAACTTAAAACTAAACAAAACTTCCATGAACAAAGTTTTTTTCCAAAAATGTCCAATCTGTGGAATATTATCAAACAGGGCTGATTCCCAGCCGGGTACAACATGGTTGTTTTTAAGTTCAATGTAAACAAATTATTTCGAGCAGCCAATTAAATAATAACATTCTCACCATTTCAGCCATCGTTTTCAATTGTCTCAAAGGTGTTGGGTTACGGTTAAGGTTAGTGTTAGGGTTAGGTTAAGGGTTGGTAATTGCTGTTAATCGCCAACCGACAAGCTCACTAATATACTGGTACATCTTTCGAACCAGACAAAAACTGACAAGGTTACGGTTAAATTAGGGTTATGTTAACGTAGAATTAGGGTTAGGTTAACGTAAAATTAGGGTTAGGTTATGGTTAGTTAAGGGTAAGGGTAAAATTAGGATTAGTTTAGAGTTAGTTTTGGGTTAGGTTAGGGTTAGAGTATAAACAGGAGTTCGGTTTTTGTCCGGTAAAAAAAATGTACCAGTAGCATTAACTATTATCCTTGAGTGGCTTTTGAGCCTTGATAAGCGATGACTTATTAGTATAAAAAGACTTGAACAATGTACCTGACAGACTCGTCAGTGGTGCTGTTATAGGATCACGAGAAGCGTCACTTTAACTTATTAAATCTTCTTACCAGGGAACCCAACTCGCAGATACTAAAGCTACTTTCATTGAATTGAATTAAATAACCGATACTACCAGCGTTTGCGCGGTTTATAAGAGCCGTATGATGCGTCCTTGCATAGCTATAAGATGCACTGTCCGTCAAGGGATCCGTTATGTTTACATCTAACAAGGTTTTAGATGCGTCTATGTGTCTCTATAAGATGGTATGTCTGTCCATCTATTCATTGGTTTGTCACGCTAAAGTTTTGAATATAATTTTCATCGCTAAACGCGCATATCTAATTGGCGCATTTTACGAATCTCTTTTCTTGTTTTTATTTTATTTAAAGGTATTTTTCAAGTATGCTAACATAGCGGGAGTAAAGTATGATGGTGTTATATTTGCTAAAATGGATTCCAAGAAGAAAAAAAACTTGTTTCAAATAACTTTTATTGCAAACAGTTTTCTAACAGAATTCCTGCTGTTTTTATTTAGTAAAATATAAAAGAAGAAAAATCGTCAAATTGTGACAAGATGCAAACGTTTATCGATTTTGTTGTGCTGTTGCTATGGAAACCAACCAACGACACGTCAAGGAAATATGTGATCTCAAATTCTGAGACTTCAAAGCTTTTGGCGGGTGAATTGAAGGCCTCACAGGTGTCCGGCGGCATCGTTTCTTCTTGAATCGTTTCATATAAGATGTCGTGTCAATCTCAGATAGATTGCCAGGAGCAAACGGACATTCTTTAACGTTTCATTTAGAAAATTGGTAAAAAAAAAATTATGCAAATTTTAATTCACTTTTCGTCCAATGAGATGTTAGTATTTAAATATCTTATTGATGCGTAAAAATATATTTTTAAGATTAGAATTTATGTATATTTTTGATAGAATGTTTTGTTTACAGTTTAAATTCAATTAGACTATGAGGTAAAAAGAAGTGTCGTGTCTTGTTGGGAAAGGGGTGTTCTGTATTTACTTTAATTTATTTCGGTTATAATTAGCATTTATTATATTTTTTACTCGATTTTCCGTTTTTAATTTTTAATGAATAAATCCTTTCTAGCGTTAGTACGTTTTAATATTCATAAGCGTGCGTCTTCCATTTTTATGCTGATAACTAATGGTGTTCCTGGTGCATTTTCACAGCGTCGGATATAAGTTGTTTATATAATTTTAGCTATATTAAAGCATATGACTCGTTAGTCAAGTGGCAAAAGATAACACCCATATAAACGGTCGCTCTTCTGAGACACGGGTTCGAATCCTGTACAAGTAGTTTTCACTTAGTCATATCATTTGCTTATTTCTAGCCCCGCAAGCTAAATCAGCAATGGTTTAGTAATATTATTCGCTCAAATAATAGTATCAACAATAAAGCAGCTTAATACATAACACACAGAATTAAGTAAGTCTATTAATTGTTTCTTTGTAATCGATAGCTTTCTTTCTACAAAATCAATACTTGATTCTGGTTCGTCAGGTTTTCTTTCAGTGCGTTGCAAAACACATTATTTTTTTTGTAAATGTAAACATTTATAAGGTGCATATATATATAAAGTTTTTATTTTTTTATTCCTATGTTTAGATCAGTATGAATTTCGGAATATATATTCTCGGCAACCCTGTTAGTTACATGGGTACATTATTTTTGGTAAACTTTACTATTTAAGGTGTGCGCATAAACAAACTCACACCCGCCCTAAAATTTAAGATACGTTAAATACAAAAACATAATATACAAAATCAGTGCTCTATGCCAAATTTATAGTTATATGAAGTAATATAATGTTGCAAGTACCGCTGCATACGTGAGCGTCAATGATATAGATATGCTTGGTAAAATCTTAAACCAGAAAAAACATCCATCTTATTTTATTAAGTAAAGCCATGAAAAATACACATTATATTGCTCAGAAGAAAACTGTTAGAAAAGTTCATAATTAATTGATTGAAATTTTACAAAAGAAAATTATAAAACATTTTTATCAACATACAAATAATAATCATTACATAAAATATGGAATTTAGAGTTAAATCGAATAGAAAATCGTTTGAAAGTGTAGAGATGCTGTATCTCTACGGTCTTTTTTGTTAACTTTAAGTTAACTATTGACTCTTTTAACAGTTTTTATTTCTATGCAATATTGTGCGTATTTCCCCATGGCTTTAATTCATTAAATAAGATGGCCGCCCTTTCTGGGTAGCGTGTTCTATGTCTGTTTTCAGTAAACAAAAATTAATCAATGTGAGTTGTTTTATTGTTTTTTTTGTGATGTACGTTTGCTGCCTTGCTATTTATTTTTTTATGAAGGAGATCTTGTTGGTTTCTGTGGAGTCCATAGATGAAAGATCCGGGATTGTCATACGTTCACGTTGATCCAAATTAATAATTTGATGCAGATCTACTAGTGAGTAAATTGTGGACAATTCTAGTTCCTCTTCGAGTATCTTACTAAATGACGCACATTTTATGTAATTTGTCTTAGTGGCTTTATTTTGACTCCTTACGTTTGGAACGTTTTGGTTAGCTATAGTCTGCATTAAAAGAAACACCGTAAGATATTTCTTATATTAATGTATTAACTTTATACATCAACAAATAACAGGTCGATGTGCTATGCTATACGTTCTTGCAAAAGTCTATTTCGGTGCGATTTGCACGAATAGAAAACACCTTACAAAAACTACAAGTAAAGATTCTCAACCAATACATGAAAAGGCATCACACTAGCAAGACATATATGGAACATTAACGACAAAATTGAAAAATCCTAAAGTGTTAAGTTATTAAAGGAGCACCCGTTCACAAAACGGTATGCAAGTTGAGCCTATAATAATAGCATAGCCTTAGGCGGATCTTCCATGGATGATTTTTTTTTACAGCGGCTTCTCACCTGTGGAACATATTACCGCGGGACTGTTTTCCTGCAGATTACAACATTGTTATCTTCAAATCAAATGTCAGAAAATAATTGTTATGAATCGTCTCCATAAGTAATCAAAGTTAGTTTATTCCATTTATCATTTTTATACTCCCATAGTGTTTTTCATCTTTCGGCTGACAACCATTCTTCTTATTTAGCTTCATCATCGAGTGGCTCTTAGCCTTGACTCAATAGTGACTCAATAGTTAACGAAAACTTAAATACAATCCATATTGCAATGTTTGTGCCACCGCTTACCAAGGTTTAAAAGCGACACGAGGATAAGCGTTAATGAGTTTGTCAGATTGACTGTGAGATAACACTTTGAGAATTGAAAACAATGATTAAAACTGGGCAACATTTGATTATTTAAGAGGTCACCTAAGAAGAATTTGTACATTTTGGATATGAAGACGACCATGTTCTAGTCAGCTGGAAAGAATCCCCGTGCTATGATATTCATAGACGGGTAGTTCATAGAAAAATATTTGCCAATGGAAGTTCTGTTTAGTTTTAGTTGTTTTTGCTGTGAATTTATTACAGGGATTGAAGATCATTAGAACACCTACTATGAAAATAACGAGAGAGTAAAGAAAAACTGGCAACGTCTCTCGTGTGAGAAAGAGACTGTAGAGAAGAGGACACCCCAGTAGATGTTTAATTTGGTTTTGTAGTTTGTGAAGGCAGGAAAGATTAATCCAATCGACCCCTCCCCAGATGTGACAACAAATAGGTCAAGACGAAAAGATGAAAAAAAGACATGAAATGAGAAATGGTATGTAACCGGTTATCTGTGGATATAAAAAGGTGAGTGGCGATGCAAATATATGCGTTGTAATTTAAAAAAGCCTTGTAGTGTGGTGAGAGAAAAATAAAAATGTTTCTATTTTTATTTTATTTTTATCCGTTACGTAACGTTACGTTTTATTTTTTAAATTCTAAACTATCTTTGATGTAGTAGAAACAATATTTGTATGATGATTAGATTAGAAAATTATAGCGGATTCGGCGAAGACTTATATTTGTTCTGATTAAATTAAATGTGTGGTTAAAATCTAATCTACGAGAGAAAGGCTCGTTTTTGGTAATCATTTATATTAGTGGATATTATAATGTTCGTGTATTATTTTATATCAGTTTCGTCTGGTTTTATCGGTACAATATTCCTTCACGTTCTTCGCATTGAATTAAATAAATACAAGACTTATATATGCATAGAGTGTTTGTTTAATTTTCCGTTATTGTTGAAATGTTTTATGATTTGTGATGTAGTTTTATGGCGCAGTTTGAGTTTTGTGTTATTGTGTCAAAATAGTGGGTGTGATTTTCGTTGGATTTTCTTTGATTTGATAGGTGTGTTTATGTTGAATATTTTATTTCATCGTTTAATATAATATATGTTTGGTATTTAAAGGTTTGGGGAGAATGGGTTACGCATATAAGAAGCTGAATAGTGAGACAGAAAGTTCGAGAAAGAACACAAGACATTTCTGATATGCCTAACACACGGATTTTTGGCAAACAAAAATTAATATTATTTGCAGGCATAATAAATGTAATAGAGCAATATTTACATTAGATTGTCCTCGATTTTAATTCATATTTTAAAATTTGCTGGGAGCGAGCTTTTTACGTGAAAGTTAACTATAGAAATACTTATATGCAGCTCTATTTGGGCCGTATAATATAAATTAAAATTAAATTTATTTAATTTACAATATATATATATATATATATATATATATATATATATATATATATATATATATATATATATATAACATTTTATTTCCTTGGAATGTTTTATATTCTTTTGATATATTTGAATGTTTTTAATTTTCGATTTACTGTCTGCCACACATTGTCATAGTCATAAATAATAATAATAATACCTGATATCATATATACATAGCTTCAAGCAAACTACATCATTAATTTATATATATATATATATATATATATATATATATATATATGATAATTTTATTTACACAGACATGTACAAAATCTGCGACACTTGCATGTCGATGTTATCGATCAACAGTTACTATAAACTGAGATCTCATCAGGCAGAGTTAGAATCCGATCTTAACCTCAGATCATATTTGGAGAGAATGAAGCCCAGTTTATAGTAACTGTTGATCGATAACATCGACATGCCAGTGTCGCAGATTTTGTACATGTCTGTGTAAATAAAATTATCATATATAAAGCTCTATTTTGATATTGAGCACTTTTTATAAACCCGGTTAAAATTCTCTGGATTACCACCCTGTGGATATTTTTCACCTGGATTATTACCATTATTATATATATATATATATATATATATATATATATATATATATATATATATATATATATATATATATATATATATTACAGAATATCAGAACAACATCGGTACCGTCGGTTCAAATCCAAACAAAGTAAACTTGTAATTAGTCTCTTATACCAGACTCTGTTTATCCGACGTCGAAAGAGAAGAGGAGGCAATCGGAGGTCAGCATTATCTAAGCCTTAAATTAACACATCAGGAAAAAATCTCTTTAATGTGCCAACGATGCCAACATCGGCAGAATTCGCGGGTGGAAATGCCGAATTAGTAAAAATAATGAAAATAAAAATAAAGTAAAGAATCGAAATACCGTTAAAAAGTACCACAATGCACAAGTTGCCATTTTACGGGTAGACAGACATAGACAGAGGCTGGGGAGAATTCTGTAAACAAGACCATTTATAAGTACATTCTACTGGGACTTGAAACCAACGGTATCGAGGTTGTTCTGATCTTTTATAATACATATATAAATAAAGATTACGCTTTTATTCTTTAAATTTTTATAATAATTGAGCTCTATGCTGGGACTCTATTCTACTAAACATATATATATATGTGTGTGTGTGTGTATACATATATATATATATATGTATATATATATGTATGTATGTATGTGTGTGTATATATATACATATATATATGCATGTATGTATAGATATATATGTGTGTATGTATGTATGTATGTATGTATGTATGTATGTATGTATGTATGTATGTATGTATGTGGGTGTATGTATATATATACTACAAGCAAATAGTTTGGAGACACGTGGAACACATGTAAATGGGTTATTGTTACACTTTATTTTAAGTAAAAGATTAAATTTTAGTAATAATTTTTATTTTTATTTTCAGTTCTTTTCCAGGTTTTATTTTTAAGAAGCCACTTGGGAAGACGTGCGAATTCTGACAGTCAAAGATGTGGATTACCAAAAGTGACAAGTTTTGCGGCGGGTAAACCATTGATTATTGAGAGCCAAACACATTGAATGAAAACTGCTTCCGAGTTGACAGCTGCACTATTCTTCTCGACAGCAACAAATGCTGTTTTTAACGTTGAAAAACCGACTTAGATCAGCGCGGCTCTGGTGACAAGTAGCTTTCTAGAAACTTCTGTTACGAAAATTACAGGATCAGAAAAGAATGGGCATGGCTAAATAAAAACAACACCATAACTTGGTATTAAAAGAGTGGTAAAATGTATTGTAGAGAGACCTGCCCAAAGTTGAACATTTGGGGAGCAAGGGAAGAGTGTATTTTAGAATAAATCAAGGAGAAAGGCTGAATGATGGATGTTTATTTCCAGTAGTTTAGCATGGTTGTGGTTCGATATGGTATTGGTTGTTTCTGACTATAGAGGGGTGGATATTTCATTCTGGTCAAGGAAACCAATGCATCTGATTTTGCAAACAGATGCTATGTTATCTCGTTTAGGCAACCTTTGAGAGACCACGTACCGTGGCAGGAAAACAACGATTTCCAAAATACTCTTCAATATCATTCCAAAAATTAACTAGAGTCATTAAAAGAACATATTCGAAGAGTTTGCGCTTCACTGTCTTTGCCTCTTTTCCGTTGAATTAAAAGAGGTAAAAAATGAACAAAAAATGTCAGTTTAATTTGCAGTGTTTAAAGAATGCTATAACTAGTCTGTCATGTATTTTCTTTAAAATAAAGTTGGAAAGAATGCTAAGAATTTTTAAAGCAGTAATTAAGACAGTTGTATTTTGGACGAAAACAAAATCTGATGCCGTTGTATAGTTCATTTGTATAGTTAACTGCGTATTTTGGTCAAAATATAAGCGAATAAACTGTTATTTATGTAACTTTAACCGTTGTCGTCAAAGGAATTAAACATATCTAATGTTATTGTGTTATTTTAATCAAATATATGGTATCCCCTGAGTATTTGCTTCATGCAAAACTATTTGTGTAAACAAATGAAACACGCTCTCAAATCAACAGCGTTTATATAAACATTGAGATGTCGCTTACTCACGGCAGGTGAATGACAGCCGAATGGGTAGAAGCGCCGAATCCTAACTAGATGATCGAGTTACGATTTCCGCTGGAGCCACTTGTTTGTCTAGCCACAATGAAGAGTTGTGATATACAGAAACAAGGTGTCTATGGATGACTATATATATATATATATATATGTGTGTGTGTGTGTGTATGTGGGTATGTGTGTGTGCGTGGGGCTGCGTGTATGTGGGTGTGTGTGTGTATATATATCCTATAGATCCATACATAGATAGCTATTTCCTCGTCTACGACTAATCGGTGTGACGAGACACAGCAAGTGTATTGACGCCAAGTTCTGAAACCTAAATGCGGTCAATAGTTGATGTACCTAACCCACTGCACTAACAAGCATTGGCACTAACAATAGGAGACATTTAGGGCTATATTTAGCCTCTATGTTTACATATTTTTTGTTAAGCTTGTCGGTAATCCGAGAAGTCGAGCCGTTCTGTGAGCCTCTTGTGACTAGAGACGCGTTACTAAATACGGCGTTAAGCTATCAGAACTTTAACCAGATATCAAACTACTCAGAGAACATCCGAGGGTTTGTGAGGCCTCGACAGAAAGATATTTACATTTAGTTATAGATTTCACACGTGGGTGGAATATTTTAATTTTTACTTTTAGCACAGGAGAGTGCATGCTCTTCGTTGGATAGTGTGATAACTTTGATATAATCCAAGAGTAATCTCTTTGCATAATTATGTAACAAACAAAACGATTCTATCTTAAGCGTATCTAGAGGAAATGGTGCGTTCTTGCCGTTGCCAACGTTATTAAACGCAACAAATCCGGTAGTATTTGAACTCGCCACAACCGATTCTAATGACAGCGACACTATCTATTAAATCAATAACGAACGGAGACTAATGAAATTGGAAGTACAAATATTGTCTCTAAACTACTAATCAGGCGTGATCATAATGAATGCAATCGTGGATTATAGAATCCGCCGTGTCGAGTTGAAATCTTATACGATCTAACACAATATAATGCGGTTAGGATAGGTATGAACACACACTTTATTCATAATTATGGAAAAAAGAAACTTGCGTCTAACTCATAATATACAATAAATTATTTACAAAAAATATTGTTAAATATCACGAAAGGGTTGATATGCCGTTAAATAAATAAAGTCAATAAGGCGTTGTTGTAAACATTGTTATTCAGGGTTTTTTTTGTTTTTTTGCTGTAGACATTGTCCCCCTCCGTCGTTCCGTGTTGTCTGTTATTTCTTTTTGTGGCGGAAAAATCATAATAATAAAAAAAAAACTTAACGGCTCTTAACGGCCGGTGCGAATGGCGTTCCCTCTGTCGGGCGAACCGTTTTTCTTGTGTGTTTAACTCATTAAAGAGAAAGTAGGTCTCCTTCACCACAACCGTTGGAACATTACATTTTGTGTCTTTCTCGTTTATTTACGTTTTATATTTATTTTCGCACTTTGTCCACCCAACCAGCCCATAAACGTTTTGCGCCGCGCGGTTCGAGGTTTGTCGGGCGTGACGTGAGAATTGGGGAGGTGTGGGAATGGGACAACAATATCACTAGCGTGTAAACAGCGAAAGCATAGCGAGAATAAGTTAAAGTCAAAACGGCGATTAACTTTATCCTCATAGACGTGTGATTAACGGGCTTCGCTATAAACTGTTTTGTAACCAATAAAGTCCGCCATATCTTTTGATTATCTTATGATAACCAAAGCCTAAAGCGATCATAGTACAGAGACTCTACTGCTTTTGTTAACGCCTAATTGACCAAAGATTCCGGACAGGATCTCAGCATGCTATGCTTAGAGAACTCACACTCATTTACCCTCAGTTGAACGGCTGGCTATATTTTATTCTATTGTGTGACACTTTTCTAACATAGTTTCTCTTAAAGGGATCACACCCTTATGAAGGACAAAGATCACTACAGGATAAAGATTAATGGGTATGGAATTATTGTCAATTGAGAGATAAAGACCTTTACCAGAAAACTCGGAGTGGTTGACGGATGGACTAGGCCCGAATTCCCAAGTGGGGATGGTTCATAGCAGGAATCTGTTGACTTTATATTTAAAAACTACCATATTGTACTTTGTAGTGAAGCAGCCTAGATGTAACGTGTTCCACAGACAGGAAGCCATTGCGAGGAAGTTTTGTTTGTAGAAGTTCCGCATGACTCTAGGCACGTAGATGAAGAATGGAAAGTTGTTTTCGTAGTTGTAGCAAAGCAAGTTCTTGCTGTGAATGTCTTACAAAGAGAAACCAGAGATTGGAGCTCAGTTGAACATCTCATATGGGTACAAACTAGCACTAATGTCTAGCTTTGCCGGGGAGAGGGACAACATTAAAGTTTAAAAGTGGCTGAGAAACATATCTGGCTAAAATAAAACATTAATTAAACTGCATCAAATGAATATAAATAAAAAATGGGTCAGCAACAAGTGCCTGCTACATTGAAATAGTGTTGAGAGTCTAATTCATTGTGGTTGCTTAATACATGCTCAGTCTCGTCACTTTTTGAACACATCTCGTATTTTGAAAAAGTGACGTTTAATTCATTGAGCTTGGCTAATATAAATGTAAGAAATTTACACGCACTTTTATTTTTAATATCATTGTTGTCGGGTAACGCCAGATTTTTTTCTCTAATATTCAACAGTATAATTTTTTTAGAATTTAAGTCTTATTCTTTTTTATTAATATTATTTGTACTCACTAGGAGTCCTCGCACAAATCATCGTCAGGGATTGCTCACTGATTATAACCGGTAGTATTCCTTGGAGGCTGAGTGATAACAAGCTTCCCCAGATTTCTAGTACTCTCCACCTCTTTTCGATAACCATTTCAAATTACTTTGTGGTATCGCAATAGCCGCTTACCATTGATTTCTCGTTGGTAACGACCATTGGGCTCCTCTGGGATGTGGGTGGCAATAAGCCTCCCCAAGGTCCCAGTACTCTCCGCACTCTTCTAGCAGAGATTAGGTAAGTGCTCTCTCTCCTCGATCTTCCCGTCCTACTTGACCCTTCACGTCTATTTTGTGTGTTATCAGCCGAGGGTGGTGCCATCACTTTTTTTGGGGGGGGGGGGACAGTTTGTGAAATTTCTAGCAGTTTCTGTTCGTTGGGTTCATGTATTGGTGTTCTTCTTGTGGTTTTGTTTTCTTCCTATTGTAACTTCCATGTCATTGGTTACCATTCGTAGTTTATGCTAGTTGGTTTCCGCATTCGAAGATTTTCCTTAAGATTACAGCTGTTCCCATTAATGCCGCCTTTTGTATGGTCTCCCAATCTTGTTTCCAGGTATTTTGAGACTGTTCCTAGTGCTCCTACGATTATCGATTATCGATTGACTTTCTTCATGCTCACTCAATTCTCTTGTAAGTTCCGTGTATTTGCTTCCCTTTGCCGTCTCCTTGATCTTCACTCTGTGGCCTGCGGGGACGGCAAAAAAAAAAAAAAATAAATAAATAATAATAATAATAATAATAATAATAATAATAATAATAATAATAATAATTATTATTATTATTATTATTATTATTATTATTATTATTATTATTATTAACATTATTATTATTATTATTAAAAACAACAACAATATCAACAACAAAACAACAACAATAATAATAATGTTTCGAGTCCGCAAAAACCCGTGGCTTAATGAATAAAGTATTAAGTAAAATTCAGCTCTAAGCGACACTCTTCTGGAGGTTGAAGGTTCAATCCTCAGTGCAGGTGATACTAAGAATACAATTGCGAATTATTTAAGACTTCCATCCGGTGATGGTTGGCGGAACGGGGGAATGCTACCCCATTGAATTAAATAAACTGGTATGTTCGAAATTCCGTACAGATTCCCGCGTTCGACAAAAAGATTTCCGAGTTCAACAAGATACATCTGAAGAAAGTCGGAGGTAACATCGGCCGAAACGTTGTGAGAATAACACTCAAGATTAGATCAGTAGTTCGAATATTCCAAATAATCCAAATAATAATAATAATAATAATAATATGAGACGTATCTGTTTCTAAGTTATTGGAGACGTACAAAGTATGAGCCAAGTGTTAAAACATCGACATATTATACTAATTGACAGTTTTTTTGTGTTTTTTCAGATACCAATATATCTACCATATATCTCCTTTAAAGTATGACACAAGCCAATAAATGAGGATTGCCATGTTTTCAGAAGAGCCATATGATCGGTCAGTCTTAAGGTGGACTTTCTCAGGATCAAATCCCTGAAAACCATCGGGATTTCTACTGGCCACTTTTAAGCGAGTGATTATATTATTCATCAGAGAAAGAAAATAATCGATATTATTTCGCCTAGGTCGGTCAGGATCCACTGACACAGTATTTCTTATTAATGACAATAAAGGTGTTTGTTTCTTTTTCTCATGTCTGTGTATATAACATCAAACAAATCACATCTTTCATTTTTGGGGGTCAAGGTCCGGTGAATTTGAAGCCTATTTAGAGTCATACTTTTTTCTGATTAGACAATCACAAAAGAGCTCTGCAATATAATTAGAGAGCGATAAAACAAAGACTGTTGGGTATGCATTACTAAAACATGGTGGCAAAGTAAGGCATAGACTTAAGTTGATTTGTGCCAAATATGATTGGTTTGCGAAAAGGATTGTGTCTTTTATTAACGATTACATGGGTGGCATGTTTGTGCTGGTCAAGCTGTATGTCACGCACGAAATTTAAAACTTCTATTTTATTTATCTGCCCTGTCAACGCCGGTTAGTTCTGCTAGCTGATATACAATAGAAATATTCTCGATCAATCTGTTAAACAAATTTTGAGTAACTATTAATTGAAGAGTTAGTAACTCTGCAGAAAAAATAAAATATTTGTTGATTGATTCAAAACCATTGGCAATGGTTATCTATAAAAGGTTACCTACACACGGGAATACACGCCCTAGGGTTTGTCGGCTACATTGACAGCGAAGACAAAATCCTAGAATAGATGTTTACAGGTGAATGCGTCGGTGTTGTAAATCATTATATAAATTACCCCAAATTGAGATTAACAGAGTCGACTTACGATCGAGTTTGAGAATCAATTTCGCTACATGTCTATGCATGCTGCATATTGCTCACTTGTTCCACGTCGCTAACAATAAAAAATATCCCATTATATTTATGTATCATTATATATTTTATAAATCAGTGTTTGTCGACATTCTTAAAAGAATGCCGACAAACACTGATTTATCAAATATATAATGGAATGTGCAAGCCTATCATTTATAATATATATAATGGAATGTGCAAACCTATCATCTATGTCATCTTGTAATTCTACTGTGCTTAAAAGCACAGCAGAATTACAAGATGACATAGATGATAGGCTTGCACATTCCAGCTTTTCCTAGTTGGTGACTTTGTCCAGCAAGGTCATAATAAGACAGCATTTACTCCCCTCCCACTGCGGGAAGATGTGACACAATGTCAAAAGGTGGGAATTAAAAAAAACAATGCCTAAGA
The DNA here is from genome assembly GCA_963556195.1 of Sepiola atlantica. Classification (NCBI taxonomy): domain Eukaryota; kingdom Metazoa; phylum Mollusca; class Cephalopoda; order Sepiida; family Sepiolidae; genus Sepiola; species Sepiola atlantica. The sequence continues at coordinate 57,623,302 of OY744535.1, read as the reverse complement.
GGCAGAGAACTCTGGCTAACAAAAAATTACCCGGTAGGGGCGCCTCATGCAATTCGCTATTAACTAAGCCCTTTCTTAAATAAAGAAGGTAAAGCCTGGGAAGGTCGACTTCCTAGAACTGCACAGAACCATACCTCAGCCCAACAGAAAAGAGGCCAACTAACTCAAATGGCGCAGACTGATTGTCGAGGACGTATCCTCGACTTCTCGACTTGGTATGAAAAAACACCACTTCCCTTAAAGTCAGCTTACCCCCTACAATTATAAGACATAATAAGATGTACATTTATTATTTAACTGTAAAACGAGGACACTGGAGGAGCGTTTCCATCGGCATTTCAAGTAAATCTGATAAATTGTCGAATTTCAAATGGTAAAGATGTTATCTATAGTTTCATGAAAAGAAAACAGTATATCAAGTAAAGAAAACTCTCTATGTTTTAATTAAAGAACAAGCGTAGTAAAAATGGCAAAAGGTACTTAAAGAATGATGACATCCAGGGTTCTAAAATGAAATAAATTGATCTTTAGGGACGGATTACCTTTTAATGGTTATTGCTTTGCCAATAAACGTGCTCTTTAATTTGAGTCTTGCAAATGAATCAAACCAGGTCAAATGAATGACTCGAAAACAATTAGTCTGAAGAAGGCGCGCATATTTAAACGGACAAAAAAGAAATCGTTCAAATAATTGTAATTGTTTTTTTTCTTTGAGAGTGTAATTTATGAAAACAAAATAACGAATGAGATTATTTGCTTTACATTTTTTTTTAAACATTTAATTATTTTATCCGATTAACATTTGATTCTCGTTTCTTTTATTTTATTTTTACTGTTTTTATTGTAACGCACACACAAGTATTCTATCATCGTAACAAGTGAAGACAATTTATCAATTGAACACATTTTTTTACTGAGTATGACATTAAAATACAGCCTGATGTGACACCCAATTAAAGAGATTTCGGGGTCTGAGGGTATTCCTTTGTTACTGTAACTCCAAAATCTCTAATTTAAAGTACATGTAAAGGTTATATCTATGGATTAAATACAAGGAGACAGACATTAATGCCATATACTCATCAAATATTTAATAACATTCACAACCCTTTCTGCAACCTAACCATATTTGGTACACATAAAATTCTATCTGATTTGTCCACTACGTTTCACTCATGAATGTCCAACAGTTTTGTTTCGTCACCATTTAATGATATGCTTCAAATGGTGACATATGCGTTGCAAGCACACCTAGTGTTGTGGAAGTGAAACCTATGTAAGAATTAGTTTTTTATTGTTGTCGGAGATACATTCTCCCATAGGGCATTGGAACTGATATATTACATTGGTTCTTCCTAATGTATTTTGGGTTTGAGAACACTATCCCGAAGACTCACCCTACATCTCTCCGACACTAGCTCTATATGCCAACACCTAAAAAAACATAATTGCACCCCCTCCCAATATAGAAACATCCTTGTTAACAATACCAAAATAATACACCACGATACCAATATCAAAAAATTAAAAATACTCGAAGCCCTCTACATTAAAAAATAAACATCCCACAATTAATAATCTCAATTATGAAACTAGTCGCAACATTTTAAAGTGTCTAGCATAATAATTAACATCACCAAATTCTTAGCCATTAGGTAGTTATGCGTTTGAATTGTATGCACTTTCTTTAACGTCATCAATTTCTTAACGGTTTAAACAGTCAAACTTTTAAATCTCTCATATGTGTAGAACGCCATCACGCTCTCATGTACATTTCAACTTTACAGACGCTTTTTCAAGTTATAAACTACTTGCCGTTATAATTAAAAAAATGAGCACAACAGTAAAGTCATAATTTGTAAAGACACTAAAACTAATACCGCCTGAAGATGATTTGACGATTCAAATCGAACGTACTTGCAAAAAAGAAAAAAGAATGGAACAAGAAACCCATGGATCATATTTACATCAGTTTGACCGAAACATTAGATGGACAATTCGGAAAATTGAAAAAATAAAAAAGTCGCATCAAACAAAACCACTCCGTGTTATATATATATATATATATATATATATATATATATATATATATATATATATATATATATATATATATATATATATACATATATATACATATATATATACATATACATATATACAGGGTGGGCCAAAATAAGGGTCCTATCTTTAAATTTGAATAACTTGAATTTGAATAACTTCCACAAAATAAAAGTTAAACTCACCAAACTTTATGTGTGTGTAGACTGACCCTTCTGAGATTTTTTGAAATAAACAAAACAAATTTTAGTGGAAAAACACTTCTTAAAACTTACAAAAACTAAAGTATTGTTTTTTACACTGTTTTGAGTTTTTTAAGCAAAAATAATGTTTTCTAAATGAGGGTCCGTTCCTTAGGGCTAATACGACTCATGCTTGCTTCGGAAGGGGTCCTTTACTTATTCTAAAAAAAAAAAAATTTAAAAAATCAATAAATAAAAAAGTTATGAATTTTTAAAAATAGGACCCTTATTTTTGCCCACCCTGTATATACATATATATACATATATATACATATACATATATATATACATATAGATATATACATATATACATACATATGTACATACATATATATACATATATATATACATATATATACATATATATATATAAATATATATATACATATATGCATATATATAAATATATATATACATATATACATATATATAAATATATATATACATATATACATATACATACATATATATATACATACATATATACATACATATATGTACATATATATACATACATATATACATACATACCATGTATACATACATATGTATGCATACATATATACATATATGTATACATACATATATATATATACATATTGCATTCCAATGACTATAAAAAAATTACTCCACAGGCGTAATTTTTTGGTTTTGGTTTTTTCGGCGAATGGCTATATATTTACTATTCCGTCTTATACGCACTTATACAGCCAGTAAAGAAAAATATGGTCTTTAGCTTAACAGGTTTCTCTTCAGAGAAGTGTTCATTTAATAATTAAAAAAACAAGCACACTATTCCAAATCAAAAGGGAGAAAGACGGGAATAGCTGAGAGAAAACTACTGGCATATCAAAAACACGGAAGATAACAATCAGAGACCCCCCCCCATAAAAAAGAACAAACACTAGATTCAAACTTGAGCCGTTTTTAAAACCGCCATCTTGGATACAAAACCAAATAATTATTCATATATTCTTTTGTAAATAAATATTTATTATCAACAGGCCTATGTTTTATGTTCAGTAACTATCATCAGTGTGGCTCATATAACTGTATCGCTGGTGGAACGTTTTGAAACCTGGCCCTGAGAAACTTCAAACCAACATTCTTAACCATTCGACCACTGTGACCGTCATATTTAAATGTGAGAGAAATAAAATCTATATTTTCTTTACGAATATAGTAAGTCTCAGAAAATGTTCGAACTCCCAAGGGAGAGAACTTACGCAATATTACTTGATTAGAAACTGTTCATATTTCACATGTAATATAAAAGATGAATCAATGTGAATCACTTAACAAATGTTTTTGAAAAAGTCAAGCAAAAAAGGGAAAACTGTAATTTACCCTTTTAGGTTAACCACAAAACATGAGAAAAATAATGAATAATTTAAGTACAATTTTGAAGTTTAATGTAATGATATCGTTTGTTCATGTACACTTGAAGTGCGTCTGTCCATTATTAATACAGTCCATCAAACTTTACAAAAAGTAAACATAGTTCGCTTAGTAATGTAATTGTAGTATTTAAAAAGAAAATAAACTTATGTATATTTTGTGGCGTTAGCTTGTCAAAATCTTGTGTCAAACATGATTGATACGTGACAGATACAGGGGGCATAACTCTAATTGTATACTTAATCAACTGCCTTCTAAAACACAGACTTGCTATTTGATTCATTTGTGAGAAAGAAAAGAACGGCCGCCATGTCATAAAGAATATTTTCTATTTATTTTTCGATCGAAACCACCCACATGAGAGAAGGAAATTCATTAAAGAATTCTTGTTTAGCTTTCACTTAATATAACAGAAACTTTGAATGGAATAACATCGGCGATGTTTTAAATAAATAATCGTTATTTCATTCATGAAAATAAGAAGGCACGTTGTGTAATCACACAAGACAAATGAGATTGTTGTTTTTATTTTTATCTTTCGAGATAGAAGAAGGTGACAGCTATTATGAAAAAAACAATTGTTTTATTAATGTAACCAAAACAAGCGCACGCGTTGTCGTCATAAAAAAACAAAGTGATCTGTCTTTAAAATCTCTTATATTTAGTTACTCATACACTAACAGGTAGTATTTCTAATGAACAAAAATGGTTGGAATTTAAATCTAGCTAGAACTTAAATGCATAATAATTGATAAATAAATAACTTTTACTTACCTTGAGATTAAATATGGGTATTGATTTACTTCTCTCCAGGAGTAAGGCACAAGGCCAGTTTTTATCTTACTCCCACAAGATGTGACCCAAGGTCGGGTCGGGAAAGTGGGTTTTAAAAATTGCCTGGGCAGCCCCGTCGGTATTCCCCGGTAGAGGCGCCTCAGACAGTAAGCAATAAACTTACTCCTCCCCAAAGAGGGGAGGCAAAGCCTGGGAAGGTGGACCTCCCAGAACTGCACAGGACAGACCCATAGACCGGCGTAAATCAAGACCCGAAGGCCAAGACAACACCAGTATGGGGTGCAGTATCCATCGGAACAGATACTACACTTTTATCTTTGCCAAAAGGCCAAGAAAAGAGAACTAAATACGGGTAGCCATTAGCATTTTCTTTATTAGTAACAAACGCAGTGATGTGATTGGTTATTGAACATAGCTTATTATCCAAGTACAATTCGCAGTATTGATCATGAAGTTTCTTTTAATAAAGGAAATACCTAGCTGGATATAGTATGTAATTGATGACATCGATTAAAATTTGTCATGTAAAAACCACAAACTGAAAGTTTCTGAAATTCTATTAGCTAGGCAGAATCAAATATTGACTTGTCAGATGTATAACTTTGAGAACACGGCTAAGATTTCTTTATATATTAGATATAAAAATGTCTCTACATATAATTACATTTTATTGTTTCTATATACAGATTAGTCCCCAGCGACTAGCACAAACGGATTTTCCTTAATCCAATACCAGTTGGTCGTGCTTGGACGATTTTAGCCTAACACCCCATTCGTGTATTTGTGATAGAAATGTTTCCTTAAAAATCGCCAGATGTCTGATAATGCGGGAGATGATTTGAAAGTCCTCTTTGTAGAAGCTAAATCTAAAGTCCTTCTGATGTGAGGTGATTTGCAAGTCCGTCTAATTATGTCTACCTCGATGGAAGCGCCAGGTTTGTTTCCCTTCTCTGGTGTGTGAAGCATGTATCAGTTGGCAGGAGTCTATCTAAAAAGTAATTGTACATTTTTATGGGAACTTAAATCTCATCGTGATCTCGGTTCGGCGATCAGTCGGTCGGTTTCGTTTTAGATGTCTTATTGTTGGTTGCATGTCTTGTTATATCATTGCCGTTTTTATGAATGTATGCGTTTTGTTTTGTAATTTATGTAATAAATGACGAAGTTGGGGCATGGCAGATGTTTGATTCTATAAAATGGCCCAACCACCACAACAAACAGGATCATATAAAAGCATACACGGGTTGATTGTACTCCACAGACAAAGTAGAGCCATAGACAGTAACAACTGGAGGGTACAGATGGAGAATTTGGAAGGATGAGAAAAAAACAAATATTTCTAGTTTCCGACGAAAGTCTTTGGTATGTCTCGACCGAGGATTGAACCCCTGTCTATCGCTCCATTAGCTAACACTCGAAAGATTACGCAAAAAAATACAACGTTTAATATACTTTCAATCACAATCCGATTAAAGAGAAAAGGTTTACTTGGTGACGCCTTCCGGTTTTAGAATCGAAAATTGACAAGCGGTGTTTATCAAAAAACAGTCCCTCGTAATGTTATACTGCTTAGATTTTGGTGGAATTTTCCATTTCACTAGTTTGTAAGCATTTTGGTAAGAGAGTTAACCAGATTTCTTTTACAACGACCCCTAGTGCGAGTGGCAATGTCGTAAAACCACACGCAATCGCCTAAAAAAGTATAACTCCATACACAAATGTTTGATTTGATATTTTGTAATAAAAAAAACATTCCAATTATAAGAACAGTTTGATTTGATTATTTATAATAAGAATTTTTAAAATCTAATTATAAAAACCAGTTTCATTTTCTCAGGTGTTAATAATTTTTTTTAAATGGTGAAAACCAATTAATAAGTCCCCCCTCCCCAATGAAACATCCGGCCTTAAATATGATGGGTAACTGTTTTTTTTTTGAAACACCGGTTGTCAATTTCCGATTTCCAAACTGGAAGCCGTGACCAAGTAGACTTTTTCTCTTTAACCCGCAATCATTCATAGGCCGATATTTAAACAAGTTAGAAATTTGAGGCGATGTTTTTTCATCAAAGATGTTTCACCTTGAAAGCAAACATATTTATCTAAAGAGCGTATTTCTTTGCGCGTATTAATGCCTGTACACGATAACTTTGTGGGGTGGATCGACATGATAGCTTACAGATGAGCACTAGTTTGAATTGTGTGAGTCATTAACCTTAGACCACAATGAATACTTAAGAGATATCTGCCTTTGGAATAAGATATCCGGAATAAAACAAAAAGGAAAAGTGGAATCATATTAAGCGGGGACAATTTAAAAATGTAAAACTTTAAGCTCTCGTCTAGTTGATAGGGAAGCGCAAAGAAGGGCGTGGCAGGAGGTGAAAGCGAGCGATGGCCATCTGTTTACAATTTTCAACTGGCAATCTCTTAACTCCCGCGGATTCTCTTCATTATATTACACATTACTTACCTTCTTTGCTACATCATTACATACATCGGATGGGTGGGAATATCCGTCGTATCATACGGGCTAACGGGGCGGGGGAATGTGCACGAAAAAGAGAATTTATGAAACTCACGAGACTCGTAAGATTTTTGCTTCAATTTTGTGACGGCATTCTATGTTCTTTGTGTGAAATTAAAAATGTAAAAATGAAAACAAAACAAAATGGAGATCATGCAAATATGAATATAAATCAGATACATAATTCCCTTATAAGTATATGTACATAGAATCACATTAAGCTTTTATTTGGCAATAGTACCAGGGTGTAACATGTTTTAAAATCAATTAAAAGTGTATCGCCTGTTCTTACTGATTATTTCGTATCAAAATAGAATACATATTAAACAGGATTCGTTGTATACGATTATGTGCTGTTTTATTCATGTTAGAGGAAATTCTCGATTCATAACTAGCCCAAAATTTTTAAAATCTACAAATTGGTGCTGCCAATCATTTTTTATTTCCACAAAAAGCATAGATTTTTTTGCAAAAAAAGCATGATTAACACTCCCTCCTATTTTCGGACCCCTTCGCTTTATTTCCACCGTACGGACTCTACTACTCACCTAAGATCAAAGTGTAGTATCTGTTCCGATGGATACTGCACCCCATAGACTGGTATTGTCTTGGTCTTCGGGGCTTGATTTTCGCCGGTCTATGGGTCTGTCCTGTGCAGTTCTAGGAGGTCCACCCTCCCAGGCTTCGCCTCCCCTCTTTGGGGAGGAGTAAGTTTATCGCTTACTGCCTGCGGCGCCCTTACCGGGGAATGCCGACGGGGCTGCCCAGGCAATTTTTAAACCCCACTTTCCTGACCCGACCTTGGGTCACATCTTACTTGTGGGAGTAAGATAAAAACTGGCCTTGTGCCTAACTCCTGGAGAGGAGTAAATCAATACTCACCTCCTGCGTTCACATTCCTAGACGCGCAACAAAAATATTAAAACTAGTCAAATACTTGAAGACAAGTACTCATTTCTTCTCAAATACCCGTTCAACTCCCCCCACTATAACATTACCTTATTCCTCCGTTATTTAGAATTCCTTACACCTACAACAACACTTTTTCTTTTTAACTGAGTTCACCCCAAACAAAGCAATTGTCCACTGTAGACGTACGGGGCTACTGAGGATTACGGTGAAAGTAAAGGGGATCATCCTAAATTGGGAGCTGTGGAGCGAGATATTTGTTCACATTAGTTTTAAATTTCTGCATGTCGGTTCAGTCGGGAAAACGGGGAGCAGAGAAGAAGTTCCGAAGTCCGGCAGCTTGAGGAAAAACGCTATTCGAGTAGAAAGCTCTCTGGCATCTGGTGACCTTCACATTGAATGGATGGAATTCAGCTGATTGTCGGGTTAGTCGAGTGTATTTACGTCGAAGGATGCAACACTGCGGCGATGGGACAGGGGCTGGAGCTTGGTTGATAGTGAGGGACCTATCAGACTAGAGACCCGTTTTGAACCTTGTCTAAGAAGGAGAGACTAGTAGATGGTTCACCAGCCCAGATGTGACGACAATAATCTATGCATGGGCGGATGGTATCTTTGTAGAGATATAGGATACTGTCAGGTGTGATAAGTTTCCTAGCACTGTAGAAAGAGCCCACTTTCTTTGCAGCAGGCTTGGCAATGTATTCTAGGTTTTTGTACCAATTTATATAACCTGTGAATGTTAGGCCGATAACTTTTAATTTTGACTCTCGGGAGGGTGCTATTTGCCATGACAATCGGTGGTTTAAGAGGTTTCTAGTAGTTGTTGAAAAAAAGGAGCTTTGACTTAGCAGCATTAAATGTTACCATTCATTTATGACCCACCTCCATTACAGACTGGAGGTCACTTTCTAAGGATTCAGCCATAGCCGTGGATAATATGCGCATCTGTTTTACCCACATGACGTAGAGTAGAGCGTGGTATCATCAGCAAATATACCCATCTCAAACACAATGTCATCAGAGAGGTCGTTTATTAAAATCAGGAACAATAAAGGTCCAAAGATCTACCCCGGGGTACACCAGCATTTATGTCATGTTGTTTGGATGAACGACCATCGAGAACAAACTGGATCGTTCTGTTGGATAGGAAGGATCTAATTATATTAAATATTATATATATATATATATATATATATATATATATATATATATATATATATATATATATACTGTCTCTGTTACTTTAACAGGTATCTTTCATAAAGTGTTTTTACATAGAAATATAGGAAATAACATCATGTTTCGGTGTTAGCATATTTTTGTTCTAATTTATTGTCTGTTTGCTAAGATGATTTTTGCGTATTTGATTAATAAATTTAACAAATGCAAACAGAGATTCTACGTTCATAATAACATATTTAGATACCTATGAAAACGAGGCATTACCTCCCAAGCAATTAATGTATGGAACTTCAAAAGTTCTTACACACCATACTAAATCAAATGGAGGAATATTGATGAAGAAGAACAATACAATCCCATATCAAAGACATGCCTACACTGCGCAACAGAGAATATTACAAGCTGTCCAAAACTTATTTATAAACTGTATCAACATCAAATCGGAAGTTTTAGAACGTTCCTCCACAGTAAAATTATTATTCTGGTCAAATGGCTTACATAATCATTAGACTCTATTCCTCACACTACCACCAACATAACTATTGACACACACTGGGGTATTGATAATATAAGGCCTATCAATCTGCCCCAGATCTCACGATATAAAAAATTAAAATTACGTATATACACTCTCTACACACTTATCACCCGTATCCATTACTATATATACTACAATAACAAAGCAATACAGTTCGACTACCCCATTCCGAAAATATGCTACATTCCTACGAACTACACTCCTAGAAACCGCCAAACCTAAATAGTATACCAAAAGCATATATATATAATTTATATATAAACTATAAAAACAAATCATAAAAATAAAAATAAACAAAATAAATTACGTTATACGAATTAAAAAATAAGATTCTATATTAAAAACAAAGGAGATAATGTCCCAAGTATACATATAACGCACCCCCAAATGCGCTTCATCAGTATAACCCCAAATTACACACAACAAATATCTCCGTTCGAAAATGAACAACCCCACAATCACAGGGACGAACTTCAATCAGCCATTTGAACACATTATCATATCTCTTATATAAGATAGAAAATTTCCGGATTAATCATCTAGATAAGCATAAGGATTACGGTTTGATCTATCTTCCAAAATTACACTTTTAGGTCGAACCGATATGTTGAAAGGGTATTGTTGTCATTATACACTGGGGGGGGGGGGGTAGGCGCACTCAAAACAGACCATAAATATCGGGAATCGTGAGAGAAAGAAATGCATTAGTATAAAAACCTTTCTAGACAAACGCACGTACAACAAACAATAAACACTAATAAAACTACCTTTAAATGACATTAAATCAAGAAAATGTATTACATTTAAAAATACCCCTTATACAAACAGTAATAACAGACAAATCTATACGAACACGGATTATCGAAAACAGGTGCTTATATTAAAAAAAAAACTGTTAATAAACACACCTAAACGAATAATATACAATAATAACAAAGCTTTTTAAATAAAATTTAAATAAAATATTTTTTAATCCCCCTAAATCAAACAATAACAACATACAACTCTGCGCGACCGTGGATTATCTGTTATGGAGGAACACAAAATCTGAAACCGCTGGCTCTAAATTATGTATTTCCTTTTTTTTTAAATTTTTCTCTAAATCTTCGACTATTGAACGACACTGAAAATTCGGTTTGAGGATATAAGACGATTTCTATCTCAGAAATGATATGTCCAGGCCGATAAAACTCTAGTACACAAAACAGACAATATAGTTTTTAAATAAAATTAATTATATATATATATATATATATATATATATATATATATATATATATATATATATATATATATACATATATCATTCTCACAAATAAAAATGGTATTTGACTTCAACAACAACACCAAAAAACAACACGACACCCTCAAAAAGATATTCAAACGGCTTTAATATAACCCAACCATCAATACTATATAAACTACCAATTAGTGCAAAACGACACCCCCCCCCCCGGAGCTCACATACACCAAAATACCCCACACTCTCGCACCTCAGGAAAACAAAACGTGCAACAAACCTAGATGGAAAATATGGCAACACACCACCACCCAGCGTAAACACCTATGTGCGATATTCCCAATGGGGTTTACTTAAAATACTGCACTAGAAGGCAACTACGTTGGTGAAAAAGGCATTGAGTTCCTCCTACGTCTTAACAATAATAAACAAACCATAAGAGAAAAATCCACACGGAACTCAGTAGCCATGCATTATAATCTCCCAAACCACACCATGAAATATATCTTCATAGCCTTCAATTGTAAGACACAACAACACAGACGAACATACGAAACTGAATTCATTCTGAGACTCAATACAAACATCTCAGGACTGAATAAAAATTTGGGACCTTGCAAAGATTATTCATTCTAAAACCATACAAACTGACCAACAACATTTTTCTACACGGGAGGTAATGTGTGCGCAGTGAGAGAATGACCTATATTTTCTTCATCTGTTAAATTCTATTGGATTACCTGTAGTTATTATTGTGTGTACAAGATATGTACGTTAGAATAAACCGTACTATTTAAAGACGTTTACACTCTTGGTTATTTTTTTATTAATAACTACTTACCAAGTTATATCAGCTGACGGCGGGGATTTCGAAAACGAACCCATAAAAGACGTGGTAAAGCCAACTATATGAGCTGGAAAACATAACAAATTTTGTAAAACTTATCAAAATTGTTTCTCCGAACATTATTTTGTTCTAAAGAATTTGATGTTGTAAAATGTTGAATATGATTTCTGATTGTATTATGTCATGATATTTTCTGTAATCAAGTAGTCAATAGAATTAAATTGACTCATAGATTTTGAAATATCAATAATGTGTCTAACTCATGGTGAATAAAATGATTTTTTGTTCTTTTATATCTTTGTACATTTTACATTTGATTTGATGGAAATAAATCAATTATTGTAAGCTGCTTCTTAATAATATGAATAATGCTAATAACTGGACATTACTAAACAATTTCTTTACTAAAACTTTTTTCTGTAATTATTATTTAGTAGTGATTTGGGTGTTCACATGTCCGCCCCCAGTCGTAGACCCCAGTCGCATGTCTGTGAGGCCTGTGTTATGGATCGCCTTAGATAATACCCAAATTAAAGAAAAAAATGTTTCTAAAGTACAAAACATGAAAAACAACAAACTCATGAATTCAAAATAACAGAAAGATATGAGTCGTGCAGAAATCAAGGAAGGCGCGAGAGCGCTCTATCCATTAATAGACTACACGAATGGCCTATGCTGGAAATCTCATTTCTTTGATCAATCATAACTCACAAACCAATAAACCAAATTAGTTAAAACTTTGCACAACATTTTTATTTGATAGGTTCTATAAGTGTGTAGAATTTCAGCATCATTATTCAAGGCAACCCAGAGATCCAGAAAGTTCAATCATGAAATCATGTTATCTATGTGTACGTACGTATGTACGTACGTACGTATGTGCCACCCTGTATCTCATCAACTATTTGTATGGATTCAGCTGATTTTTGCAGAGATAGAGGTTCTAGGGTCTAGTTGATGGAATTTTAATTTCAGTTTACCATATAATTTAGTTTTCCAGAAAATTCCAAGAAACCTTAAAAATTACAATTGTATTGAGGCATAGCCTTTACAAACGTAGTGACATTCTATGAAAAATGCCAGTATACTGAAACCATATGCCCTTAATAAGGTTAAGATGAAAATTCATATACACTTAATGTTCAAAAGCAAGGAAATTCCCAAATTTTTACACTTTTATTGTCATTAAGGGTATGAGAGCACAACAGGGCTATGTATTTTACTGGTAGGAATTTTTCTTCAGCGCACCCACACACTTAATCAACTCATACATAGAGATGTATACTGTAGTGATGTGATAATGAAATTGTTTGGGTGATATGTAGTCATACCCTTAATTAATGACAATTAAAGTGTAAAAATTTGGGAATTTCCTTGCTTTTGTACATTTTGTGTATATGAATTTTCATCTTAACGCTATTAAGGGCATATGATTTCAGTATACTTGCATTTATCATAGAATAATAAACATACTGCAGATGTATGTTGGTATTAGTACAAATTATTTGAATCTTGCGAAATTAAGGGTCATAAATGGTGGGTTTACCGCAAGAATAAGGATACTTTTTTTTAAAAAACGTATATTCAGAACAGTGTAAATCGAAAATACGTAGATGTACGTATAACTGATCATACAATCACTTTTATCTGGATTCTTGCTTAGACATAAGTATTATTTACGAACAAACATGGAGAAAAATTGAAAACCCAAATCATCTGAAACCAAGAAAATTGCCAGAGTGGTTTCATGAAAAAATTAAACTTTAGCGGAGAATTAAAGTGCGATTTTTTTATGATGACAAAACTGAAAAAACAAAAGTATATGTGATTCAAGGGTTTAATTCATGTCTCTTCGGAATAGACTGGATAGTACTGTTCAATTTATTTGAGCTCCCAATGAACTCTTTTTGTACCGAAATTAATAGTGCAGATGATAGAAAAATGTATGAAAAATGAAAACATTATGAATGAATTGAAAGAAGAATATCCCAAAGTTTTCTCTGAGGGTTTGGGGTTATGTACAAAGACAGAAGTCAATTTTGAACTACAGAAAATGTCACTCCTATTTTTAAACAAAAGAGTAACGTCCCTTTTTCCTCGTTAGACACAATCAACAAGGGTCTGGAAAGATTAGTAAAATGAAAGTTATATCTAAGGTAGACTATGCGGACTGGGCGTCTACATTAAAAATAGAAATATAAGAGTGTGCACCGATTATTCAACAGGTTTAAACGATTGCCTAAATAGATAATAATCATCCACTTCCTTCGTCAGAAGACATTTTCTCAAAGTATTTTTCAAAAATCGATCTATCTGACGCATACTTGCAGGTTAAAGTGAACGAGTAATGCTCAAGATATGTGTGCATATATACACATAAAGGAATGTTCTAAATAAATAGGCTCCCTTTTCGGCTTGAAGGTCGCCCCAGCTTTGTTCCAGCAGATTATGGACACTGCCGGCTAGTTTTGAATTTGCTATCACCTTTTTAGACGATATTTGAGTCAAAAGTAAGACGTCCACGAACACAAAACACACATCAGAGCTATGTTCAAACAACTTGAAGAATTCGGTTTCAAATTAAGTAGCAAGAAGTGTCAATTCTTAATGGAAAAGAATTAAACAGTTCAGACAAGTGATAGACAGTGATTGAAGGAAATGTGACCCACAGAGGACCGATGCCATTACAAATATGCCTGCTCCCGACACAGTTGCAATACTGCAATCGTTTCTTGGTTTGGCCTTACATTATGTGATCTATATTCCAAACATGTACGACTCAAGAGCCCCCCCCCCTTCACGAATTATTAAGGAAAGACAAAAAAATGGATATGGTCAGAAGATTGCGAGACGGCTTTCCAGAAAATAAAAAAAGTCTACACTCAGATCCAGCCTTAGCTCATCATGATCCTGTGAAAGAAATCATCCTTGCGACTGATGCTAGCGAATACGGAGTGGGTGCTGCACTACTACACAAATATGAAGATGGTACTACTAAATCGATTGCGCACGCTTAAAGGACTCTTCTATCGGCTCAGATAAATTAAAGTCAGATCGAGAAAGAGGTATTATCGATTGTGCTCAGGGTTACAAAATACCATCGCTTTTACATGGTAGATCATTTATACTTATAACAGACCATAAACAGTTGGTAATTATATTTGGATCAAGAAAAGACATCCTTACCCACACTGCTAATCGTTTACAGCTGCGTGGTGTAACCCTACTGAACTATCATTTTAGGATGGAATACATCGCGGAATACATCGCATCTACAAAACATGGGCATGCGGATGGACTGTCAAAATTAATCCCTAAAAATGAAGAAATTTTAGAAGAGACGGTTATAACAGCACTAAAAGCGGAAAAATAAATCTCAGGTCTGTTGTTAAGCACTATCAGAGAATTACCTGTAACATTGGAACAGATAAAAAAGGAAGCCGAAAAAGATGATTTTATATTAAAAATAAAGAACCAGACGAGATTGAACGAAAGAAAGATAAAAGGAAACCAGAGTTCACCTTTCCTATTGAATTATCTGTAGTTATTATTGTCTGTACAAGATATGTACGTTGGAATGAACCGTACTATGGAAATACCTTTACACTTTGGGTCATTTTGTTATTTATAACTACTTACTAAGTTATATCACAAACATACAAACATTTATATATTTTTCACATAATATATATATATATATATATATATATATATATATATATATATATATATAACTCCGTTGAATTAGAATACATAATTTATAACATAATTAATATTTTGTTATTATGCTACGAAGAATTCAACACCCATAATATTTATATTTGCGCACATATGTTTCCGAAATTTTAATTCATTATTACTTCAACAGCGGTGTAGAAAATTGACAATAATAGGAATCACATCGTCAGCACATAATTTTTTCATCAATATCCATTTGAATTGTTCAATAATCACAAACACAAATTCTATAGTTGAAGACATTTTATTCATTTAGAATCGAAAATGGCCGCTTTATCAAAATATTCCCCAAATGCTCACGTTCGTAAATAAACGAATGAATTAGAAAAATTATGTTATTTTAAGACTGTTGTTCTTCTGTTTCATTAGTTTCATGTTCACATTCTTTAGGTTACAGTGACCTCCTAAATAGCCCAAGTATAAGGATGGGCACAATATTTGAAACAAATATTTCAAAAATAAAAGTGCAAATAATCCCATATTTAGAAACAAATGGAAGATAATCCAGGAAAGGAAGAGGAGAGAACAAACTGCTGTTACAATTCACTACACAACAAGACCAACGCGGATAATAAGCTATGAACAAAGAATTGATCCCTGTACTGCTATATTAAAACAACAGAATAATAAATAATAATTGTAATACTAGCAACAACTAATTAATTAGAAGTTAAGATTAGAACACATATTAGTATAAATCATTTTTGATTGTCTCACTTGACATATAGTCAAGTGGATAAAAGCGTTGGTTAAGATATATTATCAAATTAATTCTGCCTGAAGATCGTGAGTTTAATTCCCCTGTGAATAGATTTAAGAAAGAATTAAATGATGCAAAATCACTAAAAGGTATGCAACGCGGAATGAGAGAGATCTATGGATCAGTGGATTAAATAAGGAAATAGTTTAATCTTTTCTGGGGATTAACGATAATGTAAAAGGTCACATGAAGCAGTCCGGGGAGTACAACGGACGAAAGTTTTAAACATGACACCAGTTTAGATGAGGAAACGGGTTAAAAACGTGTAAATAATAACAATACTCCATCTCAGAAAAATCTGTTCCATAAATCGTTAGCAAAAAAGTTTTGATTTCGACCGTAACATCTCAAAATCTTGCTATTGTGTTACGGCGTTAGCCACCCCTCACTTAAAGAACGTTTACTTCTTTCTCTCTGTGTGTAGAATATTAGGACCGAGTATTCTGGAAATGTCACGCGGCAGAAATAAAACGTACTTGACAAAGACACGCATCTGGCCGGAAGAAAAAAAACACGGTTGATGGACGAAAAAAATAAAACATTAACAATTGTCGGAAATAAAATAATTGTTGATTAATTCGAAACTACCAGAAATAAGGATTAGTTGCAGACTGAAATAACCCACTGATGAAATCATTATTGAGAATTAAGGTGAAAGTTAAGGAGTCATCCTAAATTGGGAGCGGTGTAGCGAGATGCTTGCTCACATTAGTTTTAAATTACTGCATGTCGGTACAGCCGGGGAAACAGGAAGCATGGAGGGGTTTTCAAAGGCCGGCAGCTCGATGAAAAGAGCTATTCTAATAGTAGGCGCACCTGGAGATCTCCACAGTGAATGGATTGGATTTAGCTGATTGTCGGGTTGGTTGAGCGTATTTACGTCAAGGGGGCACCAGAGCAGCAAGTTTATCCGAGCACACTCCATTGAAGTACTTGTAAAACAAGTACAAGAATGCAACATTGCAGCGAGGGGACAGGGGCTGGAGCCTGGTGTATAGTAAGGGGCCTATTAGTTTAGATACTCTTTTTTGGACCTTGTCTAAGAGGAAGACACTGGTGGAATGTGCACCAGCCCAGATGTGACAACAATACTCTATGCGGAGGCGGATAGTAGCTTTGTACACATATAGAATACTGTCAGGTGTTATAAGTTTTCTACTACGATATAGAGAGCCCACTTTATTTGCAGCAGCCTTGGCAATGTCTTCTAAATAAAGATATATCATTATATTTTTTATACATAAGTGTTTGTCCTCATTCTTTTAAGTGCAGCAGAAATACAACACGTGTTCTTAAAACCAAATGGAATTTCTAGGAACAGAGTTTCGTTCCATGAATCTCCTCACCTTAGAATACATTACCACGGGCTGCTATATTGACTTCCTGTCCACGGCAGGAGGAGGTGGCACAAGACCGGAAGGGGGGGGGGAATAATGTCAGCACACTAGCGGAAGAGCCAGGCTGGCCTCTAAAAATAACCTGGGCATTCTCGTCGAAATTACTTGGTAGGGACGCCTCAGGCGATTGGCAATAAAATAACCGCTTTCCAAAGAGGGAAAGTAATGCCTGTGAGGGTGGACCTTTCATGGTTACACAAGATTTATAGACATACACATATAGCAGAGTCCGATAGATAAAGACCACATAAATGGCCAGTCCTCGTCAAACTGCAGGTATTTAGTCGGTACAATCATCAGCCGACTTTCGCAGACTAAATCATTTTGGAATCCGCTTCTTCCCTGCACACTAAAACATTGTCGTTTTCAAGTCCAATGTCAGCAAATATTTGTCGAACCGTCCTCTTAAATAATAAAATGTTCTCCATTTCATGGATCGCTTTCAATCTTCTCATAATATTCTTCATCATTCAACGAGTAATTTCATCACCTCTTATCGTCGAGTAACCTTGGTAACTGATGACTCATTAGTATATAACAACAAAAAAAATCAAGTAATAAAAAAGCTTGATATGCCGTAAACCCGACAAAGGAAACCAAGTAAAGAATCCTGTAAAATAGTTACCGTGTTTTGCTTTAAATAACCTAAAATGGTTTGGTATGTCGTAAAAAAAAGACAACCCCACCCCAACCAGATCGTTACATATACAGAAACCAATTACTGCGCTTATACCGGCCGCTAGAAGTAATCAAACAGATGTCTGTCAAACAGAAAGCTATAAATCTCACTGCTAAAATGAAGTACTTGACACGAGTGGTGTGCGTGCCAATGAATCTGGGTCCCCGTGAAAATGTGTAGGCCTACATGTGTCTCTAGCGGTGCGAAGAAAAGGAGGCGATTTCCTTCTCAGCCAGAAAACGATCACGTGACGCGTGCAAAAAGAAGCGAAGTCCTAATTAATCAATTAAGCTTCGTGAGAATTGAGTGGATATAGATTTATTGCCCTCCGACGGCAGGAGAGTCGCGTGTCCAGGGGAGATAATGTTAGAGTAACCCTTGCTTTTGTTTCAGATGTTTTAGCCAATCACGGAAGCGTCTAATTCGCTCACGGTTGGACAGCAAAGCGAAACCTTGGAGGCTTCGGATGCGCAGCAAATTAATAGATTTTATCCGATTCGCAACACGACTGTTTTTAATGAATGCTGAGGAATTTACTTTTTTCTACTTTTACGCGTATCTTGTTGGGATTTCTTTTTTGGTTCGTTTCCCACTTACAAAATATACATTAAACATTTCGATTATTTTTCTTTTTCTTTTAATGCATTGAATGACATTTGCCATATGCAAACAGGTGGAATAAAAACACAGAACCAAATTATTTTTACAAAAGTTCTGGTTTTTAAATACTAAAGTTATTTCAATATTAGAAAAAAACAAAATTAAAAAAGAAATTCATAATAGTATCATTCTAAAAATAACTTTTCCACTTTTCCACTTTCCCCCTTTTCCAATGACTGTCTGCGATCAGTGAACCATACCCCACCAACTAAAGCGAGTAAGCAGCAGTATCCTTTTTAACACAGACACCGCCTATTTTTACTGTTAATTACTTGTGTAAGAAATCCTAGTAAGTAAGTAAGAAAGTAAGTACGTAGTAGTAGCAGCAGCAGCAACAACAACAGCAACAGCAACAGCAACAGCAACAGCAACAGCAACAGCAACAGCAACAGCAGCAGCAGTGGCGGCGGCGGCGACGACGATGATGATGATGATGATGATGATGATGATGATGATGATGATGATGATGATGATAATAATAATAATAATAATAATAATAATAATAATAATAACTAAAACACCACTTAAACCCAAAGAATTGGAACTGCAAGAAATCTCATTAACTACCTTCCCCCTCCCCCCCAAAAAAACACAAACAGTGTGGCACCAGTTTCGGCTTATACGACACACAAATGGTCGTGAAGAGTTAAGGAGGATGGAACGACCACGGAGGAAAAGAACTAACTACAGATTGCTGGCGCCTGGGGTGGGACTCTTATTGCCACCCGAATTCCAGAGAAGAGCAATGGTCATTGCCAGCAATAAATCAATGGTAAGCGGTTGAGATAATGCAAAATGATGTGCAATAATTATCGATAAAGGTGGAGAGTACTCGCAATCTGAGGAGATTTGTTTTCTGCAGGGAACACCACTTATTATTGTCAGTAAGCAATCACTGATAAGGATTTGCGAGCAACTCCTGTTACATAGCCGTTCCGGGAATGGGCCGTGGCAGTTCTCGTGTTGTATACTCGTTCCGGAACGGGCCGTGGTCGTTCTCATTTAAACAACTCGTTATTTTTAAAACATAAATCATATAGTTTGCATACCTTTAAATTTCTCGCATCCTCAATCTTTCCTCATCGCGTAGAGGGGAGCGCCGTCCAGTGGTTGAATTATTTCTTCTTTCTTTCTGCCGTAAACCACCCCGCTGCAACAAAAACCTTCATGACCGACTCAGAAGACAAACAATTTTTTAAACTTAAGTTCTGTTTTATTTCAGGCGTTAGTTATCCGTCAGCTGGGAGATATTCACTAACGTCGAGAGAGAGAGAGCAAATTACTGCTTTCGTAATTACTTATCAATTAAGACCTTAACCATTCGTGACGGGGGAAAAGAAATCCTTCGCCTGTATTTTCTTAGGGAATTAATTCCCCTAATCATGTTGCAGACTACCTCGTAAATCACATCTGATAGGTTCGCCTCCAAAACCCAGACTAGCAAAACTATGCTTCCCTCGCGAAAGCGCGTGACGTCACAGAGCCTCTATGCGCAGGTGCACATTCGTCACAGCCTTACTCCTTTGAACCCCCGACCTAAAATGTCCCATCAAAATGGTGGTCTGTAACGTCTGTGAGCTCCAACCGTGAGAACAACCCTATTCCGCACTCGACTGTACGGGTCCACTCGCACTAAATCGCGCAAACTAAACCAACGATTTCCAACAGATACGCCAACCTCAAGATGCGTCCGCTCCCACAGGGCCGTTATCCAACAATCCTAAATGATGATGATGATGATGATGATGATGATGATGATGATGATGATGATGATGATGATGATGATGATGGAAAACAAAAAGCACAAATGCTCTGGGACAGGGAAGTACTACAGACAAACACATCCAAGCAAGGATAGTGGATGTCATAATAAGCAACACGAAGCAAAAGTAAAAAGATTGAACTGTGCCGAAAATAAACTTGCCAAATCGTAAATTTCTCCGTCCTAGTATTCACAAAGTGAATATCAAAGAGACAGAAAAACATAGCAACATCGAGATTGCCAGAGAGCTTTAAGGAACATAGAGCATGAAGTAAGTCAATACAACACCAATAATTGTAGGAGCACGATGTACAATCTCGAAAAAAACACTTGTAAAAAGACTAAGAGGAATTGGAATCAAAGAAGAAAAACGAGAATATACAACGGACGGCAATTATTACAACAGTCGAAATCTTAAGGAAATCCTCGGATGCAGAAACTAACAAACATAAACAACGAACACTAACCAGTAACACGTAAGTTGAAATAAGAATAATACAAAAACTTACAAAGAACATACACAAACCCAAGGTAACTAAACCTCCCAGAAGTCCCAGAAACTGACCACCCCATAGAAATAAAGTTACGCACATATGGTGACACCAGCCTTGGCTAACAGCACACAACATCGTTATGAATGGTCAAAGAATACGGAAAGACCGAGAAGTGAGAGCAACGACCAGACGTCAAGTGGAAGGGTACGGAGAGTACTGGGACTTTTGCAGAGCTTTTTGCGACACAAATTCTAGAGAATACCTATAGTCGTTGTCATATATAAATCAATGGTAACGGCTTTTGCGATAATGCATTTGGTGGGGGGGTGCTGGCTATCTGCGGAAACCTGTTCGAACTAAGACTCCAGGGAACACCACTTATTATTGCTAGTGAGAAATCACTGATAATGTCTAGTGTGTATATTCGTAGTAGATAAATACTACTATTACTTCCACCACTACTACTACTACTACTACTACTACTAATAATAATAATAATAATAATAATAATAATAATAATAATAATAATAAGTGAATGCAGCAAGCTAGCACAAAGGGAATACAAGAACAGACATGACAGCATGGGGAAAGAAGTACACCGGGAAATGTGCAAACAACTGAATTTCGAATATGCAAAAAAAACGGTACACACACAAACCAGAAACTGTACTAGAAAACGAGAAACACAAAATCATATGGGATATGAATGTACAAACAGACAAACCCATAACAGCAAGGAGACCGGATATGATAATAATCAACAAGAAAGAAAAATCCTGCAAAATCGTGGACTTTGCCGTTCCAGCAGCCCACAGAGTGAAGATCAAAGAGACGGAAAAGAGAAGCAAATATACTGAACTTGCCAGAGAATTGAAAGGAATATGGAACATGAAGAAAGTCAGTATAACACCAATAATCATAGGAGCACTAGGAACAGTCCCCAAAAACATGGAGAAAAGACTGGGAGAAATAGGAATCAAAGGGATAACTGAGACCATACAAAGGACAGTAATGATCAAAACAGCTACAATCCTGAGAAATGTCCTCGAATGCGGAAACCAACCCACATAAGCAACGAATGGAGAACAAACACATGGAAGCACAAGACAGCAGAACCGGGGAAAATACAACCGCACGAGAGAGGCGCAAGCATAGGCTGACGCCACAAAATTATGGATAGAGGGTCGAGGAGGGAAAGCGCAAACCAGACCTCCACTGGAAGAGCGCGGACAGCTCTGGGACCTTGCGAAGGCTTGTTGCCACTCGGGCCTCAGAGGGGACCAATGGCCCTTATCAGCGGGAAATCGTTGGTAGGTGGCTGTTGCGATTACCGCAAGGTCATCAGCGGTGATGAACGAAAAGAGGTGGAGCATACTGGAGGCCTGAGGAGACTTGTTGTCACTCGGACTCCAGGGAATACCACAGGTTGTCGGCAGTGGGTGACCACTGACGATGACCAGTGTGATAACTCCTAGTGAGTAAATAATAATAATAATAATAATAATAATAATAATGATGATGATGATGATGATGATGATGATGATGATGATGATGATGATGATGATGATGATGATGATGATGATGATGATGATGATGATGATGATGATGATGATGATGATGATGATGATGATGATGATGATGATGATGATGATGATGATGATGATGATGATGATGATGATGATGATGATGATGATGATGATGATGATGATGATGATGATGATGATGATGATGATGATGATGATGATGATGATGATGATGATGATGATGATGATGATGATGATGATGATGATGATGATGATGATGATGATGATGATGATGATGATGATGATGATGATGATGATGATGATGATGATGATGATGATGATGATGATGATGATGATGATGATGATGATGATGATGATGATGATGATGATGATGATGATGATGATGATGATGATGATGATGATGATGATGATGATGATGATGATGATGATGATGTTGCTGTTGCTGTTGCTGTTGCTGTTGCTGTTGCTGTTGTATGTATGTTATTTTATGTATCCACATAAACTGTTATAAGGAGATTAATCTTTTATGTATCTATTTTCTGAGTGGTGCACAGTTCCAATACATTCGTTTCCATAGAACTACTTTCACTCATGGAGGCTGGCAACCTTCACGCAGTCCCTCCTGTAAGTACGTGAAAAACATCGGGAAAACCAATACCAACAATAAAATCAAGCCGGGCGAAAAAAGTCGTACGATGCTGATTCATGCGAATTTAGGTTTTTTATATATTTCGTCCATCATTTCTTGCTAAGATACGAAATAGACTACCGTGGTGATTAAACGGATGGTTCTCTGACGCAAAGGATTAGTATTATTTAGATTATTCGGACTACTAATCTAAACTTGGATAGTTTCTCACAACGTTTCAGCCGGTGTAAATTCTGACTTAATTCAGGTGCATCTTTTTGGACTCGGAAATTTTCATGTCAAACTCGTTAATCTATACGGAATTTCGGACTAAACCCTTTATCTAATCCACGAGGGAAATTTGTTCTCATTACGTCAGCCATGACTGGGTTGAAGTGTTAAATAAGTAATTGTTTAATTTTATTATTCGTTAGTAGCGCTTGTAGTACAGATTTAACATTCAACCTACAGAAGACGGTAACTTATAATTGATTGTCACTAAACGCCTTTATCCGTTTCACCCCGGGTATGTGTGGAAAAAATAAATCAAATCTGAAATAGTAGTCCGAATAATCCAAATACTAGAAATTAACTTCATTCTAAAAAATTAGTGAAAACTAATATAAAACAAAATGGATATTGATTTACTCCTCTCCAGGAGTTAGGCACAAGGCCAGTTTTTATCTTACTCCCACAAGTAAGATGTGACCCAAGGTCGGGTCGGGAAAGTGGGGTTTAAAAGTTGCCTTGACAGCCTCGTCGGCATTCCCCGGTAGGGGCGCCTCAGGCAGTAAGCAATAAACTTACTCCTCCCCAAAGAGGGGAGGCGAAGCCTGGGAAGGTGGACCTCCTAAAACTGCACAGGACAGACCCATAAGCCGGCGTAAATCAAGCCCCGAAGACCAAGACAATACCAATATATGGGGTGCAGTATCCATCGGAACAGATACTACACTCTGATCTTGGCCAAAAGGCCAAGATGAGTAATGGATAAAGAGATAAGAATCTCATGTGACCATTAAGTAAATCGGGCGATTGATTATATTGAATTAAATACGAAATGTTTCCCTTTCGTTGGTTAAGAATAGTTAAGTAATTTACTTTGTTAAAATAACTAAGTGTGACATATTTGTTTTTAGATACCTCTTCATATTCCTCCTTCATGTCAAACTGTGTTTCATTTCCACTTCATCTCAGAACTATTTCGATATTGACGCAGACGCCCAGTTTCCCGTGGAGATGCAATCGTCTGACAAACAAACAAAGTAATCGATAAAATCCAGTAAATTATCCTCGTAAAAAACAAAATGTTTGCCGTAAATAATAAAATAAGACTTAATAAAGACTCCACGTTTCTTTCCGTTCTTTCTTTTCGTAAATGTAACAAAATAATTTTGTTGCCGTTAAATTGCCCGTCCATTCCCATAGACAACCGTTGTACATTTCCACGAAACGAATGCATTTCACTTCCGGCTGCAGAAGAAAAATATGAACAAAAAAATTCATTTCATGTAACCAATATCGTCAAACAGTAAACATCGCATGGGTTTCCAGAGGTGTTCAAATTGAGCCGTTTAGTAGAAGGATAACGTCATGTGTGTCGAAATATTCTTTAAGGGTTAAATTGAGTTCATTAAAACAAATGATGCCAGGACTGACATCGCAAATAGAAATAAAGAATTTAAAATACGGCAAAGTTTCGACTCGAAAATTATATTTTCTCATCTTTTTCCATTCGGGATGAATTTTTTTTTAAATCGTCTTTTACAAATGTGTATGTATTTATACCCACTTACAATGATAGTGACAATACAGGATATTTAAACTGCATCTTTTAAACACAGAATTTAATTTTTACAAATGCATGAATTTCTTTTGCAAAATATTTATTTGTCTATCGGAGTTAAATTAGTTTTATTAGTAATGAGTTACCAACTATCAAGGTTAAAAGCCAATTGAGGATCAAGGTCAATTAGCTGGATTGACTGTCAGTTGAACGATGAAGAATATTATGAGAGGAGTGAAACTGATTAATGGAATAAAGAAAATTATTACTTATGGAAAAAGTTTATGACAATTATTTGTTGAGATTAAATTTGAAGATGACCATACTGTAGTCTGCAGGGAATCATACGTTAATGAGATGGCTAAAACTCTATTCATGGAGATTTGGTATCTAACCGAAATTACGTTACTGACTATGTCACTACTCCATCGATCATTATGTCATGTTCCGATTCTCATTTACTTTATTCAAAATCCATAAGATTAGCCAAAATTAACACATCTTATATGCACTTGTCTAGCGGTTCATATAATGAATGGCATGGCTAATTTGCACGTATATTTAAACATCCGTTTTATCATTTTTGTCTGAGTGTATTCATTTTTAATTCTTTGGTTGTATTTATAATTGTTTTTTTTTCTGACGGGTTCCTACTTACTAAGACATCCAGATATAAAAGTTAATGTAATAGGTTGATTGGCAGTTGAATGATACAAAATATTATGAGAAGATTGAAACTGATGAATGGAATGACCAACATTTGATTACTGATGAGAACGGTTTATGACAAGTATTTGTTGATATTGGATGGATTTTTATTTAAGTCAACCATGTTGTAGTATGTATAAAAGCAGTCTCGTGATAATGTTGTCCAGAAACTGGAAGTTATCGGAGACATAATTGTACTAGTCTATAGATGTCCCCGCTTGTGACTTTTTAAAGACACCATCAAATTACAAAAGATAAGTTGAATTGAGAGCGACGTTATTTATTTATTTGTAAATCATCATCATCGTCCTCCTCCTCCTCCTGGCATGTGTTGGATGACGTTTAAAACCTGACTTCCAAACTAAACTATCTCTGGTAAGCTCTTTATTTATCCATCTTTCTATTACATCCACCCTTATCACTTCCTCCCATTTTTTTCTCTTGGTTTTCCCCAGTGAACTAAACCTTACTATTCCTATTGTTCTACATCTACTAACCCAAGAACTCCCATCAAATCTTTCAACATGGTCATACCATCGAAGTCTAGTGTTCTGCATGTATCCCCCTATACTGTATAATTGTAATTATCTACCGTATACATTTATTATCAAATAAATAAAATTTATAAATGAGGAATGAATTATTTCATTGGTCAATCCGTATGTGTGCAATAAGACCTAATTCGATATAACAAAGTGAAAGGTAACGTTGATATTGTCTTTTGGTTCTATAAGTGAGTGCGAGCTGCATTTTATTCTATTTAAAGTGCGTTGTTTTGTTTGTACAACGTGTGGTAAAATGATCGGACACATTTCTAGGATCTAATAAAATAAAATAAAAATAAATAATGCAAAAAAGTCTACATATAATGACGTTGTTTTATGTATTTTAAATAATTAAAAAAAGTATTTTTATTTTGTAAAGGTATATATAATACCGTTTTTATGTCATATAAATCGTGAAAAAGGTATTTTTATTTTCTAAATGTACATATAATATCGTTCTTTTTTATGCCGTGTAAATCGTGAAAAAGTATTTTTTTATTTTGTAAATGTACATATAAAATCGTTCTTGTTATGTCGTTTAAATTGTGAAAAAAGTATTTTTGTATTTTGTGAATGTACATATAATACCGTTCTTTTAATGGCGTTTAAATCACGAAAACATTATTTTTTATTTTGTAAATTTACATATAATATCGTTCTTTTTTATGCCGTTTAAATCCTTAAAAAAGTATTATTTTTTATTTTGTAAATGTACATATAATAACGTTATTTATTATGTCGTTTAAATCGTGAAAAATGTATTATTATTTTCTAAATGTAAATATAATACCGTCCTTTTATATGTCGTTTAAATCGTGAAAAAAGTATTTTTATGTTGTAAATGTACATATAATACCGTTCTTTTTTATGTTGTTTAAATCGTGAAAAAAGTATTTTTATTTTCTAAATGTACATATAAAATCGTACATGTTTAGGTCGTTTAAATTATGTAAAAAAATGTTATTTTATAA
The DNA here is from genome assembly GCA_963556195.1 of Sepiola atlantica. Lineage (NCBI taxonomy): Eukaryota > Metazoa > Mollusca > Cephalopoda > Sepiida > Sepiolidae > Sepiola > Sepiola atlantica. The sequence goes on along the minus strand of OY744535.1, from coordinate 57,595,888 downwards.
ATGTATATATAATACCTTTTTTATGTCGTTTAAATCCTGAAAATTTTTTATTTTTTATTTTGTAAATGTACATATTACGTTATTTATTATGTTGCTTAAATCGTGAAAAAAGTATTTTTTATTTTGTAAATGTACACATACTTACGTTATTTCTTATGCCGTGTAAATCGTGGAAAAAAGTATTTTTATTTTGTAAATATACATATGATATCGTTGTTTTTTATGTCGTTTAAATCGTGAAAAAGGTATTTTTTATTTTGTAAATATACGTATAATATCGAATGTATTTAAATGAAGAAATTTAAAATAAAAGAACAAACATATCCATTGTACACTTCGAATAAAATCTGATTTTAATTGAAATGAAAGGAAAATTATTCATGTATCACATTATGTAAAACATCATTTTTAGTGATAGCTTTGCAATTTCAAAAGTAGCGTTTATCGCGTTTTGCATTCGAACTCTTCATTAAGTCCTTTTCGTCATATCTTGTTCTATATACAGAAAAATAACAGTTTTCATTTCCACTCTAGTTTAAAATATATATATTTAGTACTGTTCGATATTTTCTTTTTCTGTTGTCATTAATACAAAACATCGCGGAAGAATTTAATCACACACTTATATATACTACGCCTCCAACTCATTACACCGAAGTCAGATTTTGAAACAGAGACGTTTTCCATATTACACCACATTTAGACTTTTTCAGGATGGACGCTTAGAACGCAATGTCATCTGTTTTTTTTTCTTTTTTCTATTTACAAAATATTAAAAAGACTGACTTTTTAAAAACAAAACTAAAATTTAAAATGAGGACCGGTCAGTGGTTACATCGGACAAAACGTTGTGAGAATAACATAACAGATGAGAACATTAGTCCAAATTATCCAAATAATACAAAGTATCAATTCCATACTCGAATATTCCAAAACAATCTACTTCATATTGTAATTTGAAATTGCTGAGTTCATTTTGGGACAGAAGCAGAGTAAAAATAAGTATGACCCGGGTGAGGTTTGAACTCACAACCATGTCTTTATGTACAGCGAAGTAACCGATTGACGCAGGTAAAACATCATGATGCTA
>OY744535.1:57587298-57589798 GCA_963556195.1 Sepiola atlantica | reverse complement strand
CGCTGTTCCTCTTTTTGTCACAGTCACGTCTGCATCAGATAAATTCCATCATTTCGCCCATCCATCAGGTTAGGTAACTGTCAGCTGAGATTCGTCAATAAGAAATACTTTAGACAACTCACTTCTCATGTATTTCATTACCCAATTGGAACACTTTATAATATATGCTTTACTTAGATATTTGCTTGTCACGGGGATTTATTGACAAATCCCAATTTTCAAATATTGTCCACCTCTTAACTTTTGTGACTCTCTAAGTTCCAGTTTGTTCAAAAATTTGATCACTAGTCAATAGTGACCGTTTCGCTATAACTTAATTAAAATGTGTGCTAATCCCGTGGAGACAAGGTCTCAAAACCTTGCCCTTTGCTTCCCAATAGTAAATCATCCAGATTTTCAAAAGGTATCTTTAATCGTCAATGATCTCTGTGAAACTGCTTTGATGTCTCCAAAGTGAACATTGTCCCACTCAATAATCTTATGTTTTACAGTATTTGTTACATTTTTCCACTACCATGTTATAATATAGAGTGCGAGTTAGGATGTCTACTTATTGTAAGATAACGAGCGGCTATATAAAATCTCCATCGATCGATTTCTTGATATCAGATTATTATAAGCCAGTTAAAGCATTTCGTTGTGGTATAGCTGTTTTACGGCAGTGAATCATGGGGCCTCTAGACCCACTAAGAGAACAGATTCAACACCCTTCACCTGTGCAACTTCAGGAGAATCCTGTGAATAACGTGGCAGGACCACGTCTCAAACAAAAGCGTCCTTGATCAAGCGGATATGCCAAGCAAGTTCGCCCTGCTCACCCAACGACGACTCCGGTGACTTGGTTATGCTAGGCGAATGGACGATGGGAGGATCCAAAAGGATATTCTATAGGACGAGCTTGCAACCGGCTCAAGACCAACAGGAAGACCCGCTCTGTGCTAAAGGACATCTGCAAGCGAGGCATGAGGACAGGTGGCATCGACCCAGCAGGTTTGTAATCTGTAACTGAAGACTGCAGTCGTTGGAGAAGAGCTGCAAAGACATGCTTGAAGAGAAGTGAGGGAAAAAAACAGCAGTTGAGAGAAAGAAGAGTCACAGACGGCAGAGGGCTGCAACAGAGCTCTCAGAACAAGACACAACCTATATATGTGACAACTCCAACAGAGCCTACCGATCCGGAATAGGCTTGCAGCGTCACGGTAGATGCTACCATTTGGCAATAGACTAATCTGAGGCGTTGAAATCCATTGTCAACCAAGACAGACGGATGCCAACAACACGAGCAGTTATTCAAAGATATACTAAATAACAGTTGTGAAAATAGCTGTAAATTTAGTTTTTATTAGTTTATAAACTTATTAGTTTAAATGTCACAAATATTGGTTCAGAACTGAGTTATTGGAGTTTGTGATTTGCAGACGAGGTGTATATCATATGTTGATAAAAAGTAGATATGAAAATTTTAAAAATAAATTAAATGTGTCAGCGATGTTTTGGATAGCTAATACAATAAACTTAAAACGGGTTGTCTTGAAACGGTTAGCTTCGAAGCAGTCTGCCAGTTTTGTCTGTTTTTCGTAACGGTGGCGAGTCAAATTAGTTCACGGTACAAAAGTCCGTCGTATAAGGGACAATTTCTTCGGCAATATTCTATATTATGATGTAATATATTTTAATTTCATTTTTAATAAACACAGTTTGATGTCATTATCTAGTTCTTACTAAATTACAGATCAAGATAATCGGAACAACCCAGAATTGATAAACTATAGGACAACCCGCCATCTTTAAAACTTTAAAAAAAATGAATGTTACTTATTTAATTTAATTTTTTTTAAAACAAAATAAAACATACACTATCACTAACTCATAAGTCCGTGTGTCAACAACCTCCCACAAGAAAACAAGCTAGTATCTTTTATGGGGAGTGTTGCCACCCGAAGTAAAGGCTAGTGCTAGGGTAAAGGTAGTGTTTTTAAGTTGCTAAAAAAGACGCTCATCTGAAATCATAATTAAGGATATTTGCAAAATACACATTTATAAAAGGACTTTTGGCTAAGATCAAAGTGTAGTATCTGTTCCGATGGATACTGCACCCCATAGACTGGTATTGTCTTGGCCTTCGGGGCTTGATTTACGCCGGTCTATGGGTCTGTCCTGTGCAGTTCTAGGAGGTCCACCCTCCCAGGCTTCGCCTCCCCTCTTTGGGGAGGAGTAAGTTTATTGCTTACTGCCTCTGGCGCATCTACCGTGGAATGCCGACGGGGCTGCCCAGGCAATTTTTAATGGCCAGAGTGCTCACCTCTCGAGCGCTGGCTTTTCAAACCCCACTTTCCCGACCCGACCTTGGGTCACATCTTACTTGTGGGAGTAAGATAAAAACTGGCCTTGTGGCTAACTCCTGGAGAGGAGTAAATCAATACTCAAAAATCAGAAAGCAAATTAACCTTTCGTTTTGACCATTTAATAAACCATAGCTTCTTATTGCCGACAAAATTGT
>OY744535.1:57404798-57584798 GCA_963556195.1 Sepiola atlantica | reverse complement strand
TATAGATCTTAATTTCCCTTAATTACGTAACAGTCTAAAAATGTTTCAATATTAGACAAAGAGTCATTGTAGTAGTGGATGTATCAGTACAGTTGCTGAAAAAAATCCGCTTAAAACATTACATTATATAGTGATGTTAATGGATTTCAATAGAATTCAATTCAAGAGTCAAAAGTCTATGAAAAATTAGTACATATGTAGAATCAATATGCCAAAAATTAAACTTCTATAGAATGTGAATAAAATATCGTGTTGTGCTAAACCCGGCAGTTGTATATAAGTATACAAAATCAATTTTGTACAATTTTGTGTGTATGTCTTTTATGCGTGGATGTAGAGAATTCGTTAAGCTAACTTAGTTTAATTTATGTGTAAATTTGAGAACGGAGTTTTTTTTTGGGGGGGGGGGTGTAAGTTGCTTGTAAGTAATTAATTTCGTTAATATTTTTAGTGAGTATTAATAGATCTTCGACATATCGTAAATATATTTGGAGGTTGTCAATAACACTACCATATCAAAACACAAGTCTAACAAACTAAAATTACAAATACTATATAAAAACAAAAACGCCAATCATAAATAACATTAACGTCCAATAGATGAAAACGTTTTAAAATGTCTGTAACCATACTAATGCTTTATTAATAATTTATCTGAACTGTCGGCTGAAATCTCCACTAAAATATTAAAGATCTTATAATTTTACTTAGTACCCCCCCCCTCCCCCGATGATGTTTCTAGAGCGAACCGAACAACACAACCATTATGGCAAGTTCATCAGCAAGTTAAAGCCTCAAATTAGAACAATCCAGGGGATCAAACTGAAAATATGCAGACATAATGTTTCTGTATTGTATATATATATATATATATATATATATATATATATAATAGTAATAATCCAGGTGAAAAATATCCACAGGGTGGTAATCCAGAGAATTTTAACCGGGTTTATAAAAAGTGCTCAATATCAAAATAGAGCTTTATTAGGCTTCATTCTCTCCAAATATGATCTGAGGTTAAGATCGGATTCTAACTCTGCCTGATGAGATCTCAGTTTATAGTAACTGTTGATCGATAACATCGACATGCCAGTGTCGCAGATTTTGTACATGTCTGTGTAAATAAAATTATCATATATATATATATATATATATATATATATATATGTGTATATCTAGGCAGCATCTTCTCTTGCAGGCAAGTATTGTTGAATATAAGAGACAACTCATGTCTAGATATCCTTTGGTAGATCCTTTCAATAGTCTGTATTAGGATCTTAGTTACGGAGGGGAATTGGCTGATGAATTTGCCATAGTTTGCATTTGTCTCTCAAGTACTTTCGGATCCATCTGGGTCTATCTTCCGGGGAATTAGGTTAATCTGGTATAGACCATGTGTTAGTATTTATAGAAGGTGTTTATAAATACTAACACATGGTCTATACCTGATTAACCTCATTCCCCGGAAGATAGACCACGATGGGTCCGAAACTATTTGGGAGACAAATGCAAATTATGACAAATTCATCAGTGTGTTTGTGTGTGTGTATCTATATATATCCATATATATATATATATATATATATATATATAGAGAGAGAGAGAGAGAGAGAGAGAGAGAGAGAGAAAAGAAGAGACCAGCTTTCTCCTGATAAATCGCTAAAATAGTAGCCCTACCAAAGCTTGATAGTCTACTGTACCCTACTATTTCACCCATAGTAAAGGGGCAGATGGGTTCATAACTGTTCCTAAGTGTCGTAGAAAAAGTAACTTCAATTTCGAATTCTACAGCACATAGTATTCCCAAAATTCTCACGCATCGAAGTACTGACCAGAATTACCGTTGTTTAACTCCGATGATCAGACGAGAACCAATGTTTCCACGTCGTACAGCCGTGAGAAAAACATGGTAGAGGCGGATAAGGGGAACCTAGGTGGATATCATTTGAAACATTCTCCTCTTTCACTTTTATCGCCATTTCTTTGATTGAGTCGGGGGCAAGTTAACAAAGTCATCCACATTAAAACACGCGCCGACTTTTTAAATAAATAAAGATTTCTGCCGAGATTATCGGGTGAGAATTGCCCGCCACATTTATCAAAACCTGTAAAGAGCCTGCAACCCAATCGCTTTTATCATCGCTCCTATCACTTTTATTACAGTCAAATTACTTTTTACAAACGCGCATACACACGCGACCACAGCACTGACAGATGTTATAATGGCTCCCTTGGAGGAGATCAGAGAGAAAAGAAAATAACAGAAATAATAAAGAAATATCATTTTTTTCTTCAATAATAAACGAGTTTATTATATAAAATGTGAGTTCAAGAAACTTTTGATAATCGAAGACAAATTGTATAATTTGGATTCTTCTTAACTTAGATACTATTCTCACAAGGTTTCAACCGATGTAACCTCCGACATTCTTCATGGGCGTCTAGTCAAATTCAGGAATATGTACGGAATGTCGAACTTACCCTTTTATTTAAACCACGGGGATAGAGTGTTCTCTTTCTGTAAACCCTGACCGGGTAGAAATCTCAAGTAATTCTTGATTTTATTCTTAGTATCGGGTATAATGAGGTTTTAACAAATCGCCAGAATACTTTCACTTAGAAATGAGTATTACTTAGCACTTTTATTACTTCCGTGTCGTGTCTATGTTCAGTTCGAAATTCCGTACAAATTCCAGAGTTCGACACAAAGATTCCCGAGTTCAACAAGAAGCCCGGAGCTTTTATCTGCCGAAACGTTGTGAGAATAACATTAAAAATGAGAACAGTAGTTCGAATATTCAAAATAATAAAAACTATCAATCCTCATCTCATCTTTGCAGGCTTAATCTTAACAGCTCCAGCAACAAGGTTATTCGGAAAAAGAGATAAACGTTGTTCGGACATGTTTCTCGGATACCGGACTCTAGCTATGTAAATAAATCATATTAAGAAGATTTGATTGAAGAAAGTATAACAGGGCCACTCCTAAAGCGGTGGACCGACCAGATAAGGGTCGGAACTGGCATGCTGCTAGTGACAGCTGAAAGATTGGCTCAAGACCGTGATAAGTGGCGGAATTTTGTTTGCAAGCATATGGCGAAGCTCTCTTGAGTATGCAAATAAGTCGAGTAAACAAATCTAAATAATTCCGAAACATAATTTTGAAATAATTTTGTAATTATAGAATCTTTCCAATCCGTATTAGTTTAGTTAAAAGCAGCGTAAATAAGGGTGTATGTTAAATTAAGTGATTGAATGAAGTTTAATGAGATAAACATCGTACACATAGGAAAATAGGATATTATTCGTGATGTTAACATTAAGCATTTTATAAAAGAAAAATATCTGTCTCTTTCCTTCTCTTTCTCTCACATTATTGTTTTATAAATAATTTGACTTGTTTTGGTTTGTCTTCACAATGGCAGCCATGATTGTTTGTTTGCCTCGGACACAGAAAATGACTCCGCAGCAAAAGCAGAAATAAATAATTTTCACTACAGTGAAAAAAAAATTCGAATACAATTTTTGATGGATTGAATTTCCTTGCATCGACAAATACTTGGTAATTATACATATTATTTACATATTTTTTGTTAAATTCTAAATATGAAAATTATATTTCAAGTGAATCGCAGACATAATTGGTTTATAACTTTAAAAACGGAACAAAAACTATCTACTTTTCCTTGAAATTTACTAACGTTTTGTATTTTTAGTAAAAAACAATTAAAGTTTTTGTATGAAATATAATTTTACTAAAAGTAAAATAAGTCGTAAACGAAAAAAAAATAGTTTTTGCAAGTGGACGTCATCAATATATAAAAGATGAGCAGATTAGTAGACATTTGTTACGAATAGAGGAGAGATAAAATAAGGAGATATTAGACATACGGAATAGTGTGTTGTGTAACCGGCAGGAAGAAGTGTATAATATCACTCCCCCCTCTCTCTCTCTTTCTCTCTCTCTCTCTCTCGCATATATATATATATATATATATATATATATATATATATATATATATATATATATATATATATATATATATACTAGCAAAAATATGCCCCCCGCCGGTCGCATAATTTTGCTAAGCTGGTGAGAGGATGCAATGATGAACGAACTACATACACTGACCTTCAAAGGAGGAGGTAATGCCTGTATCTCATATATCATTACAACAGTACACTGGGAAGATCTTCTCCATATAAAGAGAAGAAACAACTAAAAGATACTACTCCCTCCACCATAACCTCCACCCAAAATGAGAAGGTAATGCCTGGGAAGATGGTCCCATGGCAACAGAACATATACTACATTTACCCTTCATCCAAGGAGGATGTGATGGCTGCGAGGATTACCCCCAACTCCTTGAAAAGAAGGTAATTTCTGGGGGTGGTCTTATGACAACAGAACCGAATACAATGATAGATTAAAAATGCATAGTCATAAAACATTATTTTAAGAGTTCCTTGGCTTTATTACCTAAGATCAAATTGTAGTATCTGTTCTCAGCTTTGCAGTAGCGTGAATTGAAATATATACGGCGTCGTTAACGGAAGAGAAGGGTGAGAAGAAAGTGGAGGCGTAGATAAACAACCAATACGTTCTTCGCTTGATAGCTAGCTACCCCCTTTCCGGTCGATAAGAACTCTTGCGAGCGACGTTTATAGTTTTTCTTAAGTTTATCCATTTTTTATTAAATCATTTTTATTAATTACTGTTATATATAGAGAGTATTTCAAATGTCTATGCTGTATTATTAAGTTAAATAACAGTTACCCGTTTTGATGTCAATATGGTAGTGATTGTTGAAAAAAACTTTCGCATTTATTCATATATATATATACATATAATGAAGAAGAATGGAAAGGAATTAGAGAAGCAAAAGTCAAATCATAATTCAATTCAATTGCTCAGAGCCTTTGCCAACTTATCTATCCCAGCGACTTCCTCTGATGATAAGATTTTGATCTTTGAAAAGCCTGGCTTAAGGAAAATTTAACTTGAATAAATTGCCTTTTTTACGGAATATACCTTGCTCTGAGCAATTGAATTGAATTATGATTTGACTTTTGCTTCTCTAATTCCTTTCCATTCTTCTTCATTCTACCTGCTCTATCCTGGATATTGAGCTATATACTCTTCACAATAGGTTTCACTTTTCCTAAAAGTTCGCTTTTAGTACACCACTTTATATATACATATATATATATATATATTAGTATTTCATGTATCCACAAAAACTTTTATAAAGAGAAATAATTTTTGATGGATTAATTTTCAGTATTTACTTCAACAGTGCCCAATACGTAAGTAGAGCTAGGTAGTAAGTTATTAAAATATATTTATAGAACTTAAGCTAAACAGAGGCTCCCGCGTTTCATCCCCGGGGGGAATCTTCAGATTAAAATTTTAGCCTGAAGATTCCCCCCGGGGATGAAGCGCGGGAGCTTCTGTGTAGCTTAATTGCCATAAATATATTTTCATAGCTTACTATATATATATATATATATATATATATATATATATATATATATATATATATATATATATATATATATATATATATATATGTACTTATTTGGTAAAAATATTTTTATTTCTACAAATTTCTTTGGTCTACATATTTGTAGACATGTCTCCGTTCTTACTGGAAGTCAGCTGGACCTCATAAGGCCAAATTTTTAGCATGAATGTAGAAATAAGAATGGAAGAGCATTCGCCAAAAAGGTTTATGTAACTAAGTCACATGACAGGTTCAAAGAAAATATTTAAAACCAACCATCAATATTTCGCTATTTATTAAAAAAAATTTTATAATGATCACATGTTTAAACAAAGAATACACTGTGAGAAAGTTATTTAACCCATGGATTTTCAAAGAAATAACTCTCAACCTCAAATAGTATAAATAAATGACTAATTATTGGTAAGTATTAATTTGAAGAAGTAATACATATGTAGAAGCACCATACCTTGAATTGTCTTCCTTGGCAGATGTTTTAAATATCAGGTGGTTAATTAAACGTTAAGCTAATACAGGGTGGGCAAAAATAAGGGTCCTATTTTTAAAAATTCATAACTTTTTTATTTATTGATTTTTTATTTTTATTTTTTTAGAATAAGTAAAGGACCCCTTCCGAAGCAAGCATGAGCCGTATTAGCCCTAAGGAACGTACCCTCATTTAGAAAACATTATTTTTGCTTAAAAAACTCAAAACAGTGTAAAAAACAATACTTTAGTTTTTGTAAGTTTTAAGAAGTGTTTTTCGGCTCAAATTTGTTTTGTTTATTTCAAAAAATCTCGGAAAAGTCAGTCTACACACACATAAAGTTTGGTGAGTTTAACCTTTATTTTGTGGAAGTTATTCAAATTCAAGTTATTCAAATTTAAAGATAGGACCCTTATTTTGGCCCACCCTGTATAAGGAAAATAAACAAAAAGAAACAAACAAACAAAAGGAAAAGAAACATGTATAAAGTTAGGTATGTGTATATGTTTATATATTTGTATATACAGTATTCACTATTAAAGATTTAACTGATTTTAACGAATTTTGGAAGATAGTTGCTAGTTTTAAAAGGTGCTAATGTAAGCTATATTTAGTTCAGTGTTGTTTTGTAAAAGAGAGGGTGGAAGACTTTCGTGAAAATTTAGTCATGAGACCGCAAGAAAGATATACTATAACATGTTAAACTGGGGGAAAGTAATGTTATTTACTAACTCAAGACTTTAATTGAACACTCACATATCTATGTATCTCATATAGAGATCAAGTGTTAGCTCCATGAAGGGGTCCATACATTTCTGGGATCTAAGTTAAGTGTAATGAAATAAATATATATATATATATATATATAAATATATATATAGATAAAAAATTTTAATAAATAAATTAAAATTATTTCATAACCTACAGACACTAGTAGTGTTTATTGCTTATGCCGTCATCAGTGTCGATGATAATTATTGCTGGTTGAAGTTCCAAAGTAAAAGTTGACTCTGCGGGCCGCCATTATTACCCTCTGGCATATCTCTTCACCTTTACTTCTCTCTCGCTCTATGTATATCAATCTATCTCTTGCTTATTGTTGAGCTCTCTCTATCTCTCTCACTTTCTTTGTATCTCTTTATCTCTCTCTCTCTCTCTCTCTCTCTCTGACTTTCTCTGTTTCTTTGTATCTCTCTATCTCTCTCTCTGACTTTCATTGTTTCTTTGTATCTCTCTCTCTCTCTCTCTCTCTCTCTCTGACTTTCTCTGTTTCGTTGTATCTCTCTATCTCTCTCTCTAACTTTCTTTGTTTCTTTGTATCTCTCTCTCACACACTTTCTCTGTTACTTTGTATCTCTCTCTCTCTCACTTTCTCTGTTTCTTTGTATATATATCTCTCTGCTCTCTCTCTCTCTCTCTCTCTCTCTCTCTCTCTCTCTCTCTATATATATATATATATATATATATATATATATATATATATATGTATCTATGTACCTTTTGTGCTAACATAAAAACACCCTGTGTTCTTTTCTTGGAAGCCATCATCCCAGGAACAACCTCCTCCTTTTCGAGGGTACGAATGATTTATTTAATTCTTCTACTCCTTTTAGTGAAGGTGGGTTTTTTGTGTCCTTTCTGGATACCTGGTCCTGCCATAAATTAACCTTGTGCCTGACCTTGCCGCTGTGAGAGGCGAGTGAATAAACTACTTCACTGTACTTAACAGAATTACTGCTGGGCATTTCCATTTAAATGTTTTAAAACATTGTTTTCACACTATTAATAAAAATTAGTTTTTTCTCTCCAATTAATTTTCTTCTAATGTGTGTATTTCTTATCGATTCCTCAAATTTAGCTCTGGCAAAGCGAGAACCTGTCAGCTGATTTGTATTCTTCCATTTGCACTAATTGGTGAAATCAATTTTATTACAAATAAACACTGTTGGCCGTTACTCAAATTGTTTTTAAAGTGTTGGACTCCAGATAAAATACCATCCACTCAATAATGTGTGTTTTTGTGTAAAATATGAAAATAAAGATACAGGTTATATCTTTAAATTATATCCTATCTTGAATAGGCAAAGCTCGATATACGCGACAGAGCAATAGTATAAGTAGATAAGTTATGAGAATAAAAATTGGATAAAATGCAAAATTGCTAAAATGATCAATTGTTCAAGCAAGGGTACTCTTGTTTTAACAATTGATCATTTGATAAATATTACATTCTATCCAATTTTTTTATTCTCATCACTTATCTACTTATATATATATATATATATATATATATATATATATATATATATATATATTAGTAAAAGTAAGTTGAGATCAATAAAATTTGAACATTGTTCAAAGAATTCAAAACCAACTATTATTAGGCGTACGATCGTTTCCAAGACTTTTTGGGAAATATTTTATTTGTCATTATTTCTGATAATTCCAAAACGGCACTTCGTCAGCGCCTTTTATAACATACATATTTTTCTTGAGAAAAAAAAATATGTTGTGATGGCAGAAGGAATTTATAAAAATGTTGAATCTCTTTTGGGAACTTTGACGCCCCCTCCCCCATTTTCTTTTCCCACGTTCTGTCCTTTTAAACGACTATTGAATTAAATTTATTTATGTTGATCCCTTATCGTCAATACCCTGGCAAATTCAATTTCCCCTTTGTGTTCTTTACTTTCACTAATATTGTTTCTTATTCATTTAAATTATCGATTTTTTGACGAAATTATAGATGAAAGAGCATTCAGATTGTTCCTTGTATTTATATTTCTTACCTCAAAACTTATATATAATATATATAGATGTATATATATATGTATATAGATATATATATATATGTATATGTATATATATATATATGTATATATATGAATATATATATGTATATATATAAATATATATATGTATATATATATGAATATATATATATATGTATATATATATAAATATATATATATGTATATATATATATGAATATATATATATATATGTAGATATATGAATATATATATGTGTATATATGTAGATATATAGATGTATATATATGTATATAGATATATATATGTAGATATATATATATGCATATATATATGTAGATATATATATATGCATATATATATGTAGATATATATATGCATATATATATGTAGATATATATATGCATATATATATATGTAGATATATATGCATATATATATATGAATATATATATCTAGATATATGTATATATATGTATATATATGTAGATATAGAGATGTATATATATGTATATAGATATATGTATATAGATATGTATATGTATATGTATGTATATATATATGTATGTATATATGTATATATATGTATGTATATATATATGTATATATATATAGAGAGAGATAGAGCAAGAGAGAGAGATAGAGCAAGAGAGAGAGATAGAGCAAGAGAGAGAGATTTCGTTGTACAAAATATTATTACGGAATAAAACACGACATTTGTTTTTACGTTTTTAAGAAATTGAGAAATGGTAAATACGAGAGAAAATATGATAATTCTATTAATCAACATGGCCAGCTTTCGTCCACACTAGTCAGAGCAAATATATGGAAGGAAAATAAATGTTCTCCGATTAAAAAGTAAAACAGTAATTCTATGATCTTATATTAATATTTTCTAAATATATCAAGATAAATATCGACTGCGAACACTGGCGAAACATAATTTTTCCGCTTGATTTTGATATAACATCCTTATTGGTATAATACTCTTCAGTTTAAAATGACATTTCCCCAATCTGTCACGCGTTATTTTGATATGTTATTTCTATTGATCTGTCACGCTTCAGTTTCATATAGCATTTCCCCCTGTCCGTCAGGCTTAATTTAGATATACCATTTCTATTGGACAGCCACGCTTCAGTTTGAAATAGAATTTTCGCCAGTCTGTCACGCTTAATTTTTATATACCATTTCTATTGGTCTGTCACGTTTCAGTTCTAAATTGCATTTTTATTGTTAATCTCGTTGATTTTAATGGACGTATTTTACTCATGCGAATGCTTGTTTCGTTACGTTCACTGAACGTTCATTGAATTTTATAATTTAAGAAAAATAAGAAATCCGATCAAACAAGATCAGAAGAAAAGGCAGTAATCGATCTGGTGTGTTTGAGTTTAAAAAATCACAACATATGCTTGGCATCGAACCAGCCTTTTGAACGTCTCTAAAACTCTTCGATGCATGTTGGAATAAAACACACAGAGTTTTTGACTGCATCTACCAAAGGCCAATGGTCGCCACAGACAAGAGTTCAAAGGCAATTTCTTTCTAGTGATATAATGGCAGAAATATTCGTAGTTGGCCGATTGGCGCCATTGAAGTTTGCTTCTTACATAACGACTGGCATTTCTTTTCACGTATTCTCTTTTCATCTGCTTTCCAAATAAAACATACGCACAATTATAACATAGCTCAAGGCATAAATATATGAATGTTGTATTTGCTGACACTCGCTTACTTTAGACAAATCAATTTCTGTAACTTTGAGGTGTATGATCAGCATGTTTCCATTTAGCAATTGATTAGTGATCAGAAATCGGTCAAATTATTGCTTTATCAACAGAAACGATAGAAAGGGGAATGTATTTACACATTTTAATATTGAGACAAAAATTGCCAGTTTTTCAAGTGCATCAGATTTTTTTTATATACGGAGTCACCACTTAATAAGGCCAAACATTACTCGCGAATAAAGGTCAATGTGATTGTCAGTTGGATTATAAACTTTTCTATGAGAGGATTGAAACGAGTATTAAGATGGACAGAATTTAATGACTTGAGAGGATGGCTCGACAAGTATTTTTGACATTTGATTGGAGGATGACCAGTTTCAGTTCAAGATTCTCAAACAGTTACCAAGTTCGACTAACATCTGAATAAAGCCGAAGAGTATAGAACCCAAAATGTTGTAGCGGAATCGGCTAAGATCGGAACAACAGTCCGTTTGAAAAAATGAAAACAATAGAAGACCAAATGGAAAACAGAAAGATTAGATCGACACTTATATAATTAACGAATTCTACAAATTAATAAACACGACTGGGAGGGAATGGCGATGGATTGGAAACTGTTCAAATGGTATTGTGGAGTAACCACAAGAGTGTGTAGATACAAATAAATTACGCTAGAATAATCTCAGAAAAGAAATCAGCAAAACCTTGTACATGATCGTTAGTAACGAGAAATATATTTGCCTAAGTTTAGAGCTGTCTGTTACTGAACATTAGCAAATTGCAGTATAGTAGACAAAAGTTAATTATTTATATAATAAAGTAAAGTCGACCACCAAAACATTCAGACATAATAGGTTAATAGCCAAAACCTTTATATGCTTATATGTTCCGCCATCTAATTAAGCTAAGTCCTTATGCGTGTTTCCAGAAATTATGCATTCATTTCGTTTTCTTTCAATATTTATTATATTTTCTTCAGATTATCTGACTCTCTCAAAATAAGAATCGCCAAAAGAAGGTGGCTGCCATTTTTACTCGCTACTAATTATCTACACTTACCGCTACTCGTTACAGTGGTGCATAATTCTTCGTGGAATAATAATAATAATAATAATAATAATAATAATAATAATAATAATAATAATAATAATAATAATAATAATAATAATAATAATATTGACACAATTTGTGGTTAATTATTTACCATAATCTTCTTCTCTGTTATCTACTACAAATGTTCATTCGAAATAATGACTGCTCCCAGTTTTATGGAATATTAGAGTAGCGATTTCGTAATTTTTTTTGGAACGCTAAACATTCCTGCAAATCAAAGCGTGTCATCTAAGAGTTTTATCTAACTCATTTCTTAATTTCTTTCATTTATTTACGTTTATTTTACACAGCATCTGTTTCGTGCAAAGTAAGCTTCACGAATATGTTTAGTTACATTTAATTGTTTATTTAAATGATTGAAATATGATTTAATCATGTTAAAAATGTATATGGGGTAGCCCAGTCCCACAAGCATAGAGAAATCAATTTTGTTTTGAGTTAAAACAATAAATACTTATTCAATTAATCCTATTTTAACCACCTAAATTACTTACAGTTAAATAGTTTGTTTTTTTACGAGATTTTTTAATCGATACTCTAATATTTATTTTTTATTAAATTAAATCATTATTTTATATTTTCCCCGGTCAGCGGTAAAACATGGATAAATTATATTTTAATCACCTGAATTACTAATAGTCAAATGGGTTCTTTGTTTTTATTTTTTAGCAGAATTAATATTCTAATACTTATAGTTTTGGAATAAAATTATAATTTGATATTCGACCCCCGGGCAACGCCGAGACACAGGTACTGCTAATAGAATCATATTAGAGATAGTAATTCATAGAATATTACAATTTGCAGCATAAAATTTTAAAAAATTATAAAATTATAGAATATTATATATTAATACAGTTATTTAGAGAATATTATAATTGCATTATAATAAAGATTTATTCGTAGAACGAAATTAAAAGCATATAAACCATATTGAAAGAGTTGAATTTAATTGCGAAATAAGATTAGAATGCAATGTTGGATATTCTTTTCTTTCATTAGTCGTCTCTCATGTTATTATCTTCAACGCAAACCGGACCCTCCACGTAGTTAACCGTATCTCTATATTACCCTTCTTTCTTCGTGGATGCAGACAATCGCAAGTAAACAATGCTTAATTAATCGCTGAATATTTCAAATTGCCCCTCTCTCCTCAGATATTATGTTGCTCGATCAATCAGAGCTATTGGCATCTCTAAACCACCCATCATTTAATAATTACTTAAATAAAAATACTAGACGAATCCAAAAGCAACGATATTGATAAAAGCAGCACCCTATCTGTACTTATTTACGAATATCAACATTTTAGTGATCGATCAATTTAGGGTACACGCATATAACATTGTCACTGCTGGATTAGTATTATTAGTTATTATAGTCGGTCTAATGTTCAGAAAAGCTAGAGAAACGCACAAGTATAATTCTACAGTTCTCCTTAATTTGTGTTTGCCTAAAATAAACAAAAATGCTTATTAAATTTCATAAAGAATACAATAATTTAATTGTATTTTCACAAGTTATCGTGAATAGATCTCGTGGCAGTTGTTACTAATTGCTAAGAAATGAATGCGTATCTTTAAAATAGGTTATTATAACCTTTTGTAACTAAAATAAATAAAGCGCGAACATTTACGAGATTACTGAAGCATTTCAAACGAAAATCTCCAGTCACTTTATTTAAAATAGGTGAGAAAGTGTTGCAACCAAACTTTCGACTTGAATCACGCTACTCTTAATCGGCCACACACACACTCGCGCCACCCGCTTAGGTACCAGCTGCAATGCGCTTGCAAAGGTGTCGAGAACACACGCGTCGTTGGTGGCGGTTGTCTGGACAAGAAAGAGGGGGTAAATATGCCAAGCTGTTGCAACCAAAATTCCATACCGTTTTGGCTCGTAGGGAGTGAGAAACACACACTCAATGACTCTTTACCTGGAAAAGAACGCAATTTGAACAAATGACGAAGAATATCGTCTATCATATTGCTTGTTTACCACATATATAGCATCGACCCCCACATTCTAGTTTTCATTCATTCTAGTAATATTATCGCTAAATGTGCTAGCAACTGACTGCCGTTCGTCTGCTTTGAGAGACAATGGGTACCCTCTGACAAAGTTTCTATGCGAAAAGAAATGACTTGCATAATCTCCAACCGCGTTTCCCTTGACACGACATTGCTTCAGTCCAATTTGGCAGTGAAAAATCAAAGATGACCAGAAGCACTGCTGGGTTAGGAAGAGAATTACCGGCGCTATATTGGAGTTTAAACTCATACCTTACCTAAAAGTATGAGAAAAAGATACGATAGTAGTAGTAGTAGTAGTAGTAGTAGTAGTAGTAGTAGTAGTAGTAGTAGAAGTAGTATTAGTAGTATCTTAATTTTGCAAGAAACCCGAAAAAATTTCTTGAGCCTAAAAGGATAGTAATGACTTGCTTAGAAATGTCTTTTAAGCATGGCCGTAAATAACAGCTTGCATTTAATTCAAAGTTCAACATGAAATATGTTTCGCATTCATAATAAAATCAGAGAAATTCAATCAAAAACAAATGATACCAATTATTCAGAATAAAGAATCGTATAACACAAATGTGATAAAAAATAAATATTAAATGATTTTTATCAGTATTTACATTTGCATTTGATGTCTATTGATGACTACATATGCCCCCACCCTATCCTGTGGTATTTTTCTTTTGTATGATAGATCGCCGGTGGCCATTATCAATAATACATAGGACTTTATAAAACTGTATAGCGCTTTCGACTCAACAATAATTATTGATATAAGTATCTAGATCTCACTTAATATGGAAAGATTCTACTGATAGCTTAAAGATTAAAACATTCGCCTGTATAGACTTTTGATCTTACCATGAACTACACTGAAGAGCGGTGATACACTGATATAATCGGTATTTGGATAACTGTATATATATATATATATATATATATATATTATTATTTCCACAATAGGACAACGCCGCAGCCCACAACCTATGAAAAGAAACAAACCGGAAGTCCTAGACTCGAGTTTCGCCCTCCTTTGGGCTCATCAGTAGAACACATCCGAACTCAGGATTCGAAACCCGAGTCGCTTGCATGGTAAGCGAGTACTCTGCCACTGAGCTACCTCGCCACATACAAGAATGTCTATTAATTTACACAGATTAAGCGAACCGCGGCGATGACCGACTGTGGAATTTACCTACTCTTTTCAACAAGGGGTGTAGTCATCCAACTACTATGAACCCAGGCCGATGACTCACAAGTAGGATTTTATACTCGCTAGGACGATGTCATCCAACAAGCTAACCAAGCGAGCAAATAAATATTAGATTTCTTGAATGTGAGATGATATATATAATTATTTCCACAATCAGACAATCATCTCACATTCAAGAAATCTAATATATATATATATATATGTATTATTTTTGTTTCCTAGATGTTAATTAAATGAAACTCCAGTTTTTATTAAAAAAGTGCTCAATTACAAGTAAAGCTGCATTAAGTATACATTTTTATTTTTATTGATTTTTATTTCTTATTATTTATGCAAACATTTTTGCATAAATAAAATGTTCGTATAAATTAAAAATTATACTATATATATATATATATATATATATATATATATGTATATATATATATGAGTTAACTGAATAGGTCAAAGCAAGGATCGAAAATCCTTCAGCAAACCCCACTTCCCGCAATGGTTCACCTTGAAATGTGCAGCTACCATTGCTGAGAGGGGGCAAGCATTACGAAAGTTCGTCCGCCATAAGTCAACTGCGAATAGACAGATATTTATATAATCAAGAAATAATTGTAAGGCAGTGATAGGTGAATGAAAGAGAAGGTAGGCACTCGCGATTTCTGGAAAATCTATAATCATGTAGTGAACAATGGACAATCAACGATTCCCCCGCTATCAAACCACTATGATGTCGTTGTCACGGCAGCTGATAAGGCTGAACTACTTGCCCAGCGTTTCGCGTTAAACTTCACTTTTGGACTCAGCAAACCACCATCTCCCGAAATTCCTATTGCGGACTGAAGCCACACTTGAAAACCTGGTAATCACCTCATCTCAGGTCAGCGTCATCATAAAAAACCTCGACATCTCCAAAGTGTGTGGCCCTGATCTTATACCGGTAATAGTAATAAATAAATGCTCTGCAGAACTGGTCCTTGTCCTCTCCAAACTCTACAACAAATGCCTTGTTGAATCTTGCTTCCCTGATAGCTGGAAAATTACCTCTGTTGTACCAGTCTTCAAGAATTCTGGAGATAGTTCTGAGGATTAGTTCTATCACCCAATCTGTCTACTCTCGATCTTTGCTAAAATCTATGAATCATTAATCATCTAGCGATAGTCCGACACCTAGTTAATGCTAAACTTTTTTCTAACCGCAAGTATTGATTTAGACAAGCACTATCTACGGCAGATATCTTAACGGTCATCTCTGAATGCATATATCATACACTGGGCAAGGCAGGTGCAGCTAGGGCAGTAGCGCTTGATATATCCAAGGCCTTTGACAAGGTATGGCATAAGGGGATCCTCCTAAAAATTCACTTGTATGGTGTTACTGGACGAATATTTAATATAATTAGATCCAATCTTACCAAAAGAAAGATCCAAGTTGTCCTCGATGGCCGTTCATATAAGCAACATGACGTAAATGCCGGTATATCACAGGGATCCATTCTTGGACCTTTATTGTTCCTGATTTCATAAACAACCTCCCTGATGACATCGAGTTTAAGATAGATATATTTGCTGACGACACCATGCTCTATTCTCGTCATGTGGGCAAAACGGACGGGTACATATCCGAGGCAATGGCTGAATCCTTAGAAAGTGACGTCCATGCTGTAGTCGATCGGAGGCAGAAATGGTTGGTAACTTTTAATGCCGCAAAGACAAAGCTTCTTCCCTTCAATAACTACAAGAAACCTCTTCAACCACCGATTGCCATGGCAAATAACACCCTACCTGAGAGTTCAACATTCAAACTACTCGGCCTAACATTTACAGGTAACATGAATTGGAACTAATACATTGAAGACATTGCCAATGCTGCTGCAAAGAAGGTGGGATCCATCTACCGTGCTAGTAAACTCCTTACACCTGACATTATCCTGTATCTCTACAAAGCCACCATCCACCCATGTATAGAATATTGTTGTCACATCTGGGCTAGTGCATAATCTACTAGTCTCTCCATCTTAGACAAGATCCAAAAAAGAGTCGCCAACTATATAGCCCTTTACATCTACAGTGGCGACCTGCTTTGTTTGGGATGAAATATCTTTATATATATATATATATATATATATATATATATATATATATTATAAAATGGAAAATAGAAGCCTTTATCAATGCAAGATTTTTTTTTACTTTAATCTTATTAATTTCGGAATAATAATTCATCATCAGAGTTGACCAGTATTGTGTCATTCCCCCCCCCCCAAAAAAAAAAACAAAATAAACAAACTTTTTGTTGTTTGTTTTTTGATAAAATGTCCTTGTCATTGGTGTATCCGCGGTGATGTTTTGGCGGTTATGAATTCAAATTCTAGTTGTAGAACGAAGAAAGCATTGGCATGCTCGAAGTTTCAGAAAATGGGTATATATATATATATATATATATATATATATATATGAATATACACTATATAAACATTTAAAATGGCATGTATAAATCAAATTACATTTCAGTAATACGTGTACCTCATTGAGGTATAAGATAAGTAATAAAAGCATGGTAACATGAAATTAAGCCGGTCGACTTAGTCGTCGTCTGTGCGACGGCTGCTGATTAGAGAATGTGAGTATCTGAAATGTCTAATTCTGACTCTTTTGGATTAATTATTTTCATTACCATCTTTTTTTGCCGACGAGGTACAAGTAGCGTTAGATACCCCTTTACTTAGGATTGTTATATGTGCCCTATTTGCGTCATCTATTAATTTATGTTTTACTTCTCTTCTTTCTTTCTTACTTTTAATCAACAAGCGCCGTGTATGCCTTTATATAAGCATGTGCATGTACTTTTTTTCTTCTTCATTGTTAACTGTAAGTTGCGCTGCGCGATTCTCTTTCTCTTTGTCTCTTTATTTTGTCATGGCAGTGTCGACGGTCGTCTGCCGCTGTGTACCGTATTGATTATTCGTTATCTCTTTCTTTTTTTTGTGGTCGGATCATCTCTGGTGCTATGTATATTCTCTTCCTCGGTGTGGCTAGAACCTGTTTGGATAACTTCGTTGTGCATATATAAGAAGACGAATTAAGATTCAGACATATTCGAAATACGAAATTTATTTGAGAGAAATATTCCAAGTTTTACAAGTACAATTCCACTTGAATTATAAAGGAGAGAGACAGATATATACTTCTTAACTATTCATAAACAGATAGATAAATAGATAAACAGATACTCAAATATATTGACAAACAGACAGATAGCTCTATCCTTTCCCCGAGCGACGCACAGTTTTCGTTTTAAGACATGATTTTCAATAACCGTAGGCGACGATACTCCAACACGGACTGCTTCTAAATCCAATCGTTCTTTGTTTCCTCTGTTTCCCGGGACATTACGTAACGGTGATTTCATCACGCTTTGACCGCATCTCGTCAAGTTTAACTTTAAGGTCGGATCGGGCCATCATAAACTCTGAGAACTTTTTGTTTCGCGTACGCGTGTTCACTGTAACTTGTAATGACTCGCCTGTGTCAAAATTCATACTAGTGCACGTATAATCCATAATCCAACAGTAGTACTGAAATAACATTACATTTAGGGAAGCCATTATAAATGTTTATATAATGTATATTTATGAAGCGCTACCTTGTATTTAGCACGTTCGAAAAAAAATTGTGTTAAGTTCACTTTATCAGTATATTTGAACTATATATATATATATATAATTATAATATATATATATATAATATTTATAAATAAATATTAAATTATTTATACCTACAGACGCTAGCGTTTCAAGCTTATTGCTCTCATCAGTGCAGGGAAGTAACAATTTCAGACGGTCGAGAGGCGCGAACCCGGTACACAGAGTCAGCCATATCCACTCGGCCCACGGAAACTGCCACGTAATTTAGGGAAATTAAGATCTATATGTACCTAGAAGCGGACACAGATAGAAGACTAGTTGAGAGTGTTCGACGAACGTATTCGGAACTTTGCATTAGAGCTTTTTGACAGTCTATTTTTAACTTCCTCGAGAGTGCTCAACTTTAATTTCTTAAAGGGGCTTAGTATAATATTTATAAATAAATAAATATTAAATTATTTATACCTACAGACGCTAGCGTTTCAAGCTTATTGCTCTCATCAGTGCAGGGAAGTAACAATTTCAGACGGTCGAGAGGCGCGAACCCGGTACACAGAGTCAGCCATATCCACTCGGCCCACGGAAACTGCCACGTAATTTAGGGAAATTAAGATCTATATGTACCTGGAAGCGGACACAGATAGAAGACTAGTCGAGAGTGTTCGACGAACGTATTCGGAACTTTGCATTAGAGCTTTTTGACAGTCTATTTTTAACTTCCTCGAGAGTGCTCAACTTTAATTTCTTAAAGGGGCTTAGTATAATATTTATAAATAAATATTAAATTATTTATACCTACAGACGCTAGCGTTTCAAGCTTATTGCTCTCATCAGTGTGATTTTATGAAGGCTTACCAAAGCATTCCTTTCAGGACACCAATGATCACCATTAAAGATATTTTTTCTTACAAATATTATTTATTCAAATTAAATGTTTTGAATAAATAATATTTGTAAGAAAAAATATCTTTAATGGTGATCATTGGTGTCCTGAAAGGAATGCTTTGGTAAGCCTTCATAAAATCACATATAAATGCTCTGTACTCTGTAATCGAGTATCATCGAGCTTGTTTTTATTGAAACAACCCCGGTCTTCACTGAATGATCTATTTTATAAGTGAAAATAAAATATATATATATATATATATATATATATATATATATATATATAGTAGTAGTAGTAGTAGTAGTGACTAAATATGTGAGTTCCGCGACGTTTGTTTCCCTAAGGACTTTTTCCTTTATACTTTAATAACACAACTTACATTCTAAATTTCTTCTGGGATTGATTGATTTCTGAAAGATATTTTATTCGTTCATTAGAACGAATAAAATATCTTTCAGAAATCAATGTTGCAGTAAAATATAATTATTGGAACACGCCTTTATTTACTTGCATCTCTACGAGTGCAGACTTAAAGACAAGGTCGGTTTTTAATGTAGGAAATGTCAAGCTGCCAAGAATAGGCATGCTGGTTTAGCACACACAAAAAATCCCTTCAGTCTCAGAATTCTCCTTAACTGATCAAAGACAAAAAGTATTAGGTTAAGCATCAGAGCAGATACTGTTATATATGTATTTCTTTTAACACTCGCCCTTTATGTTGATTATACTGCTTTCTAATATGTCTGATGTTTATTGAGAGGATCTAGAAAATATATATTTGTCTCGATCTATCTAATTTACATAGACTGTTCGTACTCACCTTAAAAACGCATGTAAATAAGATGGCAAAATAAAATAACTCTTTACTTCTGTATTATCCATTCGGCGAATAATACAGAAGTAAACAAAATTATTAGTTTTAAAATAAAGAATTTCATTACATGAATTTTCTTATGAAATCAAAGTGGAACAAGTATGATTAGACCTCTTCAAAATTGACCTTTTTCTTCAAACATATGGAAACTGATATTATTCCCATTCTCCAAGGTCTAAATTAGCTAAATATACCAGTTATTGTGATCTTGGACCTTGGCTATGCCTGCCTCGAGAGCCATGTAATTTTATTGTTGACGTTTTTCAAAAACGCTGCAAAATTTGGGATATTATGTCCTTATTTTCATTGTAGCTTTCCAGAGGTTGATGCTATAGCATTGAAAGTGGTACCAAATGAAAGCTAATAAAATTTTCTTGCATATGGTAGTAAACACATGAACACCTGTGTTAATTTTAATTAATTTTAATGCACAAACATATATATTTTTTATGCTTGGAAAGGATGCCATCATATAATACATAACTTTATCTCAAATATGTTACTCTTAATGCATGTATATAATTTATTATCACTAAGTATGTTTTATCTCTTCATTTCAGATTGTAAGTTAAAGCTGATTTGTTAAGATTTGTGAACTGCTGATAACATGGCATCTGGAAGACAACTATGCTGTGGGAAAGTGGTCAGCGATACAAGTGAACGGGATGAACCAACTGAAAAGAGAAGAAAGGTGGCAACTCCTGCCACAAGGTCATTCAGTGATGTGTATCTCATTGGGCAACCCAGCTCCAGCATCAGGGGCTCTTAACTTCCTACTAATCGCCAGGTGTTCCAGTATTTCCCGCATTTAAGGAATGATAATCCCAACAGTGACAATAGGTCTTTAGCCCATGATACAGTGGATGTCGTTTTGCCATTCTGGAATATGACAAGGATTAAAACACTAACTAGACCAAATGCAGTCAACCGTTTCATGATCCTCCATGAAAAGTACAGGAAAATTGTTAAAAACAAGGGAAGAAATAACAAACCAGAGGAAGAGAAACGAGCTAACTTTCTGAAGGACTTAGACAAGTTATTTGATATTGGAGCAAAGGATGTTGTGGAGGAGATAAGAAGCAACAAGCTGCTCACAATAGAGACCAAGGAAGAGGACGTCAATTTCTACTTGGACCAACAGACAACTCGCCTGGCACACATGTCAGGTCATGATAAGGTGTTTGAGAAGAAGTCTAGAGAGAAAAGCTTCCGAGAAGAAAGAGAAGAGAGAATGTTATCATCAGTGACTGCTGCAGCAGCAGAAGTTGGGAAAATTTCAAGTGATGAAGACCCAGAGAACAGTCAAGGCTCTGGTACTAGTGAGGGTTCAGAATACACTGAGACAACACCAAGCTGTTCATCAAAACCAAGTACGATAACCTTACACTTTCCACACTCAGTTATGACCAGTGAAGAGATTTGTAGCACTGCAGATCGGTTGTCACTCTCTGACAACCAGACTACAGCCATGGTGTCTGCAGTGTTGAAGGCAGGACGCGCAGATCTTGATGACTTTGTTATATCAGCCTCTACTACAAGACGAAATAGGATAAACACTCGTCATAACTTGTGCCAAAGTTACATGAATAACTTCAAGGAAAGTCCGCCAGATTACTGCACACTACACTGGGATGGAAAACTTATACGGGATGTTCTTGGTGAAAGATACCCAGTGGAAAGTCTTGCAGTGCTCGTCTCTGGTACTCCACAGTATGAAGAAGGGAAGCTGCTTGGCGTGCCCTTCATAGAAAGTTCCACAGGAATCCAACAGTGTAATGCTACATTGGAACTGATAGAAGCATGGGGTCTCACAGACAACATTGTAGGCTTGGTATTTGATACCACAGAAAGCAACAGTGGCATCAACAAGGGTGCAGCGAAGCTTATTGAAGAAAAACTAGGCAAAAAGGTATTCTACTTCGCTTGTCGCCATCACATATCAGAGGTAATAATTGGAAGTGTATGGGAGGCTGTGTTCAGCAAGGTCAAGAGTCCTGACAACCCAATGTTCAGCAATGTGAAAGAGAAGTGGGACAAGTTGGTTAAGGACTGCCCAAGAGTTCTGGGCCTAGTTGAACAAGACTTGAAACAGAAGAAGACAAGCACAATTTCAGTCTTAAGCAATTTCCTTGAGGAAGCAAGTCCGAGGGCAGATTACAGAGAAGTGGCAGAGCTGTGCCTGATCCTGCTTGGTGAGGAACCTCCTCGAGGTATCCACTGGGCCAAGCCAGGTGCCATTCACCAAGCCCGCTGGATTGCCAGGAACATTTACTGTATGAAGATGCTCATGTTTTCCAAGGAACTAAAATACAACACGGACACTATCTTCAAGCTGGAGAGGATGAACAAGTTCCTGGCCTTATACTACACCAGCCACTGGGTGACCACCACATCTGCAGCTGATGCACCTATCCATGACCTGTAGCTTATGAAGAACATGCTGCAATACAAGCAGTATGACTATGAACTGGCAACCTCTGTTCTCAAGAAAATGAACAACCACCGCTGGTATCTGACCCAGGAACTAGTGCCATTCACCTTGTTCAGTTCACATGCCAGCATGACCAAGTCTGCAAATGAGAAGCTCGCAGTCAAGCTGTCAGAAACAGAGAAACCTGAGAGTTACAGGAAAGGCAAGCCAGTGTTTCCTGTCATCAATGCAGCTACAGTTCTCACAGACCTGGTAGGGCCAGAGTCTCACTTTCTGTTTGATGCTCTTCGAGTGAAATGTGACTGGCTCACTACTCCTGCTGACACCTGGGAAGACAATGACAGCTACAGGAATGCACAGAAGTTTGTGAGGTCAGTGAAAGTGACCAATGA
Organism: Sepiola atlantica; assembly: GCA_963556195.1. Classification (NCBI taxonomy): domain Eukaryota; kingdom Metazoa; phylum Mollusca; class Cephalopoda; order Sepiida; family Sepiolidae; genus Sepiola; species Sepiola atlantica. The sequence continues at coordinate 57,561,735 of OY744535.1, read as the reverse complement.
TGTGGCGGAGAAATGGTGTGAAACTAATGAGTGACATTGCAACTCAGAACACAAGTGACCCAGAGCAAAGAAGCTGCTTACTACAAGTTGTGGAGTACCACAGGAAAAGATTTGACAGTTTAAAAAAAGCCACATTGAACAAGTGATAATACATGTATTAGTAACATCCTATCTGACAGTTTCTTATGCAATATATGTGTCAGTGCAGTGCTATCATACTACCAAACTGATTTTTTGTTTGTGCATTAAAATTAGTTAAAATTTACACAGGTGTTCATGTGTTTTATTGTGCTTACTACCATATGCAAGAAAATTTTATTAGCTTTCATTTGGTACCACTTTCAATGCTATAGCATCAACCTCTGGAAAGCTACAATGAAAATAAGGACATAATATCCCATATTTTGCAGCGTTTTTGAAAAACGTCAACAATAAAATTACATGGCTCTTGAGTTAGGCATAGCCAAGGTCCAAGATCACAATAACTGGTATATTTAGCTAATTTAGACCTTGGAGAATGGGAATAATATCAGTTTCCATATGTTTAGAGAAAAAGGTCAATTTTGAAGAGGTCTAAAGTATGATAGTGAATGTTACTCAACAGCTACTCGGCCTTTTGGCTAATATCAAAGTGTAGTATCTGTTCCGATGGATACTGCACCCCATAGACCGGTATTGTCTTCGCCTTCGGGGTTTGATTTACACCGGTCTATGGGTCTGTCCTGTGCAGTTCTAGGAGGTCCACCCTCCCAGGCTTCGCCTCCCCTCTTTGGGGAGGAGTAAGTTTATTGCTTACTGTCTGATGCGCCCCTACCGGGGAATGCCGACGGGCTGCCCAGGCAATTTTTAAATGGTCAGATGGCTCACCTCTCGAGCTCTGGCTTATCTAATCCCACTTTCCCGACCTTGTGTCACATTTTACCTTGTGGGAGGTAGATAAATAGTAGCTACTCGGCCTTTTGGCTAAGATCAAAGTGTAGTATCTGTTCCGATGGATAATTCACCCCATAGACTGGTATTGTCTTCGCCTTCGGGGCTTGATTTACGCCGGTCTATGGGTCTGTCCTGCGCAGTTCTAGGAGGTCCACCCTCCAAGGCTTCACCTCCCCTCTTTGGGGAGGAGTAAGTTTATTGCTTACTACCTGAGGCGTCCGTACCGGGGAATGTCGACGGGGCTGCCCAGGCAATTTGTAAACCCTATTTTCCCGACCCGACCTTGGGTCACATCTTACTTGTTGGAGTAAGATAAAAACTAGCCATGTGCCTTACTCCTGGAGAGGAGTAAATCAATACTCAACAGAACACGTGTACGTGTCGTATATACATATATATATATATATATATATATATATTCTCTTTCTAATAACAATTTTTTGTATTTTTTGCGCTATTGACAATTGAATGCATTCAAATATATTTTACAGGAAAGCATTTACTTAAATGCTGAGAGAGAAATATGGTTCCTTTTTCACAAGTGTAATGTCCCACATAGAAGCGTATACATTTATTAAATATAATTATCCACAGGTATGTTCTTCGAACTAGCGAGAGGTCCAGCCACGTTGATGAGCTTTAGACGACGAAACAGGTGGTCCTTGATAATTATATACATATATATACATATATATCTACATATATATATACATATATATACATAAATATATACATATATATATACATATATATATACATATATATATACATATATATACATATATACATATATAGATATACATATATATACAGGGTGGGCAAAAATAACGGTCCTATTTTTAAAAATTCATAACTTTTTTATTTATTGATTTTTTTTTTTTTTTTTAGAATAAGTAAAGGACCCCTTCCGAAGCAAGCATGAGCCGTATTAGCCCTAAGGAACGTACCCTCATTTAGAAAACATTATTTTTGCTTTAAAAACTCAAAACAGTGTAAAAAACAATACTTTAGTTTTTGTAAGTTTTAAGAAGTGTTTTTCGGCTAAAATTTGTTTTGTTTATTTCAAAACATCTCGGAAGGGTCAGTCTACACACACATAAAGTTTGGTGAGTTTAACTTTTATTTTGTGGAAGTTATTCAAATTCAAGTTATTCAAATTTAAAGATGGGACCCTTATTTTGGCCCACCCTGTACATATAGTATATACGTATATATATATATCATATAGTATATACGTAAGAGAATTATTTTTACATTTATATCAATGATTATCGCATTTAAGTATATTCTAATATACTATGCATTGGCTGAGATATTCTCCATGTGTAACCATTCTTTCCCAGTGAGATTTCATCTAACAGCCTCCGTCCGATGTTAGTTCCTATTTAATCATGCAGACTGCAACATACTATCCCATCACGGATCAATGACTTATTGTTCACGATGTTCGCCCATCCTTATTTCCCTGACTTATATTAAATGTTACATCTATAAATAGCTCAGCCTTCTATCATAGACAGTATGTTAATTTGGTGTAATATTTATTCCTTTGCGAACTGTCCAAGAAATCAGAATTATATCGTTTTCTTTTTATAGGAATGATTAATGTCGTTTATTTTATATTATTTAAATTAAAAGTACATAGTTAAATGCTTGTTTTAAATCCTATCATAATATTGTATTCCAGATTTTTTTTATGTTTAAATACGAATAATTTTTCAGGATAATTCGTCGTCGTCGTTGATGAAACTCGTTACTAAGTTTAATTCCTCTCTCTGTCTCTCTCTGTCTCTCTCTCTCTCTCTCTCTCTCATCTGCGTGTACGTTTGCTTTCATGGTTAATAAGCCCCTCTATGGCAGGTTACTCTTCCACAGATGTTGCAGGAACATGTAGCTGCTGGAAGTGGTCGTTCTTGCCTATTTTTGTCAGTGTAATCTATCATTCCCAACTTCCCAAACCAAGCAACTCTCGCGATCACCAGCGTCGCCATCGTTTTCTATCGTTGGCATATCTCTCTCTCTCTCTCTCTCTCACTCTCACTCTCGCTCTCACTCTCACTCTCTCACTCTCTCACTCTCACTCTTTCTCACTCTCACTCTCTCTCACTCTCACTCTCACTCTCACTCTCTCACACACACACACACACACACACTCTCTTTAGTTTCTCTTCATGCATTCTCTTTGGCGATTATCCGATGGAAAATCCGCTGTATAAAAACTGGTACGAGAGACAATGATACACTATCCTGACAACACAACATAGATGGACCAACAAAGTAAATGTTTCATGATAATACTTCCAATACTATGTGTTTGCAAGAGACCTACGTTGTTTAATGGTACAGATACTTATGTCTGCTTTTTTCTCTTTGATTCTTTCAAGTCGCCTGGTTAGTGTCCGGATTTAAGGCTAAAACTGCATGATGAACTTGTCGTACTGGTTAGGTACCCTAAATCTTTCGGTTGATTCTGGAGCAATGTTCTAAGAGTTGGGTGTAAAGTAAAGAACATAATGTTTTAGTGTGGGTTTTGGTTGGAACCGAAAATACTAGGGTACCTAACCAGTATGACGAGTTCATCAGCCAGTTTCATGTATATATACATATATATATATATATATATAGTGAGAGAGAGAGAGAGAATGACAGAGACAGAGAGATACAGAGCTGTATAATAGTAATAATTATATATATATATATATATATATATATATAAGAGGTTTATGTAGTTTGTTTGAAGCATTGTTTATTAGTATATAGAAATTGTATACTTAGAAGGCAATACAATGCACAAGTGTGACGGATAGACACAAGTTGGAGCAAATAAGACATATAATGGTGGAACAAATTAAATAGTTTCACCCTTAATACAATGTATACATACACACATATATATTTTTTTCACAAACACACATGTATCTGTTTATCTACACAATGTTACAATGTTATGTAATACCTGTATCAAGATGGTCTGGTGGAAACTCCGTTGAAACTATTTAATTTGTTCCACCATTATATGTCTTATTTACTCCAACTTGTGTCTATCCGTCACACCACTGCATTGTATTGCCTTCTAAGTGTCACATTTATATATATATATATATATATATATATATATATATATATATATATATATATATATATATATATATATATATAATATATATATATATATACAAAGCTCTACTTTGTATTTAGAACTTTTGGAATTACAATTTGAAAATATACCCTTATAATATGTATTCGATATTATGGTGAAATGTGTGTGTGTATCAGGTTGTTACGAAAGATCATCTTTAAAGCTCAATAAAACAGTAAAACGCAATATTCGGTGATGCAATCGTTCATTTAATCACTGTTTTTCTCTATGGCGTGTATCATTAAGCTTTTTAATGGCATGCTTATAAAGTTCTTTTGACTTTGAATTGTAAAAGTGAAAACGAACTAATGGTCGACGTTTTCTTCTGAAGTGAATCTGAATCCACTGAAATTATCTTGCAAACTTCTAAAGAGATGGTAACTTGTTGATGGGAGTTCCGGGAATATTGTTGTTGATGTATAACTTCACATGTAATATCTAGCACTAACTTCAATTCTGATAACGCTAATAGACGCAAATTATATTCCTCGGAAATTAGGCACCACACACCATATTATCCAGATTTCTCACAAAATGATTGCTTAATATCCAAAGTCGCTTGGGACTACTTTGTGAGAATATTTATAGAACGAACAAACATGCATATTCTTTTGATTTATATAGATTCCATTCCTGTTCATATTTATTTTGATCCTATGTTTTTGACACTTTGAAGTCAAATTCAATTTCTAAGTATTGACTGTACGCTGACATATATATATATATATATATATATATATATATATATATCAAATTCAATTTCTAGCCATGTCAAAGCCTTGTATAATAAGAAAAATATTATGTATGCTGACAGTGTTGTAGACAATACCTGCACATGGTTACTTTCCTAATTAAATATTGTAATTGAAAAATAATTTATTTTCAAATTGCAGCAAAGACACTTCTTCACATGTATATATTATTAAACTCAAATCTGACTTAGTGGATGACATTGAATCACTTGGATTTACTTCTTTGCTTATTGATGTTATAACGTAAACCACGTGATACACACACCCGGCATTCAAACATCAACTTTCATAACATCAAGACGAATTTCATTTTTCCTGCGACAATGTCTCAAGAAGGATTCAAAAGAAAAATAAACGGTAAAAGAAAAAAATGCCTATACTTTTGTACAAAGGCGTATATCGCTGAAAGATCTCAAGTTTTTAGAATAAATGAATAATCTATTTTAAAAAAAAACAAAGAAAAATTACGTTTTACTGTTTTTTTCAAAATATTCTTTACATATATATATATATATTTATATATATATATATATATATATATATATATATATATATATATATATATAAGATATTATGACGATATAAATTAAATTAATATAGATCATACTAATTCACGAAGCGTTCTAATCTTAATTACAAAAGACAACCTCAGCATTACGTAAAGATTATAGATATATTTATTTAAAGAATTATTATCATAATATAATATTATTTTATGATAATTTATACCTAAAGCAACACATCGGATTAACAATAGTTTTAAAAAATCTGAATAGTAAACATAAAATCTACGTAGTGTTCAATAGTCATAAATACTTCTCATCAAAATCCCGGAGCGAAAATTTGGGTTCGTTGACTAGAGTAAATAAGATCCGAAAAACATAAAAGAAAAGCAAAAAGGAAATATATGTGAAAAAAGAAATGTATCCACATAACTTCAAAAGGTAACCTTATTTTTAGTGCGTCTAACATGTAATCCTTGTATACCATTCAAAACCACAACCTAAATAAACATAAAATTTTGTTGGGTCAAGTTTACTTTTAAACTAAAATAATGATGAATAGTTTGAGATTTGTGGGTGGTAATCCACTTAATAAATGGCACGATTCTATTTGAAATATTACCCGTAAAAGATTAAATCTTTATGCGTATAAACTTTCTATGTATTTATTGTATGTATGTCATGAAGATTTATATACATGATAGATAGGAATGTAGTGTTTGTAGTAAGTTATTGAAGCATCTATGTCACAAGAGGTTGGGTATCAGGTGAAGCGCAAGTCATGTCATATAAGCACTTCGTTTGTACCTGACTGAGTAACCTTTAAGTATTTCATCCAGGTAAGATCTGGAAATTGAAACCGAATTAATCAAACGTGTTTGGTCAAGTGACAAGAGAAGACCTAAAGATAGATTGTTACTTTCAAAAAGTTGTCACGTGATATCAGATTTATTTGGAAAAAATATATAATACTTTTCTTTATTTAAAATAAAATTGAGGTATTTTGTATAATAGCTCCGGCACTAATACAAAAGTGTATTTAGAAAATGATAGCCTGATAGTCATGCGCAGTTCGCTCTACTTTTGTTATTCATGTCTAGACATGCGTCAGGCTGGATAGCGTTAGGCTCAGTGTTAGACTGTGGCAAATGCAGAATAAATGTCACTGTAGAATGCATCGCGGATTGGGAAACAGTTTTCTGTGTGGTTTCATGTGGAGTCAGAAAATATGGAAACAAAGTATTTTATACAAATACGCAATGAGATACATGGATGCAATCCTTTTTAGTACGTAATAAAACGATTTTACTACAACCAGCATCTTGTCTGTCTACGTCGTGGGGCTATTTTTTGAAGACACTATGCTACAAAAAATTGAATAACTGATGTTTTCTATTAGATCTAACGAAATTGTAGAGAATTGATTTACTTGAAATTTGACGAGAGAGATCTTCTGGTACAGTTTCTCTCTTGTCCTCTCATTCTTTCTTTCTCTCTCTCTCTCTCTCTCTCTCTCTCTCTATCTATCTATCTATCTATCTATCTCTCCTATTACTTCTTCTTACCTTGATAGCTACCCCAGATAATTTAATAATGCCATCGTTTTCTGACGTACGACGTTTTGACTGAGATAGAGAGAAAAACATATCTATACTCGCCAGAACCAGATATTTACTTATGTTCTCTCTCCTTGGCATGCCTAGAGATAAATTTGAGATCGACAGCGAAGGTAACGCTATTATATACGTAAAATGAATCGCAAATCATGTTCAACGTTCTACAGAGAACACCGTAATTCCATTCGATCTCCTATCCAGAACCCTTCATTCTAAAATAGAAGGGAAATCAGTAACATTAAAAGGGTGTCGAATAATGCCCGCAATCGTTGAGTTACGTGGAAACCGCTAGCGAGAAGACACAGCGAAAGAACAAGTTTGTTGACAACTGTTGCGATCTTGAAAAGCTAATAATAAATAAGACAACACGGTGGTATATTTACAAGAGTGTGTATTTACATTAGTACAGTATAGTATGTTACAGAAAGTCCGTTCGCCCTTCGTCATCGGCTCCTCTATATATAATGTCTAGAGGAGACCATATAGTAACGAAATAGGGTAGATCCCCATCACAACATGACAACAAAATATACACAATGACATTTATGCTATTAGCCGATCTCCAACTTAAGACTGGCGGAGAGATAGAGAGAGAGAGAGAGAGAGAGAGTAAGTGAAAGAGAAAAAAGAAAGAGAAACAGACAGAAAGATATAGATATAGAGAGAAATATATATATATATATATATATATATATATATATATATATATATATATATATATATAATCAGACCACGCACGTGTAGTCGTTTGTAATAAGGACTGAAACTGAAGAATATACCTATAAAAGTAAAGGCGGCCCAGATTGTTCGTCATCAGACGATGTGACAATGTTGTATATGGCAATGCCTTATAGCAGTCATATAAAATCTCGTTGGTTCATTTTCAAATTATTTCAACAATAAGTTTACCGTCTGACTGGCCCAAGTCACCGACGAAACTTTTAATACAATGGTTGCAAAGTTATACAACTAATTCTTTCATTTCCGTTCAGCACTTATTAGAAAATGCATTCTTTTAATGACGATCAATAAGGCAAATGTGACAGCAGTTGTAAACGAATCTCTAAAACCAAACTCTGTAAAGCACTGATAATGACTCCCGTGAGAACTCTGAAATACTGACAGGCCGTCCGCCATTAAAACAAACAAAAATGGCGGGACGTCCTCGATTGATATAACACGAAATGATTATAAGAGGGAAAGATTGGTGAAGAAGAGCACCAAGAAGACCTCCACCGGAGAGGTACGAAGAATACCGAAACCCTGAGGAGACTTGTCACCACGCAAGAGAAAGTCAACCGCTGTTATCAGCGAAAAATCAATGGTAAGCGCCTGTTACGAAAAGGCAAAATTATTTGCACCAAGTACCGAAAGAACCGGATGGTGCTGTAAGTCTGGGGAGACTTGTTACTTTGTTTAGATTCTAGCAAACACCATCTGTTATTTCTAGTTAGCAATCACGGTTAGACTCGTGTCAGAACATTTAGTTAGTAAATAAATAATAATAACCAAAATTGCGCAGAAACAGATGTTACATTGCATCGTTCCGGAACGACACCTCGTGGGCAACGCTTCCTACAAAATCATAATACGAAACCATACGAAAATCCCTCGGAAGCGCCGACCAAGGCTCGTCCCACAAAATCGATCCAAAGTTCCCAATATCTATTAAACATGTATGAATAATTCACGGCACCAAAAAGAGATTTTTTGTTACATAATCAATAAAATTATTCGGCTCGAAATCAATAGTCTCTTAAACGCTTCTTGAAACCGCAGTTTAGAAACGCCTTCAAACTTTTTTAACAGACATTTCTAGGCATGTTTAAGCCTTTAAACTGCCAGTCCTTTTACACATTACTTTTTAAACACTGCTTGTTAAGCACAGTTCTTCTTAAAACATTTTTCTAAATTCTTTTCTCGTTAAAACATTTTACTTTAAAACATTGTTTTCTTTTTTACACAGTTCGTTAAGCACATTTTACTTATATTAAACATTTTTCTTTACATTAAGCATTTTTCTCGTTAAAACATTTAACTTAAACATTGTTCGTTAAGCACATTTCCTTTTAAAATATTATTCTCGTTAAAAACATTGTCACAGTTTATCTCTTCAGTTTCCCAAATTAGATTCAAATGAAACATTGTTCATTTTAACCATAGTCCTTTGTAACATATCAAATTAAGCATGGTGCACTTTTTATTTCTGTTTTAGTTCTTTCAGTTTTTTTAGATTAGGACTCAAAAATGTGCAACACAAAAAGTTTCCTTACATTTTTTTTCTTTTCGTTCACTGGTCGTGTTCGCCATCTATGCCGTCGGTTTCGTTGTGTCTCTGGCCGTGATCGATGCTTGTGGTCTTTGATCTGTGTATAAACTTTATAGACAGGCAGGAGAAAATGCGGAGACAATTTTTCCTCAGAGAGAGATTTAATTCTTTTATTCTGGCTTCTTAGTTGTGAAAGGGTTTTTAGTATCCATTCTATTCTGCCATGACTCTCATTCACACTCTTCGCTGGGGGAGATGACGATGCACGGGAATCTCTGAGCTGGATCTCATTCGAGATCCAGACATAGCTTTTGGCCTATTTTCTCATGGGTCCGCTTGCTTTCAGGACGAGCGTCTACATCGTGATGTCCACGGACTCAGCTCCCAACGGGTACTGTTTCAAAAACTCTCGTTTCTCACGAAGAAGAAGTGACTTCACAGATCCATACGTGCGACAGTCATGCAAAAGCATTTCCTTCACTCATGTTTTCTGACCTTTTCTGGCCCGAGACTTTCTGCGTCGGCGTCGAATTTGTAACTTTGTTATGGTTTGAAAAAAACATGATTGACTCATAACGGTCCCCTTCGGTGCATGTCAGCTCGACCCGCACTCATTGTATTCATTTGACTCCAGCCATAATTCACACTAGCTGATTTAATCGTATCTAAAATATCAGGCCTCATTCATAATATAACACAGACACATTGAAAGGAGAATTTCAAAGCGCTGTAAAAAGTTCTCACTTATTATTTATTTACAGAAGATCCTGATATATTACATTATTGTAATTGAAATATTGTACGTCTTCTTTCTAAACATCGTGAATAGGAAATTTTAATCAGGAAATATTATATTAGGTATATTATTATTTATTGCAGATGTTTAAAAGGGATATTTGATAGTATTATATTACCGCGCTGTAAACGATGTAACGAAAATATTATCCCTTACTAAATATTTGTCTTGTGGTGTTTTGTAATAGAAGGGTGAGTAAATACCACATGGAAGGTAAGTTCTGCTACCCCAAATTCTAAACCATATTAAAAGAAAATAATATTTAGCAGGATAAAACAAATTAAACGAAGAAATCGAGAAAATGCAATGTTTTCTTTTTAACAACACTGGTATATGACTAACGAAAAAATATTCGTATATCTATCGTTTGTTTATTAAAAAATCTAGCACAAATATATGGTACGGAGAAAACTGACTGTACTTTATATTTTGTTAGCAGGGCTACCCGGCGTTGCCCGGGGAAAATGTGTAATGTATTTCTATTAAAATTTCTATCTCTTTACATCTCCTTATCATTCTTTCTCCCTTCCCCCGTTTTCCCCTTCCTTTTTATTTTTTTATTCATATTCATTCCAAACAAGACACACTGCCACTGAGACGTAAGGGCTACCGTGAATTATAGAAATATGCCTACACTCTAAGTAGGGAGTTTAGCAGCGATAAGTTTGTTTACTTTACGTTTAAATTTCTGCATGTTAGTACAGCCATGGAAGCAGGAAACAGGAATTGACTTACAAAGTCGAGCAGTTCGAGGTACGAAACCATTAGAGTAGAAAGTGTTCCGGCATCTGAGGACATCTACAGTGAAGGGGTGGGATTTTGCTATTTGTCGGGTTTGTCGGGGATATTTACGTCGAGTAGGCCATCAATGCTACGAGTTCGTCAGAGCACATTCCATTAAAGTACTAATAGAACAAGCACAGGGGCGCAGCATGACCTATAAGATTGCAGACTCCTTTTTGGACCCTGTCTAATTGAGATAGACTAGTGGTTAATGCACCAGCCCATATGTGGCAACTGCATGCATGGGCGAATGGTGGCTTTGTAGATATATAGGATACTAGCGCGGTAGATGGAGACCACATTCTTTGAAGCAGCCCTGGCAATGTCCCTTTCCCCAACCCCCTGTTTCGCTTCAGCCAACCTATTCCTTTCTAGCTCAACATACACACAGACAGATAACCTTTATCTAGATTCATCGAGGAAATAATCGACATAAGGGGGGTGGGAATAAAACCTTGATAAAAATCAGAGTTACTTCTCCTTAGTAATTAAAATGGCTGAATAAAATAACTGAAAATCCCTCTCCCCCCCCCCCCCAACAGAACATTGGTCAGAATGAATGAATTTTTTGTTCGAATTTTAGATATTATTCATTTCGGGCAACGCTGATTAAGAAAATATCACCTCTGATGGTGTTTGTTCTGTAGTTTTTTTAAGTTTTAGCTGAACATTCACACACAAATACAGACATTTTGCATTTATATAATAGATATATGTTTAGCCTACATCGTAAGTCTCGTCATTTTAACCCACGGATCATTAAACTGTGGAATGCACAGAACTACAAAAACTAACGCATACTTGAGATTCGTCTGATTTACATAACAAGGGCTGTGTTTGAATGGAAATATCCAGGGATTCAAAGGATACTGGCAAGAAGAAACGGTCTTTTATCCATATAAAGTTTGGTGTGATAACGGAAACAATATCCACCGACAATCTATAAAACTTAATATTATTTATCTCAACTTTGTTGCATACCAAAACTAAAGTCTGGATAGTTCTTTGTACATGTAAGGAAGTAATAGACATTATCGTGGAATACTTAGATATTCACTGTATCGCTTTATATGTCGATTAGACCATAAAGGAACTTTGAATTGAACTGGAAAGTCTGAAATAATCTGAGGACTTCTTAAGATCTAATCAACCATAGAGCCACCAAAAATATTCGACTAGGATCACCGCACGTTGAAAGTTTGGGCCAACAAAGTCACGTATTGCAATAGAAAGTCAGACACATGAAAGACGCGTTTGCCGCCATTTTACCAAGAGAGCATTCTGTTACACCCCTCTCCTAATAGGTAAAGAAGTGTTTGACAATTCTGGTGTTCCTAGTGTTCCAAAAACCTCGTGTAACTAATTTTAGTGAGGCTAGACAAAAGGAAAGATCCAGGGGTTCGAAAGTACTCACAGGAAGAACCGGTTCGAATCGTCATATACACACATTAAAGCAAAGATATTAGCAAGTTCTGTTCACGCGGGAGTGTAGAGCGACTATTGATGTAACCGATTCCTTGAGTAGAGGTTGGTACTCCAAGAAAGATGACCATTCCCACCAACTCAATGTGTATTTTGGTTCAGAAGTAGTTAATAATTAGCTGATTAAGCTATTCAGGTTCAACGATATACTAAAATCGACTGCTTGTGTTTACATTGACTTCCTGGTCAAGCACCATCGCTTATGACATAATACGTTAGTAAGGCTTACCACTGATTATTGGAATTATGTTTTCTTACAGACATAAACAATTATGGAACTGTGAACATGTCCTCGTCATTTTACCTGATCGATAACAAACGGTCAATATTCAAGAAAAATATTTACTTTTGTGGAAAAAAGAAAAGTGTTACATAAAAAGGGACACGTTTGAATAAAAAAAATTGAGCGACAATTTTAAAGGTAAGAGGTGCCCCAACCAGGAAGTAGCGAAACCACATAATTTCCGGGTGAATATTTTCTGCCCTTTATCTGGCAAGATGTTAATGAGCAAAAATGTGTTCGAAGTGCAGTTTCCAATGGGAAGCGGGAGCGCACAGTGTAACAAGATGTAGCGAGATGAGCAATCCGTCTGTCTATCTGTCTGTCTTTCTCTCTCTCCCACGCGTACAAGTAACCCGTCGCTCTGGTGCTTTCTGTGACTGTTTCTATTTTTTAATAAACCTTTTTTTATAAATCTACATCGGCGTCGTAGTGGTTTTTGTCTGCATACAAGCAACGACCTGGGTTCACGACGACAACGCCGGCGTATAATGATTCATACACGCGCCCGTAGCTAAACATATAACACGTCCATAGATCTACGCGAATAACATGAAGCCACTTGATGTAAGGAGCTAAAAAATACTACTTCAAGGTCGAAAACTAGCCAACCATAAGTGTTAGATGGATAGATGCTGACCCAGAAAACAACAATTCTTCCCCTTTGTCAGAAACATCGCTCATGGAATATTAGGACTAAAGGAAAAAATAAGGGAAGCGAAAGTTACAAGGTTGCCGAAAGTAAACTCAATGTCCACTTTTTAGTCTCTCATTTCAAAATTACGCGTGACGGATCTAGAACCGGGCGATGGATGGATAGAGATAGAGAAACATCTACATATGCTTAACGTGACAGACTGACGAAAAATCTATTTCAAACTTAAGTTTGATAGAGAGACAGACCGATCGATCAAGGGACAGTTTCTCTTCTAGATACACTTAAACGCATCTAAAAATCATTATATTCTTCTAGATCCTGATCCACATCAGAATTAATTCAATTCAATTAATTTGGTAAAAAATAAAACAAGCATGCTTCAGTTGTCATGTAGGGAAAGGATGGTAGAAATTAACACAGAAGAGGATACAGTAGTCTAACACATGTCTTAAGTCAGCTTGAATTGCTGCGTAGTTGGCGCATTTATTACCGCTCTTGGAAGTTTATTCCAAGGCCCAGAGATCCTGATTGAGAAAACGGTTTCCCTCCGGTTCAATCGAAATTGGCTGTGAAATAGTTTCTTGTGGTGTCCGTGTACACATCAAGATAAATGAGATGAAGATAACCGAGCAGGTAAGTCACCCTTAGTAATATTAGCAGTTGAATAGTTTGTTTGACAGTACAACACTGTCTTATTTATTGTCATATAATGTTCTAGTTTGGGCCGTGGTATGGATGAGATAGATGAAGGCCTTTTTGTCTTTGCGTACGATGACTCACTCTAACAAGTAAGAATACCAAATATTTGTGTAAATAGAAAAAAAACAAGATTAATGAAACATAACATACAAACATACAAACATACAAACATACAGACAAATGCCCTTTATATATTAAATATGTATATATAACAATTTACAAGGTATTAAAAAGTGTATATGTGAATTGTTCATAGTATGCGTAAGTTTAGACAGTTAAATTGTGGTTTATTTATTTGTAGAAAATCCAGTGTGTGTATATATTTCCCTTATTTTTTCAGTGTGTGGGTACGTGCGTGACATTGTATGTAAGTTCATGGTAAATCTAATCATATCAAATTTATTGTCAAAAACGTTCAACAAGCGATGTAAAAAGACAGAAGATATTTATGCTATATACAGTATGACTATTTATCCAAGACCATTTTGAATCTGGATATAGTAAGCTTCATCACGACCTCCTCTGACAGGCTGTTACACGAACTTTACTTTATATATTACACATGTTTAGCCTCGCACCATAATTATTTTCATTTTAACGAACTGATAGTTTAGTCTCTTCTCACAATTAGGTACTGGATAGGCCTCGATTAAAGGCGTTTCTTTCTCTCTTTTGGCCGGCTTCTCTGTAACTGGCCCCTGGCTGACTGGCTTGAATTAATTTTATTAGAAAACGACCTTTTTGTTATTTAGCCGGTGAAAAGAGTTTAGTTTGCGGACGTAATTGTAGACAAGTCGCGTTGAATTAATGAAACATAACATACAAACATACAAACACACAGACAAATCAGACAGACAAATATTAGCAGTTGAATAATTTGTTTGATCCTACAACACTGTCCTATTTATTGTAATATAATGTTGTAGTTTGGGCCGTTGTATGGATGAAATAGATGAAGGCCTTTTTGTCTTTGCGTACGATGACTCACTTTAACAAGAAAGGATACCAAGGATGTGTGTAAATAAGTTCTTTGTACATGTAAGTGGACCCTAGTGGTTAATGCGTGACTGAGCTTTTATTTTTGTATAATTTATAATTTTGTCATTTTTCTGTTTGGAGCCTCTGTTTCTACAGAAATATGATTGCTTTTTTTTTTTAGAATTAATTTTTAGGGGAGTCTTGTTTGTTTGAGCTCATACTATTTGGTTATAATTATAAGATTATAAGATACATTAATGCTATAATGTCTTTAAAGTTCAGGGAAAATTGTGAAAACCTGGTGTAGACGGCTATGTCAACTAGTTATATATAACGTGTAGATGGACGTATGTAGTGCATACATTGTTTTACTGGTGAAACAAACATGGACGCAAAATTCATCATGAAAGAGAGGCAGAATATGAAGGTATATGTGTGAGGACGCCTGTGCATGTCAAACAATGGGTCTCTTTTTTGTGAGGATAAATGGTTAGATCAACGCGTGACTGAGCTTTGACACTCGATGGGAGTTTAGCCTCAAGTATCAGATATGCTACTTATCGCCTGCTTAACAGTGCGTATCGGAAATTCCCCCCAATGAACACGCGATATTCGCTTCGTACGAAATTAGAAAACAAAACAGTGCATGTGTATATCATTACGAAGAGAAATGTTTGTGTGTCTAGCTTGATAGGTGTTACTGTGTATGTGTATGATTGCATATATCACTGTGCGTATATATATATATATATATATATATATATATATATATAAATGAAGAGATAATAAAAGTAAAAATGAAATGTAATCTTTAAATTATATCCTATCTTGAAAAGTCAATGATCAATATACAAAACAGAGCAGTAATATAAGGAAATGAATGATCAGAATAAAAATTGGAAAAAGTACAATATTTATTAAAGCATCAGATATTTCAAACAAGGAATATATAGAGAAAAAATTTCTTTCTTTAACCCATGAATTTTCAAAGATGTATGATTTTATCATCAGAGGAGACTATAGGGATAAAACACTAACATTATATAACTGTTTAGCACAGATTTAAAAATATAAAAATATAAAAGAATATAAAATATACGAGTTTTTCTTCGCAAAGAGAATAATATTCGATAAAAAAATGTAAACATGTCAAAACAGCACATTCAGTTAATCATAAATGTTTTTAAAATGTAGGGTTAAAAGCAGAATCTCTTCAAAAGTTTGAATAGTGAAAAATTCCGTTTTTAAAAATAAAGAGAATTCAAGTTCTTTTGCAAAATATGACTAACCAGAAAGAATACAAGTGTATAAATCATGATCTCATTTCCTTATATATATATATATTTATATATATATATATATATGTATATATATATATATATATATATATATATATATATGTGTGTGTGTGTGTGTGTGTGTGTGATTATTTCTATTTACACAGACAAATACAAAATCTGCGACACGTGCATGTCGATGTTATCGATCAACAACTATTATAAACTGAGATCTCATCATGGTTCTTTCCAAATATGATCTAAGGTTAAGATCGGATTCTAACTCTGCCTGATGAGATCTCAGTTTATAATAGTTGTTGATGGATAACATCGACATGCCAGTGTCGCATATTTTGTACATGTCTGGATTAGTGTGATTATATATATATATATATATATATATATATATATATATATATATATATATATATATATGCATGCCTGCGTCCGTCTGTGTGTTGATCTGTGTGTGTGTTCGAAGAACCATTGATAAAAACGCAGAAAAGCTTCATTAATAATTTATTAAGTTATCAATAACCTAGCTTATAGAAAAGTTAGACATAAAACGCAAATCCCATTCGCAAAAGTATTTCGTAGAATATTAATTTTCACTGCTCGAAAGTATCGAATGAAAATGCATTACTGTTTTTTTATGCGTCAACTTGAAAGTCAAATCGTAATTATTCGTATTACAAAACTTAGAAACATTATCATTTTTTCTAGATTATAACTAAAGACTAAAGTGTATTTAATAACTTCCTCGTATTAATATTAGCGCATTAGGTTAGTTGAAACTTTTTCTCAGTGGGGCTAGTTTAAATGTGTCAACTAAACACTGTCATATTCCGTTCATTATTTATCATAGCTGATAAAGAGAATGCATCTAACATTTATAAAGCCATAAAAAGACTGTGATGATAGAATTATACCGATTCACTTATTTAAACATCAATATTCATTTTTTTATTATTACTATCACTAGAAGTAGTAGTAGGAGTAATATAAGCAGTAGTAGTAATACAATTCTAGTTTTCTCTAGTAGTAGTTGTATTAGTAGTAGTATTGAAAAATAAATAAGTCTATATGTGATATAAGAATTATACTGATTCCCGTATTTATGCATCGATATTAATTATTACTCCTACAACAAGTATTAGTATTGCAAGTAGTAGTAGTAGTAGTAGTAGTAGTAGTAGCAGCAGCAGCAGTAGTAGTAGTAGTAGTAGTAGTAGTAGTAGTAGTAGTAGTAGTAGTATAATTCTATATAAAAGATACGTATTATCCTGACTCATTTACACATATACATACATACATTTCCATAGCAGTCTAATTAATTTGTAACTGAGAAAATCGAGATAAAATGAACGAATTGTTTCTCTGAGTGTTGCTTTACAAGGGTTTTTCACACTGGGCTTAATGGTAATAAGCCGTTCCCTATGAGACATGTCACTACCATAAATCCACAGGGCAATCGTTATCATTGTCAATCGTCTCAACAACTTGGTCGAGGAGTTCCTGCTGTGAAAAGTGTATTTGTACCACTCCCCGATGAATGATTAACTAAAGCAATTCTAAACATTTAAATTCTGTTCGGTCCAATTAAGCCGTCCACCTAAGCGTAAGAAGGAAGTGGAATCCTTCTTGCCGTTTTGCTATCAGGTCTTTCTGCAAAGGGCGGGGCAACTTCAGCAATAATGGTGGAACAAGAAGTAGAGGAATTTTAGCTTCATGCTCTTCTTCTTCTCTTCCTTCTTCTCCTTCTTTTTTTCTTCTTCTTCTTCTCCTTCTTCTTCTTCTTCTTCTTCTCCTTCTTCTTCTTCTTTTTCGTCTTCTTCTCCTTCTTCTTCTTCTCTTTCTTCTTCTCCTTCTTCTTCTTCTCCTTCTTCTTCTCTTTCTTCTTCTCCTTCTTTTTCGTCTTCTTCTTCTCCTTCTTCTTCTCCTTCTTCTTCTTCTCCTCCTTCTTCTCCTTCTTTTTTCTTCTTCTTCTTCTTCTTTTTCGTCTTCTTCTTCTTTTTCGTCTTCTTCTTTTTCTTCTTCTTCTTATTCTTCTTTTTCGTCTTCTTCTTCTTCTTCTTCTCGTTCTTCTTATTATTCTTCTTCTCTTTCTTCTTCTTCTTCTTCTTTTTCTTCTTCTCTGTGTCATTTTCACAGTTGAAGTTTGGTAACCACGGCTCTCGAAGCAATTATGTTGATTTTCATGTCGCTGTTTTTCGAGGAGTCTTGTAGGATTGATAGGGATGCAGAACTACAAACCTGGTGCTCTTTCCGGGATTTCCCTCTCCTAGACTAATTTCCTTTCCAAACAGTGATAGTACAGTCTATCATACTATTTAACTTGTATTTGAAGGAAGGACAGATAGATTCATAATTCCAAAGACAATTAAAGTAATGCAATGCTACCGACAGAAATCGAACATGAAACACAGTGCGCCCATGTATGCACTGCATTACCGCTAGTTTACGCTGCTTTTATAAGCTGAGTTTGAAACACGATCGTTTTTAGGAAAGTCAAAATTACCCGCAAATACCAAATAAGTCCACAGTTTACTGAACGCTTGAAACAAACTAGTTTAGAGTTATTCAATCCACAAGCAGAATACCTAGTGCCAAACAATTGACGATTAATGAGTAAACGTCGATAAGATTTGACCTCGAAATGCCAGATTCTATAGGATGCGATCTTATTTTAAGTAATGTGTCGATTTTTATGAAGGCTAAAAGCCACTCAAGGATATGAGTTTATTAAATGAATAGATAGTCAGCTGAGTAATGATTAAGATTTTAAGATAATTTAAAATAATAAATATATATATATATATATATATATATATATATATTTATATTTATATATATGTATGTATGTATGTATTGATATATATACACACACACACACACACACACACACACACACACACACACACACACACACAACGCCGGTCGAGGGGAAAGACACCCGACTACGAATCAGTGGCGATTAGTAAAACCGGGTTCGTGCCCTCCGACCGACGTGAATTAACATCCCCTACACTGAAGATTGCGTAAGTATGACACATGTAAGTAAAAATAATTAATATTCGCTTTAAATATATAATTATAGCTCCTCTTACTAGGATTGGTGCACTTTGAGAGAATTTATAAACGAACAGTAATATTATCGCTTAAAAGCGAGATTCCGACCCCGTTTATTTTTGTTGTTGAATAACTCTCCACTGCTCGCTATACGCGCTCGCCGAGTTGGCGTTTATAGATTAAAATCCCTCCTAATTGTCATGTGAATTGGCGCCGGCCGAGGGGAAAGACACCCGACTACGGTTGTAAAACCGGGCTCGTGCCCTCTAACCGACTCGAATTAACATCCATGTAGGTAAACTTAATTAATATTTACTTTTTAATATAAATATATATATTCCTGCATACATTTTTAAAAAAAAACAGACAGATTAAAAAAAGTCGATCAAATCAAGTCATACGAGTAGATTTGAACTCATTTGACTACATTTGATCGATATGTTTTTCCATTTGTCCCTACATCTTGTCGGATTTTATCCAAACTTTCTCTCTCTAGCTCTTTCTCCCTCTCCCTACATACATATTTCATATATATATATATATATATATATATATACATGTATATATGTATAGATATATATATGTATATATATATATATGTATATATATATGTATATGTATATGTATATATATGTATATATGTATATATATATATGTATAGGTATAAAGATTTTTTAGTTATAAAAAAAATATTTGGCTACACATTTGCGAACCAGGTTTTGGTCACAGCTATGAAGTTCCTGAAGGCCAACATATTTTCTGTACAGTTTTATTTCAAATAAAATTGTAAAAAAAACATGTTTTGCAAACGTGGATCTAAATAATGTTTGTATAAATAAATAAAAATATGAATACCTATTAAAGAGCTTTATTTATTATTGATTGCTCAGCAAGTATTCTCTCAATGTTTAGCCTGTGAATGTAAACTTTTCCTGGATTAATATATATATATATATATATATATATATATATATATATATATATATATATATATATATATATATATATAATGTTACTTAATATCAATATAATTTGAATATTGTTTCTAAGAATTCAAAACCAACTACAGTTCGGCGTACGATTGTTTCCAAGAAAGTATTGTTATTTTTTAATACCAAGACGTCATTTCATCAGGGACTTTTATAACATCACGTACAGAAGTTTCTAGAAAAGAGCATCAAAATTCAGCAGGTGCTTCGTTGTTGTTGATTTCGTTCGACAGTGGCAGCATGTTAACGCTCCATTGTTTTTGACTCACTTAAATATCTGCATCATGTCGCCCAATAAAGTGACGTACTTATTTTTATATTTAAGTTTACAAACATGAAACTTATTCATGGACTCGTGTTTCTCAGTATTACCGATCATCAGCATGGCTGAATTTTGTCAAGAATCGTAGTCTGAAATTTTACCGGTAAGCTACGACGCCTTGCCTGAAATATGTACAATTTTTTATCGCCTGAATATTAAGTTGTTTTGTTGCTGTTATTTTTTTTTTTGTCACTATCGGCAACTATTTGTATCTCACATTCTGGAGAATACTGTCAGCCGCCTCTTATTTGAATGAAGTGTAAT
Organism: Sepiola atlantica; assembly: GCA_963556195.1. Classification (NCBI taxonomy): domain Eukaryota; kingdom Metazoa; phylum Mollusca; class Cephalopoda; order Sepiida; family Sepiolidae; genus Sepiola; species Sepiola atlantica. Next base: position 57,540,926 of record OY744535.1, on the reverse strand, counting down.
TATAGTTGTGGTTAGGATAAGCCTTTTCTTAAAGTAACAATCAGCATAAAATGTAGCTCCCCTTGCGAATCAAGTTAATTATTGAGTATTCCACTTCATTAGGACAGTGAGGGCTTAACAATTCATCTGATCAGTGGCTGGTTGTTTATAAGGTAAGAGAATGAATAAAATATAGCAAACACATTTTTATTACTGATCTATTCGTTCAGCGTTTTCTTCCGACTGACCCAACTTTATCGATAATTGAAAGGCTGTTTCTTAAGCATTTTAGCACAATCCTCTTCAAACAGCTCTTTAAGCTTTCCGACGGATTAGAATATTTCGTGCTAATGGAACATTTTATCTCTTCGCTGAACATACACGCAACCTTGTGAAAAACCAACACCAAATAGAAAAAAACAAAAACAAATGCCTTCAATATGCGAAGAGGAGGAATGAGGAAATAGTTTCGTTGTTAAGTGAATCGAAAAAATCGATTGACTGTTGAAATATTTAAAAACTGTTTAAAGCTGCTACAAACGTTTAATTGTTGGTCGGTTTAACGGCATATCAACACGATTTAGGGTGACTTAATGCTGAATAGCAGTACTTATAGCGGCCCATTTGGCAACATGTTTAGGGTGTTCGCTAATGGGCCGATTAATACCAAAGACACAGAAAATTGGTATGGTAGGTTTGGTAGTTTTGTTTTACGGCATATCAACCCTTTTTGGGTTATTTAATGCCGAATCTGGTCATTATAGTGAAAGTTTTTATGCTTCAAGTTCTTTATATCTTCAAATGTTTAATCATGGTTTTTGGTTTGGTAGTTTTGTTTTACGGCATATCAACCCTTTTTGGGTTATTTAATGCCGAATCTGGTCATTATAGTGAAAGTTTTTATGCTTCAAGTTCTTTATATCTTCAAATGTTTAATCAGGGTTTTTGGTTTTGTAGTTTTGTTTTACGGCATATCAACCCTTTTTGGGTTATTTAATGCCGAATCTGGTCTTGTTTTCTTCTCTTTTTTGTTTCTTTCCTCTTTTAATATCTGTTTCTATTTAACCCATAGTTGGGACCCTAACAGGTACTACCACTCCGGGTCAGGTGGACCTGGGAGCAATGGTAATTAAGAGGAGGCTCCACATTCCCCAAAGTCCGTAAGCCGGATCTCACCATCGGATGTAGTTTAAGGTCATATCCAGGACCGGGAGTAGGGTAGGAAAAATAAAAATAAAAAAGGGGAGGGAGAAAGGGAGAGGGGCTGTTGTTTTTGTTTTGGGTTTTGTAGAACATAATTAAGTTTTACAAACAAAAAAAGAAAGAAAAGAAAAACAAAAAACGTCAATGTAGGTGAATTTCGTCTCAGGGAGCCACAGGGCAGCCTGATCTGGTATAGGAAATTGTACTTGATACACATTGATACACAGTGGATGATCAAGGTTAAGTGAATTAATCATGGGAACGGAGTGGCGCCATCCCATATCTCTGTTTAATAGCTAATGAAAAGAGATCATTCGGGTCACCCTTGACTATGGTCAACCAATTTACTTTTAACATAGTATTATAATGTGAATGATAAAGGGTAAGTGGAGTAGTCCTACAAAAGGAGTGACGCCCTCCTCTACACTTCGATACAGTAGTTAATGAAAAGGGAACTTTCGGGTCACCCTTGACTATTGTCGACCATTTTACTTTTTACTTAGCAGTAGTTATTGTAAACGATGTATTGCATACGATTAATTGAACACATTGCTTTGTAACACGATTGGCTGATCGCCGACCTCAGACAACAATAAACACCTCTGGTCTGTTTCCTGTTTTGTTGACACGTAACAAAATATTATGTGGATATTTCGACGTCCTTGTATTCTAAAATGCTCACTTATCTGGTAGTGACCAGGCTCAACGTTTTTTATTTATTTATTTATTTATTTGTTTGTTATGCCTCCTTGTGCATCTCCCCTTTAACTATCGGAGAGCCTTCTACTAATATAGCTTCTTTCCTAGTGCTGCTGGTCTCTGGAACTCTCTCCCTGCCCCCTGTTTCCCCGACAGTACTGACATGCAGAAATTTAAAACTAATGTAAACAGACATCTTGCTGCGCAGATCCCAATTCAGGTTAAACCCCCAAATTTCTACCCTTTTCTTTTTTCTCAGTAGCCCCTTACGTCTACAGTGGCGGCCTGCCTTGTTTGGAGTGAACAATGTTAAAAAAATTCAACTCCCTCAATTTCTCTCTCCTACGACTTTCTCTGAATTCATCCAGCTTTATCTTAAACTGATTCACGCTATTGCTGTTCTTGATCTGATCTGGCAACTTATTCCAAAAGCATATTACTCTGTGAACAAAAAAAAAATTAACTGGTTAACAGATCTAGTTTTTTAAAAACTGGCTTGACAATAACCTTCCAAATCTAGGAGAAATACTAAAAAATGCCCACCATAGTTTAAAATGCCATTTATTATCTTCAAAGTCTCAATCATATCACCTCTCATTCTTCTCTCCAGCAAAGTAGTCAGTACCAAGTTGCTTAACATAAGTGATGAAACGAAACCGGTATGTCAACATGATTATGCCTTATACTGGGAGGAATTTAAAAACAAGAAATAAGCAATTATTTGCATCTAGGGTTCATTTTAATTTTACCCAGTAATTTACAGCAATGTACATCTAGATGTGGTGCAGTTTCATGTTCCAATCCCATAGGGGTGGTGGACCTCGAAATAGAAGTCTGCTCACTTTGAAATCATACCCCCAAAAATTATATCACGTCTTTACCACGTGCTTCCTCATGACGTCATACCCTCTGACGTAATCATTATTCTAGTCTGTAACTTCTAATAGAATTTTCTACTATTCTAACCTTATGCTTAATCTAGCCTCGTGTAGAAAACTACCGTTCTCAACATTATTTTTACACACCCGTTCTTATCTTGTTACACCGAGTCAGAACTATGTAACGGTTGTTACATGAATCTGACTGTGTAACAGCCGATGAGAAAGCCGACAACGGTCACAATACTGCAACACGGAAAAACAAATAAAATTTTGCAAGAAAAAAATCAGTGGTAGAAGAACATATTTATCCTATGTTTTCATGGCATAACCCCTTGCTTGTGACGTAATCATACCTCTAGTCTGTTAACTTCCACTGGGATTTTCCACTATTCTTACCTTATGCTTACTCTAGCCTCATGTGGAAAACTACCGTTCTCAACATTATTTTCGCACATCTGTCTCTAATCTTGTTATACTGTTTTTACAGATCGCTGAGAGAAATAAAGTTCCGTACTTTTCCGAACACTACCAAAGTGACAAAAATGAGTCTAATAGGATTTGTATATGACATCGGCGATTACATAATCTCTGATGACATTTATTTGGTCAACCAAAAACCCCTGAATTTTACGAAATATTTATTTTAATTTAATCGATTTGATTTTGTTGGGCATTGCCTTTTATGCACTTGAGTTGTAGAGTCGTTAACGAAAGGGTGATACCATCCTGGTAAAGAATAAAATGTGTTTTGATTTCAAGATATTGCATCATATGCGTTTTGAAGATCCATCGGTTCATTGGTATTCTGTTGCATCTCAATGATTTTAAGATATTGTTTTATACATCATCTTGAGTTTCATACATTTTATACCCTACAATTAGTTATTCATGAAAATCAGACATAATTATTTCCACCGTAATTATTAACCATTCTACATTTACAGACTAATACTCTTAAACAAGCAATGGAATACACGTATACTTTCTAGTTTATAGCCTAGTCTTTTTCACTCGTTCCTTTTTACCCTTTTGATTTTCATTCTTTCTTCTGCTGACATTTTCTAAACAATTATTTTCTATGTTTATAATAAACACATTTACGAACTTCTGCTTTAGCATCAACTATTGAAACGTATATGATATATGCTACGCCTATTCTCCCATTGTTACTGCTGGTTAACTATTAGTAGACTGGGCTTCAGGAGAAATGTAGAAATGTAGAATGTAGAAATGTAGAAATGTTTAAGTTTATTTGCAACATTCTGTGTTATAACAGTCTGGTTTCCATAAATAGAATGCTTGTCGGGTATCTTAGATATGAATGATTTCGACATGACTCTTATTCGAGAAAGTGTTAGGATAGATCGCAGGAGATGTCATTTACCGTTCATCCTAATGTCGTGTCACGAAGGTACCATATGGTGAGTGACTGTGCGATCTAATCTATAGGGCGAAAAGTAAAGAGTCAAGTGGGTCACTTTGTTGAATATCAGTAGGCGGTGGGTGTGGTTTCTTGGCTTCCTGCAATGCACTCGGAGAGATATGTGTATTAAAATAAAATTCATATATATATATATATATATATATATATATATATATATATATATATATATATATATTAATTACAGGAGATAAAAACAACATTGGTACCCTCGGTTTCAAATCTAAACAAAAGAGAGGTATAATTGGTCTAGTTTACCAGACTCTCATCGGCCTCTGTTTATGTCTGCCTCCCCGGGAAATGGCATTTCTATCCGAAAATTCCGAATTAATTAAAATAAAGATAAAGCAGAAGACTGAAATATCGGCAAAAAGTCATACAACGCGTAAGCCGCCATTTTGCGAGAGGGCAAACATAAACAGAAGCTGAAGAGACTACGGTAAAAGAGACCAATTATAGGTCCCCTTTGTTTTGATTTGAAACCGACGATACCAATGTTGTTCTGAATACATATATGAATAAATATTACGCTTTTATTTATTTTTTCTTAATAATCGAGCACTTTGCTGTGGTTCCACCTACGATTGAACTAAACATTTTTCTTTGGATTTACTTCATTTTTCAACATTTTCAACGCTGCCTTCACGAAACCCTTTTTTCCCCATCTTTAAATCTCCGTTCACCGGACACCTTATCAACGGACATTCACCAACTGGACTGACTCCATATTTTTTACACGCACACTCTCCATTACTAAATATTTTTTTAAATTTTGAATTTTGGCTTTTCCACTGCCAACTTATTCATCTATGTAATTCCACCGATGATAAGATTTTAATTTTTGAAAAGCCTTGGCTTAAGGAAAGAATAATAAACTTGTTTTACCTAGTACACCTCCCTTTGAACAATCGAAGTTGAAATAGATTTGTCATTCGTACATGTTTATCTTTCTTCTTTCATTTATCTTTATATATATACAGGGTGTCCCAAAATAATGTATACATCGTTTGAATCGTTATAACTCGTTCAATTTACCGAGTTTGATTTGCAAACAAAATTGATAAAAGAGTAGAACAGTAAGATACACATTTAAAAATACTGAAAGTAAAATTAACAAAAACATAGAAAATTAACTTTTAATAAACGTAAAGGCTACAATGTTTAAAGCAAGAAACCTGAAGTAATTGCAAACAAATGGGAGTAGTAATTGTAGTAGAATGTGCTCAAATACCGGAGTAAATGTCGCAGGACGTTTGTAGGTACAATTCTTCACGTCTTCACTATATGGAAAGTGTATTGAGCAGAACGGGTTGGGGTTAGGATGAGGGTTCATTTTATGAACATTCTGAAATTACCCTAAGTAGCCTTTATCTTTGTTAAAAGTTAATTTTCTATGTTTTTGTTAATTTTACTGTCAGTATTTTTTAAATGAATATTCTTACTCAATCTTGTTTATCAATCTTGCAAATAAAAATCAGTAAATTGAACGACTTATAACAATTCAAAGGGTGTATACATTATTTTGGGACACCCTGTATATATATATATATATATATATATATATATATATATATATATATATATATATATATATATATATATATATATATATACTAAAAGGATGATCCAATGTTGCTCGAATGAATGATCACTACTATGTACTGTTTCACTATGCTCACAATACCATATTTATGTATTTGTTTTTACTGACCTCCTCCCTCCCTCTTCGCCTCTTTAATATAGTAGGAAGAAACGTAAATGTTTGAAAACTCTGAATCAGTGTATTATGCATATGGTGTAAATTTAATTAAAATTTGATATACGTATTTGAAGTGTAAATGAGATTCTTTCCCCATATAAAATTCATATCATACGTATAAAATTCTTCGTGGAAGACAATGGAAGTAGTCACAAATTACTACGTCGCCCTCTCGATCTCGAATATTCGAGACAGAGAGGGTAACGTAGAGATTCGTGACTACTTCCATTGTCTTCCACGAAAGAAGTGTATACATATGAAATTAATTTTGTTAAAATATGATATATTTTAAGTTTTAAAGGATGGTTCGGCCCCCATAGCCCCCTCAGGTTAAGAGGGAAGTTCGAGGTGTGGGACCACTTCCACTGTCTTACCCGGTAAATTGTGCATGGGAATGAACATTTAAATTGTATGTAGAATCTTTAACCTTTCTTTCTATGGAAATACACAAACATCACACAAACATTGAATTTTATATACATGAAACATACATATGTATGTTTAAATTTCTTCCTCAAAGCTAAGCTAATTTCTGGTGGCCAACTGGTAAGTCTCTTGATTGCGAATCAGTGGTGATTTGTGATTGAAGTTTGCGCCCGCCGACCGTCGGGAATTAGCTTCCTGCACTGAATATTGCGTAAGCATGAAACATCGATGTATGTAGGTAATTAATAATTACTATTCATAATATTATATATATATATATATATATGATAGTTATAGAATTATTAATTCAAGTTAATGAATAATGAAAAGAAAATAGAAAATTGCTTATATGTTCATGAATGTCGCGTCTAAGACTAGCTCATGATGACTGATTAAAAATAATATAAAAGTTAAAATGTAAAATACATGGTGCGTCTATTAAGACGAAAGAATGTGTTTATTCTTTCTTCACAAAAAAGCATGGACATTCAAATTCAAATCATGTGGTGCGATAATAAAGTGTAATTGATGTTATATGTATTTATTTATTCGTAGAAGCACCAAGTATTTACAATTTTTACTTCCATGTTTTTTCTTCAAATAAGTCATCTTGAGAAAATATTTGAACAATAAAGACGAAACGTCCTCGATGAGTATATAAACAATGTTCGGTTTTCTTTTTTATTCATTTATATATATATATATATATATATATATATATATATATATATATATATATATGTTTATTAATATTATTGAACGAATCAACATTTATTTCCCTAAGTGGTTTTCTTCTATATATTTAATCACACACATCCATGCTGAAATCTTCGTTAGTTTGGGAATTGAGTTATGTTTGAAATAAAACTTCAATTTTAATTGTTTTAATGAGCGTAATTTGCAATTAATCGATCTCTTACTACGTGTCTGTGTATCACTTTTACCCCCTGACACGGCTTGATGCTTTTTTATTCGCTATCACTCTCCCTTCCGTCACTCTTTCTAAACAATGAAATAATTTTCAAGTCATAAATAAAATAAAGTAAAGTAAAACGTCGTATTCCCTTTTTATGGATGCAAAGACCGAACGAAGAACCCACAATAATGGTGAAACCGCCTTGATCAAAATAAAATATACTTATTCAAGTATATTGGGTAATATAGTTGCATATATATATATATATACATATATATATATATATATATATATATATATATATATATATATATATATATATATATAATTATGTGGTCTTATTTCCAAAACCATAGAAGGAGGGTGTAATTAAACAAGCACAAAAACAAACAAATACTCTCATACCTACAATATAGCACATGAACTATTCTATACATTTAGTTATTATAATGCATCATTCCTTAATATAAGTAGAATGCCTGTGCCGCCAACGCCGCTTATAAATGTATTTAATCTACCACAGTTTAACAGCTGTTCAAATATTGGCCGCGAGGTTTAAGACGTTGGGTTGGAGTTGGAAAAATACTTATAATCCAGGCTTTCGAATCGTGTGACCAGTAGTGAATAGTAACACTTCTACGCTGAAGAGTCTTGATTGAAAAAAGACGAAACGTATACGTCCGTAGATAATAAACAACAAAAAAAAAATATTTTTCATATTTGTCGCTCCTTAATAATTAGTAGAGCACTTTAGTAGTAGTGCAAATACAGCGTGACGTCATTTGCTTTATAATGCATCATTCCTTAATATAAGTAGAATGCCTGTGCCGCCATCGCCGTTTATAAATGTATTTAATCTACCACAGTTTAACAGCTGTTCAAATATTGGCCGCGAATCGTGTGACCAGTAGTGAATAGTAACACTTCTACGCTGAAGAGTCTTGATTGAAAAAAGACGAAACGTATACGTCCGTAGATAATAAACAACAAAAAATATTTTTCATATATATATATATATATATATATATATATATATATATATATATATATATATCTATGATCTCTACGCCCATGGATGGAGTATTGTTGCCACATCTGAAGTGATGCTTCAACCACAAGTAGCTCGCTCTTAGACAGATCCATACGATAATCAACACGACAATCAGTAATATCTCACCCTTCACTGTAGAGCTCCCACGAAAGCTTTCTACTCTGATAGCTTCTTTCCACAAACTGCCGGCCTTTGGATTTTTATCCATGCTCCATGTTTCTTCGACTGTACAAACATACAGAGATGTTAAATGCAATGTGAACAAACATCTCGTTGCACAACTACCCACTTAGGATACCCCTATAAATCTGGCCTTTTATTCACAGTAGCACCTTATGTCTCAGAGGCAATGGGCCTTGTCTAGGGTGAATATAAGTTTAAAAAATGTAATATATATATATATATATATATATATATATATATATATATATATATAGGTGTATATATACATAATTATTTTAATAATAAATATTTACATATTATAAATATTACATATAGATAGACTTTTCTCCCAGCTCCCTGTTTCCCCAAGATTTTAAATGTAATTTGATCAAACATTTCGCTGCACAACTCGTCACTTCTGATGCCCTTACGTCTCAGTGGCAATGTACCTTGTTTGGGGTTAATATAAGTAATAAAAAACTAATATATATATATATATATAAATTCCCGAAACAGTTTTTCATGGTAAACAACTGGAGATCCCTTAAATAATGTTAGAAACAAACTAATATAATAACTGAAAAAGTTAAATTGACTTACATGAGTGATTTTTCCACTGAACGACTTGGGACTTAAGGTTGGTTTTTTGGGGGTTTTTTTTTGGTTTTTTTATTTTAGTTTTAATTGTTGAGAAACTTCCAAGACTATATATATATATATATATATATATATATATATATATATATATATATATATATATATATATATATATATATATATATATATATGTATATATGTATATATATATATATATATATATATATATATATATATATATATATATATATATATATATATATATATATATACAAGGTGATTAATAAGTCACTTAGCTATTTATTTTTGAAATTCTAAAGTTAAAAAATACGGTAATACAAAACAGAAAGTTTATTCAACTAATTCATTTATGGGAGTTTTAAAATTACAGCAAAATTTCAAAATTTCCAATTTCCTTCTGCATGCATAGCTCCATTTCTTTTTGCAAGGAATTTACGAGTCTTTGTGGCATATTTGATTGAATATGAAATAAATATATATAGAAACAAATATATAAACCAACAAATTTTAAATAACAAATAGCAGTAATTAGAGAGTAAGATAACAATCATCATAAGTTCATAGTATGTTTGTGCTTCATATGGTAATCATTTTAAATAGCTAAGTGAAGTGACTTATGAATCACCCTGTATAATTATTTTAATAATAAATATTTTAAATAGTTTAAATAGTATATAGATAGATAGATAGTAGGTGCGTGAAGAAATGGCCGTCGCTTGTACTGACTATAGTTCATTAAAAGTGTATTTTCTTAAGTTTTTAAAGTAGTTCTCGTTTAACTTTTGATTGTGTTTGAAAGATAATAGCATTAAGTTAATATCTAAAAGGAAACAAATGTATTTACGTGTGAAAAAAATTAGAATTAAAAATGTTATCAAAACGGCGAAAAATCACGAAAAACTACTTAAAACTGCAGATTCAATAAAACATGAATAACATTCGCTGGAAAGATAAATATCAGTTTTCTGGAACTGTTTCAAAGATAATTATTAAATTAAAGTCTTAAGACAGTTAATTACAAGAGAATGTACCTCTTTTTTTTTACTAAAAATTGCTTAATCATCAAAAACAAAGTGAAAGTTATGTTCCGTTCATTTTTCGCTGTGTTGTAATTGTAAACAAAATACGGCTGCAAAATATTTAAGTATTGAAGGCTCAAACTGCAGTAATAGTTATTTTTTTATTTTTACGTTACGAACTGCCTCAATTTTATTAATTATTTTTACATGATGATTGAATAAAATCTGTAACAATTACATTATTCGATTTATTCTTTAAGAATTAATGTAATTTTAAATTTCATTAATTCTTAAAGAATAAATAACTAATTAATTGTTACGACACACGTAATAATTTATTACATGTGTCGTAACGATGAATTGCATTCTTTTAAAATGAAGCTGAAAGAATATTTTTTATTGTAAGTGTAAAAAAGTAAATTAAAGTCAATGACTACACTGACAATATTCATTGAAAAAAAGTTAAAACATTAAAAATTATTTATTAATAAATAAATAGAATTCAATCTTGAAAAAAAAATTTTATTAATTGTTTTAAACTTTTTAAATTATATTTATTAATGAAAAAATGACAAAACAAATACAAACTTACGTTTTATTTTCCCAAATGACCGACGATGAATTGTGACATTAATAACATTGTTTGATCTCTGAAAATAAAATGTTGAGGACAGGGTGCGGGTAGTGAGTAATTCCGCCTGTTTATTACAGAACAGAGCTACCATACCGCCCCAAGTTCTTTATTTCGATATGATCCTGATTCTCAATTTTTTATTTATTTTTGTTTATTTTCAAGATTATTAAAAAAATTCTTAGGCTGATGATAATACGTTCGTGTGCGAAAGAGAAATATAATTACACCGCATTGTAAATTTTCCTAGAAACTTTTATCATTAAAATCGCATGAAATATTTTTTGCAATTATATTATTTTTAGGTGAAAATATTGATTAAACAATGTTTTATTCAATGATAAAATCGCCAATTCTAGACATTTTTTCCGAGTTATAGTGATGTTATTAACACGGTAAATTCCGTGTTAATAAAATCACTATAACTCGGATAAAAATGTCTAGAATTGGCGATTTTATCATTGAATAAAGCATTGTTTAATCAATATTTTGAGGCTTTTTCGTAATATATACGAAATAATTTACATAAAAAATGCATTTTAAACATCTACAGTGCTTTATTTTGATTTCAAAAATTAAAAATTCATGCATTTTTTTATTAATGCATTAAAATATAACTTTAGTAAAGGTGTATTTTGTTTTCAAAAAATAATACATTTTCGCTAAGATTAAAAAAAAATAATGGGTTCATTATATCACGTGATCGTTGATTAAAAAATATTGAACATTGAAATTGGTTGATAGATAGATAGATAGGTAGGTAGGTAGGTAGGTAGGTAGGTAGGTAGGTAGATAGATATGGCGATAGATAGATAGATATGGCGATAGATAGATAGATAGATAGATAGATAGATAGATAGATAGATAGGTATGTCTTGTATATGCATAAAATGAGTTGATTGGAAACTAATCATAATGTAGGCCGGTTGTAAGGTTTCTACTTGTTTACTGTCCTGACTATTAAATTAATATCCAGTGTTTAAATACCATTAAATCTAATACATTAAATGAAATCCTTATAAGTTGGTGAATATATACACATTTTTTGCAATAGCAGTAAAACAGCGGTAAAACAGATCGATATGCATTAAAACAGGTTCACTGAACTATGGGCAGGGCACTAAATCCGGCTTTGTGCCAGATTTGTGACTTAAAAAGAAAAACAGAACAGATAGATAGAAAGCTATTATCGGTAAACGTCATTGTGTGTTATGAACATAATTTATTCGTTATAACCGTATTTTCGTGTTCTTTTTTTTAATATATTATTAAATAAGTCAGTTTCTTTCTTATTTAAATTGATATTATAAAAAGGAAAATTATCATTACAGTATAGATTCCATTAATAACAGTTTTATGGGTTTTTTAATTAGATATCAGACAAAAAGCGTTTTAAAATAGTGTGAATGTAATTTATGGATCACAAAGGCTATCAGTGATGAACGGCATCTCCTTCATGGACGTGAAATGACGGTCAAACGACTGAAAAAGAATAAGCTTCCTCAGCTATGTCAAACCCCTTACAGCATCTCAGGAAGAGATCAGATTACAGCCGTGGATCAGGCAGCTAGAGAATACCCCCTCCTAGTAACATGGGGGTCCTACCTTCTGAGGTCCCCCTTCCGGTTCAGAGGCACCCTGGCTCCAGTGGAAAACACTCAACTGCCTGAGAACTGGAATGGGTCGGTCAAAAGTTGTTATGAGTATATTGGGTTACAAAACTGACCCATCTGTTTGGTAGTTTGGTAGTTTTGTTTTACGGCATATCAACTCTTTTTGGGTTATTTAATGCCGAATCTGGTCATTATAGTGAAAGTTTTTATGCTCCAAGTTCTTTATATCTTCAAATGTTTAATCAGGGTTTTTGGTTTGGTAGTTTTGTTTTACGGCATATCAACCCTTTTTGGGTTATTTAATGCCGAATCTGGTCTTGTTTTCTTCTCTTTTTTGTTTCTTTCCCCTTTTAATATCTGTTTCTATTTAACCCATAGTTGGGACCCTAACAGGTACTACCACTCCGGGTCAGGATGGACCTGGGAGCAATGGTAATTAAGAGGAGGCTCCACATTCCCCAAAGTCCGTAAGCCGGATCTCACCATCGGATGTAGTTTAAGGTCATATCCAGGACCGGGAGTAGGGTAGGAAAAATAAAAATAAAAAAGGGGAGGGAGAAAGGCTGTTGTTTTTGTTTTTGGTTTTGTAGAACATAATTAAGTTTTACAAAAAAAAAAAAAAAAAAAACGTCAATGTAGGTGACTTTCGTCTCAGGGAGCCACAGGGCAGCCTGATCTGGTATCACCAGCCAACCATCTGTGAATGTGGAGAGGAGGACCATACAATGTAACACTGCCTTGCCTGCCTTCTACTACCCAACAGGGGCGGCATTAAAGATCTTGCAGAGTACAACAATAATGCAAAAGACTGCTTAAAAAGTGGGAAAGTGTTGTATGACCACATGTTTCAAAGACTCGCAAAGAAAAAGATGGAGTTTTAAAAGTTACCTGACATTAGGGGTGGGACGTAATCGGTGAAAATTTCAGATTCATGCGAGTAGTATTTTTTGTGTTCATTTATACATAAATAACACTAAACAATCAAACACTTTGAAAATTTGGCAAAATTCAGAAGGTGCAGGCCAAAAATAGCCGTTAGGGCTCCGCGGGACTCAAAATCCATCATTTTTTGGTGAAAAAGTGGTTTCATGCGACATTGCAGGTTCTAAAACATCCTCAAAAGCTATGAATGGATATCGATGGTTAAATCTGATGTAGTACTTTAATTTAGGACCATTTTCAGGCTGTGAAAGGGTTTTCATGAATGTAAAATAGCCAAAAACTAGTGTCCTGCACCTTCTGAATATTGCCAAATTTTAAAAATGTTTGATTGTTTAGTGTTATTTATGTATAAATGAATACAAAAAATACTACTCGCATGAATCTGAAATGTTCACCCATTACGTCCCACCCCTAATATTAAGTCTATTTTTAACGTCATTCTATATTTGTATTTATGATATCGAATTGCATGTAACAATAGCACCAGGAAAATAATGAAGAATGAGAGCTTGACTGATAAAGAAGTCATGTTTATTTCACAAGTACACAACAATCGTTTCCATTAACGTGAAAACTGAAAATAAACATAAATTATTTCCTATAAAACTTGACAAATGTAAAAACCAAAAATGTAAATTAATAAACAGAGAATTTTACATGTACTTACCTCTTTTCACCTCAAATTTGCCTGTTAACACATTCAAATCAGCATAACAACTCTCTACACACATGAAATAGTTCGTTACTGCTGTAATTTTATATGGTTTTAAGCAATTAACATTACCATAACCCTCTGAATCAGTGTTTCTCAACCTTTTTCCCTTACAAAACTCTTAAAATAAATTATGTCTTAAGGAAACCCTGCGCAAAAACACTGTTTACATGATAGCATAATATGCAGTTTTAACAGTTACCTGACATTGTGATTTCAATTTTGGCTGTTAACCCGCAAAATTAAACGAACATTTTTCTGACTACTTTTTAAAAAATGCAGGGTAACTCCTTGTTATGGAGTTTGCGATGGTGAAGTGATTAACAACACTGACTGACGACGTGAGTATGCCACGTTCGAATCCAGTTTGTTTCATAGTGCCTCTTCAGGTTATGAATATTCACAGCGTTGAAGCGGTTTCTATAGAAAGTACCTAGTTCTCCAATGAATTGATAAAATCCACTGCCAATACCAGAATTAATTTCACACAAAAATTAGTATCATGTTCATTCATACGGATTTTATTTTACTCCTGCTCAAAAACAAACGACTCGAGTGTATAGGAAATAAAATTAGTTCATCTCATTTCACACTTTTCTGGTGAATTGTGTGGACCAGGAGTGGGCAAACTACGGCCCGCGGGCCGCATGCGGCCTACCAAAGGAGTTTATGCGGCCCTCCAAAGTATTGAATATTAAACAGAGTTACTTTTCTTTTTTTTAAATAAATGTTTTGTTTTTTTTTCAAATGCGTTTCATGTGAACTCTCTAGAGTACTTTAGCATGCTAATAAATGAAAAAGGATTGCATTTTCGCTTTGAAATCCATTTATTTCGGCTATTTCAGATATCAATTATATTGGAAAATATACTATGCGGCCCAGTAAAATTTGATTTCTTTTTAATGTAGCCCTTGCTCTGAAAAGTTTGCCTACCCCTGGTGTTGACTATATTAATACTATGACGACATAAGATCAGATAAATTGAAAACGTGGATTAATCAGAACATTCATCATTTTTCTCGCAGAATATATCCCTATCTAATCTTCAAAGGTTCGGTTTTGATGTATTTGAATAAATTTTGAAAACGTCTTGGCCTGCTCCACTTTCTCAAATCTCCGGAATTTGTTGGTCATTCTTTTTATCAGAAATCAGTTGAGTACAAAAGCTATTTCGCTCCGCAATATCAAACATCTAAAATTATTTTCTTTTTATTAGAGGTTGAATGTGGAAGGGATTGAATAGATACGAATCTGTGATTAGTCGAACAATATCACGTGAGATTAGAGAAAGGTATTTTCGAAATAGTTAATCCAGTTATAACAGTTGGTGAGAGACGCAAAGCTAGTTTTAATAGGTCGTGTCAGTCTCCGTTCCTAACGATGACGCGTGTGTGAGGAAAGGATGATTAACAACCCAAGGATCTTATGAAACAACGATCTGACCGGTGACTGCTTGTTTGGTGAAGATATTGATACTTTTAATATTATACGCTTGCGTTGTGATCAAATCATACTAAGAAAGAATAATAAAAGAAATAATGGCGGACAGTGGTTTACACGTGAGAAATGCAAAATAAAACCACGGAGTGCATCAAATGAATTGATATATAAGAGTGTAAATTTCTAAACATAGGAAGTCTCATAATTAGATGCTTATTTATTCCAAGTGTTGAATTCTTCGTGGTAGTTATGGCAACGACTATCAGCAGTCGTCATACCCGCCAGCCGTCTTTGTGTGTCTGTCATCGTCCATAATGTACGTGAAATTTCAAACCAAATTATTTATTTAACCCACGATCGTGGACACTTCTCATTCGGCTTGACCATGCTTGGGGACATTTTACATTCTTCTGTCGCCGATTCGTCCATTTTATTCTTCTTCGGTTTGTCATGCTGAGCAGCAAGACTACGAATGCTTCCGTTCGATGGAATTGACATCTACCAGTTGAACTGCACTAAATGAACCAATACACACAGCAGGGTAGAACAAGCCCCACGAAATGTACCCTAGACGGTTCTTTAATAACGGACGTACAATACCTTGTTCTACGGTTCATTATATACGCTTACTTCATATCCATGTGACCGATCACGCACCCATGTATACAGCTACAACAGAAGAACATGTTTAAGGTTTTATTTCTGAATTTTTTTAGATGATGCTTGATAATTTGTATAATTTGGAATACTCAGACTACTGTTCTCATCTTGAGTGTTATTCTCACAACTGTTCGGCCGATGTAACCTCCGGCTTTCTTCAGGTGTGTCTTGTCGAACTATTGAATCTTTCTGTTGAACTCTGGAATCTTAACGGAATTTAGAACGGAACCCTTTATTTAATCCACGGGGGTAGCATGCTCACGTTCCGTCAATATGACCGGGTAGAAGTTTTCAGTAATCCGCAATTCCTAGCATAGCTCGCACAGAAGACTGCACATTTTTATTTAGTACTTTATCCGTTACGCCACGGGTCCTTGCGGTTTTCCTTTTTGGTGTATCCATTTTTGACTGCATATCAACCATTTTGGGTTTATTTAATGCAAAGGCACAATAGCTGTGAAACACATTACCACATAATTGCTTCCCTGTAGACTATAATATTGTCGTCTTCCGGTCCAATGTAAACAAATACTTGTCGATTCGTCCTCATAAGTAATAAAATGTTATCCATTTCCTTTTATCGTTTAAAATCCTCTCAGAGTATTGGTCATCATCCCACTGAGCATATCTTTAAGCCATATGCTCGAGTTGCATTTGGCCTTAGTAAGTAGAGACTAGTATGAAACCCCATTTTATAAACGCATAATTGTATACGATTAACTGATGGCCATTAGAACAATTCACCACAACTCCCTTATATACAATTGCAATATGTTTACGAATGTTGTGCTTTACGCCATATCAACCCTTTTGGATATATTTTTTCGCAGTAAAAGAATAACTAGTTATATTCGTTGTATACAATTAATTTATATCTCTGAGATAAATTACGTTTCCACCATGTATTACTGAACAGAATAACATATTTGAGATTTTTCTGCCCGGGTAATCTGTTTATACGTTTTAAACACATTGCCACGTCACTGATTCCTTGCAGACTACAAAATGGTTATCTTCAAGTCCAATATAAAAAAATCGATAATTATCAAGTTTCGTCGCTGAAATCCAGTTCCGGTCTCTGGTTCGGAGACGGAAAGACGATGGCAGGGCATAAACAACCCTTTCTGCTTATATTCCTCTCATATAACGTGAAATCCCCTTTTCTATTATCAACACTTTTTGGAAAAAGTTTCCGGTTCATTTGAGTATTTGTAAAAAGAAATATTCTAAAACAAAAACTATTATTTATATAAACGGCATTGTCTTATAAATATATATTTATTATTAAGTATTTTATTAAAAAAACTCTTAAAAATATCAAATCGGTCGAGTATTTGTAACAAACAAAAAACTTCTCATAATTTTCAATAATAAGAAAAATATTTGTAATATAAAAATACTACATTTCCAATTAAAAACGTTTGATTTCTTTATGTTAATTATAATAGAGAATTATAATGAGGGACAGTTTCTGCCTTGTCACCGTCTTCCCGTCTGCGAACCAAAAATCGGAACTGAATTTAAGCGACAAAATTGACAATTACAAAACATACCTGTCGAGTAATCAAACTCTGTCCATTCTATGTATCGTTTTCAACTCTCTCATAGTATTTTCATCATCGAACTGATAATCTCTTTGAGTGGCTTCTGGCCTTGCTAAGCGGTGACGTATTTGGTACGTCCGTAGTTTATATGGACCGTGCTGAAATAATAACATTATTATTTAGAAACCTATTCTTAACATGGGGAGAGGGTTTTTTTTTCACTATTCTGTACGTTCACCTAACAATTTAATAGACAAAATATACCGTAAGAAATGAATTTAACTTGAAAATTATATCTAAAATATAGCCCGGTCTGTAAACTGCAGAAGTATCGTGTATTTATATTTTAAAAAAGTTCAAATCAGTATACCTATTGTAAACGGTTCCTTGTATATTATTAATTGAATTATTTTTTTTTAAAATACTCACAGCTAAGGTCGGGGGTTGTAGGTGCATGCTATCCGTGTGTAAATGACCCCAATGGATCTACTTGAATTTTAAGCCGACATGGCCGATTCCATTGTCTGTTTACTTGCGATTCTTTTCTAAAAATTCTAAATTAGAATTGACCCTTTAAGTCGGTTCGTTTGGTTGGACCGGGAAACTTATACTCGTTCATCCTCTCTTGTGAATATACCATTAGTTGCCATAATCTAATCTTTTTCCGTGCACAACGTTCCGTGGTCGATCAGCGTCGGTTGTCCATTCTTTGCTTTCAGGAATAACTTGTAGCCTTTCTTCCATGATTAATGATCTCATCCCTTATCTCTCGACACAGTCTGTTTTTGTTATCCCTCCATGTTTATCTTGACTTTCGTATCATTTCTTCTTGCGGTATTGTTCGGGACCGCCATTAATTATATGCTCGGGTTCTTATTGTATTTCTTTATTATTATTTTTGTTTTCTTCTTAATAATTATGGCGTTGTGTTCTTCCTATTTTTAGCCAAACTTTTCGGACTTTCCGGCTCATCTATTTAATCCACTTGTTTTATTACAATGTTTTTATTTGATAAGATTTTCATGGATTAGCCTTGCACAATTCTAGGTAATTCTACTTACAAAAAAAGAGAGAAAACAGTACGGATGCCCAGTAAAACAAAAACAAAATATCAACTTTGTTCGCATGAGCTAGTATTTAAAATCGAAACTAAATTACGTTTTAAGTAAGCGTTAAGAAATATGATTTCTTTTATTACAGTCTTTACCATACTTTGTGGGATTAACTATTTTAATGGGCATGTACTACTGAAAGAGTGTATGTCAATTCCTCAAAATTATTACATTTTTAGATATCTGAAAATAAATGATATAGTACAATAACTTGGCACAATTAAAGATGATTACATTTTTTTCATATTTAATCTTCCGTACATAAAAAATGCAATTGTTTATTCTACAATATCTGCGAATTTAAAAAAAATCGTGTTTCTCGTTATATTTACAAACTACTGAAATCTATCTTTATTTAATAACATTTTAGATTTATCCATATATCTCTTTAAGACTTTACATCGGTCGGCCGGTCGGTGACGCTTATGATTTACATATTATTTTCAGCGTAAAACGCGCAGAGTGAATGGACGAATCTTAAGTAAATCACTTCTCTGTTGAGATACGTCAAATGTCAAAATCTCACTATAAATCTCACTGTGTATCTATTTACTCATAAATCATATTAGAAGAATATCTTGTTTTATCAATATCTGAAGTCAATAGCATTATTATTTTTTAATAACGTAATTTAAATTTTCTACAAAAAATATTTTTTAAGTTAAAAGAAAAGTCATTTTAAATTAAATTTTTCATATGTCGTTTTTATAACTTTTGTAAATGCTGGCTATTTTTCGGAGATTTAACTATATAGAAATAAATAAATATAAGACTAAAAAGTGACCAAAACTTTCCGTTGGATATGTTATAATAAAGTTGTTGAAATATGTTTAACTAAAATAAATAACTGATTATAAAATAAATAATTAAATAAATAAGCACTGAAAATTTTTTATTGAAATAAGATAATTTCCAGATTTTAAGTAATTATGTAAGAATTAGTAACTTTTGTAAATATTTGGTTATTTTGAAAGCATTGGTTAACTTTGTAAACATTTTGTAATGTTGTAAGACTCTGGTAATTTTTGTAAATATTTAGTAATTTTTAAAGAATTAGGTAACCTTTGTAAACATTTGTAATTGTATAAGAATCTGGTAATTTTGGTAACTTTTGTAAAGATTTCGTAATTTTGTACGACTCTGGTAACTTTTGTATATATTTGTATTATTTTGTAAGACTCTGGTAATTTTTGTAAATATTCGGTAATTTTTAAAGAATCTGGTAACCTTTGTAAACATTTGTAATTGTATAAGAATCTGGTAATTTTAGTAACTTTTGTAAACATTTCGTAATTTTGTAAGAATCTGGTAACTTTTGTATACATTCGGTAATTTTTAAAGAATCTTGTAATTTTTGTAAACATTCGGTAATTTTTAAAGAATCTGGTAACCTTTGTAAACATTTGTAATTGTATAAGAATCTGGTAATTTTAGTAACTTTTGTAAACATTTCGTAATTTTGTAAGAATCTGGTAAATTTACAAAGAATCTGGTAACTTTTATACACATTTAGTAATTTTATCAAATTCTGGTAATTTTACAAGAATCTGGTAACTTTTATAAAAATATATTACTTTTGTAAGTATCTAGTAACTTACGTCAAAATTTAGTAATTTTGTAAAATCAGGTCGTTTTTAAGTCAAATGCAAAACATATTTGTCGAGTCGTACTCTTAAGTAATAAAATTCTGCATTTTTATTCCATCGTTTCCAATTCTCTAATCGTATTGTTGATCATTCAATTGCCTGTCTCATTAATACGTATCTTCAAGTGGATGGTGGCCTTCATAAGTCGTAACTGAACAATATAAAAATGCATATGATTTGTTATATAAATGTCAGTATTTTGTTCATAGCTTCGGAAGTACATAACTTTCCAAACGGTGTCAATGACTAAGTGAATAAATTGTATCAGATTGAAAAAAAATCCACACAATTGATTGCACAGTTTGCGATGATATCCATTAGGCCAAAACCACATACAAAATTCGCAAATGCAGATGCAGCGTACTTGTGAACATTTTTAGAATTGACGGAGGTTTTATGCAAATACTTGAAATTATCTTGTATCTCTAAGCCACCATCCGCCCATGCATGGAGTATTGTTGCCACATTTGGACTGGTGCATCATCTACTAGTCTCTCCCTCCTTGACAAAGTCCAAAAAAGAGTCGCCAACCTAATAGGTCCCTCACTGTCAACCAAGCTCCAGTCCCTGTCCCATCGCCGCAATGTAGCATCCTTGTGCTTGTTTTACAAATACTTCAATGGATTATGCTCCAATGAATTTGCTACTCTGGTGCCCACTCAACGTAAAAGTCACTAGACCAACTCGACAATCAACTAAATCCCATCCATTCACTGTTGAGGTCCCCAGATGCCGGAGAGCTTTCTACTCAAATAGCTTCTTTCCTCGTGCTGCTGGCCTCTGCAACTCCCTCCCTGCCCCCTGTTTCCCCGACAGTACTGACATGCAGAAATTCAAAACTAATGTAAACAGACATCTCGCTACGCAGATCCCAATTTAGGCTGACTCCCCCAACCTTCTCCCTTTTCTTTTTTTCTCAGTAGCCCTTTACGTCTACAGTCGCGGCCTGTCTTGTTTGGGGTGAACTATGTTAAAAAAAAATTAAAAATTAAAAAAATTAAAAAATACTTATAAATAAATTCATTTATTTATCTGCATCTGGATCAACATCTCCTTAAGAAGTTTTCTTCGCATCGGTCCTTCTTTTGATGTTCAAAAATAAGAAATCGTTATTTTAAAACTTCCTTTAAAACATTTTCTCGGTTAAAAAATTACATCATTTGGTTCGTTTGACGTCATTTCCGCATGAAAATATCAAACACGAATGAGAGTTAGAAGAAATCTTTGAAAATTGTTGTAAAAACTGGAAAAGATCGATAAATAAACTCTTTCACTTTGATGTTGTTGAGAAATCGTTATTTGTTATCCAACATCACATACTTAACGATAATAACTGCCATCAACAAGGAGGAAACATTTATTAAATGAGTTGAGAAAAATGTATTAGATGCGTCCAAGAAGCGATGTTCGTCGTTCGGTTGGTCGGTCCGTCTGTTAGGCTCAAGTTTAAAATATAATTTTCTTTGGTATATCACGCTTACATTTTAAATAGCAATTTCTTTTGTCTGTGACGCTTGAATTTTAAATATTTTTTGGTGTGTCACACTTAAGTTTAAAATATAATTTTCTTTGTATATCACGCTTACATTTTAAATAGCAATTTCTTTTGTCTGTCACGCTGGAATTTTAAATATTTCTTTTGTGTGTCACACTTAAGTTTTAAATATAATTTTCTTTGGACTATCACGCTGAAATTTGAAATATAATTGTCTTGGGTCTGTCAAGCTCTAATGTTAAATAGCATTTCCTTTGGTCTGTCAAGCGTTAGTTATAAATAGAATTTTCTAATTAGACAGTTGAGCACTGACTGCTGAAGTCAATAATGTACAATTGATTGTCCCACACTAAAATATAACTATTCGCAAAGTAACCGCTGTGTTTATTTCTTTTTATTACAAAAATTCTCGAATTATCTAATTCTAAAGAAATTTTCAGCGTTTATTTAATCAATTAATTTTTCATAAAGAATATTGTTTCTCTGCTAAAAGTAAGTGGTTCACTTCGTAGACAAACTAATAGAGTTCCGTTGTATTGAATACAGGCTACTTATAAGCGATAAAACCCGGCTACGTATTAGCAAAGTAAACCGCATTACATCTCTCGGAATCTTTTGGGGTTCACGCACTATGTGACCCCAAGGCGTATCTTCGATTCTCTTCCCCTCTATATGCTGCTATATGCATTCCTCACAATTGGAAGACCCTTAACTAGCACGTCTATATTCGGAGTCCGATGCTTCATAATTCGCCCCCTCCGAAGAACCTTGAGCAGATACATTTTTTTTAATTTGACTTAATGGCGATTCTTACAAGATTGATAGTTTGACAGAATTTAATTTTGGTGCAAATTAACTCATATGCCAATCAACGATGGTTATATAGTATAATTTTGCAACCGACCCACAGGTGTAGGATGTGACACAATGTCAGTTTCGTAGTCGATATCGCTTTTCGACACTCGAGGCCATGTAAACAATATTCCCTGTATTTCATTTTGAGAGGAGTCAGAAGAGTCGCAACTAAACATATACTACTCTTTTATCTGAGTTGGTTGTCCTGGAAGATAATGTGTTTCGTATGTTATTGCTGTTAAACTCGGCTTCATATATATTTACCCCAAGAATATTTTAAGTAACTCAATAAATAAAACTAAGGAAGCCTCCAGAGCGCTGCTGAAAATCATCCCTCTCAGTCAGAGAATTCGAATGTAGATTACACCGGCTAGATAATATATTTCCATTTGTTTCTCTTCAATCGTTACTTAATTGAACATATCTAGATTTATTATTGCACCTAAAAACAAACAAATTAATTTCTAAAATTGTGTTTCCTTTTTTGTAATTGTAAATGTTTAGCGACTGAAAGCACACTTTTAGGGAAAGTAATGCTGCCATGTGAAAGACTGCGTTCGCATAAATACTTCCTCTCTCTCATCTCTTTCCCTCTCTTATGTTTTTCTTTCTCTCTCATCTCTTTCTCTGTCTCTCGTTCTTTCTCTCTCTCCCACTCTCTATGTCCCTCTTTCTTTCTCTCCTCACTCTCTCCCGCGCTCCTGTTGTTTTAACAAGGGAGCTGGAAGCGTAGTTGCCCCTGTGTTTGTACATGGAATACCCATCTCCAACTTCAGCTGTACACAGGCATTGTGTTTTGTTAGGCTAAGAACTTAAGATGGTGTCTGGCGGAACACTTAGCAAGAAATACCAACACGAGTATTTTATTACATCATTAAAAATAAAATGGCAGACAAGGATGAAAACAAGAAAAAATACAAGAATGAAGGAATCTCTCAAGCAGAAAAAAGAAAAGAAAAAATACGATAAAGAACGAAATCTTACCCCATATTGGAAAAAGGATATCGTAAGAGGAGTTAAATAAATTGAACAGAAAAAAAAGTAGTTGTGGCATTTGTAAAATGCTTAAAAAACAAACTCGGTACAATATTTATGATGCGTTTTCGCGTTCTTCTGCTAAAATACAAGTTCATTCGGGTGTAGCTTATAGTTTGGTCTATTTTACGGCATATCACATTTTTTAGGTTAATAAATGCCGAAGTACAATACCTACTTCATCTCTCTCTCTCCCCCTCTCTCTCTCTCTCTCTCTCTCCATATATATATATATATATATATATATATATATATATATATATATATATATATATATATATATATATATATATGTGTGTAGGGTTAGTTGCAGTGAACTCCAGCAGGGTGCTCGATTATTAAGAAAAATTATAAAATGCCTTTTTACCGGACTCTCTTTGGCTGTGAGTCCGGTAAAAAGGCATTTTACGTGTGACCTTTGTTAGGATTTGAAACCATCAGTACTATTGGTGTTCTAATCTCTTATAATACCAACATTAATATATATATATATATATATATATATGTATATGTATATAACATGGGTGCATGCATAAATATGTGAGTAATGTATATATATATACATTACTCACATGAATATATATTATATATATATATATATATATACATTCAATTATAGATGAAATTGTTATCTATGGGCCCGTGTTTCACCGTTATTGCGACTTATCAGCGTGTCTGACTATGACAGGGTTCGAACCTGCGGGCACTGGGGCTGTAACAACGTGCGCTTATTAATTCTTAAATTACGTGATAAGTTATCGTTTATAAACCTTTTATTATTGTTTTAAGCCATAATTGTACCACTATTATATGTGTTCACCTTAAGTATATATATATATATATATATATATATATATATATATATATATAAATAGCAAATAATAGTTTGCTTGAAGCCTTGCTGGAAATAGTAGTAATATATTAAAAAGGCTGAGGGCAATGCAGAATGCTGGATACGTTGTAAGCTGGAAGAAACGAAAATAATAAATCGAAGTGGGTGACTTACTATTTATTTTTCTTTAAAATCTTACATAACAGCAAGTGTGGTGTCGGCTGTGTGTTGTCCGGATGATGATTAAAAAGCATTTAATATTTCGGAAAAATCTTCCCTTTGTATAAAATAATGAACACAAAAAGAAAGAAATATTGTTATTATCTATTTTAATGAATTCATTACGCAGACGGATTTTTTCTCTTTGGTGCTCATTAGTTTTGACAAAGGGAAGATTTTCCCGAAATATTAAATGATTTTAATCATCATTCAGACAACACACACAGCCGACACCACACTTGCTGTTATGTATGATTTTAAAGAAACATAAATAGTAAGTCACCCATTTCGATTTATTATTTTGTTCGTTTCAGCTTACAACCTATCATTCTGCATTACCCCCGGCCTTCTAACCATATTTCTTATATATATATATATATATAAATATATATATATATATAAATATATATATATGACAGATTTTTTAAAACTCATCAGTTCTACTAGACGTAACAAAAGTATCTACAACGTGATTTAAAACTAGGACGCTTGTCATTACAAAAAGTGTTTACAGACGACTGATTTTTTAGCATTTGAGCAAACGAACCTGCTGTTCTCAAGAGAAAAATAATGTCGTTTCAAAATGAATTTTAGGAAAATGATAACCAAAATAAATTTATTCTTTTTTGTGGGGAATGTTTCGTTACGCTAATTGGATATTGTTATTTCGTCCACAGAGTGGTTAAAACATAAGGAAGCGTGCATATATATATATATATATATATATATATATATATATATATATATATATATATATATATATAATCATCCCCATCACCATAACAATAAAGATTTTTGATCACTCCTGCAGGAGACACTCCTTCGTGGTTTCTGTCCAATGTGTTGTTCATTGTCATTCAGGGGTTTATGCCATAGCCGCGCGAAGGGCTGAATGTAGAAAGCCAAATTATTAATGCCGTTTATTTCCGACAAAGTTCAAGTTTTTTAAAATAATGATTTATTTTGAAGAAAACAACACATTGATGATATGGCTTTCTAAAACTTCTAAATATACTCAGATTTCATGAAATACAGAAGAGAAAAACAATTAAACAAGAAGAAATAAAAAGCAAAAGTCGGATCAAAAAACGCTCACAGAAAAACGAAGCCGGTAAAATCTTTTGTTTGATTATTATTTGAACCTGTGTTTAATTGTTTTTCCTTTCTGCCTTGCATACATTCTGTCTTTTAGACATTTAATTTTATGATATATCGTGTATTTTACCATCATATATCTATCTTACTTATCTTTCTATCTCTCTGTAGTCATGCACAGACAGCTGTTTCGTTGTTTCATGATTCATCAGTATAGCCTAGACATAACGAGCCCATTAATACCGAGATACAAAACCCAGACGTTAGTTACAGAAGACCGTAACTATATATATATATATATATATATATATATATATATATATATATAATATTTATAAATAAATAATTAATATATAATATTTATAAATCGATAATTAATTATTAATACCTACAGACGCTAGCATTTCAAGCTGATTGCTCTCATCAGTGCAGGAAAGTGACAATTTCATACGGTCGGGAGGCGCGAACCCGGTTCACAGAGTCAGTCTAGAATATGCATGCAGTCGCCATATCCACTCGAACAACTGTCACGAAATTAAGAAAAATTAAGATCTGTATCTACTTAGAAGCGGTCACAGATAGAAGACTATTCGAGTGTTCGGCGAACGTATTCGGAACTTTGCATTAGAGCTTTTTGATAGTCTATCTTTAATATATATATATATATATATATATATATATATATATATATATATATATATATATATATATATATATATATATATATATATATATATATATATAAATATAAACAGGGACACACTGCGTAATACTATGGTTGGTGATAAAGGAATAGAGCCAATGAGTCCATCAGGCTAGAATATCACTTGTAATCCAGGTTCCTAGGAGACGTTCTTTTTCCCCCTTTCCCGACTCCCCTTCAACACACTCATTGTACTGAGAGATCCTAAATTTTTGTGACGTGCAGGCCAAGCGTGTGCAAGAGGGTTTGAATTAATATCACACAGAGAGCCACTCTATTGGAAACACGTGTGACTGTTTTTTGAGGCAGGTTAATAAACTGGGTGGAGACAAATACATACACACGCATATATGCTACAGTAATCATTACGTACAGACAACACACACAATACGTATACATACATATATGTATATCTTTTTACATATATGTACACAAGCGGTTGTGCGTTAGCTGCATGGTCGCGTATATCTTAATCCATTCCACCATCTGTAGACTAAACGATAACCCGTGTAAAACGGTGAAGAAACGACAACGTTGTCCTCATAAAAATTAAAAATAGCTTTTTATGAGAAAAGTTTATTTTACGTATAGAAAAAAACCTATGTGCAATGTTTACATCTCTTAGACAGTATTCCCCATTTTAGTTGTTTGAATCAACTAGAAAAGAACGGCTGCACTAGTTTCTTTTTAAAACTACGATATGCTAGTCCTGATACGAACTACCATTCTGTTCACAATGGATCCGGGAATTAGGAGTATAGAAAGTGGATCTTACTTTCAGCAGCCTCGTAACTCTCGCTTCCCTTATTTTGTCCTTTTGTCCTCACATTTCATGAGCGATGTTTCTGACAAAGGGGGAAGAATTGCTGTTTCCTGAGTCAGAATCTATCTATCTAACACTTGACCTTGAAGTGGTAATTTTTATTTTTTTATTTTTAGCTCTTTACATCAAGTGGTTTTATGCCTTGCCTGGTGCGATTTACATACAAAATAAATAGTATTAAGTAAAGGGTGACTTCACACTCCCCAAAGCTCTTAAATAGTGGCTCGACCGCTGGATATAGTTTTCGTCATACCAAAGACGTTTATCAATACATAAAACTTGAGTAGTGGATTGGTTTAGGAAATGCTGTAGACAAATAGAAGTAGAAAAGGCTGAAGATGGATTTCATGGTATCGGGGTGGAGTAGAGGCGAGCACCTTGTCCAAGCGTATTCCAGACAGTTTGGCATCATTCTCGGAACAACTGCAGACGAAATTTCATAGAAAGATCTATTTTTGTTCAAGAAGTTTTACGACATGTCAGCCAGCGTTGGGTCACTTTCTGAAGGAATCGTAAATATGTTTTGTATATGATTGGTTTGTAGATACATTTGTTTTGTAAGCGTATATTTTTGTAAACAAATAATTTGTAAATGATAGTTTCTATTGAACGAATAGATGGAGTCCTGACAGGTACTGCCACTTCTCTGGGTCAAAATATATACAAGAATAGCATAAGTATAAGGTTAGTACGCACTTTTGAAAGCTCCCAAATCATGTCCGTCGTGCCCAAGAGGGTTGATAGTAAAGCGAGATTGAGCAGTTGATAGGGTTGGGGAATTGTATAGGCATACTCACGTTGATACATCGGTTTCCGTTAGATCACCGAAGTTAAACGACATTGAGCCTTGCCAGTAAAAAGATTGGTGACCATTTAGAAATACTATACGCTGTATGGCATCTCTCTTAACCGGGATATACATGCTGAATGGGGACGCATGTCAATTTGTATTCCCCATAAATTTCTACTTCCAGTTGACGCTGGGAGAATACGATAAGAAAGTTTCGTCACCTGTTATTCGCATAGGCAGCAAATAAAGTAGAAAGTGCTGGGAAGATAGATTTGGGTGAGCTAGAAGCGAGCACCTTGCATGGGACGACATTCGTGAAAGGAATTCTTTGTTTTGTTAACCCATAAATGATAGCCTTGACAGGTAATACCACTTGGGTCGAAATAGACCTGAGATTCGTGGTAACTAACGGATGACTCCACACTCTTCAATGCTCACAAATCGTGGCGTCACCACTGGATGCAATGTTATACAAAGGACGGTTGGCAGTAGAGAGAACAAGAGTAGTTAATACAGTTGGGGAATGGTGTAGGAAGAAAAAAGTAGAATCAGCTAGGAAAGATGACTTTCCTGTTGGTCGGATGAAGTAAAGACGAACACCTTGCCCAAGGGTGTACAAGGCAGTTTAAAAATAAAATATTAAATATTTGATATCGCAGCAAATTAAAACTGTTGAGAAAACATTTTGGAAAGAATAGGTGCGTTTTATGAAATACAATTTTAGCCAATAGAATACAGTTTTCAATTGACAATTACATTTATAAATAGAATATTCAATACCCTCCAATACAAACCATAGATTGAGAAGACATCTGATCATAATTTGATGAGCTTTTAAAAATACATAACCCTAGCTGAAATAACTGTTCATGTCAGGTGTCACAAATCTCCCCCTACGGCAATTAAAGATTTTTTTCCTCTACATTGTTTACAATATTTCCATCGTTGTACTCTCCTGTCCTTTTCTATTGCCTCTGGTCGTAGTCGTTACCCCACGGAGAATTAAAAAAACCTTCAATTAATCCACCAGAGTAGACTGTTGTCATTCTGCATTTCATGTTTTTGAATAAATTCGGTGCTTAAA
Source organism: Sepiola atlantica (assembly GCA_963556195.1). Taxonomy (NCBI): domain Eukaryota; kingdom Metazoa; phylum Mollusca; class Cephalopoda; order Sepiida; family Sepiolidae; genus Sepiola; species Sepiola atlantica. Next base: position 57,511,541 of record OY744535.1, on the reverse strand, counting down.
CTCGACTGAGCAACAATCTATTGTACCTCCTCGTAAGAAATCCACAGCAAAAATCGCCCCTCTACCACAACTGCCAAGAAGTTTCCTTTATTCGCTATTTGCTTAGCATGAAACGGAATTTCCCTGAAGAGACTTTCCAAGAATTTCGCATCTGTCGAGCACATTATCACGGGACTGCTTCCCTGCAGGCTACAACATCGTCTTCAAATCCAATGTCAACAAATAGTTAACATAAACTGTCCTCATAAGTAATCAAATTTTGTTCATTACATTCATCATTTGTAATCTTCTCATAGTATTATTCATCATTTGTAATCTTCTCATAGTGTTATTCATCATTTGTAATCTTCTCATAGTGTTATTCATCATTTGTAATCTTCTCATAGTATTATTCATCATTTGTAATCTTCTCATAGTGTTATTCATCATTTGTAATCTTCTCATAGTGTTATTCATCATTTGTAATCTTCTCATAGTGTTATTCATCATTTGTAATCTTCTCATAGTATTATTCATCATTTGTAATCTTCTCATAGTGTTATTCATCATTTGTAATCTTCTCATAGTGTTATTCATCATTTGTAATCTTCTCATAGTATTATTCATCATTTGTAATCTTCTCATAGTGTTATTCATCATTTGTAATCTTCTCATAGTGTTATTCATCATTTGTAATCTTCTCATAGTGTTATTCATCATTTGTAATCTTCTCATAGTGTTATTCATCATTTGTAATCTTCTCATAGTATTATTGATCATTTGTAATCTTCTCATAGTGTTATTCATCATTTGTAATCTTCTCATAGTGTTATTCATCATTTGTAATCTTCTCATAGTATTATTCATCATTTGTAATCTTCTCATAGTGTTATTCATCATTTGTAATCTTCTCATAGTGTTATTCATCATTTGTAATCTTCTCATAGTGTTATTCATCATTTGTAATCTTCTCATAGTGTTATTCATCATTTGTAATCTTCTCATAGTGTTATTCATCATTTGTAATCTTCTCATAGTATTATTCATCATTTGTAATCTTCTCATAGTGTTATTCATCATTTGTAATCTTCTCATAGTGTTATTCATCATTTGTAATCTTCTCATAGTATTATTCATCATTTGTAATCTTCTCATAGTATTATTCATCATTTGTAATCTTCTCATAGTGTTATTCATCATTTGTAATCTTCTCATAGTGTTATTCATCATTTGTAATCTTCTCATAGTGTTATTCATCATTTGTAATCTTCTCATAGTATTATTCATCATTTGTAATCTTCTCATAGTATTATTCATCATTTGTAATCTTCTCATAGTGTTATTCATCATTTGTAATCTTCTCATAGTGTTATTCATCATTTGTAATCTTCTCATAGTGTTATTCATCATTTGTAATCTTCTCATAGTGTTATTCATCATTTGTAATCTTCTCATAGTGTTATTCATCATTTGTAATCTTCTCATAGTGTTATTCATCATTTGTAATCTTCTCATAGTATTATTCATCATTTGTAATCTTCTCATAGTATTATTCATCATTCGTAATCTTCTCATAGTATTATTCATCATTCAAATGACAATCTATCCATCTCATTCACTTTGATCGTCGAAAGATAAGTGACTCATTCGTAAAAAAATACTCTAATAAAATCTTCATCAGATCTCCATTACAGAATTTCACGAATTTTTAATGTAGAAAATGTATATTGTCGCTCTGTTTAAATGAATCAATGTCGTGCTGCAACAGTATCTAAATATGCCATTCTACTTTCAACACTGAGCTGTAGAATTAGAGAACGACGATTCTATAAAAACGTTTACCTTCCCTTTTTTCCTGAAATAATTATCTCTCATTATCCTTTATGTCAATGAATTTCCTCTATTACATTCTGAAACAGCCGTATCCGATTAATCCAGACAATTCTTCTCGATCAATCAACAGCCACTTATTTTTAGCAGGCTAAATGCAAATAGCGCTTATTCTTCTCTTTTTTAGATCTGATTGCAGTCCTGTCAACACGTAAGGAACCTTCTCCTTATTTTTAATACGACTTTCTTGAATGTAAATAATTTAGGGGGTTGTCTATCTCAAACGTTGAAGGGAGTATTTTATCTATAGTTAGACTTCTAAGCAAGCCGCCAAGTACAATTAGTTTTAAAAATAACATTTTTGTAATATTCTTTAAATTAATAAGTGTAATACATATATGATATTCTATTTCTGCCTTTTATGTCTTTTCTACTCGTTCTTTCAGCATTTTTCTATCTTCGGCAATCGGTAACTGAATTGTTCCAGTGCCACAATCACTTCAATTCTTTCGATAAGTTTATTCAATTTACTCGGTCAGGGATGAAAATTTTAATTACAATCTATTGGGACACGATCTCTTCTCTTGTACATACAAGAGATGTGTCTAACTTCTACTGTATCGTTCTATTGATGGTTGGTGGTCGACTCATCTCCAATTCGTTGTCTTTTCTGTAAAACATTCACAGCAAGAATTCGCTTAGCTACAACCACAGCAAAGAATTTTTTGTCCTCTTTTTCTGCACAAAAAAACAAACGGAACTTCCATCAGCAAAATGTATTTCCTTATATCATCCCATCTGTGGAAGACAATACCACGAGGCTGCTTCCGAACCGACTACAATTCTTCAAGTCTAATGTAAACAAATACTATTTGCGCCTTCCTCTTGGATAATTAATTTCTATTATGTAATCTACCCATTTCACCCATGGTTTCTAATCTACTTATAGTTGTGATTATCGTTCAAATAAACATCTTATTAATTTTTTGTCTTGATACGTGGTGACTAATCTATTATGTAAAGGGCAGTTGTACGTGTGTATATGTGTGGGTGTTCAGCTAAAAGTCTAAATTTACTAAACAAACAACCACGAAGTTGACATATACTTGATCAATGTTGCCTTGGTGAATAATATCTAAAAATTAGAAATAATATTCATGAGTTACTTTAAACTGGCACAGATTTCGTCAGGGTAGGTCAGTTTTTCAGTCATTTTATGTACTAAAGGGATGTAACTTTGATTTTTTTATCAAAGAAGTACTTCCCTTATGCCACTCATTCACCGAGGAATCTATATTAAGCGGAGTTGTATGTATGTATGTGTCTAGAGAGAAATAGGGGCTGAGAGGAGGAGAGAGGGGGTGGGAAGAGGGAAAACGAAGGATGGGAAAAGGAGCAAGATAGAGAGACATGATAGAGAGAGGTAAAGAGAGAGAAGTTTAAATAGAAATATGTTACACTTTTTTCTCGGGCAATATTAATGTAGTTACGAGGCTGCCCTTCCTTTTTTGATTTTTAGTCTTTATGGAATCAGTATATTCGGTTCCGATGAGACTTGCGAAACTGGTTGCGAATTCTTCTAGTTATAAATGAACTAATATACAGAGTGATTGGAAAATAACTCCATTATTATTAACTGATGGAAATGTATCACTCACATTTAATTCTTGCACATAAAAGAAGAATAGGAGAACAACCTCAAAAATCTAACTTTCCTCTATGTTGTCGTTTAGCCTGCTTTTTTTCATCGATTAATCTCGTCTTCTGTTTCTTATAGATTAATTTCGTCTTCTTTTTCTTATAGATTAATTTCGTCTTCTTTTTCTTATCGATTAATTTCGTCTTCTTTTTCTTATAGATTAATTTCGTCTTCTTTTTCTTATCAATTCGTTTCGTTTCAATGATTTGAAGTAGTGAATATGAATAAAATTTCGAAGCGATAGCGAACGGGCTACGCCAGCTAGTTTTGAATATATTTAAAAGTGCCAATTAAAACAGGTATCAGGTTGCCATCAACAGATTCTCTGCACCACCGAATTTACCGGAGAGGTTGTCATCTCGTGCGATAACACATCCAACCAGGCCACATTGGGGGAAAAAACGAAGCAAATCTTTTATAAAAGGTTTTCTAGACAAGTTCGTTATTCCGCTGTCCAAAACGACGAAGACAGGTTAAATTGAATTCATGTCGAGAGACTAATTTGACTACACGAGTTGCTTAATAGCTTTTAAGACCTGTCATTTACAAATCTGTTGTCGTTGTATAGCACGCAGTTTCGACCCCCAGAGAAAGTATGTTATTTTCGCAGTAGAGAGAGAAGTCGCTTATTGTAAGAATAGATATGTCTTTTTCTGAATTAATAATTCGTCAGCTTCGAGCGATGTGCTCCGATGTACTCCCCACACCATAACAGAAAATCCGCCATATTTTATAGCGGAACACAACCCTTCGCTTGGCAACATTAAGATGTATATTTTCTTTACTATTCAGAAATTGGGCAGATGGAGAAAAATACCTGCAAACTTGGTGGTGTTGCAAATTTCTTGTATTTTTCATTCAGTCCGCCAAAATTAAGTTTCTTTTGAATGCTCAAATAGAACTGTCTTGACCAATCATATACGACTGTTTTAGAATACAAGATATGTAATTTCTTGCTATGGTTAGTTTTTCTATTACGTCTTGTTCGATTTTTGAAAAATTCATTTTCAAATTGGGAAAGTCTAAATTTTTGCAACCAGCGACATCAGATAACCAGCAAATTATTATTATTATTTTTTTACAAACGAGCCACCACTTATCAAGGCCAAAATGCCACTCAAGAATAAGAGTTATTGGGTTGGACAGCTAAACAGTGGGACATTGAGGGAATGTGTAACAATGGTTTTAACTGGTAGAGAAATTGATTGTTTAAGAGGACGGTTCAGCAAGAATTTGTGTACATTATACTTGAAAGCGGCAATGTTAGAGTAAGTCGGGAAGTAGTCTCGTGGCACTGTGTTCCACAGACGGGGAGTTCTAAGAAAGAAACTTTGCTCATTGAAGTTCCGCTTAGTTCTAGGTACACAGAGGTAGAAAGGGAATCTATTGATAGTGGTTGTAGCTAAACGAGTTTTTGTTTCACAGAGGGGAACCACTAGTCGAGCACCTGCCATGAAAATAACGATACAGTAGAGAAAGACTAACAACGTCTCTTCACTGAGAAAGAAGCTGTAGGGAAGAGAAGAGGACATCGCCAACTACATTTCGGACTCAGTTGTGTACTCTGTAAAGGCAGGACAGGTGCTCCGAGCTGTACCTCCCCAGCTGTACCTCCCCAGTACTCCATCTTAGGACGTATTTGACTCTTATACATCTAGAGCAGTGGTTCTTAACCTTTTTTCTCCAATTCCCCACTATTTAGTGAGCCAGCTCTCCATTCTCACCACAGTTATCACATAGAAATAAATACATACGAAAAGATTCGTTATGTTTTTTCTAAATATATTTGGCCTATATCAGCGTCTCTTCGATGTTATGTGGCTTCTTCGCCTTCGCCGCCAGCAGAGAAACAGCATACAATGTGTGTAATATCGCTTTCGACTCAATTTGAAATTTTCCGCCCTGATCCATTCTCATTTTTTTCAAGCATTTTGCCTTCAATTCAAAAAACTGCCTCTCCTTGCCAACGAACTTGGGGTGTACATTGGAGAAATGCTTCTTCAGTTGATGGGGTTTCATCAAATCATTGCTGAGCGTTTTGTGGATGTAATGTATATAATTTTGAAGCAGTGGTTCTTCTGTCCGACCGGTCATTCCCCACTTGGCAACTTCGCCATTCCCCACCAGTGGGGAATTCCCCACAGGTTAAGAACCACTGATCTAGAGGATTGTTCCAGGAGTGAGATACTTTTGGGAGCCGTACAATGATCTAACCATTTTTTATTTCATTTTGACATTTTTAAACTAAGTAGCGAACGTGATAATGTACAAACAAATTGAAAATTCCACAGAGACTTACAAATGTGTTATTTTTTTTCGTACCGTCAATTTACTCGCCAGTCAACGATTTGTTTTTCATAAATGATACAAACAAAAAATTTATATCGTCATTTAAAACTTTTATAAATAAATTGTCTCTTTCTTAACATAGAAATAATCGTCAACTACAAATCCTTTAAATAAATGAAATGAATGTAACCTAAGCCCTCGTCTTACTTTCTTATTTTTCTTCGGTTTGCCTTGCGTCTGTCATCTTCATCCGCAATGTTTATAACATATAGCGGTTGTCTTTCTACTTTGATATGCGTCCATAGATCTCTATAAGACGCTCCGTCGATTTGGCCAGTCACGCTGATGTGTCTTTTATAACTAACCAGCAGGGCTACCCGGCGTTGCCCGAGAGGAAAAGTCTAACATATTTCTATTTATACTTCTATCTCTCTACCTCTCTCTATCATGTCACTCTATCTTCCCTTCTCCCACACTTTTCTCTCCTCAATCCAGACCATTTTTCTCTCGAAAAATATTTAACACTATCAACTTCATGGTACTGTTTTAGATATTGACCCTAATTTCCGTGACTGCCCGTTCATTTATTTCATTTTTTGTATAAAAATATATGCATTTCTTTTTCTTTACGTATATTCATCGTCTTACATTGTTGTCGTCTGCCGACTCGGCAGGTCTCGGACGCTTCCGTTAGCTGTCGGCTCGCTGCTGCCGGGCAGTCACGGACATTAGGGTCAATATCTAAAACAGTACCAACTTCATTTCTTTCTACTAATTATTTTAACCATTTTTCTATCATGTCCCTTTTTCCTATCAATGGTAATGACAGTTTGAAGGATGTGTTTGCTGGTTATTTTATCACAAGTTACCGGTAGACAGTGGTGGCTGGCATCATTCTTTGTATCTTTTGTTTTCTTTATGAATACCTGAAGAAAAAGGTTTTTCGATATCGCCCTAGAATTATTGGGGATTGGAAGGAAAGTCCCAGAGAGGAAATCGATACAATCCTACTTGTGATGACACGGAAAGTCATGAAGAACTTCCGAGAATCACTCCATAAATGTATTGCCGATAGCGGTCGACATTTTTAACAATATAATCAGCCTTTTGTTGTTGGTGGTGGTGGCGGTGGCGCTGGTGAGTTTTATGGCATGTCAAGTAACACCGGGTTATTTTATGCTGAAATCGCAAATCGTGAAGCATACGATTGATTTGTATATTGATTTGAATTTAAAGGGAGGTTTATTGAATACAGCACCTGATCTTACCATTCAGTACTGGTCAGGCTAAACGTCGCAATACTTCAGTGATCTTACGGAAACATGTTTTGTTTAAGTAATCTTTTTCTATATAGCTATGTTTTATTTTATATTCATTCTTAATTTGTGAGAATTTGCGCTCGTCCAGTAATGGAAAATTATAGCGAATCATTAGAATAGCAAACTTGCAGCAATTAATTCAAAAGTTGCATACAAAATATTCTCTTCATGGAAGAATATCTTTACGTTGTCAATGTGTCACTGAATTGGTCTTGTAAGGATAACATCTTGGGTAGTCTGTTAACTTTTGTGCCGGCCTCGTTTGAGTGAGGTAGCGCAGAGCAATACATCGGATACGGGTTTGAGTGCAGGCGGCCCCACAATAAACTCTTGGCTAAGATCAAAGTGTAGTATCTGTTCCGATGGATACTGCACGCCTGTCCTGTGCAGTTCTAGGAGGTCCACCCTCCCAGGCTTTGCCTCCCCTCTTTGGGGAGGAGTAAGTTTATTGCTTACTGTCTGAGGCGCCCCTACCGGGGAATGCCGACGGGGCTGCCCAGGCAATTTTTAATGGCCAGAGTGCTCACCTCTCGGGCGCTGGCTTTTCTAACCCCACTTTCCTGACCCGTGGGAGTAAGATAAAACTGGCCTTGTGCCTAACTCCTGGGGAGGAGTAAATAAAGCCCCACAATAAACTCAATATATGACTTCCAAACAATTCCGAAATCGACTCGGATATTTCTTTCAGAATTTGCGCCTCTCATTATCACTGGCTACTAACCAGGCAGCTATTCCTACACTAAAAGTATCTCCTGGGCTGCTAGGAAAAAACCTACAAGTTGTCAATTTAATTAAGGGTGACCTAAAAGTGCATAAAGTAGTAGGGCACATCTCCCTGAATTAAATGTCATACCTTGCATAACACAAACGGATGTGTGTAACTATTTCATCTACATACGCAGATATTGTAATATTATAAAATAATATAATATCCTACGTATAAATTATTTCAGTCGGTCAAAATATTCACATTTGAATTTATTGTAAAGTTTGAATTATATCATTTTTCTATCAACCTAATCGTATCGTTATTTTTGTAATTATTATTGTATTCTTAATAAGAGTCAGAAGCGAATATGTAATTTGTTTGCCTAACCGTTTCTTCACTGCATTACTTCTCACAGACGTGATGTTGCTAGTCTCAGTCTTTTCCAAAAATACTAATATGGCATGTTTTCTTCAGAATTGTGTGATCTATTCCCTGCTTCCTTTGTTCCAGCTATTTTGACTCGTTGGTCTAGTAGTCTTCATCAATTCTCTGATTTGAAACCTCTTTATGATACAGCTTCCTATTAAAGTAGTTTTTCCAAGAACTGAAGGTTTGTCGAGCTCTATTATGTTGACTGTTTTCCCCCTATCTATAGGTCTAGTCTTTTTGAAGACTAAGGCCAATAGGAATCTCCTCTTTTTACAATAATCATACTTTAGCTCGTTACATCAAGTGGTTCCATGTCTGGCCTAGAGCGACTTTCATAAAATAACACTTCAAGAATAAAATGCGGTCAATCGTCAGATTGTTAGTTTTTACTAATGCGAACATAAACGAATTTTTCACAAAATACAACATAATTCTGTTTAAATGTTCAGTTTACGATTTTTAAGGCGCAATTTCGGAAATGCATCAAAGCGTCTCATTGAGAAAACGGAAAAAGAAACAAATGTGCAAGTCACAAATCTTTTAAAAGAAAACAAGAAAATGGAAAAGTTGAGCAAGAGTAAGAGAAGACGTGAAAGCAAACAAACTAGGACGACGCACGGTTGAAGAAATCTCAACGGTTTGTTTTGTCTACACTGACTGAAAACAATTTGCGTACACAATTGCGAACCCATTCTTTCCGGAAGAAAAATCAAACTTCAACTAAAAATCCATCAAAAATATTTGAGAGGAATCTTACAAAAATTGCGCACTGCTCAAGAGGTGAGTAGATTTCGAAAATAGTATAAAATATACTTATGGCAAATAAGTAACACAGAAACATTTATGTTTCATTTCCGGGGAAATAATCTGGCTAATTGCCACGGAAATAAAGCATAAATGTTTTTGCGTTATATTTCCCATCTGTGAAACATATTATCACGGGACTGCTTCCCTGCAAACTATAACATGACCCTCTTCTAATATAATGCAAAACACTACTTGTTATAAACTGTCTACATAAGTAATTAAATTTTTTACGCCCTTTCATCATTTTTAATCTTCTCATAATATTCTTCATCATTCAACTGACAATCCATTCATCTCATTTGCTCTTATTATTGAGTGACTGTTGTCTCGATAAGCGGTGACTCATATTAAAAAAGGACAAGAAGAGTTTCACAAGAACTTGAGTCAATGCAGTGGTGGGCGAAGAAGGGTGGATGTTATATCGGAGTTTTCCTTCTCTTGAACAAGTTGCCCTACCCAACTATTCTAGCCATAGCCAAGGAGAAGACTTGCACGAGGGTTGGCGCACTATAAAGTAGTTAGATTTCTCAGCCACAATATTTTGCGTGACATATGCTGAATATGTTGCTGATTGATCCAAGATTTAGTGGTTGTTTACTGTCTAATTCAATTTATACGAAGATAATCCCAAATAAATACACAATGACAGACCTATTTCACTTGCTTATATTCTTACTTCCATCTGTTCCTTCGATTGTATGCAGACTACTTTTAAGTGGGACACCCTATATACTCTACTTCAATATCAGGGAGGTTTTGATACAACATCTTACTTCAATATTAATTTGACCGTAAAACTCAGAAACTACTTATACAGAGTATTTATTTACCTCCTCTCCAGGAGGTTAGGCACAAGGCCAGTTTTATCTTACTCCCACAAGTAAGATGTGCCCCAAGGTCGGTCGGGAAAGTGAGGTTTGAAAAGCCAGCGCCCGAGAAAGTGAGCACTCTGGCCATTAAAAATTGCCTGGACAGCCCCGTCGGCATACCCCGGTATGAGGGCCTCAGGCAGTAAGTAATAAACTTACTCCTCCCCAAAGAGGGGAGGCAAAGCCTGGGAGGGTGGACCTCCTAGAACTGCACAGGACCGACCCATAGACCGGTGTAAATCAAGCCCCGAAGGCCAAGACAATACCAGTTTATGGGGTGTAGTATACATCGGTAAAGATACTACACTTTGATCGTAACCAAAAGGTTAAGAGAGTAGCCAAGAATTCACTGACGAATAACTGAAGTATTTTTAACTTGAATAAGATTTTAATTTTGATGGTACCTCAATTGAATTTTAAGAAAATATGACGAAGACAATGGAGATTTGTTTGCAAAACAACAAAAAAAAACTATTTATGAAAAGTAACATCTTTTAAATGGTTTCGATGTTCAGCTTCACAAATATGCGCACTTTTCCAAAACATCATCCATGACGGATTGATAGATAACTCGATTACGATTTGATTCCTCAACTTCATTCCTGATTTTCTCCTTCAACTCTTGTAGAGTTTAAGGTTTGTTGAAATAAACATTTTCTTTGAGATACCCTCCACAAGAAAAGTCAGGACTAGCCATTTTGGTGAACGTAAAAGCCAGTTGTGTTCTTTTCTGCGAACAATCTCCGTCATATTATGTTAAAATTCCATTAAGATCCAGCAAAAATAAAGAATCTATTTAAGTTAAAAATCCCTCAGAAACTCTTCAGTCACTTCTTGGCCACCGTGTATATATCCAGAAACCTTATAAATTATCTGATTAATACAATGCCTATATAAATAATCCAAAAGAAGTACACAATTTAAGTCCTACTTTCACTGTCCCATTCGTACTTATTTTTTTCAACACAGATAGTATTCTACCCACAGTAAAGTACACCACCAACATATTAACATGAGTATCCATTGTCAAGTTTGAATTATATAATTTACCTATCAACTCAATCGTATCGTTTTTTGGGGAATTACTATTGTATTCTTGATAAGGTTCAGAAGCGTATCTGTAATTGTGTTTGCCTAACCGTTTCATCTCTGCATTACTTCTCACAGACGTGATGTTGCTAGTCTCAGTCTTTTCCAAAAATACAAATATGGCATGTTTTCTTCAGAATTGTGTGATCTATCCCCTGCTTCCTTTGTTCCAGCTATTTTGACTCGTTGGTCTAGTAGTCTTCATCCATTTTCTGGTTTGAAACCTATTTATGATACAGCTTCCTATTCAAGTATTTTTTTCAAGAACTGCAGGCTTGTCGATCTCTCTTATATTGACTGTTTTCCTCCTATCTATAGGTCTAGTTTTTTTGAAGACTAAGGCCAATAGGCATCTCCTCTCTTTACAATAATCATCTTTTTAGCTCGTTACATCAAGTGGTTCCATGCCTGGCCTAGAGCGACTTTCATAAAAGAACACTTCAAGTATAAAATGCGGTCAATCGTCAGATTGCTAGTTTTTACTAATGCGAACGTAAACGAATTTTTCACAAAATACAACATAATTCTGTTTAAATGTTCAGTTTACGATTTTTAAGGCGCAATTTCGGAAATGCATCAAAGCGTCTCATTGAGAAAACGAAAAAAGAAACAAATGTGCAAGTCAAAAAATGTTTAAAAGGAAACAAGGAATGGAAAAGTTGAGCAAGAGTAAGAGAAGACGTGAAAGCAAACAAACTAGGACGACGCACGGTTGAAGAAATCTCAACGGTTTGTTTTGTCTACACTGACTGAAAACAATTTGCGTACACAATTGCGAACCCATTCTTTCCGGAAGAAAAATCAAACTTCAACTAAAAATCCATCAAAAATCTATGGGAAGAATTTTACATTTCAATGAAAAAGACCAAAACAGAAAGACGATAAAAGAAAAAGTACAAATAAAAATTCAAACAGCAAACAGCTAAATGGTCGCCCATGGTTCTACCACGAGGTAAATAGTCGTAAATTATGATAATAGCTTTATTTTTTCCTGATGGGTCACCTATTATCAAGACTTAGGGGCCATTTGAATATACGTGTTAAAAAGATCGTCAGGAAGATGATCATCGCCAGGAGAGGGTTGGAAACAGTGGGTTGGATGTGAAAAAAGATTACTTAAGAGGACTTGTTTATCTAAGAGGACGGCTCCACAAGAATACGTTATCGCATACGCCGTTTACCATTGATTTCTCGCTGGCAACGACTGTACTTCTTCTATAGAATTTGAGTAGCAATAAGCCTGCCTAAATATCCAGTACTTTCAACACCGTTCCAGTGAAAGTATTCTCCTTTTCCTCGGCTTTTCTATCTTGCATCTTACATCAATACTGAGCTAGTGGCATCACATGTGTCTGTATTTTGGGAGGAAATCGGGAGTTTATAAAAGTTCTGCCAGTTTCAATTCCCTTGGGCTCTTCTTATATTATTTCTATATTTTGTTCTATGTCTATTAAAACATACATGTGTCTTGTTCGGGGTTTTTCTTTTGTTATATGGTTAATTTCCGCATTTAAGAGTGTTCTTTAATATTTAAGCCGTTTTAATCATTGACGAACGTTCTACAGACTCAATCATCCCTTTGATTCCAATTTCTCTAGTTTCTTTTTAAGAACTCTTCCTAGTGCTCCTATAATTATTGGTAGCCTAGTGATTGTATACGTGTTCTTCGCACTTTTTTAGTGCTCTGGTAAGTACCATGTATTTACTTCGTTTTTTTCTGCCGTCTTGTTTCTGTGAACTGCTGGGACGTCGAAATCTAAGATTTAGCAGGTGTATTCCTTGTTAACCATCACTACATTCGATTTCCTTGCTTGCGTTATTTTCTTTGTTTGTACATTCATATCCCTGAAGATTCTGTGCTTTTTTATTTTCCAATACCGCCTCCAGTTTGCTTATGTACCATTTGTCTGCATTAGTCGTTTTTTCTTTTACTTATCTACTTCTTTCTTCTTTTTTTCTTCTTTTTCTTCTACTCTCTTTTTCTTCCTTTTTTCTTCTTGCTCTTTTTTCTTAATATTATTATTAATAGTAGTATTATTTGCATTTAATTCAGATGCAAGATAATTTATATTACATACTTAAAACAAATAAAGACATTTACTCTGAAAGATTTTCCTTTCATTTGTTCAACAATAGAAAAAAAACGAAGGACTAGCTTCTTTCATGATCGCACGCCCAACCTGGAAATATCAAACCTTGACTTTGTAATCCGACAGAGTGGCTCTTTTAAGAGAAACAGTAAGCAGAAAATAGTTGAATGGATTAATTCTCAAACCAAAGAACCTATAAATCTATCATGTCAACGATTAACTAATCTCTTTTAACAATAGGTAAGCAGCAAGATATTCTGAAATTGCGATCAGCTGAATCTCGATTTGTATGACTTAATCTGGAAAAATAAATCAACTTGCCTTCTCAACATAGTCCATCACTAAACGAAATAGTGCTGGCTCGAGTTACAAATAGACAGATCGAATGACAGCAAGAATTTATGCGATACGATATAAATACTCGCTTGGCTTTTGTCAGCTGACGGCATTTTACATTGGCGGTTTGGGACTAAAGAGCAATTAAATCAATCGTAGATTGGGGAGGCAGCTATTACTAGACAGTATATGTTTCCCCGTTACACTGTACTACATAATATGACCAATCCTTGATGCCAGTGACGTCCTTACACGTGGAGGATTGCCGAGGGTGCTCAGACAATTTGCTTGTTGCCAGGCGCTTAATACCCTACGTTAAACTGATCTCACCTGTCAAACCCACATCTGTGAAAAGTCGATTCAAGTTTCTTTTATTTGGATCAATTATTTTTTTACATTTGCTATCGTTCGCGCTATTCGGTCAATGATGTTTAAGAGGTTACCGTAGTAAAATAGATACCGACACTGATTAATACTCGAGGATGTTCGCAACCTTTACGTGTTCCCCCTGTGAGAAACTGGTTTCATTGGGACAAGTTCCACTAGAATGAAGTAAGTTTAAAATAGTAACCTGCAAATTCACATTAATTGCGATTTTAATGATAGACCTTAAGCGAATGAGGGAATTCGTGTTTTTTTATACTAATCAGTCATCACTTATAAGGCAAGATGTCACTCGAGAATGTTGGTGAATGTTATGAGAAGATTGAAAATGATGAATTGAATGAACAAAATTTTATCACTAATGAAGACGGTGTATAACAAGTTTTTTATGACATTAGCTTTAAAAGCGACAATATTGTAGACTGTAATGTGTAGTAATGTGTACCACAGATAGAAAGTTATTTGAAAGAAATTATGTTATAATTACGTGACAATCTGAGTAAAAAATATGGGTGAATTTACTAAAAGTAAATTAAGTATAATATATTTATAATATATCTCTCTTTCCTTTTCTAACTCACTCTATCTGTATCTCTCTCTTTATTTCTCTGTAAGATGAAATTAAAAGCAAATCCTTACACCAACGTCAAAATATTTCCCCCGAAAAATACTACGAGCAATACAATGGTGGTATTCATTTTATCTTATTGTTTTATTCAATAATAGCGGCAAGTAAGTCTCCGTACAGGACACCGATAAACAGCGAAGACAATATTTTATTTTATTTTATCTTATGATTCGAAAAGTGAAAAATTATATAATTTTAAAATAGTTATGTTATATAAGCATTGGTTCATGGCTGGGATAAGACATATAGGGTCCTTATTTATATATATTTGTATATAAGGTATATTTTAATACATACACAGCTAAAAAACATACATATACAGGGTGCGTCAGGTATATGAGAACATATTTTCCATTTTATTAAATGATAAAAAAATCAAACAAAAATATTTTTAATCAAAAACAATTATATAAACATGTAAGCTAAGGTATTGTTTAATAATTTCATTCAATGAAATTCCCCTCTACTTCAATGACAGCTTCGATTCGAGACCTAAACCGACTGCAAGCGCGCTTGAGATGGTCCTCATCTATGTTGTCCATCACTCTGACAATGGATGCTTTTAGAGAATCTTTAGTGTTGTGGGGGTGGTTATTAACATCTCTCTCCACGACGCCCCACACATAATAATCCAATGGATTCAGGTCTGGAGAGTTTGGAGGCCACAAGTTTGGAGTGATGTGATCATAAAAATGATCCGCCAACCATTCCTGAGTGTTTTGAGCCTTATGTGCTGGTGCAGAGTCTTGTTGAAAGATGTAGGGCCTTCTATTTGTTACTCTATCGATCCAGGGCTTAACAACAGTATCCAAGACTTCAATGTAAGCAGCAGAAGTGACTCTTAGTCCTTGCCGAAAGAAGTGTGGTGGCATCACATGTCCTTCGTTGCTAACAACTTCCAAAACCATAACAGTTGCAGGAAATTTTGTATGCATGACTGTTGGAACTTCGGAAGGGTCATTACACAGCCATCTGTCATTCCTTCTGTTTACCTTTTGATATTGATCAAAGTTTTTCTCATCTGAGAAAAACCAAAGCATGCCTTGCTCAACAGGATGTTTCAGTTTGTTTAACAGCCTCTTGGACCTTATCAAACGATTCTCTTTAGTGGTCTCGGACATAAACTGGCCTCTCCTCATCACATAAGACTTGTAACGAAGATTTTCATGAACAGTCCTTCGAATTGTGGCTTCTGAAACATTCAGGTCTTTTGCGATGGACCTCATTGACTTTTGGGGGCTCTCATCAATAATATTCTGAACTTGATGAATAAATTCAGGTGTTCTAATCGTGTCTGACCGTTGGTCGTGCTTTTTACGTTTAGCAACCTGCTTACAATCACCATCATTTTCTTCTAACTCCCTACGAACTTTATAAACAAAAGAACGGGCGACTTTAAGAAATTGTGCGATTTGTAAATCGCTATGATCTGCCTTTATTGCGACAATTACAGCCTGTCTTTTCATTTGTTCCGTTACATTATTATCTGCCATTTTTCATTATCTGCAAAAAAAGAATAAAAATAATTAATATAACGTAACAATAACGACATTACGCGATGTTCTCATATACCTGATGCACCCTGTATATATATATATATATATATATATATATATATATATATATATAAAGTGGTGTACTAAAAGCGAACTTTTAGGAAAAGTAAAACCTATTGTGAAGAGTATACAGCTCAATATCCAGGATAGAGCAGGTAGATATGAAGAAGAATGGAAAGGAATTAGAGAAGCAAAAGCTAAATCAAAATTCAATTTTGATTTAGTTTTTGCTTCTCTAATTCCTTTCCATTCTTCTTCATACATATATATATATATATATATATATATATATAAATGAATAAAGCGAAATTATTTTTTTATTTGTCACATATATAATAATCAAAACGGGTTACTGTTATTTAAATCAATAATACAACATAAAATCTTGATATTCTGTATACATTCTGATATTCTGTATACATAGTGAAAATAGAAGATTAAGACAGAACCTTTTGACTGCCTAATTAGCATAACTATTTTAAACCGTTCATAATTAATTAATGTTTAGTATTATTACTTTAAAATTGCATTGTCTTATGTTTCCTATCTATATGCAATAGTATCGTCTATATAAACAGTAATTAATTCAAGTTATTTAATAAATAAATCGGAAAATAAATAAAATACCATGCGGTTAATGACGACCTTAACGAGGATTATGACTTTCTACGGGCGGTGCAAAAGCGAAAAGAGAAAGAGGGACTGGGGGTGTGTGGTTGTCTCGCTCGCCCTTTCTCTCTGCCTTCTTTTTTGTAGTTTTTACATTTTCCGTGAAAAAAACATGAATAACTTTTATTTTTTTAATTACGTTAATGCCTAATTTATAAATTTAAAGAACAAACTTATTTGTTAATGTTTACACAGCTCTTTTTACTATTCTAATTGACAAATGAAAACAAAAGTTTAGTAGCACTGTGATCGGTCCAAATTACGAAAAACAAATAAATATTCATATTTTGGTAAGTTAAGGTCCTCCGCTATCCCCCCTCCAAATAATGGTCTACCTTTTTAACTTGATGGGAAAAAGAAAAGAAAATAAAAACAATTATTTTATAATTTAAAGTGGGGAAATTTTCGCATATAAATTATATTTTTCGGGTCAGTTTTAAAAGCAGTTCAGTCAAACTTAGGTTCAGTATAAAACAACATATAGACTGCCCTAACAATCTTACCCCTAAAATGAAGAATCTCTTTTTTAAGAGAAAGGGGGGATAATTTAGCTGAGGATGTTAATCGATAGATTAACCAATGTTTATTAAAATCATGGAATTCTCTGAGTAAAAAGCATTTTTTTAATTAACGCCTCCCTCCCAATCAATTGCTGTCTGGAAGGCGGTAGGTTTTGCTAGTATTTTTTTAACATAGTTCACACCAAACAAGGCAGGGCGCCACTGTAGACGTAAGGCGCTACTGAGAAAAAAAGTGAAAGATTTTTTTTTTTGGGGGGGGGGGGTCAACCTAAATTGGGAGCTGTGCAGCGAGCTGTCTGTTTACATTTGTTTTAAATATCTGCACGTTAGTAGCATCAGCAAAACAGGGATCAGGGAGGGAGTTCCAGTCCAGTACCCCGAGGAAAGAAGCTTTCAGAGTAGAAAGTATCTGGGGGCATGCACAGTGAATGGATGGGATCAGGCATAATGTCGGGTTGGTCTAGTGAATTTACGTCGTGAGGGGGGGGGCACCAGAGCAGCAAATTCATCAGAGCAGAATCCATTGAAGTACTTGTAAAACATGCACAACTAAGCAACATTGCGGCGATAGGATAGAGGCTGGAGCTTTGTGGATATTAAGTTGACGACTTTTTTGGACCTAGTCTAAGAGAAAGAGGGAGGGAGTACCAGAGGCCAGCAGCACGAGGAAAGAAACTATTTGAGTAAGGTGCACTCTGACATCTGGGGGCCATCCATAGTGAATGAATGAAATTTAGTTGATTGTCGAGTTAGTCTAGTGAATTTACGTCGAGGGGGCACCAGAGTAGCCAATTCATCGGAGCATAATCCATTGAAGTATTTGTAAAACAAGCACAAGGATGCTACATTGCGGCGATGGGACAAAGACTGGAGCTTGGTTGACAGTGTGGGACCTATTAGGTTGGCGACTCTTTTTTGGACCTTGTCAAGGAGGGAGAGACTAGTAGATGATGCACCAGCCCAGATGTGACAACAATACTCCATGCATGGGCGGATGGTGGCTTTGTAGATATACAGGATAATATCAGGTGTGAAGAGTTTACTAGCACGGTAGAGGGAGCCAACCTTCTTTGTGGCAGCCTTGGCAATGTGTTCAATGTATTTGTTCCAATTCATATTACCTGTGAAGGTTAGGCCGAGGAGTCTGAATAATGAACTCTCAGGTAGGGTATTATTTGCCATGACAATCGGTGGTTGGAGAGGTTCCTTGTAGTTATTGAAGGAGGGGAGCTTTGTCTTTGTGGCATTAAAAGTTACCAACCATTTATGACCCCAATCCATTACAGCCTGGAGGTCATTTTATAAAGATTCGGCCATTGCCTCGGATAAGATCGCGTCGGTTTTGCCAACATGGCGAGAGTAAAGTGTGGTGTCGTCAGCAAATAAACCAATCTCAAACTCTATGTCATCAGGAAGATCGTTTATATAGATCAGGAACAACAAAGGTCCAAGGATAGATCCCTGGGGTACACCAGCATTTATGTCATGTTGTTTAGATGAACGGCCATCGAGGACAACCTGGATTTTTCTTTTGTCTAGGAAGGATTTAATTATATTAAGTAATTGCCCAGTAATACCGTATGAGCGTATTTTCAGGAGAAGCCCTTTATGCCATACCTTGTCGAAGGCCTTGGGTATATCAAGCGCTACTGCCTCATCTTCTCCTGCCTTGTCGAGTGTATGATACATGCGTTCAAAGATGACCGTTAGGATGTCTGCAGTAGATCGTGCTTGTCTAAATCCATACTGCCGGTCAGAAAGACGTTTAGCATTAACTAAGTGCCGTACTATCGCTAGATTGATTAAGGATTCAAAGATTTTAGCAAAGATCGGCAGCAGACTGATTGGGCGATAATTCTGAGGATCGGTTCTATTCCCGAAACTCTTGTAAACTGGTACCACAGAGGCAATTTTCCAGCTATCGGGGAAGCAAGATTCAGCTAGGCATTCATTATAGAGTTTGGAGAGGACAGGGTCCAGTTCAGCAGAGCATTTCATTATTACTATTACAGGTATAAGATCAGGTCCACAAGCTTTTAATGTGTCAAGGTTTTTTATGATGTCTCTGATCTGGGATGGGGTGATGACCAGGTTATCAAGTGTGGCTTCGGTCCGCAAAGGGAATTTGGGGAGGGGGTGGTTATCTGAGTCAAAAGTAGAGTTAGAAGCGAAGCGCTGGGCAAGTAGTTCAGCCTTATCAGTGGCCGTGCAAACGACATCATTGTGGTTTGATAGTGGGGAAATCGTTGATTGACCATTATTCACTACACTATTAGAAATTTTCCAGAAATCACGAGTACCTTTCTCTGACTGGATGCGTTTTTTTGTTAACTCATTATACCTTCTCTTCGCTTCACCTATCACGGCCTTGCAATTATTTCTTGACTCTATGAATTTATGTCTATTAGTAGCTTACTTATGGCGGCCGAATTTACGGAATGCTTGTTGCCTCTCAGAAATGGCAGCTGCACATTCCGAGGTAAACCATTGAAGAGAGTGGTGTTTGCTAAATAATTTTAGCATGGGGACATAGGCTTAAATGCCGGCTTTGACCCATTCAGTTAATTCGTTTGCACACTGGTCGGCAGGGAGTGAGACGGTTTCCCTCCAAGGGGAGTCACTGATGTGATCTCTGATTTACTCAAAATCAGCCTGCTCGTAGTATCTTGTTGTTTTGAGCAACGGTTCATCAGCTTTTGGACGACTGTTTAGAGTGATATGTATCATTAGCACAATGTGATCAGCATTCCCGAGTGGGCTATGGGCTTTCGTCTCACAAGCCTCAGGCATTGAGGTCAAGAACAGGTCTACAAGTGAGGCTTGTTGGTTTACTCGATCGGGGATGCGGGTCGGAAAATCGACAGTCTGAGAGAGGGGGTGAGCCAAGGAGAAATTATACGTAGAGTTGGCAGCTGTGTCAGTAAGGCTGGAGAATCTCAACCAGTCGCGGTGGTGGGCATTAAAATCTCCAAATTCATGTATCTCGGCATTCGAGTCAATTAAGAGTGCTCTATCTATGCTTTCAGAGACAGAGTTTAGCAGAGTACAGTCCTGGGTCGACAGGGAACGGTATAAGAAATATAAGTAACTGCCGCTGTGATGTATAGTCAATCTAAAGCACATGTAGTCGTGGTAATCTGATTCTAACCTGTGTTCTCTAGTCAGGGGGAGGGTGTTCCGAACATAAACTCCTAGCCCGTGCATATGTTTGTCAGAATCTTTACGGTAGAATGGGAGGTAGTCAGTCATGTCAAAGTGGTGAGAGGAGATTGAAGAGTGAAGGTTAGTTTCACTTAGAGCAAGGATATCCGGGGAGTTGGTCTGGAGAAAGGTTTCTACGTCGGGTATGTTGATTCTAAGTCCCCGGATATTTGTGAATGCGAGCCTCAAGGGCGGAGGCGAAAGTGTTTTTGTTGGGTGCCTGGTTTAGGTTTCCTTTATTTTTTGTAATGACATGTTTGTTTTGATTATAGAGTGGGTTGGCCAAGGTGGGTACTTGTTTAGTGCCAATAAGCTCACACAACCAGTCCATTAGTCACAACCTGGTCCATGGGGGTTGTGGCCTCGGGAAAGACCACCGGCTATAATTGCAGGGTCCCTTTCCATGCGCGACATGGCACATACAACTACCCATGGTATTATGCAACTGATGATAGAGCAGCCGTTCTTGGCGCTACCCAAGAGTTTGGGCTCCTAGCTTTAAGTCGGAAACAGCAGCAAGACAAGCTGTCTAACCTGTACCCTCAACCTGTCGGAACAAGAGAGACCCAGACTGGTCATGTAAGACTTAGTGACGAAAAAACTTTCCCCAAGTTGCCCAAATAGAGAGAAATACAACGGCGTTCATTGTCCTAGTTAGGAAACAAGGCTAGGCACTGAGTGTTTAGAGGCGTCCCAGCGCTGTTACCTCTGCGCCTGACTAATAAACAAAGAAGGCGTGCAAGGGCCGGCGATAGGCAGAACCTATCTACTCCTTAAGCAATTGTAGGTTTGCAAACCGTATATTTTGTTCGAAATTCCAACTCTAGGAAGGTTGTTGATCAGGACTAAGGAGGCCTCTCTCCCCAACGGTTTACTGCCACGGCGTAAGCAGCTGGTAGCAAGGTTTTTTTGTCAGAGATTTCCTTCTCTTACAAGGTCTTACGGGTCCAACACTCCGAGAGGGGTAAAAATAGCCTGCGCCCGTGTACTAGTCGGGTATTTCCTATTCCCCGCAGGTAAAAAAAAATCCATATAATATATATATATATATATATATATATATATATATATATATATATATGTGTAGATAAATGTCAGCTGTGAGAACTTTACTAGCACGGTAGAGCGATCCCACCTTCTTTGCAGCAGCAATGGAAATGTCTTCAACGTATTTATTCCAATTCATGTTATCTGTGAAAGTTAGGCCGATAAGTTTCAATGATGAACTCTCAGGTAGGGGGTTCTTTGCCATGAGCATCGGTGGTTGAAGAGGGTTCTTGTAGTTATTGAAGGAAAGTAGCTTTCTATTTTCTAAGGATTCACATATGTGCGTGTCGGTTTTGCTCTCATGACGGGAGTAGAGCGTAGTGTCGTCAGCAAATATTCCTATCTCAGTTTACATGACATCAGGGAGGTCATTTATGAAAATCAGGAACAGTAGAGGTCCGAGAATAGATCCCTGGGGTACACCAGCATTTATGTCATGTTGCTTAGATGTACGGCCATCGAGGGCAACATGGATCTTTCGTTTGGTTAGGAAGGATCTAATTATATTAAATATGTGTCCAGTAATACCATATGAGTGAATTTTTAGGAGAAGCCCTTCATGCCAGACCTTGTTAAAGGCCTTGGATATATCGAGCGCTACCGCCCTAGCTGCACCTGCCTTGTCCAGTGTATAATGTATGCGTTTAGAGATGGCCGTTAGGATATCTGCGGTAGATCGTGTATGTCTAAATCCCTATTCATTATCAGAAAAAAGTTTAGCATTAACTAGGTGCCGGACTATCGCTAGATTGATTAATGATTCAAAGATGTTAGCAAAGATCGGGAGTAGACTGATTGGGTGGTAGTTTAGAGGATCAGTTCTCTCTCCAGAATTCCTGAAGACTGGTATCACAGAGGCAATTTTCCAACTATCAGGGAAACAAGATTCAGTAAGGCAGTTGTTGTATAGTTTAGAAAGGACAGCTCAGCAAAGCATTTCTTTATTACTATTACTGGTATAAGATCAGGTCCACAGGCTTTAAAGGTGTCAAGGTTTTTTATCATGTCTCTGACTGATATGGGGTGATGACCAGACTCTCAAGTGTGGCTTCAGTATGCAATGGGAATTTAGGGAGGGGTGGTTTGCTGAGTCCAAAGTGGAGTTTACGGTTAAAATCTGGGCAAGTAGTTCAGTTTTATCAGTTGCCGTGCAAACAACATCGTTGTGATTTGATAGCGGGAGAATTGTCGATTGTCCATTGTTCATCACACTGTTGTAGATTTTCGGAATGCCTTCTGCAAATTCTGAGGTGAACCATTGAGGAGAGTGGGGCTTGCTAAAGAATTTTCGCGTGGGGACTTAAGTATCAATGCCTGCTTTGACCCATTCGGTTAGCTCATTTGCACACTGATCAGCAGGGAGTGAGAAGGTTTCGCCCCACAAGGCGTCGCTGATGTTATCCATGAGAGATTCAAAATCAGCCTGCTCATAGTTTCTCGTCGTTTTGAGCAATGGCTCATCAGCTTTTGGACGAGTTTTTAAGGTGATAAGTTTCCGAGCGGGCTATTGGTATTCGTTAGACAAGCATCGCGTAGTGAGGTCAATAACATGTCGGCAAGTTAGGCTTGCTGGTCCGCACGATCAAAAAGACGAGTCTGTAAGAGGTCGTGAACTGAGGAGAAATTTAATGTAGAGTTCCTAGCTGCATCAGTAACGCTGGAGAATACCAACCAGTCACGGTAGTGTGCATTAAAATCCTTAATACATGTATTTGGGCATTCGAGTAGAGTGAGAGTACTCCATTTAAGCTCTAAGAGACAGAGTACAGGCATGGTGCATTCCTGGATAGAAGGAGGACGGTACAAGAATTATAACTAACTAATTATGGTATGTGGTGAGAGGAGATTGAGGATTGGAGGTTCGTTTCACTTAGTGCTAGGATATCCGCGGAGTTTGTCAGGAGAAAAGTTTCTACGACGTTCATGATGGTTCAAAGTCCCCAGATATTTGTGAATGCGAGCCTCAAGAGCGGAGGCGAAGATGTTTTTTGTTGAGTGTCTGGTTTAGGTTTGGTTTTTTTTATTTTGTAATGACATGTTTGTTCTGAGATAGAGTTGGGAGGGTAAATAAGGTACTTGTTTGGTGCCAATAATCTCACACAACCAGTCCATCAGTCGTGACTGTGACCATCGGGGTTGTGGCCTCTCGAAAGCCCAGCGGGGATAACTGTAGGGTCCTTTTCAATGCACGACATGGCACATACAGTTACCCACGATATTATGCAACTGTTGATGGAGCAGCCGTTCTTAGCACTTCCTAAGAGTTAGGGTTCCTAACTTCTAGTGATAACAGCAGCCAGACAAGCTGTCTAATCTGTACCATCAACCTGTCGGAACAAGAGCGACCCAGACTAGTCATGTAGGACTTAATGACGAAAAAACTTTCTCCAAGTTGCCAAGATAGAGTGAAAGAGAGACGGAGTTCATTGTCCTGGTCAGGAAACAAGGCCAAGCACTATGTATCTTTAGAGGCGTCCCAGTGCTTGTACTTCTATGCCTGGCTAATAGACAGAGAAGGGGTGTGAAGACCGGGCGATAGGCAAAGCCCATCTACTCCTTAAGCCATTATAGGTTTGCAAACCGGATATTTTGTTCGAGATTCCAGCTCTAGGAAAGTTGTCGATCACGACTTTGGAGGCCTCTCTCCCCAACAGTTTGCTGCCAAGACGTAAGTGGTTAGTAGCCAGGTTTTCCTTCTCTTAGATGGATGACCTGACAAGGTCTACAGGTGCAACACTCCGAGAGAGGATAGCCTGCGCCCGTGTACAAGTCGGTTATGTCCGATCCCCGCAAGTAAAAAAAAGATTTATCCACATATGCATATATATATATATATATATATATATATATATATATATATATATATATATATATATATATATATATATATGTAGATAAGTTCACAGTACACTTATCAGAGGGAACAGAAATTTAAAGATATGTTTCCTTCTCACAAGTTAGTACAGATAAGAGATAGACAGCTAGTAGAGTTACAACTGAGAAAAACTAATTAACTATTTATACAATGAAGGCTACGGAGAAAATGGGGTAAATTGAAACTCTAAATTAAATTGAAAACACAAGGTGAAGTTGGTAACATTATTATAAATTAGTAAAAAATGCCAAATATATTTAAGATAGTTAAAAGAACAGAAACTCAGCTGAAAACTTTGGTGAGTGTATTTCATTTCAACAGTCATGTGTATGGCATTAATTGAAGGCCGGCTACTTTGCAAATAACCCTGTCAAGAAAATGATACCATGTATATCTAAGAGAACGGTCAAGAGAGGTGGGAGGTGGGGTGTGTATATAAAGGGTGGTTAGAACTATCCATTTGTCCATTTATTGTTACATTTAGCTATAAGATTATCGAAGTTAACAGCCAGTTGAGAGATACTAGTTTACTATTTATAAAATCAAAGGTTACGGAAAAGATAGTGAATTGAAACTCAAAATTTTAAAAAATAATAATAAAATAAAATGTTTAAAAAACTATATATATATATATATATATATATATATATATATATATATATATATATAGTATGAAAAAACTCGGTCATTAATTAATGAAACATTAACCCGTGAGGAAGAAATAACAACAAATCTGATTGCATAGTAATCTAACAAAACACTAATTGGGTATATACAACAATTGCTAACAAAATCCAACAACTCAGTCTGATGATTTCCTGCAGGATGAAACATAGACGCGTCTGTGCAGAATACTTGCTATATATATTAGTAAAACTAAACGCTACTTGGATATATAAAAACAATTGTTAACAAAAATCCATGCACTTAGCCTGATGATTTTCTACGGGATTACACATTATATATAGCTTACTTGCTATAGATCTATTGTATACTGTGATTACTAAGCTCTACTGTTGAAGTAAATACTGAAAATCTATACATAATATGCTAAAACTTCCTTATAATAATATATGTGTATATTCATTAAATATTAAATTATATATATATAAAATGTGTTTCTTGGCTAAAATAATGAATTTCTTCACATTTGACAAATAATAGCCTCATAAAAAATAAAAGCATGTTACATTATAGGCGTTATAGTAATTAAAATTTAAATATTTTGAGCGGTTCTTCGCCTTATATCCATATATATATATATATATATATATATATATATATATATATATATATATAAATATATATATAGTAATCCAATAGAGACTGTTTCGCTCTATCACAGCTTTTCAGTGCAGCTAGACCAGCTAGTGCTTCAAGCCGGGATTGAAACTCAACTGTTGAGCTGACACTCAGCACTCCTAACCCTACGCTATCATGCAAAATGGCTGAATGTGAGTAGAATCTCAATGTAAACATAGTCAAATGGAGGTTTTTTATTCTATTTGCTTACACATGGGGGCTTATTTATACACCTGCTGTACTATCTAGTACATAATAATTTCATGACTGCACAAACCTAGTCCCTTTCTAGATTCGAGCAATGGTAAATATAGTTTTAGGTAATTCATAGCAAATTGTTATAAGTCAATAAGTGTAAAGTTTCATAGTTACAGGTACTTAATTATAAAGTAATTTTACTAGCGTTTAGATTCTTTTTTTTTACAACAAGAAATTATCCCACAATGCAACTTTGCCCATGTGCTGAAAGTCTAAATGCTTATAGCAATCTTTTATACAAAATTATCAAATGTTTACACACCACTTAATTTTATAAATTAGTGCTACCTTTTAACTTAATAACAATGAAATAATAAAACACACAATTGTGAAACGGAATGTGTTTGCGTGTGTGCATTTTTTAAAATAAACATATAAGAAGAGAATTCTTCTGTAGATTGCATACCAATAAGTGCATTAATAATATTTTCTAATCTTACTTCATTAATTGGTTTTGTGAGAAATACGCGCCATATTTCTTTGCTGTTGAATAGATTTCACATTTGCGAATCGCACCGATTGACCGCAAACTTGGAGATTGATTAGCAATTAAGAAAAAATGAAAATGGTGGATGCTGCGTGAAATGATAACAATCAAAGGTGAAAATGAACTGTCTCGGGAAACTCTTATTTTCCCGATGAAAGAAACAATGCGAATAAGGGTATAATGTTTCAAGACGAACTGCATCAGGAAATCGCTTAAAAGTTAATGTCTTCAAAGAATTCTGATCGACGTTAGCCTTTGACTTGGCAATGTACTCACGTTAGTAGATATTGTGCGAGGTGACGGCGGCTAAGTGGCTAACGATACAGAGTGATAACCTGGGTGTGCAAAGTTTGAATCCAGTTCGTTCCACAGAAACAAATTCATTTAGGATGTAAGCAACCTTCACGTGGTCCCTCCTGTAATAATCCAATGTTTTTCTGGAAATAATTCTAACAAGAAAGATATTGGGGAAACCAATGCCAACAATAGAGAAATCGTATTCATACGAAATGAATGAAGGAATGACAGATATTTTACGATTTGTAAAATGTAATAGCGAAAATATATGTATTTTCTCAGTTTAGTATTGATCTTACAACAAATAATGAATAGGCCATTCCAAAATTTAAGACATTTGGACAATGTATATATCACGTGATATTGTTGGATAATGGCCCTGTGAGGCCGGACGCATTTGGAAGTGGACGTACGTGGGGAGATCGTTTGGTTTGACTTGCGCGATTTAGTGCAGGTGAACCCGTACAACCGAGTGCAAAATAGGCTGTTCTCACAGTCGAAGCTCACAGACGTTTACAGGGCCACCACGTTGACGAGACCTCAAGTCAAGGGTCAAGGTACACCTGCGCATAGAGGTTCTGTGACGTCACGGCTTTTGTGTTGGGGTTTTGGCGGTCTAGGTTTTGGAAGCAAGCCGAACAAACGATTTCTCTATGTAGTCTTCAAATGTTTAGGGGAATTAAATTCCCTAAGAGAATACAGGCATGAGATTCCTTCTTCCCCCTCCTCGAATGGCTAAGAACTTAAGCTAGGAATTAACTACGATAAAGTAGTAATTTGCTCTCTCCCTCAACGTTAGTGAAACATCTCCATGGCCGAAAAAAATCTGACGCCTGAAATAAACAAATCAACATTTAAAAGATTGTTTGTATCGTGAATCTTTGTTGTAGACACACTAGACGACATCGATACGACATCGAGACGGCACATCTCCACGCGACAAAGAAAGAGAAGGTACGAGAAATTAAAGACTATGCAACACTATCATCAACAGCATTCAGTCGTCGTAAAAGAAAACTTTAGTTTATGCATGACTTGTCCACCAGGCTTGAGTCAGAAATGTCAAACAGTCTTTGATTTATCACCGTTCAATTACAATTACACCTGAAACGACATGCAAAATTATCAAAGACTCTGATATACTTCTCTCTTGGCACAGCCATCATTTGAGCAATGGTGGCCCTCCTCATTTAAGGAATACTGTGGGGATAGTTTTGATAGACATTATCTTTGAGATAACCCCACAGATAAAAAGGGGGTTATATCCGGGGAATGTAAAGGACCTTCAGGATCTCGCCCCCCTCCAACTGATAAGACGATAACCAAAGTGGCCCAGCATACCAATGCACGGCGATAAATCAAAGGCTGTTTAATATTCAGGACAGAAACTTGATAGGGAAGTCAGGCATACCTAATTCTCTGGGTATCACTAATTTAAATGATGAATACACCTTCTAATATCTACATGGAATATATAATCGATTTTCTTCTGATTCACCAGATACTATTAATAATTTTTTCTAACGCCGTCGGAGGATTTCAACGATCACCAATCGGTTTCTTTTATCTCGTTATATCGTTGTTTCTATTTTCAATACCGTTTTCTTTGTTTTTTAATTTCTTTTCATTTTCTGGGGAATCTGAAAAAATATGAATGCTAATAGAAGGTAACAAGCTAACTGTTCACGCATGTTGTTAGAACGCTACAGAAAATTTATCATGCAGTTTTTTTCAACGCGTGTGTAACATTGTAGCAACATCATTCGGTTTACCGAAGAAACTCATAGTAAAGGAAAATGGATCCAAAGTATTGTATTTTGTTTTGATAATTCTTTCTATTATTCTGTTGTTACCTGTTTTATCGTTATGGCCATTCTTCCCAGATTCATCTTTATTTTTTTGTAAGTTTATCTCAAAGGTGCTTTAAATGTTTACGAGTTTGACGCATTTTCCCCACGAACATTTCCCGGATAAGCATAAAAATCAAGCAATTTTTATAAACATGCTCTTTGATTCAAGCTTTGAATTCAAAGCTTTTATCGATCTCTAATTTTGAACTGACTTTGAAATAGAATGTCTCTTAGAGATATGGCTCTAAATACATTCAGAAAATGCTCTATACTGCTGTTCACGTTTGAAGAATCTCTTATGGTGTTTCGGGGATGTTTACAAGTACATCAAAAAGCCGATAGGCTTAAGAGAATAATTGTGTCCTTTAAGAGAGTCAGTTTCTGAAGTCTTAAGAAAAAAAGTCGAAGGATTTAAAAAAGATTAGGGTGTCCTGGTGACAGTACAGACAGTTTTCGGTCGCAAGAAGATAAAAGCAACATTTTGAAAGTGATGGAACACTACTGAAATAGAGAAAGAAACAGTGTTTGGACAAATTAGTAAGCATACATCTGGTTGACATAGACACACGCATCCAGTTCATATCGCCACCCACTTCCCACATTCATGAGAGTCCCGTGCCTAATTTGTTAAAATTATACCATATCTCTTTTAACAAATAACCAAATCAAAGCGTAGTACCTGTACCGATACTTGGTCGCATATCTATTAGCGATTCACCAAATACGTCCTAAGATAGAGTACTGTTGCCACATCTGGCGAGGTGCTGTTCAAAGCACCTTTCCTGCCTTTACAGAGTAAAAAAACGACTACGAAATCGAGTAGAAGATGTCCTCTTCTCCTCTCTACTACCACTTTCTCACAGAAGAGACATGGCTAGTATTTATTTACTCTATCGATATTTTCATGGCAAGTGTTCGAATGATCTTCGATCTATTCCTCCCTGTAAACTATTCACAACAAAAACTCATCTATCTATAACCACTGTAAATAATTCCCCCATCTGTCGTTATATCTCTGTGCCTAATATCGAACCGAACTTCCATGAGCAAAGGTTCTTTTCCTAGAACTACTTCTCTGTGGAACACAAACCGCGGTGCTGCTTCCCAGATGACTACAATATGGTCGTTTTCAATTCCAATGTAAGCAAATTCTTGTTGAGTCGTCCTGTTTAATAATCAAATTCTGCCGATTTTCCACCATCATTAGCAATCATCACAGTATTATATCACCGGCCAGCTGCACTCATTAACCCCTATACTTGAGTGGACTTTGGGCCTTGATAAGTGGTAACTTATTAGTAAAAAAGAAGTAAAAATTCTTTTACAAATCTGGAAACAATTCTACAGAGTCATGGTATTATTTCAACTGACCTTGGCTGTCGAAAGGATCCCCCACAATGCACCAGTTATATGCTTGTCAGGCCTTACCTGAATGGTGGTGGTAGGTAAACTAACCACAGAGAAATGATGCCATTACTAAATCACAAAATAGTCGGAAAATTCAGGAGTGAAGAAAGAAGGAACTATTACTGGATAAAAGCAATATAAAGAAAACAGTAAAATCGTTACGAAGAACGGGAATATAACATGTCGAGCGGAACTGATTGGATATTCTGTCACACGCGTGAGCGAGTTAGAGGCGACTCATGAGGATATGTGCGAGTTGCGGGCTGGTCGTGATGCGACACAGGAATGGAAAAATTCTCCAAGTATTAGATATTACCATTTGTGATATACTTTTCGAGAAGTGTAGATCGAGTTATTAGTTATGATTCAACAATCTTTGACACCATGTATAATAATGCAATATAAATGATTGTTTGTCTCATCTTATTTCTGTTCGTACCAGTCGGGGACATGTCTTCGACAATCAGCCCGACAGTGACTTGTTACGGTCATGTTGAGGTATTCTCCTGTTCAGCCTCAGGAGGTCCAACCTCCCAGGCTTTACTTTCTCTTTGAGATGGAGTTAGTTTATCGCTAACTGCCAAAGACGCCTCTACCAAGGAATGCCGACGGTAATGCTCAGGCATTTTTGTAGACAATAGTGCGCTAATACTAGTACACTGGATTTTCAACTTAACATCTGACTTTGTGAGGTGAATAAAATAATATGATTGGTTTAGAATTATGATACAAATCAGTCCGGCAGTGGCTTTGTATGTTTCTGTTCATTCCGAGGAGGTCTACCCTCCCAGGCTTTAACTTCTCTCTGAGAATTGGTTAGTTTATTGGTATACGTCTATACCAGGAAATGACGATGGGGCTTCTCAGGCATTTTTAT
The DNA here is from genome assembly GCA_963556195.1 of Sepiola atlantica. Taxonomy (NCBI): domain Eukaryota; kingdom Metazoa; phylum Mollusca; class Cephalopoda; order Sepiida; family Sepiolidae; genus Sepiola; species Sepiola atlantica. Next base: position 57,480,737 of record OY744535.1, on the reverse strand, counting down.
AACCTAGATTGCGCTTATTCGATACGGTCGCTTCTCAAAACCGCATCTGACTTTTATGTCTAACCACCTGGCAATATGTCAGATAAACAAAGATTTGAAGCGGGATTGATATTTTGAAGCGGGATTTACATACAAGTAAAAATGCATCTATTTTTATATCTGGATTCAATCAAAGAAGCTGATTTAAACAAAAGTATTTGTACAGAAGAGAGCTATTCAATTCAACCGGAGCAAAAGCAGGATCTAAACGAATCTGCGTTACAGAAAGAAACTTAGCTTTAGAGATATTAAAAGTAACAACCGTTTCCCCTATTACACCACACGCTCCAGACTAGAAGAGAGAGAATCAGCAAGATCTGGACTATCAATGCTCTTCGATATGTTGCCATAGAATGTTGTGTGTCCTGAATAGATGTTAAAAATATAATTTGAACGATCATTGATAAAAACAAGGAACAGTTTCGGGCCCAGGAATTATTCTTGCGTTACACTGGCCCTGAGAGTATTATATGCTTCCGAGAAATCTATGTGTCAGACCCTATCAAAAGCCTTTGATATTTTAGAGAGCTATTTCCCTAGAGACATAGCCACTATCAAAGTATTAACTGACCATATTTGATATTGAAGTCAGTATGTCAGCAGTTGATCTTACATGGCGAAATCCATATTGCTTGTCACTAACTCGATTACTTTTGCTTGGGTGATTGATTTATCACAGATCCAAGAAACTTACTTATTGGGCACGGGGGTTGCATCGGTCTGTCCCGAAATAAAAAAGACTAATTACCAGCATTTTAAATACTGAAATGACCGATCATATATTCAAAGAGGATTAAAAACGTTTTATATTTAAGCAACGATGGAAAAGCTTTGTAAATATTAGAGAAAGTTCCGACAGCAGATTTGCATGCACAATGACTGAAATATTGCCAGGACCAGTTACCTTGCTGCATCAATCTTCTTGATAAGTTTGGCAAAATCTCAGAGAAATAAATTGATATCATTTAGAGTATTTTCAGCCATGATGAAAAATGTTTGTAGTAGGTGGCCCTGATCGCAAAGGGGTTGAATTCGAAAAAATGTTATTTGTAAAAAGTTTGGTTTTTCAGATGCCGAGGAAATCATCTGGAATAGAAGTTTTACATTTGTTAAGAATCTTTTCATGCGAAGCCTCTGCTCAGTAAAATTAGATTTTACAGATTGGGAACAGAACTCTTTCGCGTTTCTTATAACCCATTTGTTGCGGTTGTAGGCAGATACAATACTAGAATGCTGATGTAAGTTTATAAGAAAGACTAGACCCTTCGTGCCTAGACAATCTGTATAGTATATATATATATATATATATATATATATATATATATATATATATATATATATATATATATATATATATATATATATGTATATATATATATGTGTAATTTGTATTTAGGAAGCAGTTTCTCATTTATGTAAACATTGTTAAACATAACAGAATGTATCTGTTTAATTATATATTTTTCATATTTTTCAATTTTTCTGATGGTCGTTTTTGTATTAAAATAAGAATAAAACTGTTCCATAGGTTTAACAGGTTTCACAGGTTTCACGAACGTTTTCGATTCTTTGTCGAACCATTCTCAGGAGTCAAATGTTAATTAACAAAAAAGCTGGAGAAGGAAGCATAGAACGTTTAATTTTTATTTTATTTTAATACAAAAAGGACTATCAGAAAAAAAATTAAAATAAAAAAGGTATAATTAAACAGACGAATTCTGTTATTTTTAACAATGTTTCATTCATATATATATATATATATATATATATATATATATATATATATCATTCATGTATATACATGTAAAATATAAATAATTAAAGGACTTAATTTCCATAAATATATTTTCATATTATATACTATTATATATTAAATAGTGTTTAACGCCAATGCGTGGTAAAAGCAAAATAAATTGTGTTTGACTATTAAAATAATTACCAACGCTATTGATAATGTTTAACCATTCATTTATATATTTTCATTATCGGTTATGTTTTAATTCATGTTTTAAAACATAACGTAAATCATAAATATATTATGTAACTTCAAAGCTATAATTGTCTTGCTGTGGTAATGTTTTAAGGTCTATTTATAAGAAAATCTAAATAGCTCAGTTTATAGAACATCAGACTGAATATCTCAAGGTTTTCGGTTTCGATTTTCGGTCACGGTCACAGGTCGCTTTCGCTTGTTTACGTTGTTAGCCAAAACGAGACAGATCATCTCTTGGCCAGAAGTCACGTGGTTTCATCGACTTCACCTCTGATGTCACTTCTGAGTATTAAGATGTCACTCAAACCATTCTATCCAACCACAGCCGTCGCTACCTAACAGATAATTCTATCACTCAACAAACTACCTGACTCTTAATGCAATTATCTAACTGTATAAGAGTCAGATACATCCTAAGACTGAGCACTGCTTCTATATATGGGGAGGTGCCTTTAAAGCCACGCCTTTCTATATTGACAGAGTACAGAATCGACTTCGCAATCTAGTTCTCTTCTCTACAGTCATTTCTCACAGAGAAAAACGTGTCTAGCCTTCCCCCACTCGATCCTTATGTTTGAGTAAAGTCCAATCCCTGGTTTCCCCTGCAAAGCATTCGCAGCAGCAATTCATTTTTTTTACCACCAGCCGAAAAAAAACTTGGGTTCTTCCTCTGTGAAGCATAAACCAATCGGAATTTCCATGAACAAAGTTTTTTTCCAAGAATATCGATATTGCTTGCCTGCAAGCTTCAACATCGTTGTCTTCGAGCTCAATTCTAAACTCTTGAGTAATCAAAGTTTGCCCTACCCATTCATAATTTGTAAGTTTCTCCTATTATTGTGCATTATCCAATGGACGATTTATCTAACCCTTATCCTCGAGTGATTGTTAGCCTTGGTAAGTCATTACTTATTTTCATATAAAACACACATTGTTGCTCAAGTAAAAACAGAAAAGCTTCATAAGAGTAGAATATTCTTACTAAGAACAATTAGACATGTCAGCGCATAAATCCGCTACGGTGTCTAGGCAGAGTTTGTATTGGCGTTTTCTGAAGAATAGGCCAAATAAAACGGTTTAATTATTCACGACAAACAAGAGATGGATGAACAGAAGAAGCCAATAAAATGTTCCAGATTTAAAAGAAAATACAAGAAAAATAGAAGAAAATAAAAGGGCATTAATGATAAGAAAACGAAAAGAAAAGAAGAAGATTACTTATATATTCCTTCTGTGTAATTATTCGCCTACGCTTTCGAAAGAATAGTAAAGCTTGACGAGGACAGACGACTCTAAGAAAATGATTTCAAACATTTGCATCAGATTTCTTATTTATTCACATATGGAAGATTTTAGCTCATATTTTGTACACACACACGTACGTGCATACACACACACACACATTTATTGATTTTAATAGTGTTATATCTACACAAATATATAGGCACACAACCACATACGCAATGTAAAATAATCACATATACATATTTTGATTTCATGGTATTATTTATACGCGTACATTAATCCATTCACATAGACACACCCATATCTATGTATGTAACAAGCTGTACCTACGCGTCGTTTTCTTGTGAATCATTTTACTTTCATTTTGTTTAGTTGTTCTCACCTTGTTTGTATTTTCTCTTCATTAATTTCTATATATATAAAGTTACGTATCTGTATATGTTTATATATTTGTATTAACAGGATTTAGAAGTAACCGGAATTTTCTATATAAAGCTAGAGTAAAGAGAAATCATAAAATTCCATTAGAAGTTAAAGAGAAGTATAAGAGCTATGTATACAGAAGGATGGGCTATGACAGAAAGCGGCGCACAAAGAGGCGAGATATATCCTTCCTCGTGGGTTAGATGTCAAAGTAAACCGACGTCTTTTTTCGAGGCACTTCCACCACTCGCACAACGAGTGTCCGGGAATATGCGTTTATCTAACTGTACTAGCTGTAAAAATTAAACCAAATGAATCGAGCATAATGTGAGATACAGCCCAGAGCAAATAATGGAATTTTCGTTGTTCTTTTTTAATTGCTTCTATTATTACAGATACAAAGAGCAAAAATAAATAATAAAAAAATAAACATCGCTACAATTACTACTACGGCCATTACTAGAGAGACACCATTACCGATTGGCCTAGATACTTACAACGAGTAAACGAGACGGTGCTCAATAGCTTTTTATAATGATGGAGAGTATTGCACGACAGAAACGCCACAGTAGTAGTAGTAGTAGTAGTAGTAGTAGTAGTAGTAGTAGTAGTAGTTATTTTACCTCTGTTGCATACATAGTGAAGAAATGAGGTGTTTATATTTTAACTGCACAAATGTTGCACACACATATACACAAAAAACAGATTCCGAAGTCGGTTTTGCACTCTATCAAGGCAAGAAATAGTGCTCTGAGCGGTATCACCCTAGATATGGCTGCAGTGTACCATCTTAGGACGTATCTGACTCTTATACATGTAGAAGATTTCATCAGGAGTGAGGTACCTTCAGGAGCGATAGCATGATACAACCATGTTATTAGCGACTTTAGCAACATATTTGATGTAAGTCTGCGATTTTAGGTCTGATGTATGGGTTTATCTTAATTTACCATTAGTTTGCGATATGTGTCTTGCTCTGGGCGGTATCTCCCTAGATTGAGAGACAACTGTTATTTGTTGAGGAATTCCTGTCCTTGGTCCCCTTTTTATATTACTTATCTAAAAGCATTCTTCCGTTTGCCTCACATTACAGTAATGTCGAGTTCGTCGAAGAAATATTGCTTAGAAAGCAAAGTTCTTGGAGTTTTCCTATCATGGAAATTAATGACTTTCAGTAGGATGTATTTTCTATTTGAAATCTGTTTGAAGAAAGAAAAAAAAACAAATATATAAAAACAAACACAAAAAAATTATTTTCTACTTTCTTTGAATAACTTTAAACCATTTAAGATAAACGGGTTTTATGTTTTGATAATTTTTTTCTTTCTTGGTCTTGTTAAAGACCTTCAACTTTTACGATTGAACCTTAAATTCATGTCTGTCCCCACTCAAGTGAACTTCTCCGAAGGCGTCGGACTTTTTTTTTCGTCATAAATAAAAGAAATGTTAAATCTCCTCAAAGAATTCTTCGGGATTGTGTTACCGATTCTATAGTTTTTTAAGTCTTTATGTCGACTACATGTCGACAGTTTTTTTTATATTTCAACTACAGCAAACAATAACTGTGATTTTAGGAAAGGGACATTTAGGAAGAAGAAGAAGAAGAAGAAGAAGAGAATGATGATAATAAACTGAAGAAGAGAGAGAATAATAATAATAATAATAATAATAATAATAATAATAATAATAATAATAATAATAATAATAATAATAATAATAATAATAATAATAATAATTGATTTTAGGAGGAAGAAGAAAAAGAAGAAGAAGAAGAAGAAGAAGAAGGATGATGATAATAATGATGATAATAAACAGCAGAGAGAGAAGAATGATGATAATAATAATAATAATAATAATAATAATAATAATAATAATAATAATAAACAGAAGAAGAAGAAGAAGAAGAAGAAGAAGAAGAAGAAGAAGAAGAAGAAGAAGAAGAAGAAGAAGAAGAAGCATAGTCGATTTCGCCATCTCAGACGATCGGTTGATGAGGTAGGAGGAGACATAAATACGTAAATACATGGAAATTGCCAGAGAATTAGAGTCTGTGGAACATGAAAAATACTGTAATATCTAAGATTGTAGGAGAACTATAAACAGATCCGAAAAACCTGGGAAAAAATCTAGGACACATTGCAATCAAAAAGAGGATTGGAACCGTATAAAACAGCACTGATGGAAACGGGCGAAATATTAAGACGTGCTCTAGGGTGACGGTTGTTTTGCTTTACGGCATATCAACCCTCTTTAGGTAGGTTAATGACGGATCAGGTACTTTTGGTAACAGTTTGTATGCTTCAAGTTCTATATATCTTCAAATATTTATTCATGGTGTTTGGTTTTGTTGTTTTGTGGAGGAAAACTTTGTTTTTGTTTTTAGCTTTCCAGAACATGATTGAGTTTTGTAAAGAAGAAATAGGATAATATCAATGGTTGGTGCATTTTAGGTGAGGTAACCCTAGAGTGAAGCTAACTTACAATAATGATTAATGCTAAAGTAATCATGGAACTAAAACCCGTAAGAATAATTGAACATTGAGATAAATCCAGACCCAAGACCTGACATGGAAGACTTACACCAAATCAGTTTGTTGGTACATTGTTGGATCATTCTACCGCTTCAGAAGATTCTTCACTTCCGGTGCAATCCTCTACCTGTATACAAGTCAGATACGTACTAAGATGGAGTACTGTTGCGATAGCTTACGTTGTACCGCTCAGAGCACTCTTCACTGCCTTGAGACAGTGCAAAACTGACTTCAAAACATAATGGTGAGTGATTTCTTCTCTCCCCTGCAGCCTCTTTTTTCACAGAAGAGACCTTGCTAGTTTTTCGTTACTTTTATGTTATTCTCATGGTAGGTGCTTAACTGTAACAGACAAAATTCCTTTGTAAACCATGTTTAAGATACGAATATTTTTAATAAAAATCATTTAATTCTTTTCATATTGACTTTTTTTGTCTTATTAATTTCAGACAATATCATGTCAACTTTCAGAGAAAGTTTAACAAAAAATTAAAGGTTTTACCATTATTTATTTCGTAATTAGTAGGGACCTTTCTTCGTGATGTTTTTTTTTTCAAAGTTTACATTTCTTAAAAGATGCTTCTAAGAACTGTTGGCAATTGTATTATCTTATCAGCGTCTACGCGCTCTTAAAAATATATATAAAGCGATGTTCCTACTCGTACATCGTTCAATAATACTTGACCGTCACTAAAATCAACATCACGAAGTAAGGACCCTTACTAATTATGAAAAGAAAAACATTGTTAAACCTTTTATTTTATTGTGAAACAAACTCTCTGAAGATGGATGTGCAACTGTTCGAAATTAATAAGAAAAATAAATAAATGATTTTTATTCGCATCTTAAACGTGGTTTACAATGGTATTTTGTATGTTTTTAAAAGTTTAAATTTCTTAAAAGATGCGTCTAAGAACTTTTGCTAATTCTATTTTATTATATTATTTATATACAGGGTGTTTCAAAAGTCTTGCGAACATTACAAATGCGTATATTTCATTAACTATTCCAGGTAGAAAAATGAAACTGGTGCCATTTTAAAGCTTGCTTAATCAAGTTTTTGGTCATACTAATGATTTTTGTGTTATCTTTCCAGGTGCAGTAATGGCGTTCTCTAAACAAGACAAGGCATTTTGCGTCCTCCAATTTGCAAAGACTGAATCGTGGACATGTGTTCAGCGTGCATTTCGCAGGAAATTTAAAAAAGAAGCCCCTGAAAGGAAATCCATTGTCAGATGGCATGCTAAATTTGTGAAAGATGGGTGTTTGTGCCCAAGTAAGCGAACAGGTCGCCCTTCAACTTCAGAAGATGCAGTTGAGCAAGTTCGCACAGCCTTTCAGCGGAGCCCCCGTAAATCAGTGAGAAGAGCCAGCAGGGAACTTCAGCTTGCTCCAGCAACTGTCTGGCGTGTCTTAAGGAAACGACTGCAAATGGTACCTTACAAGCTCAAGTTGGTCCAAAAGTTGAAGGACACTGATAAGCCACTTCGCCGTGACTTTTGCATTGCAATGCAAGAGAAGTTGGAAGATAACGGCTTTGATGACCGGCTTGTTTTTAGCGATGAGGCGACCTTCCATCTGAATGGCAAAGTTAACAAGCATAACACTCGCATATGGGGTACTGAGAATCCTCATAAACTTCTTGAGCACGAGCGAGATTCACCAAAAGTGAACGTGTTTTGTGCAATTTCCAAGAAAGGTGTCTGTGGACCGTTCTTCTTTGAAGAGGCAACTATCACTGGTGAATCCTATCTCAACATGCTGGAAGACTGGTTAATGGCTCAGTTGGAACAAGCAGAATCTGATGACTTCATTTTTCAACAAGATGGTGCACCACCACACTGGAGTCTTAGAGTAAGGCAGTTTCTTAACACAAGGCTGCCTGGTAGATGGATTAAGAGATCTGGGCGAGGTGATGACGTTCTCATGCCCTGGCCTCCTAGGTCTCCAGATCTTACCCCGTGTGACTTTTTCCTTTGGGTCTTTGTCAAGCAACAAGTCTATGTGCCGCCCTTCCAAGAGATATTGACGAACTAAAAGCTCGAGTAACGGCAGTTGTGGGAACCATTGACGTCAAGATGCTGGAACGCGTTTGGCAGGAAATGGACTATCGACTAGATGTCTGCCGTGTGACGAATGGTGCTCATATTGAGCAACTTTGAAGATTCCCCACAAAACTTGAAACTTTAACCTTTCCAACGGTACCAATTTCATTTTTCAACTCCTAATAGTTTTTGAGTTATTAAAAATCGTTATGTTTCGAAGACTTTTGAAACACCCTGTATATATATATATATATATATATATATATATATGTATATATATATATATATATATATATATATATATATATATATATATATATATATATATATATATATATATAATTAAAATGTATAATTAAAATATTTTGACTTAAGTATAGTATAAATGTACAATAGAATAATACACCTATAATAATTATAGATACCGCTTAGAGCACTTTCCCTGTCTTGGAAGCGTACAAAACCCACTTCAAAACATAGTAGTTGGTGTCCTCTTCTCTTCTATACAGTCCCCTTCTTTGCAGAAGCTTGTCTTTCTTTACGTTATCATCATGGTAGACGCTCGACTGAGCTCCAATTTCCAGTTTTCATACATGTAAAAGATTCAGAGCCAAACCTCGTATTGGTACAACCACTGTCAATTATTTCACTTTCTCCATCTGTGTATCTAAAGCAAAATAGAACTTCCATGAACAAAGTTTCTATTTTTGCGAATCCTTAAACATTTTTTTAAAAAATGTTTTTCTTTTACTTGTGTTTCTTGTTTCAAGTGCTAGAACACAAGTGGGTGACAATAATAGTTTCAGTGTGCTATGCATATTTATGTGACAATGATTAATACGTAGTAAAAAAAAAAGATTTTAAAACAAGTGTTGTCCTTCCTACGTAACAGAGCTCATTCATGTAGAATTAGTTCGCATTTGAAGAACTATTTCACGTAACAGTGATCTTAATAAATAAAGAAAATAACCAGTGCAATTTGGGCGTTATAATTAACATTCACATTATTTTCTTTTCTTTTTGCTTTCAGAAAAAGATTCGAGCCAACGGGTGTGTTGCGGAAAAGCTGTCATTTCAGGCGAGGATACGCCATTGACAGTCAGTCCGACGCAGTCTGACCCATTTTGAAACTAGTGGCCTTTCTTTGTATCGGGCTGAAGTATGGTTCTCTGCAATCCTAGGAGGCGCACACTCCTAAGCTTTATCTTCTAGCGCTTTGGGAAGGGGTTAGTTTTTTGCTTATCGCGTGGGGTACCGACGAGGCTGCTCGAGAGTGCACATCCTCTTGTGCGGTGGCATTTATATGCTCATCTTCCGACCTGGTATCACACTTCCCTGCGATCAGAGAAAGGTAATTAACATGACATCAGAATATTATAAACTATTTTGTTAGACATATTTTGTCATATTACAAGGGGGGGTAAATATGAAGAACAAAGTGCATAAAAAGTTTTGTTGTACATTGTCAAACAATATAGAGACTAATATTTCAATTATGCAAAATGCAGGACAAGGTTATTATTACATTACATAAAATTATAATTCATTATTGCATTTTGTATCTCTCTATATATAGACGCGATATCTTTTCTATATAAATTGCAGGCAAAAATCTATTCGTCATCCGGAAGCTACTGATTTAGCGCTAAATATTCTTTTCAGATGTATAACTTAGATTACATATATTTAATATAAATCTATTCTAATTTTAAAAGCTAATAGTTTTCATTTAAATTACTTCCCTTGAACATTTATAAACGTAATATTTTAAAAACGGTTTTGGTGATTTATCTCGTTTTTATTAATTCATATTAATAAATAACTGTTAATAACGACAAAACTAGTGCATATATATAAGAAAACAAGAAAATAAAATTACAAATGAATTGCACAAAACATATTTTCATTATAAACTGCTTAAACTAGTTATGCAAATGAGGCATACAAATCGCTGTGTTTGGGTATTTGCTCTTTACTATATATACAGTATTTCTAAAGACTATGATGCATTATTAATTAAAATAACAGGGAACTGTTTTAGTGGTAATATAAGTGTGATAAATTAAATAAACTTTCACATTCATTCATGTAGAATATAATATTGGTGAAATATCATAGACGAAGTATTAAAGTAACTATTGGATATTGTTCGTGTTAATTTTATCTGGCAGTTGTATGTTCAAACCTTAGAGAAGTAACTTAAGAAAAAAGTTATCTAATACTGCAGCGAGCGTGGAAAGGAACTCTCTATTATTAAGTACGACCTCCAGAACATATATCAAAGACGTCATAAAAGACACCTCAGTAGATTAAATAAAAGTTTTAGTTCAAAATTATCAAAATGTTACAGATAATGACAAGGCACGCTGAAGAAGGCAACAACCGAAAACATGTGACAATACAACAAGCAAGATGTGGAACAGTGTCCGAACAAAATAATTTACATCCTAATGTGTTACGGCCGAGATAACCTCCGACCTTCTTCAGGTGTATCTTGTCGAACTCTGAAATCTTTCTACCCGAGTGATAATGCGTTATTTATAATTTTCGTTTTTTATAATTATCATACTTCGTGCACGTCGGTCGTACGAGGCCCCGTTCAGCAGACTCTCAAGTTTATATTATTTTTGAAATGCAAAAATAAATTATTTATTTGTTATATATAATGTATGTTCGCTCGTTTAATACAAGCGTTCAATTTCAGCACGAACCTTCCCTCGGCCCAGATAATCAATTTTCTGGAGAGAATTGATGATGCCTATAACCCGACGCAAAACCCGTCAAGACTACAGAGGGAATTAATCCTTTAATTGAAGGGTATGTGTCTATCGGTTTCCAGGGAGCTGATGTTGTGCCGTACGAATACGATAAGAGTCCTTCCAAAAGACTTCCTGACGGCGCGGACATACCAAGTTACACTCCCATGATAGTATTATTAAAACGTACAAATACATTTTGTTGTTTCAGATTGCCTCCGCGCAGTCCTATGTAAATTCGTTTGCTTGTTTTGAGAATGCAGTTTCTACTTCTATACGATTTTTCAAATCTTTATGTGCTGTCATTGTTCATTTTTTTTGTTACTTATTAATTTTCTAACTGTCAGTGTTATTTTGTTCTCTTCAGTTCAATAGATTATCTTCATCTTTTCAGGGCCAAATAAACGCATTTCTCTAAGGCGTTCAGTTATTCTTCTCTTATTTATTTACCAAAATATATCTTGAATTGTTTTTTCTGATTCGTTTATTTTTCAATAGCAAAACATCTTTTCATTCGTTTTTCATCCAACTCTATTTCTTAAAAAAAAAACGATCCCATCTCCTTGGTGTTCGGTTTCTCTATTGCACAGTTATTAATGTTCTAGTCCGCTGATGCGATGATTCCTCTATTTCTTCCTTTGTCCAATTCAATAAGAATCTCAACGATTCAAAGACTTCCGTTTGCTCCTTTTATTTCCCCCCGGAAATATTCCGGAATTTCTCACTTTTGTTCATCCTTTCATTCACATTCGATATCGTCATTCTTTTGGTTCAATTTATTTTGCCGATAATTTAGTTTAATTTGAGCGCAACAAACATTAAACAAACTGCCTATTCGTAACGTTAATCGAATAGCCTGTTGACAAATGTTTCCTCTTTTGATACATTTTCGCTTTCTTTTCTGCAGCATTTTCGTCCATGACATGACCCCAATTACATTTATGGAGGCGGACACTCCATTAGAAGTTAACAGAAACGTTTAAACAATTTTATATTCATGATAAATTATCATAGGAGGAATAATTTCTTAACGGCCAATAATCTACGAGATGAAATGGTGTCATCTGCGAAGCGTGAATTAATGGTGAAAGAATGATAAGCGGATTGTGATATGATTAAGCATTGTATTTCTTTATACACCTTGTTTACACCACGACAATGAACCTAACTAGAGTTTCCTGAGCATCCGAGATCTCCTGACAGAACAAAATGTCGCCGTACTGAAATGAAAAACTCCCTGCTCATCTAATCTTACTTCGTGTGACTTTTTCCCCACAAACTGAAGGGTCACATCAAGGAAGCTGTCTTGAATAAGTTATAATTTTCAAATTGCAATGCATTAAAAACAAACAGTAGAAATGTCTTTACTATTTATTCAAACGTGCATACCAGAGCATATGCCACTGGAATCGAACAGAAGAAACCTGAATCTTCGAAAAAAACAGAAGACTACGGCTAAATAAAAACATGCCACATAAAAAAGAAACAAAAAATTGTTTGTATTTTCCTGACGTAGACTCTTTTATAGGTCGAAAATTAGAATGTAAATAAATGGATATATTTATTTATAAAAAATCTGCATTTTTACTGGTTTTTAAGCCGTTATAGTTTTCAAATTTCAATGCATTCAAACAAACAATGGAAATACACTCACTACAGTGTATGTGTGTGTGTGAAATGGGTGTTACTAGAGTTAGAAACGTCGTTGAAATGATAAACTTTGTAAATTTAGAAACCAGACAACTTGACGCGAGATTTTGTCAGATAAACTAAATATATATTAAATCATTTTTTTAATCCAGATTTTCAGTTTTATAAACTCTAATCTTGGTAATATAGACAATATTTTTTCATTTTGTATTTTCAGTGTTGAAGCCTTACGGCGTAGCCGAAGATCGGCGATTTCGACGGGTGTTGTTGATAAGATTGTGTTCCTTAAAAAATGTATATGTCCGATATCTGTAGTGAAACGTGCTGGTGCGCGTGTGTACAATATTGAGATGGGTGTTACTACAGTTTAAAACGCCGCTTAAATCATAAACTCTGAAAATTGAGAAAGCAAACAGCTTGATTTAATAAATATTTACATTTATTTGACAAAATCTTGCGTGATTAGGATTTATAAAACCGAAGATTTGCCTAGTACGATATACTAGATAATTCATAGGCAGAACAAAAAAGAACTCTGGTACTTGGATCAGAAGACTAGGAAACTAATGATTATGGCAATGCACTACACCCGAAGGATAATATTGGCGGACTCTACGTAATGAAAAAACAGATGCTTACCGTAAGTTTAGAAAAAACACTTAACCTAGAACAGAAAAAAGGCTGATCATCGTTACAAAAGACACTACCAAAATGAACATTGCTGGGAGCACTGAAACTGGAAACAAAACAATGAGAAAAGAAAAATCAAAGCAAAATTAGGCAGAACCCAGGAAAGCCGTGAATGTAGACTCCGTGGTCAAAAGGACCAAACGTTAAATCACATAAGTGAATGAAGAAAACCATCCTAAAAGAATGTAGAAACAGACACAACTACGTGGCAGTCCACTGGAACTATACAAATGCCTGCACTTTAAACATGCCGACAAATGGTACAGACACAAAGACAGAATTGGAACATAAAATTACAAAATAATCTTGAACATGGAAATACAAACAGACAAACTCATCGAAGGAAACTGTAGATTTTCCCGGCCCAGCAGTTCACAGAGTGAAGATCAAGAAGACAGAAGAAAACGGAGCAAATACAGAGAACTTTCCAGAAAAATAAAAGGAAAAATGGAGCCTGAAGAAACTCACTATATTAACAATATTTTTTTTAAATGAAAATAGATTAGGAGAAATGTAAATAAAAAGGAAAATTGAAAGCATACAACGAACGATGAAAATTAACCAAACCATGAAGGAAATAATCAAATGCGGAAACCAACCCACATAATTAACGAAAGCTATCGAACTACAGATAAGTTGAAATAGCAATAGAACATCACATATCGAAAGAACATCACACGAAAAATGAAATTGCCAGTAATTCCATAAACGGACACACATTCAACCCAAATAAATCACACCTGTAAACAAAAGCCTCGATTGGCACCACACAACATGTTCGTGAAAATACATGGATGGAGGATCAAATCGAGGAAAGAGAACAGCAACACGATATCCACTGGAAAATACTGAAACCGTGGGTAGCGTACTGCTATCTCAATTCTCGTAAAGAGCAACAGTGGTTGCCAACAATATATCAATGGTTAACAGATGTTGCGATAACCAGAATGATTTGCAGTTTTTTTATAGAAGGAGGAGGAGAATGTTGGAAATGTGGTAAAGCTCATGGACGGCGGGACGGGGGGGGGCAGGAAGGGCTAAATCCCCCACACACACACTTTTTGACTTGCCCCCCCCCCACTTTACGGTCATCAATAATGAAGTTATATATGCATGTGTTTAACCGAGCTCCCTCCACTTTTTAGGAGAGCCCCCTCCCCACTTTTATAACTGTCCCGCCCGTCCTGAAGCTTGTTGTCATTCAGACTTTAAGGAACACAACTTGTTATTGTCAGTGAGCGATCAGATATCATGACTCGTGTGGAACATCCTAGTGAGTATATAATAAAAGTAATAAGACTTATTTTTAGTTATGAAGGAAGAATGTCTTAACATGTATATCACAGTTTATGAATTTTTGAATGACATCAAAGTAACATAGCTGTTGGGTTAATGATCTAAAATATTAAGGGTACGTCTAGTATATATATATATATATATATATATATATATATATATATATATATATATATATATAATCTAATATAAACCAAAAGTAAACTTTTAGTAAATAGGACATATAGTGAAAAGGTTAAGCTCAATATACGAGATAGAGCAATTATAAAGATAGAAGAAATAAGAGTGTCGAATGTCCACATTTATTTCAAATTTCGATTGTTCAATGCAAGGTGTATTCTGTAATAAACCAGTGTTTATTATTCTTTTCTTAAGCCAAGGCTTTTCAAAGATCGAAATCTTATCATCAGATGAGAAATATAGATAGATAAGTTGGCTGTAGAAAAGAAAATCTCCTCAACGGACACTTTTTCAACGGACAATTACCATCTGGACAGACCACATATCATTTTTACACGAACTTTTTTCACCCCATTTTTAATATTTTTCAAATATTTGAACTTTGGCTTTTTCTACAGCCAACTTATCTATCTGTATTTCTCTGGTGATAAGATGTTGATCTTTGAAAAGCCTTGGCTTAAGGAAAGAATAATAAACACTGGTTTATTACAGAATACACCTTGCATTGAACAATCGAAATTTGAAATAAATTTGGACATTCGAACATGTTTATCACTCATATTTCTTCAACTTTTATATATATATATATATATATATATAAGGGACGAACATGTTATATCTGCTTGCCTGTCTCTGCTTACTGCCTGTATATTATAATGTACACGAACTTGAGAGTTTATATGAACGATTGGTAAACTTTTGTAGATCTTTCACATTTGCATCGCTTCTCCAAAGGTGACATACTTACACACACTTTTTACCTTTAATCTTAATGAAATTTAAACAATATATTAATTTATATTACACAAAATTACATAAATTCTTATCATTTAAGAAGATGTGTTTACGACGTTTAAATGAGTGCAATCCACTAAACGTGTTTATGCTCATAATTTTAGCTGTGGTAAGTTTATTTTCTTTTGTCATAATACTGTGTTTCATGACCTTAAATTATCTTGTTGCCTGACGTCTTCCACCTTTATTAAGGGGTCATTTAGGGATAATGAATAATTGTATGATATAATAAATTACAAATTGGCGATTATTTTAGATATATATAGTTCAGATTTAAATAGAACTAATACAATTTTCATGTTTTTTTTTTTTTGGGGGGGGGGGTTCGCCGCCCCAAAACGGACGTACAGGTAAATTAAGACTGTTGTTCGACCCAGCAACCAGACATACGTGAACTGTTATAGAAATGAAATGGGGTAAATAAACGACACAGACATTTGCGAATTCTCGGTTAGAAACACAGAAATATTACTTTGTCTCAAATATGAGTACTTAGAAATAGTACATCCCTTCGTAACCAGCACGCACATTTTCCCAATTAAATATCAAAAACCGAAGACAGAAAGAAAACACAAACTTTATGTCAGCATTCACCCCCACACAAACAACATTTATAAATCTATCTTCAAGAAAACTAAAACATTTTGTTTTGCTTACACCGAGGTTACAGCTCGAACTGCTTTTTGCGATGACATTCTATGACACCGATGTATTCATGTAATACCAGCAGATCTAAACAACTATTCAATCATTTAAATATTCCCCAATCTTTCTGTAAACTTATGATGTCCTTATATATAAATAGAGTTTCTTTTTCTTAATGTTAATAACACATTTGCAGCACGCTTGCTTACTGTCATATATTGTCATCGGAGTTATAACTGGTTGGTGTCACGCTATGATCAGTCATGATTTTCACCAAATTCTCCAGTGATTAGATAGCAACCATCTAGTCTTCACCATTCAATATGCATGTAACAAAACTGCACCAGTAAATGCACGTCTGTATAACCATTTTATATATATATATATATATATATATATATATATATATATATATATATATATATATATATATTTATTTATTTGTACAGGGTGGGCCAAAATAAGGGTCCTATCTTTAAATTTGAATAACTTGAATTTGAATAACTTCCACAAAATAAAAGTTAAACTCACCAAACTTTATGTGTGTGTAGACTGACCCTTCCGAGATTTTTTGAAATAAACAAAACAAATTTTAGCCGAAAAACACTTCTTAAAACTTACAAAAACTAAAGTATTGTTTTTTACACTGTTTTGAGTTTTTTAAGCAAAAATAATGTTTTCTAAATGAGGGTACGTTCCTTAGGGCTAATACGGCTCATGCTTGCTTCGGAAGGGGTCTTTTACTTATTCTAAAAAAAAAAAAAATCAATAAATAAAAAAGTTATGAATTTTTAAAAATAGGACCCTTATTTTTGCCCACCCTGTATATATATATATATATATATATATATATATATATATATATATATATATATATATATATATATATGCAAATATATTAAGACAACACTAGGATTTACAAAAGAGGTATGAACACTATTCGGAATGTGCACACTCAGAATGAAAGATTTCCTTTTTTAGAGTACAAATTCATGATAAACGAAAAAAAAAGAAAAAACTTTTGCCTTGTTGCCTGTGTGGCAGATGTTTTTAAGGGTGTCAAATTTCGATAGAAGTCGATGTGTTAAACGTGCACTTTTCAACCGTGTTAAAACTTTAACGGCTAGATAATAAAATTGATTGCAGTGTTGTTCCCCACATTAAACACTGTATAACAAGGAATGTTCATGTTCGTATCTTTTTCTTGGTATGTTGTGGATATACAGAGGTTGGATAAAATAATGGAAACACCTGGAAACAGTGGTTTTCTGATGGAAGTCCTCCCATGAAATCCAGCCTTGTGAAGCTATCGGTGAATAGTTTTTTATTGATACGGGATTATCCAAATTATTGTTAAGTTCTGCTGTAATTTCGACCCCGTGGTTTTGTGCTCTTTCTTCACAATCCTACAAGTGCTCTACGATCTCTTTCAAACAGCTTCGGCTTTCTTCAAGAATTTTGTTCAGAGGATGTTTTCCCTTCTTTTTCATAATCTGTCACCTCGTTTGAGACAGTTCCTATCGATGCGGCCACCATCTTAGCAACATCCGTTACAGTAGCATCTGCCATACGGCCACCAACAATCTGCCCTTTTTGGAAATCTGATAGATCTGAAATAAAAAATAAATTGAAGCATTTTTTTTTCTCGAAATTACGGCAGGTTATCTGGACGCGTGCAAAAGTCAACGACGTATAAACCTGTGCGTTATTTCGTGCCATTGTTGGGTTATTCAATTTGTTCGTTGCAGTTGAGACTACGCGTCATACACATACCTTTAACGGTGATTGGTGCAAAGCAAATCGTAGAGGGCGGTGCTACTTAATTAGTCAATTTAATTTTACACTCAGCATTGCCTATTCCATATTCCGATACGGTATCCATTAAGCCAATCTGTCAACTCCGTAAAAGTGATCTATTCTAATAAAAAATATTAGTGTAATTCACTTCGACTGGTGAACTTTTTTGGTAGAGGCAGGCTGAATCTTTTATATTATCGAGCAACCCTACCGGGTTAAATTAGGAAAGTTCGGTCAGCCGTGAAACTAGACGAGGCTCGGAAAAGGGTGCCACACGATAAACAGAATCCAACCTGCTAAGAAACATTCGTTGTATAAACAGAAAGAATGTATTGTTTTTTTCTAAATCGTTTACAGACTTTTACAAACGTGTATTCATTTATTCGTATTGTCTAATTATCACGTCCACTGATTTTCAGGTCAATTAGATTTTGATGACAATCGTCTGATGATAATCATTAAAAAAAAAAAGAGATGTTATCGGGAAATACATTCTACTAACCGGAAACAGCTTTTCTTAGTTATTTTAAAGATCGCTGATTGTTTCAGTATTTCTTTAGGTGGGCATTCAAAAGATTATGTTTTGATTCTCTACCAATTAAAAAATAGGCTAATTCCTTAGATTCAAGTATTTTTCTAGATAGAAAGATTGGGTGAGGAATTCAATTGATAGCTTCCCAATAATCAATGTGATTTCTTAATAAGGACATAGTTATTTTAATGGCCCTCCTCGCATGGCTAATGTATGAGATTTGCATCACTATTACATTTGCTTTCTAATAAGGTAATATATTTTTGAAACAGATTATATAATCAAATTTTAAATAGCGTTAGTGCAGAACAGGTTTACAATAAAATGGATGAATTCAAAAATAATGATTAAAAAACGTGTAAGGACATTTTAGGAATCAATTTCATCAAATATTTTAGATATTTTTGTATATATATTTCTATTATATATAATGTGGTATTGTATATATATATATATATATATATATATATATAAGTTTTAATCATTTTACCCTAAAAAATGATGATGAAGGATAAATGTTCACAGTAAAAAACATTTTTAATCAAGGCAAACAATTTCATCAAATATTTTAGATATTTTTGTATATATATTTCTATTATATATAATGTGGTATTGTATATATATATATATATATATATATATATATATATATAAGTTTTTATCATTTTACCCTAAAAAATGATGATGAAGGATAAATGTTCACAGTAAAAAAACATTTTTAATCAAGGCAAACAATTGCTTCAGCTAAAACCAAGGATATCGTTTTCAAGGATTTTAAAGGGTTTCAAAATATTTACAGATGTACGTTTTAAATTACGTTTTAAAATAACTTATTTCAAACAGTGCTCGATACGTTTTCATGCTATTGGTTAATGAAAAAACTAACCGGTTCGGAGAGAAAAACAATGAATCAGAATGATTAGCTAGCTAGACTAAACACCACGTGGGTATAAAAAAACACGCGGTAACACGAATGCTAGGCACTTTAGCCTGACGATTCCTTACGTGGATGAAACGCGGAAGCCTCGGTGTAGCTTAATTCCTATAAATATATGTTCATACCTTACTACTAGGCGTTACTCATGTATTTAGAACTGTTTGAAGTAAATACTCAAATGAAAATCGATACATAATATATTATATCTCTTTTTAATATTTTATGTTGATATACGAAATAATATATATATATATATATATATATATATATGTGTGTGTGTGTGTGTGTGTGTGTGTGTGTGTGTGTGTGTGTGTGTGTGTGTGTGTGTGTATAGTAATCCAGGATGTTTGTATCCAAACTGTAAAACTTTGGAAAATCTATACTTTTTTTTTATAGTAGTGCTCAATATTAAATAGAGCTATTTATTTATGATAATAGATTTGCATATACAAGTATATCAATGCAACACATCCATTTTAAATGTTTCGACTGTAGCTTTAATAAGTTGACATCTCATCAGGATGGTAAAACATGTCCGTATTTTAGGTGGTCATGCTGAAGAAAGAAAGAAAATCGAGAAAGAAGCAGGATTAAAATATTTAACGGTCACGTGATCGAATTCAAAATGTATAATTTTATCAAACTGTAAAAACATTTCTCATATTTAAGCTCAGAAGTAAATTAGTTTCAGAGATATGGCAAGTTATGGAAAGGAGGTGCGAACAGGATTAAATGATATGGATAAATGGTGGGAGCAACAAGATAACATGTAATGGAAAAAGGTGGGTGGAGAAAAAGGGTGAATATATGTTTATCGAATAAACATACACAAGCGTTGGACAGCAAATGCACGGTCTTATGACATTTGCATGGTGGTGCGCAATTTTCAGAGACAATTAACTTAAGGTAAAATATGAGTTTAGACTTACATGGCTTAGTGAATGACATAATTAAAATGTAATACATTTAATTAAATAATGGGAATCAAAGTAATATGATAGTAATGAAAATAATAATAATAATAATAATAATAATAATAATAATAATAATAATAATAATAATAATAATAATAATAATAATAATAATAAAGAGGAAATAATAATAAGGAAAATATATTATTGACAATAATATAATATACGAGGTTTGTCTAAAAAGTATCCGACCATTATTTTTTCCGTGCCAAATAGAGACGATAGGGCGGCGCCACTCTACACAGTGAAAGAAGACACCTTCATGGGCACGTGTTTATTTTATCACCGCCGTCCTACGCGTTAGTTGCTGCCTGTCGGTCGCTTAGTGAGGTGCTACGCGACGTGTTCGTCGGATTACCGATTCTCTCAAGATGACTGAACGTGTTGAGCCGAGGTACTGCATCATTCTTGTCAAAAGCTAGGTGAATCTCAAAGCAAAACAATTCGTAAGATTCAGCAGGTGTTTGGAGAAGATGCGATGTGTGTAACACAAATTAAGAAGCGGTTCAACTGATTTAAAAATGGACCCACATCAGCGGAGAGTGACCAGCGTTCTGGCAGGCCCCAAACTGCTCGGAGCGCAGCTGTTGTTGAGAGGGTGCGAAATTTGGTGATGGAAGATCGTCGTTCAACCGTGCGGGAGATCGCCCAAGAGGTCGGGGTGAGTAAAAATTCCGCACATGCAATTTTGCGTGATGGTTTGAACATGCACAGAGTGGCTGCGAAATTTTTGCCCAAGTTGTTATCGCAAGAACAAAAGGACTTCCGTTTACAAGTTGCACAGGACCTTCTGAAAACCGCCAACACTGATCCTGGATTTCTGAACACCGTGATAACTGGAGATGAATCACGGGTGTACGGGTACGACCCAAAAACAAAAGTTCAGTCGGTGCAATGGAAGCATCCCAGATCTCCAAGACCAAAAAAGCGCGGCAGGTGCGAAGCAAAATAAAGGGGATGCTGATTATCTTCTTTGATATCCGTGGAAGTGTGCATCACAAATACGCACCGAAGGACAAACAGTGACAAAGGAGTAATATCAACATTTTTTTCGGCGTCTCCGTGACGCAGTTCAGCGCAAAAGATCAGACAAGTGGACGGCGAAAAACTGGCAACTGCATCACGAAACCGCCCCGCACATTCATTCCAATTGATTCAACATTTTTTGGCCAAACATGGAATTCCAGTCATTCGCTAACCTCCCCACTCTCCAGACATGGCTTTTTGTGACTTCTGGTTGTTTTGAAAATTGAAGACGCCACTGAAAGGTTCCTGTTTTGAGACTAAAGAAGAGATAATGCGGAACGCGACGGCGGAGATAAACACAATTCCAAAAGAAGACTTCTAGAGGTGTTTCTGGCAGTAGATGGATCGGCTGGCAAGTGTGTGAAAGCACCAAGGGCCTACCTTGAAAAGGATTAGGGTCCCAACCTTGTCACGTATTTGAAATATTTTTTCTGGCTTAATGGCGGATACTTTTTAGACGGGTCTCGTATATATAAGCTAAAAGAAACAAAAATAAAATTATAATTATTATAAGAACACAAAGTCTGCTTATGTTACAAAAGATAATAATAATAATAATAATAATAATAATAATAATAATAATAATAATAATAATAATAATAATAATAATAATAATAATAATAATAATAATATACACGGATCTTGACAGAGAACTGAAATCAATATAGAGCATGAAGAAAGTAAATATTATATTAATAATCGGAGGAGCACTAGAAACTATCTAAAAAAATGGAGAAAAGACTGGGAGAAATTGGAATCAAAGGGATTACTGAGACCATACAAAGGACGGCAATGCTCAAACAGCTGCAATCTTGAGGAAAATCCTCGATGCAGAAACCAACTCGCATCAGCTACGAACGGTAACCAGTCACATGGAAGTTACAACAGGATAAAACCAAAACCACAGGAAAAAGACCACGTCACGAATCAAGGAAAAGAAACTGCAAGAAGCATCATAAGTTTCCCCAAAATATGGCGCTGACGTCGGCTGACCCCATACAAAATAGTCGTAGAGGGTGAAGGAGGATGGGAAGACCGAGGAGGTACAGCACTAAACAGACCTCTACTGGAATAGTGTGGATAGTGCTGGGACGTTGGAGAGGCATATTGCCACCCAAAATCCAAGGGATACCAATGGTCGTTGCCAGCGAGAAATCAATGGTAGGCGGATGTTGCAATACCGCAAGGTAATTTGCGGTGGTGATCGAAAAGGGGTGGAGAGTACTGGAACTCTGGGGAGGATTATTGTCACTCAGACTAAAGGGAACACGACTAGTTGTTGTCGGTGAGCAATCACTGACGATAACATGTGTGAAAACTGCTAATGAGTACAAATAATAATAATGTAATTAAAATATTATATATATATATATATATATATATATATATATAATATTAATCAATAATAAAGTAGAAATATATTGATTCTACTATATGTTATATAAATGATGCCGACACCTGAATGTTTTCAGTTGACATGTAAATAAAACTCAAAATAAGCAATTCAAATATGACTCCAGCTTTTAAAAGAGTATGGTTATTGTTGCGTATTAACATAACAGTTTAGAAGGGTAGGCAATTAATATGGATTCATGTAAGTATAGGGTAAGAAACCAATACACATATAATATACAAACTAACAAACTAGAGCGTATACATAGTTGGTTTAAGACACAGGCATGGCTACATTTAAACCTTCATTTAAAACCTTTCAAGCAACCTATATAAAACATTTATATAACCACATATGTGTCAGGGTAACCGAACATCCACACATGTTCAGAATACTAAGTATAGCAATAACAATATTAGTGCATCGAAATTACTTAACACATATCAAATAAAACATATAAAGATACACAGATAATCAATTCCTTAGGAAATATTCGATTAAAAAACCCAAAAGAAGCCGTAAAAAACGAGTACACAAAATATAGGTCGACTAATAACACAACAGTAAACCGACATTCTGATATAATAGAACACATATATAATAAATAAATACATACAAAAGATAACGAAATGTATTATGTAGAAGGAAGGGATAACAGAGTAAGGTTCTTGCAAGAAGACAAAATAAAGATTCTAGATTAGATTCAATGTTATAGTTATTAGTAACTAGTTTAAGTGAGAGTCAATGTTATAGTTATTAGTAACTAGTTTAAGTGAAAGTCATATAAATTCAGGAGGTTATTTGTAAGTTCCTAATAGTGGGTGATTTACTATGACTACAATTAATTGAAGTTTCATATTTTTGTTTAGAAATTTACCTCCTACACTAAATCTAATTATCTCAAGCTTGTCATTTAGGCAGAGGTAACAGAGTGTGTTTAAGGATCTACAAGTATTATTTTTATGATATTTCATGTAACTATTGGCATTTTATTATTTGTGGTTAGATTCCAGAGGTATTAGTCAAGTGAAGTTTCTCCTTTATAACTGATTTAATTAAAAGAACATTTATGGTTGTTAAATCTTCTTTTTAGGTATTTTCGGCGATGCCTATATAAAATGTATTTTCAGTTTGATCATTTTTAGTTGTAATGTTTACTTCATAAAATAATGAGTATGATAAACATGTTTGCTGTTACGGCCAGTTTATTTTTATTATTTCAGTTACAAGTATTTGCTCCTGATCTTTATTATTTGAACTGGGATTTGTATTTATGTTATTGTTCTTTACAGTATACCATTTTATATTTTATTGTTGTGTTTTTTTAATTATAGTTTTTATAAATTATCACGGCAACTGTAACTTGTTTGAATATATATTTATTAACGATTTCATGGAGGATATTATTAAGAGAGGAATGAAGGCCGATTAAGTTTAAGAATATTTTGCTCAGTTCATATATATATATATATATATATATATATATATATATATATATATATATATTAATAATGGAGTTTATTATCTGTCTGAAGCCGAAACTCCATCAGAGTATTATGACTATTTATTACGTCCGCCAGCTTCATTATATGGTATTAAAAAACCGCCATAAACACTATGCACATTTCACAATTTACATAATCAATTGCTTTTGAACCTCTAATAAATTAGTATTCGTAAATACATGTTGAAATCTGAAGAGAACAATCATGAGTGTATATATTGCGTCCAATTGATTGAAACAATTACCTCCCTCTGAACGGGCGCGTTATTTCAAATGAAAACAAACTGCTAGCATTTAACCGTGTTACTTTTTTATTAAAAAGTTTGTTTATTTTCTAAATCTTATTAGCCATTATGTTTTAAAATACAAATTTATTGAATCAAATTGTTTAATTAAAATAATAATTGATAAACACACACACATTATAACTAATTTAGTTTAGCTACACATTTTTTTCGAAAGTTATCGCGGGTCCTGCAGTAAAAGAGTACCGATTTTTTTATTGATAATTTTCAGATACACCTTTTTTCAGATTTGAAAATTAGTGTTCGCTGTATTCGGTTTTTTAAATTGTTAATTTTAACAAATTTATTGAATGAAATTGTTTAATTAAAATAATAATTGATTTAAAAATTACTATTTAAAAACACACAGACACATTATAATGAATTTAGTTTTTTTGTCAACAAAAAACAACACATTGTACTGGACAACTACATAACTGATTTTAGAATAGTGTTCGCTGTATTTTGTTTGTTTTAATTGTTACTTTTAATTCACGTACACCTTTTTTCGGTTTGAAAGACATAAACTATTACTTATTATATTCTGACGTGGATTTGGCGCAAAACGATTGAGTCTAAAGAGAAGCTCGCATACGATAACTTAGGGGCAACCTTTTACTGGGCAAGTAAATAACTGTTTTTAGAATCGTATTCGCTGTATTTTTTTATTGTTAATTTTATTTAGGTACACTTTTCTTTTTTCTCTTTGAAAAACTAAAACTATTATTATTTATTATTTTGTAAATTCTTACGTGGATTTGGCGCAAAAAAATTGGGTGGAAAGAAAAGCGACCAGACGATAACAGTGCAAACTTAATTTTTCTTTTTATTAATGTTGTTATTTATCATGTGTAATATATTATTTAAATTAATTGTAGTGATAAAAAGCTCTACCAAAATTATATACTAGCGTCATTTGTGACGCGGCAGCCTAGTAAAAATATACGAACGGAGGGAGCATATTTTTGCTAGTATATATAATTCCTAAATGAATTCGCATGGCTGGTCAAATTACTTCCCCGAACAGAACAGTTTTGCACCACTTGAAAATACTCCAAAGAAACTGATATTTCGGAAATATTTTTAATTGATATATAATACATATTGTAAAAGTCTCACGAAAATCTGAAATTTCTGAATTTTCGCGAAAAATCTTCCACGTTTTATCTATCCTCTTTGCATTTAAATAAAACTAACTATAGCCTACAATACCAACATGAACGCCTACCAGCGTTATTCCAAAATCCATAATAATCAGTTTATTAGTTTAGGAGTGAGTCATATACATAGAAATATATGGATGCATACACATACCAAAGTTTATATAAAATAGAGATAAATGTATTGATGTGTGTGTCTCCGTGTGTCTGTCCGTGTGTCTGCTTTATCAAAAGACGACCAATTGGTTTGTTTTTGATTCAGTTTTCCTTCCGATGTTTGCGAAAAACTAGTTTAATATTTGTTTCCTAAGCTGAACCAAAATTGTTCCAAACTTTCTCTGATTCTAGCGCTTCAGAATTCCATGAGTAATCATCCCAAGTCACCTCGAGTCACGGGTCGCCACCGTTGTGTCACCGTTGTGCTTCCAATATTGTCACAAATCGTTTTCGTTTTTCTTTTACCATGAACCCACTTCTAACCAATATACAAATATTATCTTGCAAATTTTAAACTTGCCCTGTCAATCATGTTTATTTCTTCTTAAAAACACGAATGATTGATGTAATTCTGACGCGTATAAAACCTTGTAAAAGGGGCAAAACATGTTGAGTTAAAACGGATTTTGAGTGATGACAATGAACGAATGGCAAGTCGCCATTACTAAACAGTTTGTCAATGTTGTATTAATCATTCACCAACTACGAAAAATACCAGGAAAAAGAAAGGGTGAATTTAAGATGGAGCCAAAGATGGATGACTTCCAATAGCTTTGACAACTGCAGAAATATTATGTTTATAAAACTTCAGAAAAAATACAAAAATATAAGCAAGAATCAATATTAATATGAACATCACATCAGTATGACTTATTATTATTATTATTATTATTATTATTATTATTATTATTATTATTATTATTATTATTATTATTATCATTATTATTATTATCATCATTCTTATTATTATTATTATTATTATTATTATTATTATTATTGAGAAAACATTTCTTATGTGTCATTCCATAAACACATTTAAAGAAATGCATGTGTAACAAAAAAAAAAAACTAAAATAACACACACGCACACACATACATACATTTATGTGTGTATGTTTTAAGCAAAGTTATTCAAAATATGATAACAATATGCACGCATATACATAGTTTGTGTAAAATACACAAATACTGGTATGAATATATATGTGTGTATTGTGAAGTAGATAGTTTACGCATGATATATATATATATATATATATATATGTGTGTGTGTGTGTGTGTGTGTGTGTGTGTGTGTGTGTATCAGCACTGTACATAACATATCGGAAATAAATTCCTGCATTTACTCATATATATATATATATATATATATATATATATATATATAAGATGAGCTGTATAACGATGAAGCACGTGTCCATGGATAATTATATTTTACAAAATATATATGCCGCTTCCCATTAGGGAGCATTAACTTGATAAAATAAAATTATTCTCAATTAGCATTTAAGTCGTGTGCTTTCCATCAAACGTATCGCAGGGAAAATAAACAAACAAAATGACATCTACAAAAAACGCAATACATTTAGTAGTAGCGGAGATTAGCTCAGTAGTAGAACTTCAGGCCGCAGTCTCTGGGGTCCCAGTTTCGAATATTGCTCACTGATTAGTCGTATAACAACGAAACGCGTATCTGTTGATAATTATATTTAAAAATATATATATATTATATATAAAGTAAGATGAGATAAATAAAAAATAAATAAATATAAATTCAAACACAGCGAAATTTGCGTACGATCGTTTCTAAAGTGGAATATTTTATTTCGTATTATACTTCGTCAGCACACTACATAACAGCACATATAGAAGCTAAGCAAGAAAAAACTCAATTTTAGTATTATTCGACAAAGAAACATATGGGAATCAGAACCTCTTATATAATGTTATACTACTCTATTTGTAAGATGAAAAATGATAATAGTAATAAAACATATATAGAATACAGCATATTAAAATATTTAAATGCAGAATGAATAAAATAGAATAAAAATAAAAATAATAATTATACATATATGAGTAAATGCCAAAATTAAATTTAGACATGTTATGTACAGTTATGAAATGAAACTTTTAATTCTTCTACGGAACTGGAGACATGCAAAATTTACAAATTGAAAAATAAAACGCTTACAAGAATCGAGCCCTTGTAATGGGGGACCTCATTTAGTTTGAATCGGTTTTACTACTAACCTAACGAAAAACGTGTTTGTGCCGATAACACATTTCGTGCTTGTTTACAAAACGTCTGAATGTGTTAAATAAAAGTGTTTGCTTGTAAATAGTCCGAAGTTGTTAAATGGCCCTGTTTGTGTATGGGAATCTTTTAGTAGGTAGTTTTAGTATGATAGGCCGGAACTGTTGAATGTACGGGTTAGTGTATACATAGTCAGAAAGTTTCAACCGAATACGTACGCATATATCCAATCGTCAAGTACGTATAGTGCAAAAACGAGTGCCAATAATCGGTATATGTTTAGCAGGACACATTTACATTAAGGTTGGCGGAACAGGAAGTATTTCAGTTTGACATATTATACATAAGATTTCTCTTCAGCAATTTAATAATTCATTTGAAAGGGGTGTATATAGCTATGACCGATCTCCTTTCCATGCATATTTTTAAAACCGGGTTTGTAACTCGCCCTGATTTATCACTAGGAAAATTCTGTATTTATCTTTGATCACTAAAATGCTCATTTATAAATCCTTATAATGTATTTATTTTTCCAGACGGAACGACGGCTTATGTTGCGCGTAAGCACTGTAATACAAATGTAGATTTTGTTTGAATAACCGTGCAATGGTATTGTGGTTTTCTATATAATATACAACTACATTCAAATCGACACACTTGTTCTCGTTAGATCACCGAAGTTAAGAGATTTTAAGACTGGTCAACACAAGATTGGTGTCCATTTGAGGAATACCACAGGCTGTATATAGGGGGATTACAGCATATTCATTCTCCATCTCTGACAAATACTAACGTCCTCAATGTAGAGACTATTAACAACCGCAAATTAAGACAATCATCTATATAAGATATACATGTGTCAATGGTTATGGCTGTAGAAGCCCTGAATTAAACTGTATGGCGTTACACTACAGAACAATACAATATATATATATATATATATATATATATATATATATATTGTACTGTTCTGCTGTAGTAGTTTAACACCATACAGTTTAAGTGATTGTAATAATTTACAGAACTATTTATATTTACTTGCCTCCCCACGAGGACAGAGTTAGACACAAGGTCGGTTTTATAATGTGGGTGAAATCCAATTTCTCAAAAAGGGGCATTCTGGATTGGAACCAAAATTCAAATTGCCTCAGTCTAGAAGGAGTTTTTCTTCATTGAGCGAGTACAGAAACGATTAAGTGTGGTATAAGAACAGATACTAAACTTTGCTCTTAACCAAAAGTTCAAGTACAGTTAATGAAATGTTTTAAGTTGAATCACACAATTGCATGTAAGTTATTTAAATTCGTTTTAATCGGTATGTTATGACTTTTTTACCGTCAGGATTTTTATTTTGGCGTTCGTCTTCTTCGTTCATTCTAGAATCAGGTACGAAAGGAAGGAACACGTTAAGGTCATCAGTCAACATCGTGTTAGATACTGCTAACCATCACCGGTGCATAACGATTTTACACCTCTTCTGTTATAACTTAAGCTGTCGTCAATGCTCATGCTGTTAAACTCGGTTGTTGACCTCGTGGACGCCGGTTTAGTTTTAAAAGGGGTTTATTTAAAACAGAACAAAGGCAGAAAACTGAATTGCGTGTGTACGAGAAAGATAGAGAAAGAGAGAATGAATGAATTGGATGGAGAGATACCGAAAGCAGGCCGACTTTCTGCTACTTGTACGCCACCGTACCCGCTACCCCGGTGCTGGCCGGGACGTGACGTGACGTTTTACATCTGTTCTGATCGGCTGTCGGCAGGCTAAGATACAGAACTCCTATCTGACAAAAGTGACTTCCGCTTTTAATGTCCTCACTTTTTAGGGCGCTTTTTCTTCGTCCTCCCTTTGCTATCTAACAATCAGTATCCACTTCACAACGGCTACCTCCCATCATGTGTTTATATTACGGGATATATAGCTTTTCTTGGTTATCTAATGCCGAAAAACAATGCGTATTGTAAACCAGAACCGCTTCATGAAAACGAAGCATTTTCCCATGGCCCACGATATTGTGTTACATTTTTATCATTTTTCATATGAAACAGAAGTGGTGGGGAGCGCAGAAGAGTTGGGCAAATAACAGTGGGGTACATGACAGTGGGGTACAGAAGGGTGGAGCACGAAATGCAAAGTAACAGAGAAAAGTTGATTTTAATGACTTTGTTCAGTTATTCTCTGTACAAAAAACACGCTAACATATCTGAGACTCTGCTTTTTATGTCAATATAAAAGATATACTACAGTATTTCCATTTGTAACTACCTTCTATTTTATTGTCAACACATAGGTGCTGGAAAGTCAGCTCTGAAAGTTGTCTTTGCAGACGAACCTTCAAAAATGTATTAATGCGGTACGCACCATCATATTTCCTTTTGTACGATTTACTATTGCATCGGTGTTCTCAACAACCTTATATCTTAGGGAGACAATAGCAACCTCAGTTGAAGTCAGTGTCCTTAATGATGTCGGCTTAAACAGAGCTGAGAGTGAGAAGATAACGAAATACCAAGAGCATATGTACAACATGAAAATAAACTGGAATCTTAAGAAGATCCCCATCATTCTAGTAATTATAGGGGCAACCGGGCTCATGAAAGAGAATTTCAAAAACTACCTGGTGAATATACTCGGTGAACGAAGTGCAAGAGAGATACAAAGAGTTACACTGTTAAGATGGTAACTGTTGTGGGGTACAAATCCCCCCGATTGAAGAACTAATGGAAGAAACCATCTATAATAAATACCATGGTTGCAAAGACTCAAACAGAGGACACTCCTATTATGTGAGAGTCCACGTGTGGTATCTGTTCCGATGGATACTGCACCCTATAGACCGGTGTTGTCTTGGCCTTCGGGGCATGATTCTGCCGGTCTATGGGTCTGTCCTGTGCAGTTCTAGGAGGTCCACCCTCCCAGGCTTTGCCTCTCCTCTTTGGGGAGGAGTAAGTTGATAGCTTAC
Source organism: Sepiola atlantica (assembly GCA_963556195.1). Classification (NCBI taxonomy): domain Eukaryota; kingdom Metazoa; phylum Mollusca; class Cephalopoda; order Sepiida; family Sepiolidae; genus Sepiola; species Sepiola atlantica. Next base: position 57,449,628 of record OY744535.1, on the reverse strand, counting down.
TGCCTGAGGCGCCCCTACCGGGGAATGCCGACGGGGCTGTCCAGGCAATTTTTAATGGCTAAAGCGCTCACGTTCTCGGGCGCTGGCTTTTCAAATCCCACTTTCCGACCTTGTGTCACATACTCCTAATGTGGGTAGGTGTTAAATATCGAGGACATTCCTATCATGTGAGTGTCCACGTGTGGTATCTGTTCCGATGGATACTACACCCTATAGACCGGTGTTGTCTTGGCCTTCGGGGCATGATTCTGCCGGTCTATGGGTCTGTCCTGTGCAGTTCTAGGAGGTCCACCCTCCCAGGCTTTGCCTCTCCTCTTTGGGGAGGAGTAAGTTGATAGCTTACTGCCTGAGGCGCCCCTACCGGGGAATGCCGACGGGGCTGTCCAGGCAATTTTTAATGGCTAAAGCGCTCACGTTCTCGGGCGCTGGCTTTTCAAATCCCACTTTCCGACCTTGTGTCACATACTCCTATAGTGGGTAGGTGTTAAATATCGAGGACATTCCTATTCATGTTTTACCGCATGGTAAGAATCCGGTCATCTCCTACCACATTTAGTGGCGTTACTGTATTGCTATGAATAAATACATTGTATATTTTAACCTGTCACAATTTGTGGTTGTTATCTTTGTGACCCCTAGCACGGGTCTACAACAGAACATTCTTAAAAATATATATCAGTTTGAGTCTCTGAAATAGCGGGTAAATGTCGGGTAGACGGTAGGATGTCCTATCCTCACCAAAAACAATAAGACAAGAGATTTGAAAAAAAAAGCTTAATAATGTATGTATTATTTTCTCAAGATGTTTAGTGTTGATAGCAAATCAACACATTTCAAATCAACACATTTCAAATCATTGACAACAGTTAATCTACGTTACTTTCGGGCGATCTCTCTTCATATCGGCCGGGCTTAGGGTTAGGGTTAGGGTTAGTGCAACACGCACAGGGGCATCCTCATGTAGTTTCACGACATGTCTCATGAAATCCAGACGTCCCCCTGATAGTTATACTCCAACCACCACACCTGTTATCCTGTAGAGTTCCCCATTTGACATTTTCTTTGGCGACCCGAGACCAATTGCATATCCGAACAGTCTCTCCTAAAAGCTGTCTATTCCGTCCTTCAGCGTTTTGTTTACCACACAATCCTCGGAGATGTAAGAGAACATACCACCAATATGCACGTTGAAGATCCTTGTCTTCCGTTTATTGCCAGTATACTTGAACATAAAGATAGGTTCATGTTTTCTCGTCGCATTACGTGTCAGCTGCCTTCCTTTTTCGAAATCTTTTTCCGTATCAATCAATTCTCGTTGCAGTGTGCATCTCTTGCAATCTCGTGTTGCGTATTCTCTAGCCCATCGACTTAGAATAGACACTCAATAACATTTTCATATTGATTCAGATAAATTCACAAAAAGTGTTTAGCCACTTTTCACAGGAGAAGTACTGTAAGGGTAACTATTTACTTTTATTTTATTACTCTAATTTTACGAAACAATTACCTAGCTCCGAAAGATTATATTAGCCAATTACATCACTTCTCCTATTTGTTATTAATAAGGTGAACCCGTTTGACTATGAACAAGATGAGCTGATCCATATTGCACCAAGAGTTGTTTCAGCTCAATTTGTTCAAACTTATCTTCAGTCTGCAAATGCGACAGGTGAAACTTTTGTGGTGAGCGTCTACAAACAGAAACAGTGGGATATTTGTCAACATAAATATGCATCTCAAGACATTCACCAGTATGTATAAAATATTCAGACATAATGTACATAGAACGGACATTACTTTGAAAGATAACATAAACCTTCTAGAAACATTATTTGTGACAGGTAAATATTAAAAAAATCAATTTAGAGGAGCTACTGTCCTATTCATTGGGTCTATTGCCACTGTCACTAGTAGATTCTCAAAGATTCCTAGTAAAGACCAACCAGGTTAACTTACTGCATGCGCTATAGAGTCTACATAAGAATATCAATATAAGACCTAAAGTAAAGATGGCTTATATGTAGTGGATGGAATAGCATTGTTACACCAACTTAATGTCAACAATCTACCTGGAGAGAGAACGTTTATCAACATTTTCTCTTGCAATCTCGAAGCGACTTGTAAACTTGGCAAAACACCATGGTTCACAAGAAAGCTACTTTGTGACTGACACGTACCAGCAGATTTCCATCAAGAGTCCTAAACGGGTCAAAAGAGTAGCTTGTGGTTCTCAAGTGATACGAATTCAGGGCCAAACCCTTCTCCAGAAGTGAATACGTTTCTGGATAGAACCAAGAGTCGCTAGTAAATTAGCGTTTTAAGACATCGTCCAAAGTTTAAACATAAATAGGAACGAAGGTGTTATTGGCACACAACAGCAAATGCCATTCATTCTCATCTGGGAAGCATGCACATCTTAAGGTTACCACAATAGAAGAGACGAGACTTTCCCTTTCAAAGGAAGAAGCAGATACACGCATATTCTACATGCCTCTTCTGCAACAAATAACAGTGCTAACATAATTTCAAGTCCAAATACTGACGTCTTCACCAATGGAATCGCTCTTTAATCCCTCATTCCTGTAGGCTTATATTTCTATACAATAAAAGCAACGAATTTGATGACAATAGACTTGAAAACGATAGAATATTGCATTGTATATGATATCAACCAAGTATTGATCGGGCTGCATTGCTTCACTGAATGTCATAGGGTCAGAGCCTTTTATGGAAAAGGAAACACATCTCTTAATTTCTTTTTTACGGAGAAGAAGTATTGCAATGCCTTCAGAAATCTTGGGAAGCAATTTGATGTGCAACCAGATACAACGTCATCTCTTGAAGTGTTTGTTTGTAGGTTGTATGGCTACTTTGACCCAAATACTAACTTGTTTTTCTTAATAAACTGGTATTTTGTGCAATCATGTTTTTTTGTTGTTTTATTTGATTCAATAAATTTCATTTTAGCAATAAATTGTAGAATAAAATCACTGAGCAAAATTGGATGAATTACTTTTGAAGAGATGCTGACACTTGCATACTCATACAATGATGGTATCTTAAGCTTCCTGTTTCTCGCTATAACTATATATATCATATATAAATATAGCAGACATATTTTTGGGAAACTGATAAAATATTTTAATGATCCATAAATGTTTATTTTCACAAAGAATTAAATCTACACTAAATAGACAAACAAAACAGCACACAAAATGCTTGCGTATCTATCACCAAGCTTTTGGCTTTAAGTTGTCATGTCTGGCAGATACAAATGTATGACTGATCCTTTTCGACACCTGATATCTCATTTCAAAGAGTTACAAGGAATTTAGAAGTATGTGTTGTTTTTTTAACGCGCTTTACACTTTTTTACTCGAGCTGTGATCAAATAAACTTCTAAAGAATATAAAATCGCACAGACACCTCAGTAGAAGATAACTCGCCTGTTGACAAAAATGCAATGAAAAACTGATGTAATTATTTTTATCGTTATGATATAAGTTTATCTACATAACAAATATAACAAATTGTTTAAAAACTGTGCATCTTTATTTTCGTAAGAAACTATAATATATGTATCTAAAAATAACGTACTAAAATGTGCATTTTCCCCACACTTTCTCAATCCTGAAGCACATTCTGCCTATAAATCAAAATATAGCTTAGACCACATAATACAGAATTTAACTAAGAATAAAATAAGCAAATTTATATGTTTCCATGCATCTTAGTATGAGAACAGGTTCGGTTTAAGTAAGTTGTAATATTTTATTTAAAGATCGGCGGCCATCTTTAAAGATGTCCGCCGTTCTCATAACTGACCTACATTTAGTCTTATGAAAAATAGAATTATATAGGTGTATAGGCTTAATTTGCCACCTTTATATTTCAGTGCTCTGATCAAACCGACAAAATCAAAAATATACAGGGCTTTTTGGGTCTAGTCTTACAATCTATTTGACAAGTGGTGGTTTGTAGTTCACTAACCAGTCAAGAGCAGACAATATTATCTTGTCGTTTATATAAGCTAGCAAAGTTCCTTGGGTTCTGCTGGTCGACTAAGCGAATGAGGAGGTCCCGGGATTCTGTATTATTCTGTGTTGATGATGTTTATCTTCAAATCATGAGTCTGGCGTATCGATTAAATTGTTTCACGGCCAAGCTGCAAGCTGCAAGGTTTAGTCAACATTACCATAAACTCTTTACCAAGGGTATTAGTGAAATTATAGCGGTAGCCACGAGAGAAATCGAACCCGGCACGCCAAGCCGACATTCTGCACCTGTAACCATTACATCACGTCACTTCCATATAAAGAGACGATAATGTTGCGTCAAGTGTGCCAATAAACAGATCCTCCTGTCTGTTTGGTAGTTTGGTAGTTTTGTTTTACGGCATATCAACCCTTTTTGGGTTATTTAATGCCGAATCTGGTCTTGTTTTCTTCTCTTTTTTGTTTCTTTCCCCTTTTAATATCTGTTTCTATTTAACCCATAGTTGGGACCCTAACAGGTACTACCACTCCGGGTCAGGGTGGACCTGGGAGCAATGGTAATTAAGAGGAGGCTCCACATTCCCCAAGGTCCGTAAGCCGGATCTCACCATCGGATGTAGTTTAAGGTCATATCCAGGACCGGGAGTAGGGTAGGAAAAATAAAAATAAAAAAGGGGAGGGAGAAAGGGAGAGGGGCTGTTGTTTTTGTTTTTGGTTTTGTAGAACATAATTAAGTTTTACAAAAAAAAAAAAAAAAAAAAAAAACGTCAATGTAGGTGAATTTCGTCTCAGGCCTCCTGTCTGTAATGTGGCAGCGGCATATTCATTGATTTGGCCATGCAGCTATTCACCCAGATAAATAAATTAATTAGCGAAATAATCCTGCCTACTTCCCTGCCTAGGTGGCACAGGCGTACCGGTGGGCAGCTGAGGACCCGAATGAAAACCATCTAGGAATGCTTGGCTGATATCTCAGGTTCACAGGTGTTCGGCTTTCGACGGTGAAATCGCAATTAAGTACTTGTCCAGATGAGGACCCAAACTAAAATCGACTTGGCATCGATTGTTTCGGGATATTTACGTAGACGCTCGGAAAATGACGAATGAAAAGTCGGTTGTCTGCGTCCAAAAAATCTAAAACGAGGCTGGATATGCAACTGGAAAATGTTTTTTTACACGTCATTTTTTTAAAAAGAAAATATCACTTAACAAGTGTTAAACCGTGGTTAGGGTTAGAGTTCGTAAAAATCCATGGTACTTATGCATATTAGGACCCAAGCTAATCCTTACCCAAACCCAAACGTTAACCCTAACGCTAAATCTAACCGACGCCAAGTCGATTTTAGCTTGCATCCTAATCTGCATGATACCAAATTCATTATCGCTTTGATCAATTTTTATTTCCAATTAGTGGATTTCGCGATTCAATCAATTAAAATGTGAGATTGTCATCTACTTATTTTCTCGCATACTGATAAGATAAGCGTGTCGGCATTTTCCAGCCGTCTACGTAAACATCCGGAAACTGTCGACGTCAGGTCGATTTTAGCTTGGGTCCTAATCTGGACAAGTACCCGCAATTGGTTAGCCATTTTATGTGACCTTGCTCAAGATCTCCGTCCATGGAAAAAGCTGGCTAAACGCGACCAAGATGAACGCCATTGAAACAACACACAACATTATTATATATTAGTAAGCAGCAATATGTTTTGAAGTTAAGTGTAGAATTGTTGACCAAATACAAAAGAGTACTGAAGTATGGTGACAAGTTTAAATTATTACTGAATCTTAACCATAACCATTACACCATGTAAAATCCCCATAAAGAAACGATAAGGAAGTGTCAAAATCTGAAAATGCGGTGGAGTAGGAGGAAGAGGTCTTGGGATGGTGTATTTTGGGGGGGGGGTGATGTTTTTCTTCAAGTCATGAGTCCGGAGGTTTGCTGGTATTGTTGCGCAACTATGGTTCAGATTTCAGTCTACTCTACTATTTGCCCCATTCTCTCAACAAATGATTTTTTGAGAGAGAATTCAAATTTACATGAGGATTGGAACACGCTTTGGCCTCCAAGATCGACCAAACGGGATAGTCCATAGGGTTACAGTCAGACCATTATTTACTGATTATGAAGTCATGAAAATTTACGTCACATCACTCCTGAGTTCGTTTAGCCCTGAATCTTGTTGGAAGATCCAGTGCTGGTTTTATTATTAATACAGAAAATTAAAATGATCACAGACAGACCCAGATCACCTGGTTTTAGCTGTCTGTAAAAATATGTTGACGTTTGTCTCCGTTATTCATTCTCAGCCTGTAAGTGTAAGGATGATATATACCTTTCCGAAGGGTATTAGTGAAATTATTGCAGTAACCACAAGACTCGAACCCAGCACGCGAAGCTGACATACAGAACCCATAACCATTACACCATGTAAAATCCCCATAAAGAAACGATAAGGAAGTGTCAATTGTGTCAATAAACAGAACCTTTTTTAACTAATAAATACAATAATTACTGAGTCTTTCTGAGCTGCCAGAAAGTCTGAAAATGTAGAAACAAATGGAAATGCCACATTTTATAATGACTTGTTTATTCAAAACAAAACATATTTATTAAATACGACTATAACAGCGATCCGAAATAATATCGGTGGTTCATTTCTTCTGTTTGACAATTCTAAAGCTCGTCTCTTTAATGTAGCATTTAAAAGGTAACATATACACTTTGGATACAATACGTAGCAAGCTCTTTAAAAATGGTGGATGACTTCCTGGGACAATTCTATACGTCCAAACCATACAAACAGCTGTTTTTATTGTTACTCTATTTCCAGTATTAAAAAAAAACAGTTTGGTTTAATCTTCACCTACATGCCCCCTACCTCTGCTGCAGTACGACGAATATGCCAGTAGCTTTCATTCGTTATATTATGGTAACATTTCACAGCCGGTAAGGCAATTTGTTCAAAATTTATGCCCAGTCAGTGCCAACGTTTTTTTTCTTATGACTTCCTTTGTTTTCTTCATTTCTTCTCTTTTTAACTTGAAATTCTGACCTAGACATTTTTCTATTCAGGCTGGAACCATTTAAAAAAATATTTTTTGATATAATGTTGCCAACAGGTCTTCGTTTTTAGAAATTCCATTTTGCTTTTTTTTGTTTCGTTTCTTTCGTTCTTTTATATTTCTTTCTTGAAGAAATTTATTTTTTCTCTCACTGTGGGATTACTTAATTATTTTTAGAGGACGGGGGATTTAAACACTCTTACGTCCATTTTTGCATTAACATCACCCGGGTAATTTATTTAATGGGATGTTATTTTATTTCATTATTTCTACTGTCAAGTATAAATCATTTCGGATATTAAGATGGAAATCGCTTGATTTATATTAGCTGGGGAATATTAAGAAGTTCCTTTCGTGGATTTTCAAGTGGCAGTTTTTGAGATGAGCTATTGTTATTCCCATTACTTACAGGTTTCGGAAATAACATTTATAAACGAAATCCTCCTAGATTGTCATAGAGAAGGCATGGCTAAGTGAATACAGGCGTTAGTTTAGGTGAAGTCTACGAATAGCAGTGGTTCTTACCCGGGAGGTAATCCCGCTTTTGGGGGAATTTAAGGGATCCATAGACGGGAATTGGCACCACAGATTAGCAGACACACACTGGATCCAGGGTCACAGTGTGCATCGCCCTTCGATACTGAAAAGTCATGTTGGATTTTCTCTCCGCGATCATTTGTGTTAAATGCTATTATGTGAGTATTAGTTATTATTGTTAGTGTGAATGCACATTTTGAGTAAGACATTTTTTGAAAGGGAGGAAATATCATTCTGAAAAAATGGTGAAAGGGTTTACTGGCCAAGAGGTTGCGATTTCCAACCCTGATAAAGTAACTTTCGAAGAAAAAATAATACGATATATATCTATAATACATGAAGTGCAGTCGGATATTTTGTAGAATAACTCCACCACTGATAGACAAAAATAGTTCTGCAAAAATAAAAATAGCCCAGCTAGTCATGGGCAGTGTGCGCACACGTCCTTACATTTCTTTTGTCAGTCATGTGTAGATATACGTCGGTTTAGTGTTAGTTGGTTAGGGTTAGTCTCTGAGTTCTCTACGTTAATGCGTTGGGTTAGCGTTGGGTTTTGGGATAAACAACATTAGATCAACAACAAGTCACATTTTTTTCTAGTACCCGTATAAAACATCGAGTCAGATTGTTTACCACATTTGTTTTAATCGTATAAAAATATTTAATATAAAAATTATGTTGTTAGTAGAAAATTACATGCATTTAATGTCTAAAAGTGGTGTAGTAATTGTAATGTTACATAACATATCAGATGCAAACAGCGCATATCTATGACAAGGTCGATTTTACTTAAGCTTGCCTTCAACTTTACTTTTAAACTTTAAAGTCGAGAAGATCGGTTACACTGATGATACTTGTTAGTTTTCTTGAATAACGGCCGAGTACGACTAAATTTAGAAAAGTTAGTCATCTTATTTCATTTTTTAGAAGAAGATTTAAGTTTACATCAATCTGGTAACTATAAAGAAATTGATCTCATGTGAAATAAAAAGTTTTAATTTGCGTTATTAAATTATATACTATTTCAAAGATATGTATATTTATATTTTTATGGGTGTAACTAGTCGACGGAAAATAATAAGCACACAACTGGGTTAAAATAAATAATGAATAAACAAATGAACGTGTAACTTCCTATTTAGTGTAGACTGCATTTGACGATTTTAGAAGCAAGGTAAATCCCAAATTCTTTTTTATTGTTTTTTTTCTTTCTTGTTAGTATATTCTGTAGGAAATTTTCGGAAACCATTCCCTTCTTCAGATGTCAATGAAGTGTGAAAAAGATTCTTAAAAACAATGAACTAAATTAATATTTTCTGATATCTCCAGCAGGGGACACTTATTAAATAATATGGTATCTGTCAGTTCGTGCGCAAATAGAAACGTGATCAGTTGACGAAAATAGGAGATGACGGTTGTTAAGTGGATAACGACACGGAATGAGGGTGCTCCAAGTTCGAATCCAGTCGGTTCTACAGTACCATTTTCACTTAGGGATGTTGGCAACCTTCTCGTGGTCCTTCCCGTAAGTACCCGATGTCTTTCCAGAAAGGTTTCGTACTAGAAAAACGTCGGGGGAAACTAATGCCGACACCAGAATCATCTGATTCACACGAACGAATGTGAAGAAGAAGTTGACGAAAATGAATAGGCAAGGTACGCGTTTCTAAAAAAAAGAGTGAGAGTTTTTTATTAAATATAAATTTCCTTCATGACCGTTCGGTAAGATGCTTGAATTCGGGATTATTTCATTTGCCATACCCTAGTTTGAATTTCACGTAAATCTAAAACATGTTCGATAAATTTATAGACATTAACATGATAACATAAAATCATGAAATAAATATTTTTTAAAACAAAGTGACATTTTTATATCTTTTAATCTTCGTAAGGGGACATAAAAGTGGTGCAAAACTTTTCCGTTCGGCGAATTAACTTTATCCGTTCCGAAACGGATATTCTCCTAGTATCATTTATTAATATTTGAGACTTTTAAAAACTATTTTTTAATCCACAACGTTTTCTTGAAAAAATAAAGACAGACATCCGCTTCGTAATGAATGAAATTAATTTTCTCAATGAAAATAAATACTATTACTATTAATATTTTATTTCCTTAATCAGATTTTCCATTAAACTTTCAAACTAGGCGCATTTCATATCGATGTTGTTTTTATAAGAATGTCTCATTCGTATAGAAAATGCGTTTCTCATCTTCTCTTAAGTATCTTGATTCCATTCGCTTTTTTTTTATTATGATCAGATTACTTTAACCAGAGCGACAACGCTTAAATTGTAAAAAAAACGTTATTTATTTATTTATCCGCGTGAGAAGCTCGTTCAAAAGTAACGGCTTGTATCTGCTAATCTACTTACCGTTCGTTTAACACTACAACAAGTTCTGCTTTCCATTATTCTTAATACTTCATGCATTCTGTAAATTATAACGATTTTTTTTCGTAACACAAACGAGTGTTTCAAGATATCCATTCAAGAAACAATGTCTAGCGTTACAGTCACGCTTGAAAAAGACGACATAATTAACTCCAAGGGGTTTTCGTCGCAACTTTACAAAAATATTGTTAAGAAGAAATACAAACATTTTTAACAATCGAAAACAATAACGTTCGTTCAATATAGGCGTTTAGCGATAAAACTTCGGACTGACAGTTGACAGACTGCCAGTTGACAGACTTACCGAGGAACGGAAAGCATCTAAATTGTAATTCCAAACTTATGCCTGACAGACCAACCATTTTATTTGAAGCATGACAGATAAAAGAAAATGCTATTTCAAACTTTACTGTTACAGACCACAAGTGCTATTTGAAGTTTAAGCATGACAGACAAAAGAAAATGCTATTTCAAACTTCACTGTTACAGACCACAAGTGCTATTTGAAGTTTAAGCATGACAGACAAAAGAAAATGCTATTTCAAACTTCACTGTTACAGACCACAAGTGCTATTTGAAGTTTAAGCATGACAGACAAAAGAAAATGCTATTTCAAACTTCACTGTTACAGACCACAAGTGCTATTTGAAGTTTAAGCATGACAGACAAAAGAAAATGCTATTTCAAACTTTACTGTTACAGACCACAAGTGCTATTTGAAGTTTAAGCATGACAGACAAAAGAAAATGCTATTTCAAACTTCACTGTTACAGACCACAAGTGCTATTTGAAGTTTAAGCGTGGCTGACCAATTAAAATGCCATTTCAAAATGGCGCCTGTGCGCATCAGATATTAAATGCGTTCATTCAGTCTGTGAGTTTGCCGATTAAACTGTTAGCGCAAACTTAAGCGTGAAATCCCGACGAGAATTCTATTTTTAACGTGACAGACTGACAAACATTCCAATATATAAGCTACAATAATATATTTTAAATATACACACACACGTACACACACACACACACACACATATATATATATATATATAATCCAGGAAAAACATCCACAGGATAGTAATCCAAAGAAATTCAACCGGGTGTATAAAAAGTGCTCAATATCAAATAGAGCTTTTATATATGAGTATTGTTATTTACACAGACATGTACAAAATCTGCGACACTGGCATAACAGCTATAATAACTGAAATCTCATAAAATATGATCTACGGTTAAGATATGACTCTAACTCTGCCTGATGAGATCTCAGTTACAATAGCTGTTGATCGATAACATCGACATGCTAGTGTCGCAGATTTTGTACATATCTGTGTAAATAAAAATAATCATATATATATATATATATATATATATATATATATATATATATATATTTGTTTGTTTTTATCTACATACGTATACGTTTCATCCTTACGGGAATACGGAGTAGAATTATCCACACCGGTCACAGGACTCGAATCCAGGAACACGAGGTATGTTTCAGACTAAAATTCAAGAGTCTAAGCCCACACGGCAGTTGCCAATAACCCGATAAATCAGCGAGAATGTAATCCTATTTAAAGGCAGTTGTCGTAAAGAGTTCTACTATTGAAAGGAACATTTAACTGAAGCCATGATAACAGATGTGTTAATACTTCTAACTACAAAGCCCAGCCGAAGTTTGTGGGCGAAAAATAATTATAAATATGTGTTATTTTATAATATATATATATATATATATATATATATATAGAGAGAGAGAGAGAGAGAGAGAGAGAGATAGATAGATAGATAGATAGATAGATAGATAGATAGATAGATAGATAGATAGATAGATAGATAGATATACATGCGTGTGTTCTCAATAGAAAGAAAGGTTAGAGAATCTACATAAAAATTTGATGTTTATTCATATGTAAAATTTTACGGGAAGACAATGGAAGTGATTCCGAATCACTAAGCCCCCCTCCCGCTTAAGGAATCTATGGGCCAGAACATCTCTTGAAAATCCAAATATATCATACACCTATGTGTAACATTATTAAGCTTCCATTTCGGTCACTCGCGACACGTTCAAACTTTGACACTAATTGATTTTATAATTCGATTTGATTGTTTTTTGGTACTTTGTAGGACCCTATGAAATGACATGAAAACATATAAATTCATGCCAGTAGAAAAAAGATCCATTAAAATATGTAAGAGCTAAACATTGTTTAGTAACACACCCGATCAGCTTCAGCTTAATTTTTCTTTTAGATTTTAAAAGCATTTTATATTTTTCTTTATCTTATATGATAGAAAAGCGCATGAGGCATATAATGGCGTTTGTCGCATTCTACAAAACATTTTACTAGAAACATAACAGGTGTAACCTTTTTGACATGGATTTTAATGACATTTAATGTCATTAAAATCCATGTCATTAACGCTCCTCGTCAGCTTTAATTCAAAATGGTGTCCTTATTGTGAAAGCAAACTATACTTTATTTAAACTTCTAAGATAGGAAATTGCATGAGTTATCGAATGGTGTTTGTCTCATTCTACAAAATAGTGCGCTTAAAAAGATGTAAGGTAAAATGTTAGGAAAAGACAATTCACTATTTTAAAATCAATTCATCTTTTTTTATTTAAAAAAAAAATCATATTATTTCAGCTTAAATGATAGAAACATGCACGAGGAATGCAATACTGAAAACCGCATCCAAAAAATCAACAAGAAAAAAAGATAGCATAATTTAGTAACATATTTTGGAGTGATAATTTGATTCCTATATAAAAACAATAAAAAAAATAATCACCGGTAAATTAACGAATAACAGAATAGTATTCGTTCATTCCTAATCCATTCCATTACTATATTACGATCAGTTGCGGATTGTGGCTAAGATTAGTGTAAGTGCTGCTTCAGAAAAGTTTTACCCACTGTTTTAATATTGTGTGAACGGAAAACAAATACATAAAAAAGTATAAATCATGTATACATAAAACTGCCGTTAAGTTATTTTAAACAATTCTACTCGGAATATGAGAGGACGTAAAAAAAAAGCGATAAATTTTTTCAATTTATTTCCTTTGATCTTTTCCACATATTTTGTTTTTAATCAGACAATAACATTATTTGTTTGTTTTGTTTTTTTTAAGACGTTTGATTTAAAATTTGATTATTACAGTAGTATTGTAGATTAACACACTCCACCACATACCCAAAGTAAGATTCTACTTTCTATAGGCGATTACGTGTGAACACTCTAAAAAAAAGGGCAAGAAAATAAAACTATCTATTCAGAATTTAGAGAGGGAGATTAGGTTCACATATAAATTTAACGTAAAATGATCCCTGATTTTCGGGCATTTATAAGGACAGTTAACCTTTTGTGCGTTTTTTTATGTGATTACGTGTGGTTTTGCAACTTTGTCAGTTAGAATGGTCCGAAGATGAGGGATCATTTTACGTTTAATTTATATTCGAAACTGATTGTCTTCTCAAAATTCTTAAATAATTGTAATGTTTGCCTTCTTTCCGTGCAGCTTTTAGAGTATTCACACGTAATCGCATGAATAAGTAGAATCTCATTTTAAGGGGGGGGGGGTAGCTGAAGATGTCAATCTACAAATTTACCGATTTTATTTTTAACTTATACTTACATTATAAAACGAAGAATAAATCATTATAAGTTAATTGTTTATTTTTAGTTTTATAATCTAATTTTTTTTTCAAAATTTAGACTTCAGCTGCAACATTTTAAGAAGGTTTAAGAAGAACAAGTTTTATTGCCGTTAACTTTTCTAGGTGTATTAATTTAAGAATATTTGTTTACGCGCGTTCGCATTTCTCCCTGTTCTAAATATATCATATTTTGATGACATTTAAATCATATGTATACAATTCTTCGTGCTCCGTTCTCTTTTCCACCCCCCTCAATATGCCGAACCTCTAAGTGCCACCTCTAATGGAAGGTACATAACTACCTTACAGCTTCAAATACATGTATCCGATTTTAATCGAAATGTAAAGCGTATGTATAAGACACTAATTGTGAGAGTTTTCCAATTTTTTCGCTTATCATGACTTTCCCTTTTTATTGCCTCTCGTTTCGCCCCTTATACATTAGGGGCGAAACGGGAGACAGCAAAAAAAGAAAGTAACATGCTGTTATGAGTTTAGTGAAAAGACGTCCTTTTCCTTATTATATCCCGAGCAACGTCGGTTCATCTAGCTAGTAAGTAAATAAACTATTTTACGCGTGACAAACAGAAAGACGGACAAAACGTCTTTTTTGGGGACGCATCTAAAATAAAAAATTCAATCTGCATGTTTAGCGATGAAAATGCTTTGTCAAACTTTCGAGTGACAGACGCCGCCAGCCCCCTCAACCGACCTCCTGACCTAGCGACGATAAAAAAAAACTATTAAGAAAACGCGAGGACGCATCGAAGAAGCAACAAATAAAAAACCGAGACTTGTTTTGACAATGTGTAGAGATTCAACAACTCTGAGCGGAACGGGTTCAGCATGGTACTGGATATGACGTCACTCGAATGTGACACGCTTTCCGGAACATAAACACAACAGGTATTGTCCAATTGACTTGATCTCCCTACAACATTTTCCTTCGAGATGATGACTCAAGCATAAGTTATGCAATGGAATGGCAATAGAGTCCAATGCCGATTTTCTAGATTTAGCAAAATGAATTCAAGAATGTGAATTATAATGTGAATTGAACTTCCACATTACTGTGGAAACATAATTATGGCTGAGAATATTGCTAGGCAACATATATACAGTGAAACTACTACTTCTACTGCTACAACTACTTGTATTTTTACTACTACAAATAATACTACTCCTCCTACGAATAATGATGATGATGATGATGATGATGATGATGATGATGATGATAAAGACGTAAAAGAAAATGAAACTGCAAGAAATTTATAAATTGTGCCCCCCCCCCCAAAAAAGGGCATCAGCCTCGGTTGATAACACAGAAAATAATGGTAAAGGGGCAAGGAGTATGGAAAGACCGAGGAGGGAGAGCATTAATCAGACCTCCACTGGAAGAGTGCGGAGAGTACTTGGACATTGGGGAGGCTTATTGCCACCGTAATCCAAATGAAGACCAATGAAGGTGGAGAGTACTGGAAATCTGGGGAGATTGGTTTTCACTCAGACTCCAGGGAACACCACCGGTTATTATCAGTGAGTAATCTCTGATGATGCCCTGTGAGAACTCCTCGTGAGTTCAAATAATAATAATGAAACGAAAAAGAAGAAGAAGAAGAAGAAGAAGAAGAAGACCTTTGGAGCAGCTTATTGTTCCAGAGAAGGCCAACGGACGTTGTCAATGAAAAATCAATGGTATCAGTCGACAACACATACACACGCACACAAACACACCAGCCGAAGGTGGTACCACACAAGGTGTCTGTGAATGGAAAGACTGATGAGGGCGGTCACCTTTAAGGCCTTCACTGAATGGCGCGGGTGTACTGTAATGTTAGAGGCCTATGGTTACTCAAATTCAGCGAGAAATCAATGGTAAACGATTGCTGCTTTTTTGCAAGTGTTATCGAAAGAAAGATGCGGAGAGTTGAGAAAATCTGGGAAGACTTGTTGTCAATCATACCCAAGAAAACAGCATATGTTATTGCCAGTAAGCAATCGCTGATAATGTCTCTTGTGAAAACTCTTAGTGAGAAAATGATAATAATACGGACTACTCGAAAATAGAAACAGAACTGCAACTGACATCTACACAAAACAACGCTATCAGAACTAGAGAAAACCCCATTAAATGTAGACACTGTGAATAAAGAAGCTAAACAGTAAACCACTGTCAACGTGAATGCAGAAAATAGCTACAAGAAGAATTCAAAAATATACATGACTGAGATTAGAAAGTATTAGACTGGGAACTGTGCAAACAAACGTACTTCGAACATACATTTAATTTTGTTTCATATAGTCTTCTTCTGTAATTGTTCTGTTCCATTTTAATTTCGCTCATACATTCCATCATTACATATAAAAAATTGTGATGCTGCTGATTTCGTCATCATCGTAGGAAATTCGAATGTGATTTCAAAGTTTTTGAATTGATAGATAAAAAATAATTTATGGCTAGAATTAAAATTCATAAAACAAAGTCGCATATTAGGGTTCATTTGTGTTTCAAAACCAAAGATAAACTAAAGATAAAAGAACCAATTTATAATTTTTTTAATTCTTTTCTTTTTTTTTCGAAATAGAAATTAAAATGATGAGGAAAATAGTCCGAAGACAAAAAATGTAAAAGTAATGATTAAAATACGTTGGTCACCTATAAGCTCCATGGGTCATCTACAGAATTGCACCAAATTTAAGATGGGATGCTGGCTAATTCATAAAGGTGTAACAAGGTGAATTCTACTGTTGTTACTATTGCTAATTGTACAAAAAAAGACATTCATAGACTTTCTAACTATTGGGAAGATGCTTACTATATTTTATATAAAGAAGCTACTGGAGTATTTATTGTATTATAAAGGTTGAAAATGATATCACTATTATTATACCACTGCTGCTCCTGCCAATGTAAAAAATCTATCATATGAGGCCTTCACTAAAATACTACTTTGTAAACAAACACAAACACTCAATAATCAGGAAGTTATCCAATGTTAATGAAATGTTCAGCATTTATTCAAGAAATATACATCTTATAATGGAATCCGTCATACCAAAAATATCCGTGGGAAAACCTCATCACACTTACATTTACAAACTTGTAGATGTCTGCCAGAGAGGGTAGAAAGAATAATGTCAGAAAAATCCGTGGAGAATTCTCGACCAAATTGAGATCATAAGGAATTCAAGTTTTTTAAATATATTAGGTCGTTACAAAAATAATGGCCGATTTCAGAAACATACATTTATCCATTCAAAATTAACAGTAGAAATGTTCAAATTAGTAAAAATATGAGCCTTGAACAGCTATGCATCTTATGTTTACGGTTATCATAAAGGATCCACTTTTCGTCACGTGACTATTCAGTAAAGAAATGGGATAATTTGTGTTATGCAGACAGAGCTGGCGAGCACACTTTAAACTGCCTAAATGTGTAATGATCATTGAGCTCATGACAAACCAATTCATCGAGCTTGCTCACCTTTCCAATACTCTGTAAATGATGTTAAACTGTTGCAGTGCTGGCAGCAATTGTCTGAGACATTTCTCTGACACTTTGACGTGGATTTTGCTCAACAAGTGCTTGCAAGTGTTCATTGTCAAGTTTACACGGCCGTCCTTTACCTTCTTATCTTTAAGACTCTCATTTACACTACAGAATTTTTGGAAAAACATTCGTACTGGCCGATCGCTTGTGGATCCATCTGCCAATGTTCTCTTGATATTGACAGAGGTTTCGGAGGCATTATGTCCAAGTTTGAACTCATGCAACATAAGAAGACAAATGTCATGGTTTTACATGTTCATCATTGAGAGTCTTCTATCCTTCAAAAATACTTTCCATCTAAAAATAAGTTATAAATTATCATTGAGAACACATTAATTATTATATATGATAGGATTTGCTAGAAATAAACTACAAATTCTGTGTTAAAATTACGTTTTTCAATCCCAGCGTTTCAGGCGGCCATTATTTTGTAACACCCTATAATATCATAGCTTCACGAAATGTAAGTTTGAAGCAGATTAATTTGTATATGCGTTAAACGGGTTTATTTTTAAATACGTTGTTACTGTTAAAACACCTCTGAAAGTATTGGTCAGATTTTTGTGAGAATAGCCCTTGGAGTGCGGACTGTGTCAGAATCGAACAAAATTAACATACTACTAGTAATTATAATAATATAGACACGAAAATTATTGCATAAAATTGAACCAAATTTTATATAACGATACTTTGTGAAAAGTGATGTAATAAAAAGAGAAATATGAACTATTATTCTTAAATACCTCCTAATTGATCTCAACATAAGCGAGACTTAAAATCGCTCTTTGGTGGCATTTTGATTAATTAAAAGCAAAATGTTTAAAAACAAGTACACCTTCCTAACTAGACTGACACGGTGAAAATATTTCATCGTGGAAAGTGAATGATTATTTTTCTATTCCGTTATGTTTTCGTACTATTTATCATGTGGAAATATAGTAATAGTCAAGTGTGTGGATTATACGTCCTAAGGTGGCGTATTGTTGCCACATCTGGGGAGGTGCCGCTCAGAGCACCCTTTACTGCCTTGACAGAGTACAAAACCGACTTCGAAATCTAGAAGTAGGATATATTGTTCGCTTCCTTTTACAGCCTATTTCTCACAGAAGATAGTTTGCTAGACTTTCTCTACTCAATTGTTATTTTACTGGTAGGTGCTCGACTGAACTCTAATCTATGGTTCCTCCTGTAAAACATTGACAACAAAACCTCGTCTAGCTACAACAATTGTAAATAATTCTCATTTGCTTCCATCTGTGTACCTAAAACTAAACGAAACTTCCACGAGCAAAGTTTCTTTCCAAGAACTACTCATCTGTGGAACACAATACCACGGGGCTGCTTACCAACTAACTAGAGCATGGTCGTTTTCAAGTCCAATGTTAATAAGTTCTAGTTGAGCCGTCCTCAAAAATAGTCAAATTCCTCAGAGTGTCAACCATGGTTACAAATCTTCACAATTTTGTTCACCGTTCACTTGACAAACTCATTAACATTTATCCTTGAGTGGCCTTTGGGCATTGATAAGCAATGACTACATTACAAGGACGGTATTTTACGACATATATAGAATCTTACATACATGGTTTGATGACAAAACAACAAGATATTGCAGTGTACTTTATCTAGCTGATCTGAGTCTCGTGATGAGAGTCTAGTCTTACTACTATTTAACGTATCGCTAGGATGGCAAAGTAAGTGATTCTATTCAATCTTCTAATGTTATGACCACAGTCCACGGCAATACTCGTTACACTCCATACACATGTCTCCAAATCTTCGTGAGTGGAGCACTGTGGCAAGTTAAATCATCAGCTGCCATTAGTAGTAACGAAAATCTTTATTTTTAACTGAAAATACTACTATGTATGCGGGAGGGTAAAAAAAATTGGTGGGGGGGTAAAAAAAAAATTTTATAACTGAAATTATTACAATGTATGGGGGAGGGTAAAAAAGTTTTTTTTGGAGGGGGGTTAAAAAAATGTTTTTTTATCTAAAAATATTTCTATTTATGAGGAGGGTAAAAAAAATTGGGGTGGTGTCGAAATCCTTTTTTTCTTTATTGTTAACTGAAAATATTCTTGGTCGGAAACAAAGAAAATAAATGTCTAACCACCCAAGAAATATGACTGGGGCTCCATCGGTTTACGGGTGAGCGTTTATTTCTGACGCGGCAGCCTAGCAAAAATATGCGACCGTAGGAGTCGGCATCAGGAACCGTCGTCTCTTCCTCTGCATGTGGCAAGCCAAATACGTGTCAGGCGCGAAACCGCAACTCAATGGAGTGTACGTGGGAACGTTGCTTCTGTGCAATTCCTTTGTGCGTTCTGTGCGTAAATATTCCATGAGTTCGCATGCAACTGCTGAGCGTTGCTGTTCTCTGTGTCGGCGTAAACACTTGCAGTTCTGCAGGTTAATGAATAGATGGGACTAACTAGGAGGACTTCATGCAGAGCAAGCCATCCTGAGGCACGATCTCTGTGAGCTTTATGTAGAAGTTCAACCCCATTTAACAAACAAACAAACCAAATTGTTTCAAAATATTTATTTATTTTTTATTTATTTTTTTTATTTCTTCAAAAAAACATTTTAAAAAATACAATTGATTCGGCATAAAATAACCTGAAAAAGGTTGATATGCCGTAAAACAAAACAAACAAACAAACAAAAAACAAACGAACAAACAAACAGGAGAATCAAATTGCTCAGAAAAATTGTATTATGCTGGTTCTATAGGAATTTACGCTTTTTACTCCTAGTGTGATGCCCAGGTATAATGTGTACACAATACACAGTTTATTTTCAATTTTAAAAAAATAGTTTTAAAAATGTTGTGTTCAAACAAAAAGCACATCTGAAAACAATTTTGTTGACGTCTTTCTTTTTCATAGTGTGTTCAATACATAAAAAGAGGAAATTGTTATAATAAACAACAATTGTAATTATGTATTTTTTTTACAGAACATAAAATCACGACTTTCGTTATGATTATTTGAATGAACCAGCAGCAGCTGTTATTGTTTCTTCGATTCACACCAGTTGGTGTGGCTTGCGGTGTTAACTAAAACGTGTCAATGGGGCCGCACAACACACCTGCGTGTTCTTTAGTTGTTCTAGAATCTGTACAGTTTAGCTGCTATTATTGGTTACAAAACGGGCATTGTTGGAAATCAATATTAAACGATATATTTAAAATTTAGAAATGAGAGAAAAAATAGAGTGATATATTGGTTTGATGGTTCAATATTGCAAGAGATTGAAGATAAAAGAGAGGTAGCTGCAGAGGGACAGGGTAAAATAAAACGGCGAGGATAGATACAGACGAAACATTATGAATAAGTTTAGTTTATGTGAGCAGAAATTCTAATTTCCCTCCATTAAATTGAAAATGAAAAAATATATAAAATTCACAATCCCTTCTCTTTTGATTTTGGCAGTGATGGCTCTCCTCATTTCAGGAATAATCCTAGATTTTTTTATAGACATTATCTTTGGAATAAATATCTTAGGAATTATGATCTTGTGAGTGTGAAGCACATTCAGGATCACGCCATTTACTCATGAGACGATCACCAAAGTGTCCACGCAGCGATTCCAAACAAGTGATTTGAAATATGGGAAGTTGCCCCATTCATTTGAAATTACAGTTAATTCCTTAGAATGCCTCTGTTCAAAATTTCTTAACAACCACCAGATAAAGCCCAGTATTTATAAACACAGATGTTTACATTTTACGACCACAAAACAAAGTGTTTGACATTTAGGAGTGAAATGTAATGAATACGTCATATATATTGACGTATATATAAGATATGGTTAGATTGCGGATGATACTAACGATTCCATGGGTGGAATCTTTTGAGTCACCCTGTAATTTCCACACTTTTATTTAGAATACATTTACAGACATAGCAGGTACAGCTGCCTTGGACTGGTACAGTTATCATTAGAACGTAGCTTTACGGCCGAAATTTGTTAAAATGCTTAAAATCGATATCATTTTCTGTCTGTCGCTTGAGAATTAATCCCATTAAAATGCATACAATACTCATCCAATTAAGATTAATACAATTAAGATTATTGAAATATTCATCCAATTAAGATTAATCCCATTAAGATTATTGACATATTCATCCAATTAAGATTAATCCCATTACGATTCATACAATATTCATCCAATTCATATTAATCCCATTAATTTTTTTAAAATATTCATCCAATTAAGATTAATCCCATTAAGATTATTGACATATTCATCCAATTAAGATTAATCCCATTACGATTCATACAATATTCATCCAATTCATATTAATCCCATTAATTTTTTTAAAATATTCATCAAATTAAGATGTATCCCATTAAGATTATTGAAATATTCATCCAATTAAGATTAATCCCATTACGATTCATACAATATTCATCCTATTAAGATTAATCCCATTAAATTATTTGAAATATTCATCCAATTAAGATGTATCCCATTAAGATTATTGAAATATTCATCCAATTAAGATTAATCTCATGAAGATTCATATAATATTCATCCAATTCAGATAAATCCCATTAAGATTCATACAATATTCATCCAATTAAGATTAATCCCATTAAGATTATTGCAAGATCCATTCCTCGGTGGTAAAAAAGTATTAAGTTTTTCCTTCAGTATCATACCTTTTTGTTTCCAAGTGAATGGTTGTCTTTCTCCGAAGGCGAGTGTATGCAGTGAAGTGCCTCAAAGATCTGTCCTCGGTCCGGTTCTGTTTCTTTTGTGTGTTAATGATCTCCCAGATGAATTAACTGAAAAGGTACTTCTCTTTGCGGACAATTTTAAACTGGTATCAGCTAGACATAATTAGGATTAACTTCAGGATAATCTGAACAGAGTCTGATTCTGCTCTTCAGGTTGAGATTGTCTGCTGAACTCTGGGAAATCCTGTCATCTTCCTATCAGCTCTTCACTAACTGCCCCTATGACTATCGATTTCCCAGTTCAACACCCTAATATCGTCGCGAATGTGAAGGATTTTGGTATAGTTGTGGACGTCTCCTTCAAACCAATGCGGCATTGTATTGAGATGGCTAACAAAGACAGACGCGTTCTCTTTCTGATCCAGAGATTCTTTCTCAAGCTTACAGTAGATATTTTTCTTCCCTTATACATTATTTTGGTGCAGCCCATTCTTGAGTGTGCCATCCAAGCAAAACTTCTTAGCTACAAAAAATATGGCTGACAACAATACAGGACTTGCCACGCTTATCTACAAAGAGCGTCTCGAAAAATTAAATCCATTCTCACATGAGCAGCGGGGATATGAGGAAACTTGATTCTAGCGTAAAACATCGTCAACGGAACTTAAAATCTACATTTCGAGGAGTTTTTCACCTCAGCGCTATTCCATGGTTTCCGCAGATTGAACCAACGTCGTTTACAGCTCAATAGGGGTACAGAAGCGTTCTCTGTCCGTGTCTCTGTTCCGTGGAACAATCTACCAAAGGAGGTTGTGACGATGACTACCATATCCAGGTTAAAAGCGACCTTTGACAAACATTTAGACTATATGTGGATGTTAATACCTCCTACCTATCTTTTAACATGGCTTGTTGCACTTTA
Organism: Sepiola atlantica; assembly: GCA_963556195.1. NCBI lineage: Eukaryota > Metazoa > Mollusca > Cephalopoda > Sepiida > Sepiolidae > Sepiola > Sepiola atlantica. The sequence continues at coordinate 57,426,803 of OY744535.1, read as the reverse complement.
CTATTTATCTTGCTATTTATCTTGCTTTGAAGATCAGAGGTCAATGTTCGTTTTCAATGCGGGTCAGAGTCTATCGAAGGTGTTAAAGGCCAGGTCTTAAAATACTTCACTCTAAGGAAAATATACTTATATAGCGAAAAAAGGTGTGAAAATGGAGCTTACACATCTTAAGTTATACCTTTCTCTCTTCATCGATACGTGTCATTTTGGACTTCCTGTCAATGACGTAACTTTCTGTGCACGTAGCTCTAGTTCTACTCTTATTGAATTTTCCAATTTCTCCTTACTCTAGTCTTACGTATGAAAATTCCGTTTTGTAACATTATATGTATATACTCGCATCCACCCATGTGTTGCGGAGTTCGATGAGCTTTAAATGATCGCAATTTTCTTAAATGTTGGGAATCTTTTTAATTTAGTGTAATGTATTTATGAGGTAAATCGCATTAGAGTCAAAAGTACAATATATTAAAGTGATGAACCTCTCTGGTAACTCTGTGAAGGAAAAATATAAATTTGACAGTTTTATGCGAATCTACATGGGGTGTACATTCTATCGCATTTGAGGTTGTACTGGCGGTTTCGTTGTTGGTTATTGATAATGTTTTCCCTGTGGTTGAACGATGAGAAAACACATGTTTTACTGTTTCCAGGGATTTTACATCATTTTCTATGAAATTAACAACAACGCCTGAGACCGGAGGGCATGATTGCTGTAATGTACACGATCTCGGACTATTGAATCTGCCAATTTCATATCCAATCAGATCTATCGCATACATTTATAGTTTAATACCATTGGGAAGAATGTGGCCCCCTACTCACTTATAGGTAAAATAGCAACTTGTGTTCAAAAGAATCTCTTTAAATACTAAACCAAAAATTACCCCCCTCCGATGATCACATATGTTTTCTAGCCTGGGGGGAGTATATTATGACGAACGAATATATACTAAACTACCCCTCAAAAGAAGAAGTAATGCTTGAAAAATGGTATCATAACAACAGAAAACATACTACACTACTTATCTCCTTCCAAAAAAAAGCAGGTAATGCCTGGGAAGATGGTATCATGACCACAGAACATATAATATATTACACCCTTTCCTCCACCCCCTAAAAAGGAAGTAGTACTTGTGAATCTGATATCATGGCGACCGAACATATATGAAACTTCCAACGAGGAGGTAATGCCTGGGAGGATGGTTTTATGACAATAAAACAGATACAATATTACTCTCCTACCTAAATTAAGCATTGAAAGATAGTACATTAGTCTAAAATAATATCATAAACTGAATTGAACATTCAAAGATAGTACAATGCAACATAAATAGAAGGCTTATGTACGACATGAACATAAACTGGAACCATAGGAAGATCTTCACCATTCCAGTAATCATAGAAGGTACCGGGCTCATGAATAAGAATGACAAAATCTACCTGGCGAATATACCCGGTGAACCAAGTTCAAGAGAGATTCAAACAATCGCACTTAAAGGGACGATTAGGATCCTAAAACAATCTCTCAGTTAGAGTGTCTGTAAAAGCAGGTTAATGGTTGGCATCCGGTAAGATGCCCCATCCCCATACAAAAAGATCAGAAAATTGAAAGAAAAAAGAGAAGTAATAGTATAGTTTCGCCTTTAGACAGACAGTTACCAAATCTCCATTAGTAAAAGATGCACTATTTATTGGTATTAAATAACTGAAAACATATCTGATATGCCACTAAACGTAGGAACCAAACAGACACAGCTGGTCGTATCGAGTCACTGCTAGATTTGCTCTGAAATAATCCTTCACCGTCGGAACATTATCTGACTAACACTTAATTAGACACGCCAGTGATACTTTTACAGCTGTAACCATAACAGATCAATTATGTAGTAGGAGTAGTACTCAGAAAGTGACTCTAATTTATTGTACCTTTTCCGGTCTTCAGGCTAATACCAAGTGTAATATATGTGATGTCCTTAGTGTGACGTCACAATGCAATGCCATTAGAAAGCAGTTGATTATGTTGATTGTGGCTACTTGGAATTTTGGCTGGGATCACAGTGTAGTATCTGTTCCGATAGATACTACACCCTATAGACCGGTATCGTCTTGGCCTTCGGGGCTTGATTCCGCCGGTCTGTGGGTTTATCCTGTGCAGTTCTAGGAGGTCCACCCTGCCAGGCTTTGCCTCCCCTCTTTGGGGTGACGTAAGTTTATCGCTTACTGCCTGAGGCGGCCTTACCGGAGAATACTGACGGGGCTGCCCAGGCATTTTTTGTAGGCCAGAGTGCTCACTTTCTCGGCGCTGGCTTTTCAAATCCACACTTTCCCGACCTTGTGTCACATCTTACCGCTGTGGGAGGAAGATAAATAGCTATGTTGATTGTGGCCGAAAGTTATACTTATGAGCAGATGACAACAGTGCTCCATAACACTCTCCGGACGGAGGGCCCCCGCCAATTCAGACAACCAGTCGAAGAATAGAGGTCGAAACTGCGAAGTGGTTCCTCTTGATAATGGTTTATTTTTCGAGCCGTTAGTGGAGCTGTAAGCTGTGAAGCATAAAAAAAGCTCAACGGCAATTCTTTCTCGACCGGGGCAATTTTAATTGTTATCCCATCCAGAATGCCCCTTTTTGCCGTTGTGTGGGGGGCAAGTAAATAGGGACTATCATATTTTTTTTGTGGGGGCAAGTAAATAGGGACTATCATATTTTTTTTTGGGGGAGGGCAAGTTAATAGGGACTATCATATTTGGGGGGGGGGGGGCAAGTTAATAGGGACTATCATATTTTGGGGGGTGGGGGGCAAGTAAATAGGGACTATCATATTTTGGGGGGGGGCAAGTTAATAGGGACTATCATATTTGGGGGGGGGGGGCAAGTTAATAGGGACTATCATATTTTGGGGGGTGGGGGGCAAGTAAATAGGGACTATCATATTTTGGGGGGTGGGGGGCAAGTAAATAGGGACTATCATATTTTTTTTTGTGGGGGCAAGTTAATAGGGACTATCATATTTGGGGGGGGGGCAAGTTAATAGGGACTATCATATTTTGGCGGGGGGGGGGGGCAAGTTAATAGGGACTATCATATTTTGGGGGGTGGGGGGCAAGTAAATAGGGACTATCATATTTTTTTGGGGGGGGGGGGCAAGTAAATAGGGACTATACTCTTATACCTGACTTTCGGATGTAAAGATTGACATACGTTTTAATGAAGATCGAGAAAAGTTTTCTCATTTTTACTCCTCTCTCCATAAAATGGTGTGTTGTTATAAATGATAATCTCTTTTTTAAATTCAGTAAGCGATTATGCAAATTTGTTCGTTTTTAGTAAATGGATTTTAGAAAGTGGTGTGAAACAATTGAATCCGACCAGTGGGGGTGATTCATGTTCCTGCAAGACTCAAAAAGTCAGAACACGTGAACTATCATTACTGTTAACACTGGTAGATTGTTTCGGAAGAAGAAAAAAAACGTGTTTTCTTCTTTTCTACTTTTCCATGCGAGAAATGGTGGTCCTTCTTTTCCAGCAAAGTGCGTTGAATGTCATCACAGAGGGGGGACAAGGCAATTCGTGTCTCTCTCGACTTTTTTGCATGCATGCCCAGCCCTAACCCATCTTTCTATTGTTATATGCACAAGCTGTAAAAATAAAAAAATAAAAACGAATACAGCTTTTTAAAAACTACTAGCAGATCCTGTATCTCGGTATAAAATAATAATTGAATTAAAAATATATATGTATTAGAATATTAATTCTGAGAAAAGGCAGGAAAGAACCCATTTCACTATAAGTAATTTAGGTGATAAAAATATGATTCATCCATGTTTTAGCGTTGACGTGGGACATTATAAATTAATGATATTTAATAAAAAGAAATGTTAGAGGATAATTTTAAAAAACTAACTCATAAAATAACCAACTTTACTGTAAGTAAATTAGGTGGATAAAATAGGATTTGGTAAATAAGTATTTATTGTTTTAAATCAAACAAAATATATTTCTCTATGGTTTTGGTCACTGTCCCCCTGAATGGTTTTAAGTAGGGGTTTTTCCTCTAAATAAAAACCACTGCCCCCCCCCCCCAAAAAAAAACCGTAAATGTTACCCTAAGAATATTCGTGAAGCTTTCCGCGGTCATTAAAATAGAAATCCTTCTAGACTGAGACAAATTTTATTGTGTACCCATCGAGTGGACATGTTATAGCGCAGAAATCCTAATTTCCCTATTTGCTGTTCGTTTTATTTTATTTTATCTCCATCTGTTCTGTCAGTAAAAAGAAACCCTTCTAGAATTAAACAATTGTTATTTGTTTCCAATCAAGCGAACCTCTTTTATGAGCTACAAATATTCTAATTTCTCTTCCATAAAAGTGCAATAAAGAAAACAATTTGTTACACGTCTCCAATTCTAAGACTGTTCGGAATGTTTGAACGTATTGGTTACGTGTGATCTATTTGCGTTAATAATATTTAATCGGCAGCACGTTTTCCGGTCGTTACTGCCCGCCACTGTTTACTACTGTCCGTCCCAATCACAATCAAAGATTGTCGCATGTTACTCTCATTAACCAACCAATAGCAACCATTTAAAATCAAAGGAAATAATATGCCTTTAATATTTAAACAAATATAAACCGGTGGTTATTTTTTACATCTCTTTCAAATATAGCCCGACTTTACTATATTGAATTTTTATTTTACTTTTCAAAATAGAATTAACGTTAAAGTGCAGTATCTGTTTTGATACTATACTTAATCTTTTCTCTTCTCGATCAGTGAAGGAGAAATCCTTCTTTTTGCGAAAATGTTTATTTTTGTCCTGTGACATGCAACTTGTGAACAAGGATTTAAAGAAAGAAAAGAAACTAATAAAATTGATATTACGATAGAAACGCAAAGAAAGAAATGAAATGAAAACGATATAGTTATGCACGCGCGCGAATCGACTAAAACATAGCTTTTTTCTCCATGCCATAATGTGTGCGTGTGTTCACATAGTAGATATAAGGAGAGAGGGAGGAGGAAGAGTAACAAAGGTGCATTGCTTCGATACTTATTGCCGGTTGTTCACTTTCTTTTCTCTTAATCACTGACTACATTGGTCCGAGGGGAAGAAAGAATGAGTGAATGATCTAATAGGGTAAAAGAAAAAACAATAACAGAAACGAAGAAACGGGATAACTTAGACGATTGATTTATTTTATTTTGGTGTGGGTTGGTTGGTTTTTGTTAACATAGTCGGGAGAATTATGTCGAATTGGTAGGACGTATAAAGAGTCCGGCGGAAAGGGTTGGATCAAAAGATGGACAATAGGTCGGAAACTTTTGCCATCGGGGAAAATGCCGTTCATAGGATCTTTGATTTAGGACATGGATATTGAGATAAAACAAGTAAAATGGTCAAATGATTTAGTATTCGGTGATACCATGAAAAGAGATATCGTAAGAAAAAGAACGATGATTCGCTGAGGAGAACAAGACATGTGTACAGTTAAGTGAACGTTATTATGATTTTAATTCAGTGGAAAGATCGAATAGATCAGTAAACGTTATTATTTTTCGTTGTTACAATAAATGTATTTGTTCGTTTCTTAATCATTGCATTGTGTTGTTCCCCAGTTTAAACTTAGCCTTATTGAATGCGGGGTATTCCCTTATTGAGCCAAAGCCTCCCAGCAAAAAATACAAATATTTTGTGTTACATTTGAACCATAAGACGACCTAATATCGATCTTGTCCGGATTGTAACAGCGCCAATCTGGATGGCCATTTTTCTTGGAGAGATGGATTTTCCCTACATTAACAACCGACATTATCTTTAACGCTGCTCTTGTGGGAAGGCAACTAAATAGAAACAACATAGTAAATGGTAAACGTGTGGAATAGTTAAGAGTCAAGAAATCGTAAACCAAAAAACAATAACCAATACCTTATATCAATTGGCAAATATGTAACCATTTAAAATTAAAGGAAATTGTCGGCCTTGAATATTAAAAAATATGTAAACCGGTAGTATCTGTTCTAATACTATACTTAATATTTTCTCTCTTCGGTGAGTGAAGGAGAAATCCTTCTAGACTGCGACATTATTTCATTCTGTCACAATCCGAAGTTCCCCTATTTGATGAGATACATTTTATCTATATTAAAAACCGACAAGGTGTCTTACTCAGTCCTCGTGGTGAGGCAAGTAAATAGGAATAACATAGTAAATGGTAAAAGTGCAGAATAGTTAACAGTGGGGAAATCGTAAACCGAGAAAAAAAACAGAAATCGAGGGAAATCCATGAACGTTAATTCTATTTAGATAAGTAAGAAACATCTGATATATGTTCGCTAATAAAACATATGTAATAGTTGACTTCAAACGGAAAGGTTTATTTTGAACATGTTTGTTACTGTTCAAAATATAATTAATGTTAAAGTCTATTATCTGTCTTGTTACTTTACCTTATATTTTCACTCCTTGGTGATTAAAGGAGAAATCATTCCAGCCTGCAGCCATTTTTTTAAATTTTTGTCACGATCATGATTGCCCCTTTTTGAGGAGATGGATTTTCCCCACATAAAAACTGACATTGTGTCTAAGTATGGTAAAAGTGCAGAATAGTTAACAGTCAGGTAATCATAAACCGTGAAATAACAAGAGTAAATACATTATAGTAATCCTGAAAAATGCGTCAACATTAGTTTTATTTGATGTATATAGGAAAATCTCTAATAGTTGACTTACAACGAAATTGTGACATATTCCTTAATTCATCGAATACAATCATAGAGTCTGGAAGGACGAAAGTGAAATTGAGGAAGCGTTAGTCTCTATATCAAGTAGTGAACATGGTTTATATATGAAGATATACAATAGTTGTTTAAAGTAATATTTTTGCAAAAAAATAATTATGGAGGCAAAAAAAAATTGGGAGGGGCAATGAAGGCGTTTTACTGAATGAGTGAATAGGAGATGCCATGTTTTAATTTCAATTGCTTTTTGTTTTGTGTTCGTCAATCATATTCCATTATTCCAGAATAGGATTGTAACCAGCCAAGCAAAACGTAGTAACAGTAAGAAGAGTAGGCTCTAGGGAACGAACTGTATTTTGTTAGTAAAGGTATAAGATTGAAAGATTGAAAGATTGAAAGATTGCACGGAGTTAAAAATGAAACAATGACAGAATTATCTAGAAAAAGTATTCTATGAAGAATAAGTATCGGTGTAAGATGGTGGTGATAGTAGTAGATGTTTGCGTGTGAGTAAACATTACTCCGACTTCCTGTATGTTTAACTATTTTGTGAGAGTCAGGTACGTCTGAATAATTGTAGGAAATTATGAAATTTGATGAGACGGACTGTGAATTTAAAAAAAAACACGCATAAATTATTGTCATAAAGGGTGACTTTATAGAATTCTATATATCGCTTGCGCTTAAAAAAAGCTAGTGTATATGTAAGTAGATGGAGAAATAAATTTTACTTTATTATAGCGATAAGTATTTCTGCATTAGCTGTATTTGCAAGTTCATGAAGTAAACGTCTTTCATATATCTCTAATTATTTTCTAAGCAGTTATCTTCAATGTAAGGCCGGGTAAAACGGATGAAAAGGAGTTTAGTGACATTTGTACAGTTGACTGGATTTATCTATTCACGTTACACGTTTCAACGGCGTCACTCCGCGTGCCATATTCGTATAAACAAGATACACATACATCGAATCTTACAGACAAATAGCATCCGTTTAGTGGTTTTACTCGGATCACCGACGTTAAGCAATGGTTAGACTAGTGAATATTTAGATGGGTGGAAATGCTACGTGTTGTAAGCAAATACTCTACGCATGTGTATAAATTGGTACAACACTTTCTGGAAGTATAACAGAAAGAGACTAGCATCCTTAAATGAGATGAATGGTGCCTTTCATTCTATTTAATGCTTCAAAAAGGGAGCAAGCACTGGTCACATGGGCGTTAAACGGGCCTTTATTACATTTACATTAAACATTTCCTGATTTCTTCGTATAGTGTTAATCATTCTGAAATAGTTTGAGAATAGCTTCATCCTTACAATTAACAGTTCGTTCTACAACTCACTTTACTCCCCCTAAAATATCAAACATTTGTCATATTGAGTCACTATTTTCCAAGGGTAAAATCTAGTCGAGAATCAGAGTTAATGAGGGTCAATGAGATTTTCAGTTCGATGATGAAGAATACTAGAAGAGGATTTGAAAACGAAGATTGAAATGTACAAGATCTGATTACTTGAGAGAACAACTCAACAAGTATTTGTTGACATTTGACTTGAAGAGAACCATGTTGTAGTCAGTGGGGAAGAACTCCCGTGTATTATGTTCCACAAAGGAGACGTTTATGGAAAGAAACTCTGTTCATGGAAGTTTCGTTTGGTTGTAGGTTCAGAGAGGATGAAAATACAGTTCACCCCAAACAACGAAGGAAGGGAGTTCCAAAGGTCAGCAGCACGAGGAAAGAAGTTATTGGAGTAGAAGGCTCTCCGACATCTGGGCTCTCCACAGTGAATGGATAAGATTTAGCTCATTGTCGAGTTTATCTAGTGTATTTCGGTCGAGGGGGGGGGGGCACCAGAGCAGCAAGTTTATCGGAGCACATTCCATTGAAGTACTTTTAAAACAAGCACAATCTTGCAACATTGCGGCAATGGAAGAGGGGCTGGAGCTTGATGGATAGTGATGGACCTATTAGATTAGCGACTATTTTTCGGATGGTGACTTTGTAGAAATATATGATACTGTCAGGTGTGAGAAGCTTTCTAGCACGGTAGAGGGAACCTACCTTCTTTGCAGCAGCTTTGGCAATGTCTTCTATGTATGTGTTCCAATTCATGCTACCTGTGAATGTTAGGTCAAGGATTTTGAACATTTGACTCTCAGGTACGGTGTTATTTGCCATAGCAATCGGGGGTTGAAGAGGTTTCTTGTTGTTGAAAGAAAATGGAACTTTGTCTTAGCAGCATTAATTGTTACCATCCATTTATGATCCCATTCTACGAAAGACTGGATGTCACTTTCTAAGGATTCAGCCATTGCCTCGGATATGTGCGGGTCCGTTTTGCCAACATGACGAGAGTAGAGCATGGGGTCGTCAGCAAATATACATATCTCAAACACAATGTCACGAGGGTGGTCGTTTATGAAAATCAGGAACAATAAAGTTCCAATGATCGATCCCTGGGGTACACCTTCATTTATGTTAAGTTGCTGGGATGAACGGCCATCGAGGACAACCTGGATCTTTCTTTAGTTACGAAATATCTAATTATATGTAATATTCATTCAGTAATACCATAAGAATTTATTTCTATGAGAAGTCTTTTATGCCAGACCATGTCAAAGGCTTTGGATATATCTAGCGCTACCACCCTAGCTTCACCTGCCTTGTCCACTGTATGGTATATGCGTTAAGAGATCCGCAGTAGACCGTGTTTGCCTAAATCCATACTGATAGTCAGAAAGACGTTTAGCATTAACGATGGTCGAATCAGTTTCTTCTGGCGTAAATCGACACAATATTTTGCATACTGATAATGCGTCACCACTTACCAAAGTTAAAAGCCACTCGAGGAGAAAGGTTAATGGGATTGGCAGTTGGATGAAAAAAATACTCTGAGGGGATTGGAAAAGATGGGTGGTATGGGCAGAATCTGATTACTTAAGAGGACCGCTCGACAAGTATTTTCTGATATTGGGCTTGAAGAAGACCAGGTTGTTACCAGCAGGGAAGCAGTCCCGTGGTATGTGTTGCTAGAGAATAACGTTTAATGAGATTGTCAGTTGGATAATGGAAGAATACCATGAGAGGATTGTAAACGAAGAAATGAATTCGCAGAATGTAATTACTTGAGATGACGGTTGAACAAGTATTTGTATACATTACACTATAAATGCAAGTGTATTAATTCAACTAAAATGAATTTATTTGAATTATTTAAATACTATTTATATCTGTTAAGATATGATCATTGATATTTTGAACATCATGTGAATATGCCTATATTTTTTATTATCGCGTTAAAGTTCTGTTAGCATCATGATGTTAACAATATGTTTACAAATGCGGATAACCCTTATGTGCAGTTGTCAGGCCGCAATCCGTTTTCTTGACCTTAGTTTTTACAGCTAAGTGTTGCCGTCTTCTCACATATAGCGCCTAGTATTTCCATATAGTCAAACATCTGCAACTGACTAGGCTCAACGTTGCTTAACGTAGGTGATCTAATGAGAATCAGTGTGTAAACGTCATTATCAATATGAATATGGGTTTTATGAAGATCTGATTCTATTTATAAAATTGCAATAATATTTGAATACATCATAAATTTGCGTACGAGTTTTTTCATTGCAACAAATGAGAACATAGTCATAGTCTTTCTCCGGTCATCGTTTCAGTATCTGGTATCTGTGTGGCACGATGTTACGATGATAACATGCGTTTTTTATTGGTTGCTCAAAAATCGTTCTGTGCCCACGTTGTGTTTTAAAGATCCGCAGAATTTTCATGTTATAGTAACTTTATCTCGCACTTGGGTACACGGTCGGTTCTGTCAGCAACGGAAACTCAAGAAAAACCCGAAGTGAACAAAAACAAGTATTTATCGGAGCAGATATGTTTAACAATAATAGAAACCAAAAATATTACATTGCTATTGTTAGGGAGAAAAAGACGAGTTGATTAATTTGACTGGTGGTAAGTCTTGGTCGGGGAACATTTACTTTTTGTCCTTTAGAGAAGGTTGACTTAAGAATAATACTTAATTTTAATTATTCACGTTCTTTGATCGATCGCCGAATTCTGTCTCTCTCCCTCTTTCTCGCTTTGCTTTTCGGAATGACTGACACTGTGTAGTGCCCTTTAAGAGCAAATTATTTCATAAAGATGCGATTAATTCGAGTGGCTTAGCAATCATTTAACGTTTTTAATTTTCTGCTATCCTATGATGGTTGAGTCCATGAAAACCTTCGTTTCACACATGTACGCATATGTGGACTTCATCTTATTCCGAGAAGAGCATATTTTACTATAATTGGATAGTCAGTATATTAACAGATATGGCGAGTGAACTTGGTAACACAATTTGTTTTTTTACACTTTGAAACCATAGTGAAATATGTCGTTTCAGAATTATCGTCAAATCAAGTATGGTGGGTACAATTTTATTCCATCTTTAAGTTGGAAACACAATTTAGTCATCTGTGTTAGTCTGAAACAATGATTTTTACTAATAAATATGACCTATTAATTTGTAAGTGAAACTGATTATTGTTGTTTTGCTAATTAAAATTGACCAATCGAATATGTCCTTGCTAGAACAATAAAATATGATATTGCTCGAGCAATTAAATCATTTCATATCTCACCACCTATCATTAACAGATATGTTATATAATAATACACATCGTGTTACTGTTTCAATATATAATCAATAGCTATTCTTTTGCCTGTTATAGTAAATGTGTCAATTGACTAAGTATTCATTCAAGTGAACGCAATAATCAACTCAAGTTTGCTTTGAATATTAGTTTGTTTGTAAATGTTGCGTTATATCCTTGCTGTTTTATTTCATCTTTCTTGTGTTTGGCTTTAGACTTGTATGTTTGTTGTAATAATTAAATAAAAGTCTCGGATGAGCAGTTTGTAACAACTAAAAGACCGTATTTTTGTTTACAAGTTGCGAAACGATCGTAAGACGATCAAAATATAAGCATTCGCACCAATAAAAAGTTATGATAGTAGACAGACTTTTTATCTTCGTCATTGGTATCCAACCTATCTAATCATATATATATATATATATATATATATATATATATATATATATATATATATATATATATATATATATATATATAAGCCTTATGATTTCTTCCGGCTATGAAACATGGACGCTTCTGTGTAGCTTACTTGTCCTAAATATAGTTTATACTATATATATATATATATATATATATATATATATATATATATTATTTTTCTTATCTTTCTGTTTTTGCTGGAGATGGGGCATCCTACCAGATGCCAGACATTCATCGGCTATTTCAGACACTCCAGCCTAGAGATCGTTTTAAGATTTTAACCATCATTTTAAGTGCAGTTGTTTGTATTTCTCTCACACTCGGTTCACCGAGTATACTCGCCAGATAGCTCTTGAAATTCTTCTTCATTAGTCCTGATTCTCCTATAATTACTGGTATGATAGAGATTTTCCTAAGATTCCAGTTTCTTTTCATGTCATACATAAGACCTTGGTATTTCGTAGTCTTGGTATTTCGTAATCTTTTCATACATACATATATACATATATATATATATATATATGTATATAAAGTGGTGTACTAAAAGCCAACTTTTAGGAAAGGTAGAACCTATTGTGAAGAGTATACAGCTCAATATCCAGGATAGAGCAGGTAGATATGAAGAAGAATGGAAAGGAATCAGAGAAGCAAAAGCCAAATCAAAATTCAATTCAATTGCTCAGAGCAAGGTATATTCCGCAAAAAGGCAATTTATTCAAGTTAAATTTTTCTTAAGCCAGGCTTTTCAAAGATCAAAATCTTATCATCAGAGGAAGTCGCTGGGATAGATAAGTTGGCAAAGGCCAAGATTTCAAATTTGAAAAAATAAAATAAAAGTTGTAGGGAAAGAAACACATGGCAAAACTCTGCCCGAATGCAAGCAAATGTCCGATTGCTAAAAAGCTCGGTGTCGAAAAGTCCAGCGGAGAAAATGAAATGTAGATAGGTAGGTCGTTAAAGGCAAGAGATGTTATGAGAGAGGATTCAAAGTTAAATTCCAAGAAGCCACAACTTCAGGTGTGGCGAAAATAGAAAATCCAAAGGGTGAAAATTCCAATAAGAGGTACGCTCATGGATGCAGGCAGGCTCAGAGAAGAGTGAGGTGAAAAATATTCGCCATTAAAAATACTTCCTGGGCTAAGATATCAAGGAAAATGTTTTAAAATGGGAAAAAACTTTTCGACACCGGACTTTTTAGCAATCGGATATTTGCTTGCATTCGGACAGAGTTTTGCCCTGTATTTCTTTCCCTACAACTTTTATTTTATTTTTTCAAATTTTAAATCTTGGCCTTTGCCAACTTATCTATCCCAGCGACTTCCTCTGATGATAAGATTTTGATCTTTGAAAAGCCTGGCTTAAGGAAAATTTAACTTGAATAAATTGCCTTTTTTGCGGAATATACCTTGCTCTGAGCAATTGAATTGAATTTTGATTTGGCTTTTGCTTCTCTAATTCCTTTCCATTCTTCTTCATATATATGTATATATATATATATGTATGTGTGTGTGTGTGTGTATGTGTGTGTATTAAAATAACATTTTTAATTCACACATTTTCCTAAATATCTATTTCATCTGACATCTTTTAATAGAAATAACGTCAGAATTATTTTATAATCAGAAATGTTCCTTTAATATCAAGTGACGTCAACTCGACATCAGACAAACATTTCGTTTATTTTTTCTCCAAATTATTCTGACGGGTTTGTTTTTGAAGAATTGTCAAATCAATATACGTTTTTTATATTTCTTTTTAAATATTTTATTAATAAAATATCTATTTCCTGTTTATTTCTTATGATGTTTTTTATATTATGCTAAATTTAAATTTCGAACTAGTTCAACATATTTCATTTCCATGCCATTAACTTTGCTTCATTTTAATATTTTAAAACTATATTGATCTTGAAAAACTAGTTCATCATCTTGAAGCAAGTCGTTACTAGAATCGTCGGTGGACATATACGACACTGCCATATTAAATGTGTGATTTACTATTTTTAAATATTTCGAATGCGTTAAATTAAGCAGGGAATTTTAGGATTTTGGTTTACACAAATTGTTTAATTTTCTAGCGAGTTTTACTTCATTCTGTAAGTTTAACATAACATGATCTCCCTAGCAGTGATTTTTCCGAGGAGTTCACTAACTTTGCAATTTTGTTTTTCATGTACGGATTATTATATTGCTTGAACACTAAATTTTTAGTTTATAAGAAAAATGAATTATTACTATTCAAACTTGAGAGATGTTTTAGGTGTTGTATAAGTTGAACTTTAAAAATCGGAAATACGTTTATAAATGGGGTTATTAAAGCAAAATACTGGTAGTTTGGTTTGGTAGTTTTGTTTTACGGCATATCAACCCTTTTTGGGTTATTTAATGCCGAATCTGGTCTTGTTTTCTTCTCTTTTTTGTTTCCTTCCCCTTTTAATATCTGTTTCTATTTAACCCATAGTTGGGACCCTAACAGGTACTACCACTCCGGGTCAGGGTGGACCTGGGAGCAATAGTAATTAAGAGGAGGCTCCACATTCCCCAAAGTCCGTAAGCCGGATCTCACCATCGGATGTAGTTTAAGGTCATATCCAGGACCGGGAGTAGGGTAGGAAAAATAAAAATAAAAAAGGGGAGGGAGAAAGGGAGAGGGGCTGTTGTTTTTGTTTTTGGTTTTGTAGAACATAATTAAGTTTTACAAACAAAAAAAAACAAAAAAAAAGTCAATGTAGGTGAATTTCGTCTCAGGGAGCCACAGGGCAGCCTGATCTGGTATCATCAAAATACTGGTACAAATAACTGCGTTAAACTTACATAAAAACTGAACAGCCGCCTTAAAATTCGACTGGAACTCTCCTGTTAAACATTGAACAATTAGATTTTGCAAAAAATTGCTTTTTTTTCTAATCTGAAAATGTTGTCGAAAATCAATAATACTCAGAAATGTAAAAAGAAAATGGATAACAATAAAGTAGAAAGCGGGACATAACGTATATATCTGGCGGGAAGTCTTCTTTGGCAAAACTATAGGGTGACCCTCTTCATCCCCCCAAAACACCAAATGCTACCCATGGAGTCGTTAATAAAATTCACAAACCTTTCTGCAAGCAAACCATATATTGTTTAAATAAACTTCAGTCTATGCCTTACTTGTTCATGAAGTTTCAGCTATGAATGTCATACAATCTTTGTTTTATCGCGACTCACTGATATGTGGGGTCACTTTGATGATCGTCCCATCAGTAGGAGACGTGATCCTTCACACTGTTCGTATTCACCAGGACATACCCCCTTAGTTCTTTATCTGTGCGATTATCTCACTAATAATGTCTATCAAATAAATCCCCAGAATATTCCTGAACTATCACAGCCAAATACAGGGATGTGCGACTAGAGGAGTGTGTAGGAGTTATTTTTTATAAAAATCGCTCCAGAGCATGGAGCTAATAAGAACGAAAGATAATTACCACAAAGACGGGAGATTCCTATTGACCGTAGTAATATAAATACTGAGACTGTATATAAGAGGAAAACAGTTAGCAGGAAGAGAGTTCCACAAGCATGCAGGTCTTTGAAAAAGATACTGGAATAGGTAGCTGCATTACAATAAAGTATCAAAACAGCGAATTGATGGAGACCACTATACCAACGAGTCAAACGATCTGGAGAAAGAGAAGCATGGAATAGATCAGACAATTCTGAAGAACACGTACCATAATAGTATTTATAGAAAAGACTGAGACTAGCAACATCACGCCTTTGAGAGAGAAGGTGCGAAGAATAAGAAAGGGTAAGGCAATCAAATGACAGATACGTTTCTGCACCTTATCAAGAAGCCTCAAATGGGACAGAGATTCACCCAAATATGACAACAGTACTCGATGCATAGTCTTATAGTAGATTTGTAGAGATAGAGAATTGCCTCGGGTGTGAGAAAGTGTTTAATTAATGCAATTAATTTTTTAGTCCGCCATAACCGGATTTGCTTATCATTGAACGGCTGAAAAACCAATACTGTGTGATATTTCTCATTGAAACTTGGTGGACAAGCCAGGCATAGACTGAAATCTATTTGCACCAAATATGGTTGGAATGCAGAAAGGGTTGTGAATTTTATTAATTATTCCATGGTGGGTATTTTAGAATGGGTCACCCTGTATTACTGTGAAGAAAATACAGACACATATTTGTATAAACATGCAGAATACATTTTCAAACATTACTACAAAACAGGAATAAAAACGTTAAAGACAATCACACAACACTTTATAAAGAAGAAAGTCATATTTAATATAACCGTATTTTAATCATATTCTGTGTAAAACATGAATCATTTCAAAATGAATTGTTACCAAAGGGTGAAGACGTGTGTCTATACAAAATTACTGTTAGCAAAACAAAATATGCAAATTGTTTTAATAATGCAATTATGAAAAGAGAAAGTTACATGCAGCCAATTTTTACAGTTCTTCAATCATCACTACAAATAATAATCAAAATGCTGGCTACACGTTACATTATTTCTAAAACAGCTTTTCTCTGCACTATTTAAATTCAATCAAATCAATATAAGACGAACCTTCCCCCAAAAATGACACCAACGGAATCGTTAATAAAATTCAAAATATTTTCTGATATCAAACTATATTTAATACAGATAAATTTTAGTTTACGTCTGACTTGTCCACAAAGTTTACGTCATAAATGTCCAATAATCTTTATTTTATCCGCGTTCAGTATTATGCGGGGTAACTTTACTGATCGTCTCATCAGTAAAAAGCTGTGCTCCTGAATGGGCTTCACGCTCATCGTAGGTTAACCTCAAGATTTTATCTATGAGGGTTGTCTCGAAATTATTCTCAGACTATTCCGGAAGTGAAGAAGACCACCACGGCTAAAACAATGGCAGTGTCAGAAGAAGAGCGTGTCGAAGTTATTGACAATCTGGCACGTCGTATGTAGGTGTGATTGCAATAAAAAGGTGCACATTCAGAGCATATTATCGAAAAGAGATAAGCCAAAGACTGTCGGACATTCATAACTGAATTTAGGTAAATACGTTAAGCACAGCGTGAGGTATATTTGTATCAAATCTGGTTGGATTGAAGAAAGGATTTTTAAAACGTATTAACAATTCAATAGGTGGCCTCTGCGGAAGGGAACCCTGCATAGAGACTTTGAATTAACTTTCTTTTAATCTAATTCGATTACTCTCAGTGACAATGTTTAAATTATATTTAATGAAGCAGAACTTGAAAATCCTCTTAACATGGAAGACTAGAGATAGAGTTTAGTTCTCATTTTTGTTTATGAATAATGAACAATTATTACTATGTTGTTTTTGATCTAAATACATCATTTTTATCTAAATATTTTAATTAAAATGTCAGCTCTAAAGTTGTACAAAAAAATTTAAATTATACAAAAGCAAGTGCTTATTTCGACTAGGTTTAATATTAAAAAATTAGAAATAAAAAAAAACATACGGATAGCAATAACTATGTTCAAATTAATAGAGATTATTGTTTTAGAATATTTCAATTATAATCATGTTTTAATTTAATTGAAACTTATTCAGAAACACAATTATTTCAAATTTAATAAAACATTATTGTTTCCAATCCCATTAAATAATTATTTTAACAATTATTGAAATTACTGTAACATTTTTTCATTTATAATACTTTAAACAGATAATTGTTTCAAAATCAATGATATAATCGCTTCGAATTCAATGAAACATAATTTGTACATTTTAAAGAAGCGTTATCATTTTTGTATTATTTTAACATAATTATTTCAAATTCACTAAAACATAATTGTTCTAAATCCCATTCAATAATGATTTTAAAATGTTCTTTCAAATTATAAAATTAAATTACTTTCGGATTCTTTAAACAAATAATTGTTTAAAATTCAATAAAACATCGGTTTTTTTTACTTATTCGAAACATAACTGTTTGCAAATTTAGTTTTACAGCTGAATTGTATTTATTATTCAATTAAAATGTATACTAATCCCAAAAAGTGTTTATTATGCATATAAATGTAAGACTATTCTCAATAATTTGTTTATTATTCAATTACAGTTAAGACTAAACGCAGGAAATCATGATTGACTAAAAACCGTTTCTCATGCAAAATAATCATAGCATGTATCTTACGAACTGTGTATAAAACTGCTTGGAACTTTGACAGTTCTACAAATAAAAGAAAGGATGCAAAAGAAAAAATTGAACATACATTGTATGAACTTCATAACACCATTTATGAATTGTGTTTAGGATTGGATAATAAATTATGCCAATGGCCACCACTTAATTATTTAGCAAATTAAACAACCAGCAATGAAATGTTGTTTCTAATTAAAAAAAAAAGTGACAGCTTTCATGATGTGATCCTGTGTTTGTCTTTGTATGCAAAGAGATGAACAAAATGAAATCAGATTGTGTCTTTTATGACGGGCAAGAATTGATAAAATGGCAAAAAGATAAACACCTGTGATTGGATGTAGATCTATAAGTTTTGATTTTGGATGAGCGGTTTCAGGTTAAGTCAGACTGAAAGTATCTTTCTTGGTATTTGTGGACAGAAAAATAAAACATCAAATTTGATTTGCATTGAGAATTCATGGCGTACAAATCTGTACACACCTCCTAGCGCACATACACGCATATGTATATATATATATACTCTATTTTTTATTTATATTTGAGTGACCAATACTGTATATTGTGCAGATTACTATATATATATATATATATATATATATATATATATATATATATATATATATATATACATATATATATATAAACATATATATATATATATATAATGATTTGAATAAGTTATTTTGTTGATGTGAAATTAACTAGAACATTTTGTAAACGAGTTATATATAAATGCTTACATAAACATGTTGATATAAACACGCACATATAAGTGCATATATATATATTTGATGATTTAAATTATTTTAAAATTAAATATATGCAAAACTTCATATATATATATATGTATTTATATATATATATATATATGTGTGTGTGTGTGTGTGTGTGTGTATTTCTCTCTATATATATATGTATTTATATATGTATTTATATATATATTAGTTGAATATTTATTTTTGTAGTGCAGTAAAACAGAGTTTACTAATTAAAGAGAATGTCTGATATATACATATATATATATATATATATATACATACATATATATATATATATATATATATATATATATATATATATATATATATATATATATATATATATATATATATATATATGAAAGAGAGTGGGGCAAGAGTGAGACTACAGGATTAAATAGACACTCGCATTATCATACTATCAGAGCACTCTGAGAGCTTCCTTTATATATATTAAATATGATTAATGTGAAGAAAAAACGTACAAGTACTTGTATGTTATTTCTTCAAGTCAATCATCTTGAAATAATAACGAAACGTTGATGAATATATAAATAAGTTTTTTTCCCGTTTTTATTTTCTATCACGTTTGAGTATTGTTTCCATAATTTTAATTATATATATATATATATATATATGTACATGTATATATAAGAAATGAAACAATAAAGATAAAAAAATATTTTTATCTTAAACATGGAATTTAATCTTGAAATACTGTGTATAAAACTGGAAAAAGTCTGCATAAAAATGGATATCGAACATGTAATTAGCACCAAAAAAATAAATCTACTTTTACTCTTAAATCACTTTCTTTGCGAACCCGTATTTGATCCTAATTTCTATGATTTTGATTTTTGTACTGAGTTTACATGTCGATTCTTCAATTGTTATCTGATAAGTATATTGATTATGAAGTGAAAATGAATACAATTTAGTCGTTTGAAAATTACTAATTTATCGTGATAATGATTCTAATTCATATTGAATGGTCGTCATTAATTCTTCACCGAGTTACCCTTCACTTAATGACTTATTTTGAGCAGAGGATATAAATAGCTAATTGCATTCAATGCATTATTCCAAATAAATGTCAGCATTGAATAATAAGTAAGATTATGATGTTGGAAAATGGACAAAGGTAACCATAGCAAAAATTCTTACAAACATTCATTTTAATCATGTAATTCACAGAATGTTTCTTAAATATATTTTCATTAACATCATATATATATATATATATATATATATATATATATATATATATATATATATATATATATATATATCGTCTATTAGACCGCTGTAAAAATGCGGTAATATATCGATATATCGAGTGTTCAAAAAAGGAAACTTAATAGAGAATGAGTTTTTAAAATTAAATTTAATCTTACTTTCTTCTTGGTTATCGTCTTGATTACTAGAGTCTAATTTGATACTGAAATGTCATGATATGACAGAGATATAACATTTTTATCAAGTGTTTCTAGTTATTCGCCTCAATTGGTATTTCTACCACGTGCATATATTCATTGACTGATATATATATATATATATATATATATATATATATATATATAATTTTTTGAGCTGTGATTGAATTAAAAACTTTCTTTCAAAATGCAGTATATTGCTTGCTATGGTGATAAAAATAATTTTATGAGTTGCAAATTGTACGATAGGTTTCGTCCGACCATTTTAATTTAGATAGAGATTTTGTCAAATGCAGTTATTCGATTATTCCACACATAATGATAATTTGACAGAGAGTTACGTTAAACTCTATTCTGATGTATATGACCAGATTAATCAAATCCCTGATAATGGTGCTTTAACCTCTTGATTTTCCCATTTATTTGTTGGAATTTTACTTCCGCCTACAAACGGACATCATCAGAAAACGACTCCAGCTTTTTTTTCTTATTCCATGATACGAGATAAAGATTTCTTATAATGTATTTATTTGATTATTCTACGAATAATTTTACATATATTTCGTTCAGCTTTAGACCGGTGCTATTGCCAGGTGACTCAAATTCCTGATCCTGGTGGTTTAACTTTTCTTATTTGATCAGTTTTTTCTCAAAGTTTTATTTCGACGCAGTGTACGACTTCAGCTATTTTAATTTTCTTATTTCATCAAATTGGACGCATCTTAGGAGTCTCTCTCCGTCGTCGGTTCGTCACGCTTAAGTTAAAAATATCATTTTTAGATGCGTCCATACCTTTCTATCAGAGGATCTGGCGTTGTCCATTGGTATGTCACGCTTGCATTTGAAAGAGCATCAGGATTGTGACGGGGCTCTTCCCGTATATCTACAAAGAGCGGCTTCAAAGACGAAATCTCTTATCGCTTGAGCGCAAATGATGTGATGGGGGCGTGATTTTGGCGTACAACATCATCAGCGTGAATTTGAATCCCCCTTTTGAGGAGATTTTCACTCCAGTGCCAAGTCGTGGTCTCCCTAGGTACTATCGTCGCCTTCGTTTCAACAGAAGAAACGCAGTGATCTCTGTGCGTTTTTCCGACCCGTTTTCGCTCCAGAGAAGATCGTGCCGGTGACTACCATATCCAGGTTCAAATGGCATTGAACAAACATTCAGACTATATATATATATATATATATATATATATATATATATATATATATATATATATATATACGTATTAGAGAAGATCAGAACAACATCGGTACCGTAAGTTTCAAATCCTAACAAAGGTCCCCTTTATCGAATTCTCATCAGCCTCTCTGAGCGAGTTCTGATTTTCTATAATATATATATATTAATATATATTACGCTCTTCTTTTTGAATTTTCCCAATAATCGAGCATTTTGTTGGGGGGTCTATCCCACTAACCTTACACACACACACAAACATACATATATATATATATATATATATATATATATATATATATATATATATATATATATATTTGTCGCTCCTCGAAAAAGTAGAGCACTGT
Source organism: Sepiola atlantica (assembly GCA_963556195.1). Taxonomy (NCBI): domain Eukaryota; kingdom Metazoa; phylum Mollusca; class Cephalopoda; order Sepiida; family Sepiolidae; genus Sepiola; species Sepiola atlantica. The sequence continues at coordinate 57,405,073 of OY744535.1, read as the reverse complement.
AATGGTAGTACTAACACAGCATGACGTCACTTGCTTTATAATGCATCGTTCCTTCCATTAAAAAGAAGTAGAATGCCTTGACGTTAAGCCTCCGACAAAAGTGTTAAAATTATCATTGTTTATCAGCTATTTAAAATTGGATTTGAGTTGAAAAATACTTGTAGTCCAGGGTTTCGAATCGCATGACCGGTAGTGAATAGTCATATCTCTATGCTGAAGAGTCCAGATTAAAAAAGGACGAAACGTATACGTACATACATAATAAACAATAACAA
>OY744535.1:57394798-57397298 GCA_963556195.1 Sepiola atlantica | reverse complement strand
ATTTATACGTGTACAAGTATGCATTTGCATGTAAATATACATATTATATGTATATATATATATATATATATATATATATATATATATATAAGGAGAGAGAGATGCATATATATATATATATATATATATATATATATATATGTATATATATATAGAAGGAGAGAGATGCATATATATATATATATATAGAAGGAGAGAGAGATGCATATATATATATATATATGTATAAAAGGAGAGAGAGATGCATATATGTATATATATATATATATATATATATATATATATATATACGGGGCTGGCCATATGATACCCGAAGATAATTATTTAAATATAGATGACACCCAGAACAATACCTTAACCAAAGACATGTAAAATTAATTCCCGAAACAGAATAGTTTGGCACTACTTTTAAGTCCCCCTCACAAATATTAAAACAAATATATAATACTATAAAACCTTATGTCTAGAATCCTTATTTCAAATGTAATCAAAATCTATTAGATGATTTCTATTCTAGAAACATCAAGGCTTAACCTTAAGGGTTCTTAAGAAATTGTCATTCAGTGATTCTTATTTAATTTGTATTTCTGATTATGGATCACATTTAATGCAAATCTGAAATATTTGATTTTTTGAGTTGGAGGTTGTGCGCATAATATATCCTCTACAAAGCATTTAAAATACTTCGAAGAAACTGAAAAATGGTAAATATTTTATAATTAGTGTCTGATACTTATTGTTAAAATTTCCAAAAAAATCTGAGGTATCTGAATGATGGATTTCTTAGTTTAGAAGTAAATCTTATGCAAAAAATACAAACATATACAAATACCTAACTTTATATGAATAGAAATAAGAAATAACTAAACAAACTTTGATTGATTACATAGTCACAGAGAGTGGGAGTTTATGTTAAAGTCATATTGAATGCTTGAAGTGTCTCTATCTTCCTCAAAGATCAATACAGTACGTTTGATTAGATTCTGAAAAGAGTCTGTTGTAATGGCATTTTCTGTTGATTTAAAATCTAACTGGATCTATGGTGTTTATACACTAATAGTTTTTAGAAACACATGGACCAAGAATTTTCTGTCACTTATGAGTCTAATATAAAACTGTTGTTCATCCAATCGTATACCATGTATTGTTTTTCAATAAGTATAGTTTCAACATTAAATAAACCCCTAAACAGTTGGTATGTCTTAAAACAGACACGCCAATGCACACCAATGTAGTATATCATCAATAAAGATTTTCTAAGTGATTTTTTTAAATTTTTTATACGCAGTAAAATAATTATCTTCGACGATATGTATGGTTAGCCGTGTATCGAATTACATATATGCAAGTACACAAATATATATATATATATATATAGAAATATATATACATACATTTCATTATATATGTATATATATATGTATATATATATATGTATATATATACATTCTTTTCATGTATATGACTATAAATATTTGTTTGCATGTGTATGTGGAGATTTATATGGACATTAGATTTGTTCATGTTATGTGTATATATATATATATATATATATATATATATATATATATATATATATATATATATATATATATACATGAATACACGCAAATAGATATATGTATGCATGTATGTATTTACACATAATTGTGATGTATGTGCGGATTACTGCCATTCATACATTGCACTCTGCAAATATATCTGCATACATTTCATTATATATATATATATATATATATATATATATATATATATATATATATATATGCATTCTTTTAATTTATATGACTATAAATATTTGTATGCATGTGTATGTGGAGATTTATATGGACATTAGATTTTTTTCATGTTATGTATATATATATATATATATATATATATATATATATACATATATATATATGCATACCCGCAAATAGAAATATGTATGCATGTATGTATTTACACATAATTTTGATGTATGTACGCATTACTGTCATTCAGACATTGCACTCTGCAAATATCTCTGCATGAGTAAATTCTACTGAATTATGACACATCTTTTGACTTAAGACCTGTACATTCTTTTAATGCATTTCTATACAATGTTGAAATTGGTCACTAATGTGGATGACTATATCTTCCATTTTGATTACCTTAAATAGACTCTCATTTTTCATGTCCAAATAAATAGTTAAATGCTATTTATTTTGTGAACTTTTATCTTTATTGATCTATAATAACATCTTTATTATATGGTATTTTATTTTTATTTTCATTCATTATCCAAATAAGAATTGAACGGTGACATTTTTCAGCACAAATTGTCCGCTTTGCTATATAAATTTTCAAAGTCTTTTATTGAGATTTGGCATAATATCAGTCATATGACGGACGGCTATGACTGAACTCACAAACGATCATTAGTGGTTTACACATAATCATAACTGCTTGTGAAATGGCATACATTTTTCTTGCTGTACATTGGTTGATAAAAATTAAAAGTTCACTATTTTCAATT
>OY744535.1:57372298-57389798 GCA_963556195.1 Sepiola atlantica | reverse complement strand
TTCTTATTGCGATGACTCTCTTCTAGTCTGGGGATGCTTGATAGACATGATTCTTGAGATAAGATCACAGATAAAAATGTGGACAGGCTACGGTCTGATAAGTGTGGAACACAATTAAGATTACAGCTCCTACTGATGAGACGATGGCCACCGTGTCCCCACATATCATTGAACGACAATAAAACAAAGACTGTTGGGCATTCATGACTGAAACTTGGTGGACAGGTTCGGAATAGACTCAAGTTTATTTTTACTAAATATAACCATATTTAGTAAAAATAAACTTGAGTCTATTCCGAACCTGTCCACCAAGTTGCAGAAATGAATTTTATTAACGATTCCCTGGATGACATCGGGGTCACCATATTGTTACACATTGATCGTTACTGATTTGAAATAAGAAAACATTGCTGATTTTTTATAAGACTAATAAATGTAATAATAAGACAAGGAAAGCGTATTTCATGAAACTATGAGTGAACATACCCAGTCACAATATTCAGTTATCATAAATTGTGGTTCAACTTCCCGGCACACGGCCAATAGTTTGATAATGTTTGCATGATCCAAGCGGGCAAACATGTCCATTTCTTGCTTGAATTCAAAGTAAAGATGTTCATCCTTCGACAATAAGGATTTCACAACAACCAAACTTTCTTGTTCACTGTCACGAATATTCCGGGCTTGTGCCAAAAATACATCACCAAAAAGGCCTTTCCCTAAAAGAAAAGAAAAAATGTTCTGATCTGTCTGACAATCAATAAACAATGTTATTCCGAATATTATTCTACGAAAACAAAGTGAAATTAGTAACGAGTAAGTGGCAACAGTAGAGACAACATTATAGTTTTTACTTATATTCAGTGTAGCTTTCACTTGGAGATGTAAGAACAAGAAAAAATATTATACATGTTGGTGTTTGCTATTAGTGGAGCTCGATATAAGGTAATAGCTATTACTTTACTAAATGTGAGTTAATCAACGTTTGTTTCTCTAAGGCTTTTTCCTGTATACTTTAATAACACACAATGCATGCTATTGCCGTAATTTATAATTAACTAACCGATTCACGTTTTTCATTAGCAATCTATGTATTTCGCTCACACCTCTCATTCTATGCTCATTCAACCACTCTCTAATATCTCTCAATATCTCTGTGAGCATTTAGAAAATGTTGCTCTCTTTTCATGCGTTGCCACATTATTTTAATACTTGCGACTGTACACATCACAAACACGTATAAAAATTAGATGGTAAAATAATGAGCCTTATTACTTATATATGAGAATGATAATAAATAATAATAATAATAATAATAATAATAATAATAATAATAATGATAATAATAATAATAATAATAGCAACAAAAAAGGAGAATATAAGAGATTATTTTTTTAGTAATGCCATATTATTTATTTAGGCGGGAAAATAAAGGACTGTGTTTTATGTAAATTCACATAAAACACAGTCCTTTATTTTCCCGCCTAAATAGAATATATATTCACTCCTAGGTCTATGCCTGGTTAACATTGCTCCACTGACGATGGACCTGGAAGGGTCCGAAAGCGCTTTGGGAAGCTATGGCAATTTTATCAGCCAGTTTCCGTCTGAAACTAAGAACCTAATCAGAAAAACGGAAAGGATTTTAGAAAAAATAACCAGACACAAGATGTCCGTTATTTTTAATGATACTTGTATAAAAGAAAAGATGCTGCCAATATACACATATATATATATATATATATATATATATATATATATATATATATATATATATATATATATATATATATATTAGTAGAAGTAGTAATACGAAAATATACTTAGTGAAGGCTATCTTGATGAGCTCTTTGGAGCGCAACACAAGTTTCTATGTGGCTTGTACATATATTTCCATACTACTACTAAGATCTAATTATATATTGAAGTAAATACTGAAAATGTATTATTTGATAGTGTGTGTATATTAAATAAACAAATAATATAAAAGGGGGCCGGTAATTATATGGAAATACTATTTTCCCATTTATTTAATATTATACTGTTTTATATATGACATCTAACGATGTGATATATGTTTAGTGTACATTTTGTTGTATCTGGAAAAGAATACCCTTTAATTTCTTTTTATTTTAAACAGAAATTTAATAAACTTTTGTACTTAGTTTATTTTCAGTGTCGACATATTATTTGCAAGTGATGAAATTTAGCTTAATGACCTGCAAAAAAGAACAAACAAGTGATGAAAAGAACCACATAATAAAGGCAATTAGTAAAGGAATGCCTTCACTTACAATTTGAAAGTATCTAAAAATGGATCATCGAATAATAAAGAAGAAATATCAGAATAGAATTCAACCGAGAAAAAAGAAAACTGAAGGTGAATTCGGGACCATAACAAATAAGATCTGTCACATATCCGATGCGAAATCGTTAGAAATGCACATGCAAGTAGTTCATTCATATTTCGGGTCGCTGGAGCTGCTACGGTTTCAAGAAAAACTACATGCAAAGCATTAAGTAGTCTTGCTGATGTAAAGTATCGAATCAATAAACCCATATCAACTAAGAACCATGAGGAAAATTGAGTTCAGAAATATAGGAAAATTGATGTCAGGAAAGTCTTGTTCACAGACGAGTTCACGTTCACCCTTGATAAGCCTGTTGGGTGGACGCGAAGTTGGGTCTGTAAGACATTTGTTAAACGGCAAAAATGTAGAGGTCAAATCATGATATCGGTTGGTATTGTTGGCCGTGAGCTTGTAGGTATTTTTAAAGGACGGTCTGAAAATGAACTCTAGAAATTACTGTGATTTCATAGAGCAAAATCATTTTGAGTGGTCGGATAACGAACCTTTCGTCAAATGTTAATTGTTGATATTTTTGCAAGACAACGCAACAAGTCACGCTTCAAAGTTCACTAAGTCATGCTTACAATAAAAAGGATTTATAAAGGATTTGCTGGTGATACCAGATCAGGCTGCCCTGTGGCTCCCTGAGACGAAATTCACCTACATTGAGGTTTTTTTTTTTTTTTTTTTTTTTTGTTTGTAAAACTTAATTATGTTCTACAAAACCAAAAACAAAAACAACAGCCCCTCTCCCTTTCTCCCTCCCCTTTTTTATTTTTATTTTTCCTACCCTACTCCCGGTCCTGGATATGACCTTAAACTACATCCGATGGTGAGATCCGGCTTACGGACTTTGGGGAATGTGGAGCCTCCTCTTAATTACCATTGCTCCCAGGTCCACCCTGACCCGGAGTGGTAGTACCTGTTAGGGTCCCAACTATGGGTTAAATAGAAACAGATATTAAAAGGGGAAAGAAACAAAAAAGAGAAGAAAACAAGACCAGATTCGGCATTAAATAACCCAAAAAGGGTTGATATGCCGTAAAACAAAACTACCAAACCAAAAACCCTGATTAAACATTTGAAGATATAAAGAACTTGAAGCATAAAAACTTTCACTATAATGACCAGATTCGGCATTAAATAACCCAAAAAGGGTTGATATGCCGTAAAACAAAACTACAAAACTACCATAAAGGATTTGTACATAGACTGACCACCAAATAAATCCAATTGACAGCCTGTAGAGTACTCTAAAAAAATATGTTATTCAATTGTAGACAGTTCAACAGCGAGTATTGACTCTGGCAAGCAGGGAAAATTGCTGGAAATATGTTTTCCGTTGTTACACTAGCAACGTAGTTTTTTTCTTTGTGTGTCTTTCTTTGTCTTTCAATAGATAAGGGCCTTGAATCCACTGTTTCCTGATAATTTTATTTATTAATTCATTTTCTCTTATTTTATTGTATTCACAACGTAAACATTAAATACTTGTTTATAAGGTTCAGTATTTACATCAAAGAAAATAACTTTAAACGAAGTTTTTTAAATATCTATACTGAATTCATAATCTTTTATAAACGAATTCATTCGTAAATAATATTTTTATTAGAGTTTCGTTTTTTTTCATACAATTGTTTATATATATATATATATATATATATATATATATATATATATATATATATATATATATCCGTATATATATCCATATATATATATCTGTATATATATATCTGTGTATATATATATGTATATATATATATGTATATATATATATATATATATATAAATATATATATATATATATATACAGATATATATATATATATAAATATATATATATATGGATATATATATACAGATATATATATATATATATATATATATATATATAAATATATATATATATATATGGATATATATATATATAAACATATATATACGGATATATATATATAAACATATATATACAGATATATATATATATATATATATATATATATATAAACATATATATACGGATATATATATATATAAACATATATATACGGATATATATATATATATATATATATATTAATCATATATATACGGATATACATATATATATATATATATATATATATATATATATATATATATATATTAAACATATATATACGGATATATATATATATATATATATATTAAACATATATATACGGATATATATATATATATATATATATATAAACCTATGTATACGGATATATATATATATATATATATATATATATATATATATATATATATATATATATATATTTATACATAATTATATATATAATTTTATGTCTCGAGCATTATTTTTCAAATATCTATTCAATTAAGAAAATATGCTCTTGAATAAAATTTCCAAAACAAATTATCCGTATTTTTTTGCGCATATGAAAATAAAAGATTTCTATTTTTTATCAATATTTTTTTTTACTTTTCCATAAATCTTAACTCAGTAAGTATTTATTTATTTAAATATAACTTGTTTTTTATTCATGGAAGTCTAAAATATCCCATTATTTTGTCCGTGTATCCAGCTCTCCCGAGTAAAAGCCCAGTCTAATGACATTAAAACCACCATTGCCAATGGCATATATGTGTACTCCAACGTCCTCTACTAGTCAATTTCGATCACTACTTTTCATACTGTTGTTTGCTCCGTCCTTCTCGCGCTGGCTTTTGATTGACACTCACTGATTTTGATTTACGCTTCCTGTTGTTCCGTCTTACGTACATACGAACGCCGTCTTTGCGTCACTTATTTAAGTCAATATTTTATATTCTATGCATTTACACATATTGTCACTGCTGATTTCGTATGATTAAATATAAAAATATCGCACGTTATTTGCATCTCGATAAATGTCTTGTTTTCATGAACTGAAGCCTGTCGGGAATCTATCCGTAGACTTTTTTGCTAACAGACGGAGGAGAGGATTATTTATTTACTGACAAAATACATTCCAGGAAATACAATTTTTTCTAAGTGTTTCAAACTTAAATGAAACTTTCAAAAAAATTTTCAAATTAAACAGATCAAATGGAAATCTAAATGCCAAAACAGCGAATGAAAATATTTGTATAGATATTTTTTTAAATTCTATGCCGTTTGATGTTCTTGTAGTCGGGTTAGGGTTAGGATAAAAACAAAGCACTTTACAATGTTTGCATTTAAACTGCGAGGTAAGACTTTTTTGTTTTGTTGATCAAATGAGGCAAACAAATAGATTGATTTCTTGTCTTGAAGATGAAAGGGAAAACTAAAAAATAACGTTGATGCCTGAAAAATTGTGTTTTAAATAAAGTATTTACGGGAGTCGAAACTACGAACTAGAAATCTAATGAATAATAATAATAATAATAATAATAATAATAATAATAATAATAATAATAATAATAATAATAATATATATATATATATATATATATATATATATATATATATATATATAGGTAGATAGAGAGAGAGAGATAATATATATAATATACAGGGTGATTCATAAGTCACTTCACTTAGCTATTTAAAATGTAATTTACAATTGAAGAGCGAATTTTTATTGTTATTCATGTGGCCAAATTTTATGAATCATACACACTTGTTGAAAGGCAATGGAAACGTGATGTGAACAGAAAGTCTCCTTCGCACAACATCAGAATCAATCAAATATGCTACAAAGAGTCGTAAATTCATTGCAAAAAAGAATGGAGCTATGCATGCAGAACGAAGGTGGAAATTTTTATAATTTTCTGTAATTTGAAACTGCCATAAATGAATTTGTTAAATAAACTTTCTGTTTTGTATTACCGTATTTTTTAACTTTAGAATTTCAAAAATAACTAGCTAAGTTACTTATGAATCACCCAGTATATATATATATATATATATATATATATATATATATATATATATATATATATATATATATATATATATATATATATATATACGAGCAAAAACGTGAGCAGTTGGATCACCTATTGAGCTCCGGATAATCAGAAAAAAAGCAAAATAAATTTTTAAAAGATAAGCAAAATCCAAAATCAATCTTTTTTCCACTCTTTTTCTTTATTTCCCTCTCTCTCTCTATCTCTCTCTCTCTCTCTCTCTCTCTATATATATATATATATATATATATATATATATATATATATAAATGAAGGAGAATGGAAAGGAATTAGAGAAAGCAAAAGCCAAATCAAAATCCAATTCAAAAGTTCAAAGCAAGGTATATTCCGCAAAAAGGCAATTTATTCAAGTTAAATTTTCCTTAAGCCAGGCTTTTCAAAGATCAAAATCTTATTATCAGAGGAAGTCGCTGGGATAGATAAGTTGGCAATGGCCAAGATTTAAAATTTGAAAAAATGAAATAAAAGTTGTAGGGAAAGAAACGCAGGGCAAAACTGTGCCAGGGTGCAAGCAAATGTCCGATTGCCAAAAAGTCCGGTGTCGAAGAGTCCAGCGGAGAGAATAAGATGTAGATAGGTAGATCGTTAGAGGCACGAGAAGTAATGAGAGAGGTTTCAAAGTTAAATTCCAAGAAGCCACAACAACAGGTACGGCGAAAATAGAAAATCCAAAAAGGGTAAAAAGTCCAATAAGAGGTACATTCGATGATGCAGGCAGGCGTCAGAGGAGATTAAGATGGAAAATATTCGCCATTAAAGATACTTCCCGGGCAGATATGACAAAGGAAAGTGTTTTAAAGTGGGAAAAAGGAGCAGCGAGAATATTTAAAGCCTGCCCAGTTGAGAAAGCCGGCATAAATGAAGAAAAGCAAAGACAGTGAAAACAAGAATATAATATGCGATCAGTAGGCAAGGGAGGAAACGGGTAAGGGGTGTGTGGGAGGAGAAAGGGACGGGTACGAGGAAAGAGAGGGGGGAGGAGAAAGGGAACGATGCGGTGAAGGAATGCGGATAAAACTAAGAGTGTGAAAGTGGGGGGTGAAACATAAAGTTGAAATTGGAAGTTAGCGCGAATTAGGATTCAACTAGAAAAGGGGAAGAAAAGGAGTGGGGGTAAGTTAACAAATGTTAGGATAAGGGGTTAAAATATCAGAATATGTATAAGAACAGAGTTCGGGATTTAGATGTTTAATCAAATGACCTTAGATATAAACAATGAGGCAAAATATATATGAAGGGTAGGACTAGAAAAATGAGTTAAAAATTAAAAGAGTAAAGATAAAAAATAAAGATAAAAATAGTATAAAAAGTAGAAATAAGAAAATAAAACAATAAAGAATGAAAAATAGATAATAAGATTAGTCTTAAGCTCGCAGGGAAAATTAAGGATTGACCGAAAGAATAAAAAATTAAAAAATTAAAAAATAATAAAAATAAGATACTAATAATAGAATGAGGGAAAAGTCGATATACTCTTCACAATAGGGTTTTACCTTTCCTAAAAGTTCGCTTTTAGTACTCCTCTTTATATATATATATATATATATATATATATATATATATATATATATATATATATGTACCTCTCTCTCTCTCGCCTAATTGTAATATTTGCTTTTGTTAATGTAAATATAAGACTATTTTTACCATTAAATTCATGACCCTTGACAATTAATAAACAAAGTGAGAGAGAGAGAGGGTACGATGGCGAGAATGATAGATAAGATCTAAGATAATATATATATATATATATATATATATATATATATATATATATATATGTATATATATATGTATATATATATATATATGTATATATATACATATGTGTGTGTGTGTGTGTGTGAGAGAGAGAGAGAGAGAGAACCCCAGCAGAGTGTTCGATAATTAAGGAAATTTCAAAAATAAGACCGTAATATTTATTTGTATATGTAATTACAGAAGATTAAGAAAACACCAGTACCGTCGGTTTCAAATCCAAACATAGTGGACCTATAGTTGGCCTCCTATGCCGGGCTCTCTTTAGCTCCTGTGTATGTCTATTTACCGTCGACATAAACAGAGGCTGAAAAGAGTTCGGCATATGAAGCCAACTATAGGTCTCCTTTGTTTCGATTTGAAACTGACGTTACTGATGTTGTCGTGTCGCATGCTCCCATTTACATTGGATTACATCGCATGCGATTTACATATCTCATCTCAAGTATTAGTGTTCTCTTTTAGTTTCTTTATCTCGAATTGAACCTGGAACATTTGAGTAGGATTCAGTATAGTGTAGCTCTACTACGCATGGTCAAGTGGAATGAGAGAAATCATTACTGGATTTGGGAGGTGACGGTGGCTAGGTGGTTAAGGACACGAACTGACAACTTGGATATGCTACGTTCGAACACAGAAACACGTTAACTTAGGATATTTGCAACCTTCACGTAGTCCCTCCTGTAAGTATTCAATGTCTTTCTTGAAAGAATTCTAACTAGATATTCATCTCATTCATACGAAATGAATGAAGGAATTGGTGGATTAAATAGAAGGTTCAAGTCAAAGTTAACTGAATGTTATCGGTTACGATAAAAGGCACCTTACGAAAACCGGAGAGTAGACCGACCGAAATGTCGTGAAAACGTCAGCAACTAAAATGATGAAAAATGTGTCAATAATGTAGAGTATATCTTGGTTGGAAACATTCATTCGTACAAAATAATTATTTTAAGAATGTTAATAGCATCTTATTATTAAAAAGGCTCCTGCGAAAAGAATATGGTTTGTCGTTCTTACCGAGGACGTATAGTGTCCTCAAATTCTGTCTCGGGTAATGGTATCTGTCGTAGCTGTCTCGACGGCTGCGTGAGTGGTAGGAATGCGATGAGTGCGATAGATGTGAGGAGCTCATGCCGGACGCATGTGATCGGTTGTCACTGTCGCTCTTGAAATGTGTCCCCGATTCTCTGCCCGACTCACGATCTCGGTCATTAACCAACAGCTCATGTTGTTCTCTCGCCATGTCGCCGGTATCTCCCTTGGCATCTGCGCAAATAAAAAACACGAACACAAAAAAATTAATGTCTATTGTAAAATAAATCGTTGTTTAATAATTAAATTCAAATTATTCTTTATTTGTATTTATAGCATCGGTTCTTCTTGACAAAGTTTAATAATTGGAACTAAATATCGAATCTAAAAAAACATGACTCTGTGTTAAATTATTCTTGTTCTATATATTTAGTTGTCCGGAAAATTCGTGCTTTTTTTAGTAGTTCACGTTGGAAGATGTAAAAGTATTAACAGATATAATATACTTACATTACCGGTTAGAACAAACTTCAAGTTATCTCTTGAGAAAGAAACTTAAAATTATTTAATTTGTGCTACTTTAAAAGTCCTTTTGAAACAGAAAGATTGTAAGACCCATTTCAGGTACTTGATGCTTCTCTGCTTCCATACAGGCAAAAGTGCATCGTAAAAAAACAAAACAGATGTGTGCAGCGTACGATAGAGATGATTTAGCTGACAGAAATGTATCGAAGTTGGCCGCAAAATTTAGAGCTAGATATGTTAACCTCAATGATAGAGAACGCTACGATAGGCCACCCTCAACAGATGACGACTAAACCAAGACATTAATTAAGAATAAGCCACATTGCACAACACAGGAACATGCAGAAAGGTTAAACGTATCAACATCCACTATTCGTGAGAATTTGAGTAAATACATGGCATATATATTTTGCACTTTACATTTCTTGTAAAATTCGGCACAAACTTTCCGTAGAATCTGATAGTTTCTTCTTTGCTTGCTACATCTTTCCTATTCGTAAAGCGACAGCATCATTGTTATCATAATAATAATAATAATAATAATAATAATAATAATAATAATAATTATTATTATTATTATTATTATTATTATTATTATTATTATTATTATTATTATTATTATTATTATTATTAGTGAACCCGTTCCTACAAGAATTAGGGCATACTTTTTCATTGCTCCAAAAAATTACAACTTTAATAATTACTTTAACTTAAGAAAACACTTATCATCTTTTCTACATACAATGCTTATACTTCAAGTGAGCTGCTGTTCATATTTCAATGTCGAAAGGGGATCACCCGTCATGTGTGCGTTCTGTATTTGATCGGACTATATGCATATGTTTACAATTCCTACAGAAGAAGACTCGAAAGTTTGTCGAAAGTCGAGAAACATTTATTTTTCAAATAGATTTGTTCTAATAGATGATGAACCAATTAAATAGAAACAGAATTCCTAGCGTATTCAATGTGATTTGCTTGAATAACTAAACTATGTCTGACTGAACAACATTTATGCATATATGTACCCATGTACATAAATATGTACATAAGTATATGAAAATTCACATTCAGCAGCGTGGCCGAAAAAAAAAAAGAAAACAGAACAAAAATTGATGACCAGTGTTTATTCAAATTCCTACACAATCTTGTTTCTTTATTTGTCTTCATTGGATTCCACAAAACAAGCTCTGATTAATGCATCGGTGTGTGTGGTTGAGCCGAGTTTGTTTGCTCAATTTGATGAAAACCACTGAACCCAGGAAAACATTTTTCTCTTCTTCCCTGTTCATCTATCACAGATTAATGTTTCAACTCACTTTCTATCTCTCCCATAGAAGATATTTTATTACACCCTAATTATTTCTGCCTTCACGTAATTTATGTAATTTGACGTGCAGTTATTTTAAGAATACTACAACCTGTTATTTAGTTTCATGTTTAAGCTTAAGCGAGTTTCAGTCGCCATCTTTTTAAGTCTCTCTCCTGAAGTCTCCATTTATCTATTTTTTTTCATTCTTTTTCATTTCGTTGATTTCTATTTTGTTTTACTGAATCTTTGTTTGCCATTTGTCAAATATTTTGCAGTCTTTGCCTGTCCTTATAAGTCTTTCAATATTTTTCTCTCTTTTTATTTCAGTTTGACTTTTTTCTGCTTGTGACTATTCTATTTCTTTTACCAATTTCTTTATTTGCGTGAAATCTGTCAATATCGACTTTCAATGCATTTGTATTGACTTCTTCGACCTCTTCAACCTTTTGAATTTCTCTTTTGTTGATGAAATGGGAATTAGCGTGCATACTTAATCAAGCGCATACATACATATGTGCATATACACACACATGCACATTAATCAATATATAGACAAAGTTCATAATTAGATATTCTCTATTCAATTTAATGTGCCATTCAATTTGCTTGTATTTTTCTTTTAGGTCATTCTTTCAGAAAAATGCATTCTAAGTATTTGCCGAAGTAATCTTTGTCCAAATACTAATCATGTTTTCTACTAATGAGTCACCAATTATCAAGGCCAAAAGCTACACAACGATAAGAATTAATGAAATTGATGGATTACTAGTTGTATGGTGAAGAATATTATAAATAGATTGAAATGCTTAATAGAATATAAAATGTTATATTTTTCATGTGGTCAACTTATAAAAAGTATGTGTTGATATCGGATTTAAAGACGACTGTTATAGTCTGCTGGAAAGTAGTCTTATGTTAACGTGTTCCACAGATTAGAAGTTCTCAAGAGAAAAACTCTGTTCCTGGAAATTCCACCCTACGCTAGGCACACGGAGCAAGTAAACACATTGGTTGAGGTAGAAAGACAAGCTCTTGCTGTGAATGTCTTACAAAGATGACTCAGAGATTGGGGCTCAGTCGAGCATATTCCATAAAAATAATGTCAGAGATGAGAAAGACTAGCAATGTCTGTTTAGTGCGAAAGCGGCTGTGGAGAACAAAAGCGATAACTCCCCACTAAATTGCGAAGTTGATTGTGAACTCTGTCAAACTAAGAAATAGTATTTTGAGCAGCACCTCCCCATATGTGGTAACAGTGCTCCATCTTAGGACGTGCCTGATACTTATCTGAGTAGAGAATTAGATAAAAAGTCAGGTATATTCTGTGGGTGGGGGGGTGTAGGATAATCCAACCATTATTTCAGCAACCTTAGCAACTGATTGGATATATATCTTCCATTTCAGATATGGACTGAAAGTCAGTTGTAGCCGCTTATCAACGCAATGGAGTTTCTCGAAGAGAGAGCCATCCATTACGACTGGGCAAAACAAAGATATGAGCATTGGTGGTGAAATGAGGAAATGGTTGGTTTTAGAAGTGTTTTAAGTAACAAGCCACTCTTTCCCCATTGCACCACTTGTTTCAGTTCAGAAGAAAGAGCACCAACATGAACTTGATCACCATTTCTCTTCGAGGTGCAGCCATAGACAATTGTGTTGTCCGGGTATTGATTTACTCCTCTCCAGGAGTTAGGCACAAGGCCAGTTTTTATCTTACTCCAACAAGTAAGATGTGACCCAAGGTCGGTTCGGGAAAGTGGGGTTTAAAAATTGCCTGGGAAGCCCCGTCGGCATTCCCCGGTAAGGGCGCCTCAGGCAGTATGCAATAAACTTACTCCTCCCCAAAGAGGGGAGGCGAAGCCTGGGAGGGTGGACCTCCTAGAACTGCACAGAACAGACCCATAGACCGGCGTAAAGCAAGCCCCGAAGGTCAAATCAATACAAATCGATGGGGTGCAGTATCCATCGGAACAGATACTACACTTTGATCTTAGCCAAAAGGCCAATAAATGATCTCAGAAAAGGATTTTCAAGAGCATGTCTAGCGTCTCCAAATTAACAGACGCTGTATATACAATAATCTTCTAACATTCCCTACGTTAATTTCGAAAATCCAATCTAAATCTAGTCAGTGGATTAATGTTGTTGTTTCCCCTCATTTTATCAACATTCAATTTTAAATCAATAGTGGAAGAGTTTTTGTCCGGCGTATCGAATAATTTCTTTCACTGAGTATTTTTCATCTAATGTATTTTCTAAATAAGGTCAGCCATCGGAACTATATGGTGCAGAATTGTTGGGAAAGTATGAACAGAAATAAATGGAAGTAGCAGCGAAAGTTGCCCAACAACAAAAATAATTATATACTACTCAACAGTGAGATTTGCTATCAACGACAAAAAGCACCCAAATGCCTGATTCCGTGGTTATGCGCCATAAAATCTAGTGCTTTTACACAATCACATAAAAAACGCCCTATTATTATTTATTTTTTTAGATAAGCCAAATCGTCATAAACTCTAAGAATCTAAGTGCATTTCGATAACGAAAAAATGTTCTTTCTGATGTTTTTTGGTTTTGTTTTCATTTAAAATTTTAATTTCACGGGGGTCGCCACTTTGCTTAATTTGCTTAACTACGACAGCAAACAACGTTCACTATTTTGAACCTTAGATACAGCGTTCACTATTTTGAACCTTAGATACAACGTTCACTATTTTGAACCTTAGATACAACGTTCACTATTTTGAACCTTAGATACAACGTTCACTATTTTGAACCTTAGATACAGCGTTCACTATTTTGAACCTTAGATACAGCGTTCACTATTTTGAACCTTAGCTACAACGTTCACTATTTTGAACCTTAGATACAACGTTCACTATTTTGAACCTTAAATACAGCGTTCACTATTTTGAACCTTAGATACAACATTCACTATTTTGAACCTTAGATACAACGTTCACTATTTTGAACCTTAGATACAACGTTCACTATTTTGAACCTTAGATACAGCGTTCACTATTTTGAACCTTAGATACAGCATTCACTATTTTGAACCTTAGATACAACGTTCACTATTTTGAACCTTAGATACAGCGTTCACTCAAACGTGAACATATATTAGAGTATATGTAGTCTAATACTAAGGGATTAAGACGGCGACACACGAGCCTATATAGCATTCACCCTGATGTTGGAAGTTTCTAGGGAATGTTAAATTCCCAAGCAGAAAAATTAACAAACGGTTGCAGATTTTGTACAAAACAGGCTCCGAATTCAAATAAAATAAAATGGAAGAGAATATATATTTTTCAGCGAATGAAAACAGTCAAAAATATTTCAGCCAAAAGCATTTTAAAACATCCTTTAAAAATTGCTGGGAGCCATTTCTCACACTATATAAGAAATCGACATGGCTTCTCTGTCGTCCAGTGTGCAGTAACTTATCACCGCAGTAACATATAACAACGTCTAGCAGTTTGAACTACATACACACTTCTTGCGTCAAATAAGCACTACTGAAAACAACACGTGAGAGAAAGGTTCACATAAGCTGGACTATTTATACTCAGAAAATCAGCAGGATCCTGTAATTTACTAAGTTTATTTCAACCGAAATATCAAACTTTAAATCTTCAGTATTATTACTTTCTGATGTTTTATATATAAATGTATATTTTAAATTATATGAATTGTATTATTATTTTTTTTCTTAATGTACGTTGATTCATATGCACTGTTGTTTCTCAACTGTTGTTACCCGGAACTCTAGGGTTCGATAATCGGTCTTTTATGTTTTTTGTAAGAACAGGTGAAATAAACTAATCACTTTTAACTTTTAATTTAATTTCATATACGTAATACGCACAATATACTCTTGGTTATTGTAATATCTAATCTATTACGTTATTAAAAATATAACAATCCTTGGGAATATATTTAGTGATGTCTGTATGGCAGCAGTGTGAAACCGTTTTCACTAGGCAGTGGGTATTTATCTACCTCCCACAAAGTAAAATGTGACACAAGGTCGGAAAGTGAGATTTGATAAGTCAGCACCCTAGAAGACGAGTACTTGTGACCCTAGAAAAGTGCCTGGGCAGCCCCGTCAGCATTCCCCAGTTGGGGCGCCTCAGGCGATTAGAAATAAACTAACCCCTTCTCAAAGGGTGAGAAGGCAAAGCCTGGGAGGGTGGACCTCCTAGAACTGCACAGGACAATCCTTGAGACCGCCGGAATCAAGGCCCGAAGGCCAAGACGATACCGGTCTATAGGGTGTAGTATCCATCGGAACAGATACTACACTTTGATCTTAGCCAAACGGCAGTGTCCACTCAGTTGACGTGACCTGTACGTAACTGATTTTTGAAGAGGAAACATTCCGAAAATTCTGACGATTAGTTAATCGCTATAAAACCGGAAATAAAATGCAAATTAATTAAGACTTAAGTGTTTATTTTCGTAAATATGCCATACTTGTATTAATGGGATATGTTCAACAATCTTCTTATGTTATGCTAGACCCAGACGTTCATGTAAACAGTGTTTTTGTGCAAGGTTTTTCAGAGAGGTGATGGTGTTCAAGTGGATAACGACACGGATTAACGACCTGGGTGTGCTAAGTTTTAATCCACTCGATTCTATTACGTGCTAACAACGGAATCCAGCTGGTCAACAAAGTTATACCATGTTGATTCATACAAATGTACTTTACCTAACGAGCAAGGTTTCCTTGCGACATTTAATTTATTTCAAGGGTTTCGCAACTGTTCTTGGCCTTTTGGCTAAGATCAAAATGTAGTATCTGTTCCGATGGATACTGCACCCCATAGACGGGTATTGTCTTGGCCTTCGGGGCTTTATTTACGCCGGTCTATGGGTCTGTCCTGTGTAGTTCTAGGAGATCCACCCTCCCAGGCTTCGCCTCCCCTCTTTGGCGAGGAGTAAGTTTATTGCTTACTGCCTGAGGCGCCCCTACCGGGGAATGCCGACGGGGCTGCCCAGGCAATTTTTAAACCCCACTTTCCCGAACCGAACTTGGGTCACATCTTACTTGTTGGAGTAAGATAAAAACTGGCCTTGTGCCTAACTCCTGGAGAGGAGTAAATCAATACTCGGTAATCTTTTTAGAATAGGAAAATATTATTAAACTAGCGGGACCCAGTGGAAATTCCACGATGATTTCTACATCAATCTATAGTTTACTGTTAATGATAATATTCTTTTTAAAAGTTCTGTCAGGATAAATATCATAAAGAAAAAAAAGTACACTTTCTTTTTTCCTACCAATAATTGCCATTCTCAGCTAATAATTATTTAAATAAATAAAACGAATATGTTTATTCTTTCTTTTACGTTTTTATTTATTTAAAATTGACCAAACAAATTTTGGGGGATCAAGGAATCCCAGAGAGGGTCATCAGTGATAATGGTGCACATTTCAGCTCTGCTCTTTTTAAGTGGTTCGCTAGGGAATGGGGTTTTGAACATCGCACCTCATCACCCTGATATCCACAATCGAATGGCCTGGCTGAGCGTTGTGTACAGACCATAACATCGCTTATCTAGAAATATTATCTGTCTGCTTACCGTAAAAAACAATTGTCAGTTTACTATTCTTCAAATCTATGAAACGAATGTTACTTTTTGAAATGTATTTGTTTACAATTTTTACGACTACAAAAAAGTGTTTCAAAATAAGAAATGATGTTCTCGCGCTTACTGGCGTGGTGACATGGCGAAGGTCGGAATGTTTTACACAGCGACATCAGATAAATCACCAAACAATTTCTTATGTTTGTTAATATGTGTACAAACATGAATTGACTTAGCGTATAATATTATTAAACTAGCGAGACCTATTAAAAGTCCACAGTTGTATCCTTTCATCTGTTGTATATAGCTGTCGTGCTAAAAAGTATTTCCATTCTATGGACGTCCGACGCGAACAAAAATCTCACGATATTATTGTGTCACGTTCGTTCAAACTCAAACATATTTATCCAAGTACTGTAGTTTCGGAATATATCTGGTTATGTGGGTCTATCTCCAAAACAATTATCGGAGTTTCTATGGACGTCAAGCGGAAACGAAGACCCCACGATATTATTGTGTCACGTTCGTTCAAACTCAAACATATTTATCCAAGTACTGTAGTTTCAGAATATATCTGGTTATGTGGGTCTATCTCCAAAACAATTATTGGAGTTTCTATGGACGTCAAGCGGAAACGAAGACCCCACGATATTATTGTGTCACGTTCGTTCAAACTCAAACATATTTATCCAAGTACTGTAGTTTCAGAATATATCTGGTTATGTGGGTCTATCTCCAAAACAATTATCGGAGTTTCTATGGACGTCAAGCGGAAACGAAGACCCCACGATATTATTGTACCATCTTTTAACAGAACAGATTCTACACATTAATCCTAGCCATTAGGCAAAGAAAGTGTACTTTAGTTAGAGTTTCACGTTCGAAATAACAGTGATGTCAAATGAAATTCTTTTAATTGCTTATTTCTACATTTCATCTCTGACGATCAGGCGATCGATCCCATCTTGTAAAAAAG
>OY744535.1:57324798-57369798 GCA_963556195.1 Sepiola atlantica | reverse complement strand
TTGGTGCAAAGGCTTTCCGGTTTCGCCGCTGCATAAGCAGGCGATAACTGCAAAAGGCCGTCAGTCCAATAACCAGCGCGAGGTATGCACCGGCACTGCACACGGCAATGATCACCGTCTTCATCATGTTGAAGTTATCTTCCTGTTTAATGCTTTTCTCATACTCGGCGGCACCTGCAAAGAGAGAGATAAAAAAAACGTTTGCTTTTTTAAGATAAAAAAAAAGAATCTGTATTTTGATAAAAAAGAGGTTAATGTTAAACTGCATTTAAGTTAATAACAAACACGTGAAAAGCAAAACGAGACGACACGACTGTACTGTGTATTCATTTCAAAAGAAGACGAGGGAAAATGTCTGCTACATTCGACGCCGTGTTTGTCTAAGACGCTTATCAGTTGTGTGTTTATTCAAAAGAAGAAAAGAAAAAGCAATGTAAACAATCTAGAATTTCAAGAACAGCTAGATGTCTTATTGTTTAAACGCTGTGAAGTTATAATATGTCAGCCCAAAAAAAATCGGAACATTAATTCATTCACGAACATTCAATTATCAAGAGATTTATTTTTCTTATTCAAAATTAAATCTGAAAATCCTAGTTTTAAAGTAATTCTATAGTGAAACCATCTGACGAGAAACAATTACTACGCCTAAAACGTTCGGCAAAAACAGATTAGATCTTTTTCGAGGGACTTAATTCATAATTGCTTATCAAAAAAAAAACGCGTCGAATAATTGCCCATTCAGTCTGCAATTTGTTATTCGGTTCAACCTAAATTATCATCTATTCTTTTTATGTTATTATTTTATTCGTTGGTATCAAATGTACGAGTTTTGAACGATAGTTGAACACAATACTTGGTTCATTCTCTTAACTGATGCAAAAACACATCGTCGATGTGCGCGTTAACTATAAACGCTGCGTTTTGTTTATAAAACTTTCTAATTACACCATGTTAAAATAAAAAAACGGCATCATTTATTAAAGAAGAGACGTTACTAATTTTTATATGCTCTATCGTTATTTTCATAGACGGTGCCCGACTGAGCTCCAATCTTTGGTTCATCCTTGTAAGACATTCACAGAAATAACTCGTCTAGCACCACAACTGAGAAGAACATTCATTTCTTCCTCCGTATGACTAGCATCAGGCAAAATTTCCATTAACGCCTTCACTTATCAGTGTCCACTCAGTGTACGTAACTGATTTTTGAAGAAGAAAACACTCCGAAAATTCTGATGATTACGGTTTTCGTGTATTGGCCAAAAAGTAAACCCAATCATTGTTCCCATAATGGATCCCATGAGTCAGTTTATATTAACACAAACGATTCAGGCACCCACCTCTTTTGCAATTTTCAGTACTACAGTCGACGTTAGTTAACAGTTGATTAAGTTAGGACACAAGCAGCGAACGGATGTTGCAAGCCTCCCTGCTATGACTGAAGATCCAACACCTGTTGAGGCCTGATGTGTATACACTTGTAAACATAACATGTCTTCACATACGATAAGTTTCATGGATGCACGAGTTCGCACACCCTTAGTCTGTGTTTTCACATTTTACTCTTTTGTACATCATTCTTTACTATTTGCCTATATAAAATTGTTCAATTAACATACACGGTTGTTGTTCTTTTTCTTCGAAAGCTGTCGCTCCCAACGAAACATACTCCACTTATTGTCGTTTTTTTTCTCTCGTGCAAGAACTGAACTTTGTTTCGTGGATAAAAATCCTCCACACTTTTCGAGAAAAATACGTTATAAACATGAATGAAAATACGTTATAAACATAAATAAAAATACGTTATAAACATGAATAAACATCCGTTATAAACATGAATAAACATCCGTTATAAACATGGATAAAAAGACGTTATAAACATAAATAAAAATACGTTATAAACATGAATAAACATCCGTTATAAACATGAATAAAAATACGTTATAAACATGAATAAAAATACGTTATAAACATAAATAAAAATACGTTATAAACATAGATAAAAATGATAGAAAACAAAATGGTGTAAGCACAAGAGTAACTGCCGGAAACCAATAATTTTACAATCTGTTTATTTATATATTTTCAGTCAATCAAATTACTTCATTAAGGGTTGTCGGATTTAATTCGATTAGCGTTTCCGTCCAAGTATATTGAAAGTTCCAGACGTATATTTTGTAATTTTCTTCCCAAAATGACCTGAATAAAAACAGAATACTTCATTTATGAGAGTTTGAATTACCTACTAGACACAATCCTCGAGTGTATTCGGCCTCTCTGTACAAAGGTTTGTCAGGACAAGCTGACATGAAGATACTTCACCCTACAAGTAAACCTTGACTAAATATTCAAAATAACATAGTATTTGAAGCCCATATAAAATTCCCTCGATGACTCTACACTGGCTTATACGAGAAATGATGCACTTTCTCCTAGTAATGTTACCTCAAGAAAACGCAGTTAGCTGGATACTCCAGCAGACTAGATGAATTATTGTCATGGAATCCGGTAAGACCAAGAGACCACAATAAATATATACTTTAACAGAGTGTATAGGTCAATTGAGGAGAGGAAAATTAATGTTCTCAACCTGTTTACTAACTTGATGTTTGATAGGTAAAGAGAACTCTAATCGAACATTTGAATATATATGTATCTCATATAGGGATCAGGTGTGAGCCCCATGAAAGGGGCCCCTTGATTTTAGAGAATTTCCACTGAAGTAAAATAAAAGGAAACCAATGAGATTCTTTCGTTTAATGAGTTTGGGAATCTTAGTTTTCAGACTATTATTTACTATAGATAGATATCTAATCATAGCTCAACCGGTATCCGAAAAAGTTTCGCTGAGATATGTTACATAACTTAATAAAAAATATGAAAACTGGATTAACTTTTTAGCTATTTTTTTCTTTGTGTGTATGTATATATATATATATATATATATATGTATATATATATATATATATATATATATATATATATATATATATATATATATATATATATATATATATATATATATATATATATATATATATATATATATATATATATATTGCCCCGGAATAATTAACCCTTTAACTCTTGTTCACTGTGTGGAATTTATTGATGAATAAATAAATTATATAAAAAATAGATAAATAAAATATTCAAAAACAAATTATTGATGAATAAAAAAATTATATAAAAAATAGATAAATAAAATATTCAAATAAAAATTTATCGATGAATAAATAAATTAGATAAAAAATAATAAAATAAAATATTAAAAAAAAAAAGTTTATTTATTTTATTTTTTTTTAAATCTGGTTAGAATTAAAATTTAACCGTTATTTTCTGCGAGAGTGCATCTCACGGCTTCCTTCATATGCACGCTTGAACTTGAGAGAAAACTAATTGCATTCACACTTAATAGTGTGTTATATTAATGGTCTACCGTTGCATTTTGATATACATACGGAAATACTAAATTAATTGAATACTAGTAGGAGAATTAATGACTATTAATGAAACACGCATCCTTTCGACGACTTTTATTTAAGTTTCTCAGGGATGATGATTACAATTTCAGACAAAAGATATTTAGTTATAATATAGATGAATAAAAAATGTCACCTACTTGCAACTTCTAAGTAAGCTTCATGCCTTTGAAATCCGGCTGAGTTGTTGGCTGTGCAACCGTATCGTCCTTTGTCCTCCATGAACACCCGGTTGATAACGAGAGTCCCGTTTCCAAGAGTCTGCATTAAAATAAAACAGATGTGCATATTAGCAGAGGATGCATTGTATTTCGATTATGATAACGTTAGAATCGGTTTGATGTCTGCTTAATATAATAGATTAGAATACCCGTCACAGGACGTGTAAAAGTAATTCATCGAACAGAACAGTTTTGAACCAAGTTTATACCCCCTTGCAAAGAGTAACATCAAGATATAATGATACTTAACCTTATGTTTAGAATCCTTTATTCCAATTTTGATCAAAATCTATTTAATTATTTTTATTCTAGAAAATGTCAAAAACGAAAAGATTAAGTTTAACGGGTTTTATGAATGAATTAAGATTCAAGGAATCTCGTATAATTTGCTTCTAATAATTATGGATCAAATTCAATGCAAATCTGAAATATTTGAATTTTCAAATAGAAGGTTGTGCTCCTATTATGCACTTTAAAATACTCAAAAGAAACTGAAATTTGAGAAATATTTATTAATTGATGTCTAATACCTATTGTTAAAATTTTCCAAAGATCCGAGGTATTACACATTTCACGCAGGGCTATCGCCCTCTCTTTGCACCTTTGTATAAAACTAAATTAAACTGAATATAGCACACATTACCATCCATTACGCCTAGTAGCTGTGTTATAAAAGTCATAATCATCGGTTAATTAGTTTATGAGTAAATCCTATACATAGCAATATATAAACATATACACATACCTAACTTTATATAAATATAGATTGACAATTTCGGGATTATTTCTTGCTGGGGATTAGAGACTGGTTTAATGCATATCATTGGCGTATATTGAATCAGCTTTGCCGAGTTCAAATCCTAGAACTATTGTTGTCATTTACGCACTGACTCTTTTGAAAAATGTTAGTAAGTAGGTCGACTGTAGACGAAAATGACCCGAAGGTTCTTTTTCCATTGACTACTACAGCAAGATGTAGGTGAGGAGGGCATTACTTTTTCTGAATTGTTTCACTTACCCCTTATACTCAACTCATAATGATGAGTGCTTAGCAAAGGGTGATCAAATACGACCTTTTAGTCTTTTGTATAGTTTGGCCTTTTGTCTAGGAGCAAAATGTAGTATCTGTTCTAATACTACACTTAATCTTTTCTGTCTTCGATCATTGAAGGAATAAACTTTCTAGATTGAAGCAAGTCTCAATTATGTCCCAATCCAGAGAGCCCCGTCTAGAGAGAGGAGCTTTAATTTTGCCCATATAATAGCCGACTCTGCGCTCGTGAGAAAGAAAGTACATAGAGACCGAGAACTGAACCCCAGTCTCCCGGCCCATTAGCAGACACTTGAACTACAGTGGCAAAAGTGGCCGGTTTGGGAACGGTATAAACCCAGGGTTTAACCCAAAGAAAGAAGTAAAAATAGCAATATGTGCTCAGCTAATTGTATACAATGAAGCGTTTACTATAGCCGTTGTGTTTCAGCATTAAATTAATTTTGATCAAAATCTATTTAATTTTTTTTATTCTAGAAAATGTCAAAAACGAAAAGCTTAAGTTTAACGGGTTTTATGAATGAATTAAATTCAAGGAATCTCGTATAATTTGCTTCTAATAATTATGGATCAAATTCAATGCAAATATTAAATATTTGAATTTTCAAATAGAAGGTTGTGCTCCTATTATGCACTTTAAAATACTCAAAAGAAACTGAAATTGTAGAAACACGAGAGTAATTTCCCATTAAACAACAATACCAAATCAAAATGTAATGCTATAAACACAATGAAACCGGTTGTAAACGATTGAGCCATGATTCAAGGGAATTCAAGGGTTCAAGCATTTTCCTGTATGTCTAATTGAACATGGTTTACCAATTCGATAAACCGTGTCATTTACATCTGTAAAGTTCAAATAATGATTATTGTTTTAAAACTGCTAAGAAACTATCAAAGTAGATGAACTGCTATATATTAACAAAGTTAAAAAAGTCAAGCGACCATTCTTACATACGATTAGCCATAGAAATACATCAAAATAAAAAGGCGAACCGGTTGCTATCTTTTAGCGTTAAAATGGATTACTTACCAAATCTAACGACACACATTTCAGCATTCATATATTTTATAGATTATCCATATAAAACAAATATGATTTACGTTTATCTACCTAATAATTAAGTGTTCGAATTTTTTATGGAAAGGCATGAAGCCACTTGATGTAAGGAGCTAACTAGAACAAATATCATTATCGCAAAGACATGAGATGTCTATTGGCCATAGTCTTGAAAAGACCAACGTTAAAGGTAGGAGGAAAACAGTCAGCAGGAAGAGAGTTACACAAGCCTGTAGTTTTTGAAAATAACCTACTGGAATAGAAAGCTGTATTACAATGAAGTATCAAAACAGCGAATTGATGGGAACCACTAGACCAACGAGTCAAACGAGCTAGAACAAACGAAGCGATGAATAGATCACATAATTCTGAAGAACACATGCCATAATAGTATTTATAGAAAAGAATGAGACTAGCAACATCACATATGTGAGAGACAGGATGTAACGAAGAAGAAAGGGTAGGGCCAATCAAATTAAAGACACGTTTCTGCATCTTATCAAGAACCCTCAAATGGGGCAGAGATTCACCAACCTAAATATGACAACAGTACCCCGTAAATAGTCTGATTGTAGATTTGTAGAGATGTGAGGTGTGAGAAAGTGTTTGGAGCGATAGAGAGAACCGACTTTACGAGAAGCAGAAAGAGAAATGGATCTAATGTATGAACTGCAAGTAAGATTTGATGAGAGAGAAAGACAGAGAAGTTTCAGTGTCGATTTCTCCTCAAAAGCAGAGTCATCCATGAAAATCCCAGGAAGAAAAGGGCACGTCTACGATTCAAAGACACGAGTACAGTCTTAACTGGATTAAATGAAACAAGCCATTTCGTAATCTGATCCACAACTGAACCCAGGCCAACTTCTAGATCAGCTGCATGTTTCGACTGATCCTAGGAAGATGGGCGATAAGCAACATCAGAATATAGAGTAGCATAATCAGCATAGATGTTAATTTTCTGAACAACATTCCCTGGAAGATCATTTATATAGATAATAAACAGTGTTGGACCGCGAATAGAGCCCTGAGGAGCACCATCATTGATAGGAAAAGAGAATAAAGAGACCCCGTTCAAAGTTACTCGCAAGAAAGAAAAGACCTAATAATGTCAAGAACCTCACCACCAATACCATGACCCAGAATGCACACTCTGTTAAACGCCTTCGAAATGTCAAGTGCAATGGCTCTTCCCTCTCCTGAATTATCCACAAACCTACAGATCATCTCAGTTACAACAGTTAAAAGATCAGCAGTTGAACCAAAACCACGAAAGTCATACTGAACACTACCAAAGAGGCCTAGACTTTCCAGAAAATGAATAAGCTTGCTGTTAACTAACCTTTCAAAAACCTTACTAATAACGGCGAGGAGACTAACCGGACGATACTTAGTTGGTTCAGAGCGATCGCCAGCATGTTTAAAGATAGGGACAACAGAGGACTCCTTCCAACAAGAAGGGAAACAGGACTTAGACAAACAGAGATTGCATAATTTAGAGAGGATAGTAGAAAGTTCAGGAGCACAACAACAGGAATTCCATCAGGACCGGAAGCCTTAGACTGGTCAAGATCATAAAGAACTCTGGCAACCATCTTTTGAGTGATAATAACAGAACTGAGAGACTCCTCAGTTTTTAAAGGAAAAACAGGAAGAACCGCATCAGAAGTTTCAAGAGAAGAATTGTCAGAAAAAGGACGAGCAAAGAAATGAGCCTTATCCTTAGAAGATGAAAAAACCTGAAAACCATTAAAAAGAGGAGGAATAGCAGACTTGCCACTATTAATAATAACTATTGTAGATTCTCCAAAAATCACGAGAGCCAGCCCTTTGAGATTAGATAGAGTCACAAATCTTTTGAGAGTAGCTATACTTCGCCTCAGAGATTGCTTTCTTGCAGGCATTGCTAGATCTTCTTTAGGATTGTATAGAATTCTCAGAACCATCCTAATAATAATGAGTACAGTTATGATTATGATGGGCAATGGCAGAAACACAAACAGATGAAAACCATGGAGGAGAATGAGGTTTGGCTTGAAACCTACGATGAGGAATGACGGTGTCAATTCTAACAAGAAGCCAGTCAGTAACCTCCCTAGCAGCATAATTCGGAGACATACCAAAGATAGAACCCTATAGAACGTCACATGGGCAGCTGCAAAACCCATCCCTATCAGCCTCCCTGTAGTTGAACGTCTTCCTATGGAAGGGGCAGTCAATAGAAGACTTAACCGAAAAATCAACCTAACCATCAACAACAGCATGATCAGAAGAACCCGATGCGGGAGAAAAGGAAATATAACATTAGTCAGGAACAGAAGTGAGAAAAAGATCATGTAAGGATTGTTGATAAACATCATTATCAGGAAAACGTGTGGGGAAGGTGACAATTTGGGGCAAGTAATGAGACAGAGAAAAGTTAAGACAGATGTTAACAGCTAGATCTGTGCGGTTAGAATGAGGGAGCCAGTCAGAATGATGAGCGTTGAAGTCATTCAAAACAAAGATGGAGCTTGACGGATGAATTTGCAATGCATCATCGATAGTGCTGGATATAGCATCAACAACAGAACAGTCATTGTCATAATGGGAACAGTACAAAGAGAACAAATAGAACGTTGAGTGCAGCAAAGAAAACCTCAGACAAATTAAAGGACACCCATGAGATTCAGGGCTGGGGGCACGTCCAAATGAGAGATCCCCGCGAAGAAAAAGAGCAAGACCATGCAAATGCGTGGAAGCAGACAAGAGACAAGTAACCATGCACATGTAGATCGTTGCTATCAATAGAAGCATCCAGATTAGTCTCACAAAGAGCAAAGATATGAGGAGATTTTCACAATAGAAAGAACTGAATATCAGGAAAGTTTGACTTGAGACCTCTGATGTTACTATTAGAAAATAGTAAAGTGTGTGTTGTGTGAATTTGTAGAAGGCATAATAATAAAAAGAGAGATAAAGTAGAATCACTTAAAGATAAACCAAGCCTGAAAAAGACCCAACTATTATCATTCAATCCCCTGAACTCAAAACAGACTAGCTAAACAATAAGCCTTTCAAGAGTCCAATAGAAAAGGAAGGGGTTACCCGGCTGGCTGACAAAAAAAGTCTATCCCTAAGCTGGTTACGTAGCTAACCAGAAACCAGTGTTTTTACTGTGACACTATCACGCTCAAACAAAGGCTAAAGATCGCCTCCTCCCCAAGAGGTAAAACATCATCTTGTAATTTACAGAGTATCGGCATCAAGAGTGGCTAGGAACTATGCAAGACAAGAGAGGAGGTCATACTCACTTATATGTTGAACTACAGGGACTCTCTTTTTTGTTTGATTTATTTGATTTATTTTTAGTATACCTTATGATATACTTGCATATATTTAACAGTAATAAATAGTTTAAAGGAACTTATCACAGCACATCAATACAGCTCTACATTAATATTTTGGTGATTGATTTTGAATTCACCAACATTATTTTTAAATCTTCTTTTGTTGTTTTGGTTTTTTTCTATTATGAGCGATCACGTGACAACCGGCACAAACATTAAATATGTATTTTTTCCCTTTTTTTTGTTTTTGTTTAAAAACGACGACTTTTTCCAAACAAATCGGCCGTTGAAACAATTTCACTTAATTTCTGAATTAAAAACAAAACAGTTATGGTAACATGAATTAACCTAACAGGCATTTATTTATGAAAATCAAACTTCGTTTTTGCTAAAGAAGGTCCCAATAATATATAGTTGTCTATGTTTATTAAGGTCTCCTAAACTCTAACCCAGTTTGATCATACTTGAAAAATAGTTACAATGACATTTACGTGTATTCTCAATGTGCTATCTTTTTTATCTTCGTTCATTTTTCTGCTGTTGGCTTTTCTCGTCATCCACTGTTTTTTTTAATTTATTCTGGATTTTTTTTATATAAATTGTTTACGTACGGCTGTATCCTTTATTTGAATCTATATTTTATATTTTGGTCTTATACGCCTGTTTATATTACTAATTGGGTAGTTTTTAGTGAAACTAACAGAACAAAAAAGGCGTGAATAACAAATATGCAACAAAATAATATTACCAAATGGCAAAATAAATTACTTGTTTACCTAGCTGGATAAGTTTATTTGTGTTTTAACTTATTTTAAAGCGTTTTTACTTCAAAACAACCCTAGTGTCAACTCTGTTCAGTTAGAAAAAAAAACTGATCATAAGCCCTGCACGAGGACCCTTAATAATCGCTCAGAAATGGAAAAGTAAACACAATACTGGTAGAAACATATCCAATAAATGTCACCAATCGTGAGAAAATGTCAGGTTTTACCAGCATTTTGCAAACTTTTCAATTTTTAAGCGATTATCAAAGGTACTCGTGCATCGTTCATGGTCAGCCATTTTGTTTCGTTCTAACTGAACACAGGTGACACGAGGTTTGTTTTAAACAAATAAACGCTTCAAAATAAGTTAAAACACAAAAAATATATCCTGGTAGGTAGGAGAGTAACTTATCTTGCCTTTGGACACATTTATTTGTTGCATATTTTTATTTTCACCATTTTTTTCCATTAACAAATACCCTACTAATTTAGTATTATTAGACTGGACGAGAGTTCAGGAGAGATGGTGAATAATTAAAGGTTTGTTTGAACATCCGTAAATATCACATTCTGATTATCCTGAATAAATGGTTCTAGGAAATATATTTATTTGCAAACATTTGTCTTATTTTATTGCGTAAATTTACTCAAAGAGATATATGTTTGTTATAACGAGCGGGACTCGTATGAATTCCACAATTGAATTATTTTCTCGTCAGTTAATTGTATTTCACCAAAGTTATCAAAATGAATTAGCTTCCAATCTGTTGAGTACATCATTAAGATACTGCTCCCCCTCAGACTAAAGCACGGTCGTCTTCAAGTACAATCTGAATAAATACTTGTCATAAATCATACCCATGATTAAGAAAACTTTGTCCATTCTATTAATCAGTTTAAATCTTCTCATAATATTCTACATTATTCAACTGACAATCAATCCATCTTCTTAACCCTTATCTCCGAGTGGCTTTTGACATTGATAAGTGGTGATTCATTTGTCAAATAAAATAGTAATTGTGATTGGATGCCTTTATGATCAATCCGTTAAAAGTATTACCTCAAACCTGTTGACGTCCCAGGAATTCACTTCATTATTTTTGTCCCACCATACCGTTGGTTTCGGGTCTCCAATAGCAACACAGTGCAGCATTGTTCGATGTCCTTCATACGCTGTCGTGTTTCTTGGTAAGACTTGAAATTTGGGGCGTTCTGAAAGAAATGAATTTTAATTAATGCCATAATAAGTATGTACTATACAAATTCAGTGCAATCAAATATTAACCATTAAATGCTTTCTGTTTCAAATATGATACATTCTAACAAAATATCTTTTTAATATAATATTTAACGAAAATGTGTTAAACTAAAACTTGTTTCACATCTGCAACACGCCTGCTGGTAAGTGTGGGTAGGTATTAGTATGATGATGCATCAGCACATTCGCTAAATAAGAAATCAGTATATTCGATGTCACGGGCGAGTGTCCTCGGTGTGTCATGTGCCTAATTAAAGAGTCTAAACTTATGAATCTGGTCATGATAATGGTAAGTAAAAAATATTTAATGGTTCTCTAGTCGAAGTGTTTTCTTATACATGTAAAATTGTATCGCCCTTTTTCCTTATGTAACACAAGTGAACCAAAATCAATTAGAGGCAACTTTCGTTGTGCTCAAATTTTGTTGCACATGTGCAACTTTATTTATTTTTGTTCAATATTTTTTCTTTTCAAAATCATTTATACTACTGATATTACTCCTATGAAATGGTTTTCACGTGGTAATTTTCTTTCAAAAAATCAGTTATACTACTTTCTATTATACCTATGAAATAGTTTTCACTTGATACCTTTTTTCTCAAAATTATTTATACTGCTTCATATTACTCCTATGAAATTGTTTTCACTTGATAATTTTATTCAAAAAATCATTTATACTACTTTATATTACTCCTATGAAATTGTTTTCACTTGATAATTTTTTTTCAAAAAATCGTTTATACTACTTAATATTACTTCTATGAAATGGTTTTCACTTGCTAATTTCTTTTCAAAATATAATTTATACTACTTTATATTACTCCTATGAATTTGTTTTCACTTGATAATTTCTTTTCAAAATATAATTTATACTACTTTATATTACTCCTATGAATTTGTTTTCACTTGATAATTTTTTTTCAAAATATCATTTATACTACTTTATATTACTCCTATGAATTTGTTTTCACTTGATAATTTTTTTTCAAAAGATTGTTTATACTACTTTATATTACTCCTATGAATTTGTTTTCACTTGATAATTTTTTTTTTTTAATTATTTATACTACTTTATATTACTACTATAAAATTCATTTCAGACAGTAGAGTACGTCGACGACTTGCTATTTTTTCTCGCTTGCCCTTACCACTTGAAATTGTTTCGTCCGGGGGCTAGAGAAAGACACGTGTTTTACTCGCTAACTTTTGCATGACAGGATGGAAGTACATATGTATATTTATATATACATATAAATATACAAACAAGTACACATTGGCTTTTATTATGGAGAGGGAGATATAAATACATCCAAACTTTCTGGAAAAAACTTCCGTTTGGGGAAATTTCGATTGCATGCCCCATTTTATTATAAGCTTTGACATCGGTGAACTTCTCTAATGAACAAATTTCAAATAAATATTTTCTTTCGATGTCTAATTAAGGTGATCAGATTTAGCGAGGGTCAGAAGATGAACGAAAAGAAAATACTAGACAAGTATTCGAGAACGCCCCCCCCCCCTTAATTCCCCCACCCCGACGGTAGATTGGCTAGAATGAAAATTAGGCTTCCAAGAGTGTTGCCCGCTCGGAATGATTTCTGAGTTTATCTTTTATTATTTTCTTTATTTTTTTTTTACTCTCTACAACCACTTTTCCCCCTTTTTCATTCTCATCCTCCCTTTCACTCGCCAACCTCTTTTTCTCTCTCTCATCCTCTTCCCCTTTCTCTACACTTTTCTGTCTTAGGATCCGAACAGCCGTTAGGATGATAAGCTTGCTAATTAGCGCCCTTCAAAACAGACTCTCACAGATTTCCATTTGGGTTCATAAACAGACGGGCAACAAGACACATGACTGAACAGTTCCACGAATTCCTTAGCGTTTTTATTTTATTTTGTTTCTTTTCTCCTTTGCGTGTGCTTAAAAATATTCTTTTAATTCACAGGATGTTTATTCCTAAGGCAAAAATGGCGTCTTTGATGAGCTAAAAATGATAATTACGTAAGAAAACAATGGGTTTAGAGTTTCTTTCTGCACTTATGTATCAAGATTGTCCTGTTTCTCTTTGTTTAAAAAGCTAATTAAACGAATGATAATACACACACACACACACACACACACACACACACATATATATATATATATATATATATATATATATATATATATATATATACATATATAGATTCTATTTTTATTATTATTTTTATTTGATTTCACTTTATTTTTTGTCCTGTTTCATTCTGTATTTTAAATACTTTAAAATTTAATTTCTATTTACATTACTTATATAATCTTTGAACTTACTGATGGGGGTAATATATGGTTGCTTATGTCTCCTATACTTACTGTATATATGTTTTTATTGAAATAATACCGAAATATTAGTGTTTTTATTAAATGACTTCTTTTTGTGATATTGTAAAAGGCGAATAGACTGTTTGGAGTTATCAAACGTGTAATACAAAATAAAATGTACCTAAATTGTCTTGGAAACGATCGTACGCCAAATAATCGTTGTGTTTGAATTTTTGGAACTGATATAAATGTTCTAATTATGTCAATCTAAACCTGCTTTATATATATATATATATATATATATATATATATATATATATATAGTATAAATTTTGATTTATATAAACATTATTGGTAACATATGTGCATGCATGTTTAAAAAAAACATATGTAACTAATAATGTTTAAATAAATAAAATAATTATACTAAAAAACAGCTCTACTTGTTATTGAGCACTTTTTATAAAAACTGGAGTTTCAGTGGATTAACATCTATAAAAACAAATATAATAACATATGCTTTTGTAATGCCTTTGGCTTTATTAGAAAATTATCATTTTTTGTACGATTACTAACTTTTTAAATAGGTTTTTTAAAAGTCTATGAACCAAAATATAAAATTATTACTGATGTTTATAATATACCGCTCTTTATAATATTTTTCTGAACGTTCAATATTTTAATACACGAGGATTTCCTACGGATTTTCAAGTCAAAACTAGCTTTCTATGCACGCCCTGTCATCACTGTTCACAAATACCGCAGAATAATGAGGTAAAATGATAACTTACCGACAACTTCAACCGAGATGGTAGCATTAATGATACCTTGCCTCTCACTAACAGCAATGCAGGTATAATATCCAGCGTCTGTCTTGCGCACTCCATGGAAGTAAAGGACACCTTTATCTTGACTAACATGTCGCGGGAATAGTTCGCGGCCATCTTTAAGCCACGTGATCGCAGGGCGCGTCTCGGCATCAGCTTTGCATTCGATTAACGTGTCCATGCTTAATTCGAGTCGGTGATCCTCGGGAGCGGGACTAAAACGTAATTTCTCTGAAAGAATAAATCATATGAAGTTATAAATAATCGATTATTGTTAAAAATCGGATTTGTTTATCAAAAATAGAACGACATTTCTTTTGTGATCGTCGAATTAAATTAGGGTTATCTTTATATAAATCATGACGAACTGGGTTAAATGATACGACAGAGCTGTACAGATTAATTTCCTTTACACTTAGATTCAAGCCAAAAATTACTTTATAATTGACATTAGACGATTGATTATGAAGTATTCAGCGGTTTAAATTGAAATTTAAAGGCAAAAGGAGACTAGTATAGTCTGCAAAATTACTTTTTAATATCTAACGATCTAGATGTAAAGATGATTCTCAAAATAAACATTTTTTTTTTATTATTCATAAATTGAAAAAAAAATGTTCAGTTTTGATTACTTTCGTAACTATTCAACAATCGAAAGAAAATGTTATTTGTTTTATTGAAAACAGAAGATAGTGACTTGTTAAAATTATAGAAAACGAAAATATTTGTTATCATTTTCATTTTCGGAGCTCAAATGATCAAACATACTTTACTTTTCTTATATATTTAATGTTAAGCAGGAATTATTTTCCGTCTGCCAGTTTAAAAATGTAAAACTTACTGTCGAGTTTTGAATGGTTACGAAGTGTTATTATTAAGTAGTATATCATGTACTTACTTTTAACTGTCAAATAGGCTCGACTCGATACAACAAGCGGTTGCCCCGTTGTGTTGGCCACACATGCATAACTTCCACTGTCCTCCGCAACCGCATTCGAAATATGAAGACTGCCAGCTTTCTTGTTCATGCGAAGTCCAGGTGAGTCCTGGAAGGAAAGAATAAGTTCCAACGTGAATTAAATCGATAGTTACTAACATTCTCAAATGAGCATGTATAGTTCAAGATTTGGCTTAATCTGACGCCCCTCGCTCGTTTGAAAGCAGATAAAATAGCATAAACTTCGTCTACACTCTTCCACAATAGGAATCATCTCTTTCCGTTTCACCCTTAGATAAGAGGGACCCATATGTATTTACTTACATCCTCACGAGCGCATTACAAGGGAAAAATGAAGGTGATATGTAGCTAGAACGGAACTCACCGTCGATGTCGGCGGCGGATAACAAGTAGCAATAAAAATGTCCTCAGTCCCTTCAGCATTCCCACACAAGTGTGGTGTTTCCAACACCAGTAAGGATACCTTAAGCAACATGGAAGTAACCTTTTCTTTGCCATTTCGGTACAATGACGTAACTGCTGTTGCCTAGTATCATAGCCTCATAACACTAATGATATAATCTTGATCATCGCAATTTAGTAAGGATGATCTTTTCTGCTTTTTACGACCATTTACTCGCATAAGTGATGTGACTAGTCTTTCTCTGCTCTATCGCTATTTTCTAATCCCTTGTTCCTTGTTGTAACTCTTCCTCTTACCACAATGGATGCTTTTTGTCAGAAGTCTTCTTTTTCATTAATTTATCGAGTTTTCTGAAATTTAAATTCATTGTGGTTAGAAAATTATCCACCAGAAATACAATTAGGCGTATTTTCTGCTTCTGAAATATATAAACCGTGATATATCGATTTTAAGTGTAAAAAAAAAGCACGCCGTTTTTTTTTTCAGTGAACGAACGAAGCGGCATTCACCCGGGGCGGGTTGAACTGGCTTCCTCCGAAAGAGGAAGTTTCTAGGGAATA
This sequence comes from Sepiola atlantica, assembly GCA_963556195.1. Taxonomy (NCBI): domain Eukaryota; kingdom Metazoa; phylum Mollusca; class Cephalopoda; order Sepiida; family Sepiolidae; genus Sepiola; species Sepiola atlantica. The sequence continues at coordinate 57,353,586 of OY744535.1, read as the reverse complement.
TCAAATTCACAAGCAGTGCCCAGTCGCATATATATCCCGGTAAGGGGAGATGAGGCCGTGAGGTTTTTGCAGTTCTTGCAGGAAGGTGTCAACGTCCCCCTACATACAGCGTCTGATCCTTCCAAATGGTCACCCATCTGGTACTGACCAGGCTCAACGTTGCTTAACTTCGGTGATCTACCGAGAATCAGTGTGTAAGCGTGATTATGACGTGTGTGTTCGATGAACGACTCACGTTCATCCAGTTTAAATTATAAAAACTGCAATTTTTTTGTCTAGTGACGAAATTGCAGTATATTTTATGCGGGCCGCAAATGTACTTGCGAATAGTCGCATTGTTGACATGCCTGCCTTAAAATGTGCGTTGTTCAAACACAGCATATTGCCACTGAGACGAAATTGGCTACTGTGATTAAAGGCCAGATTTATAGTGAGCATCATAAGTAGGGGAGTTGGGCAGCGAGATGTTTGTTCACATTACATTTAAATTTCTATATGTTGGTAGAGTGTGGAAACAGGAGAGGTGAAACGAATTCTAAAAGCAAGTGGTTTGAGAAAATAAGCTATTAGAGTTGAAAGTTTTTTTTTCAGACATCTGGGGTGGGATTTTATTGCTAGTCGGGTTTGTCGGTGATATTTACTTTAAGGGTGTAAAGGTTCAATAGGTGTTTCGGAGCACATTCCGTTGAAGTACTTGTTAAATAAGAAAGGGTGCAACATTACGGCAATGGGACAGGGGTTGGAGCTTAGTGGACAGTGAGGGAGCTATTGTTTTAGAGACTCTTTTTTTGCACCCTGACCAAGAGAGAGAGGGAGATAGACTGGTGGTTGGTGCACCAGCCAAGATGTGGCAACTATACTCTATGTCTAGGCGAATAGTGGCTAACATACCCATGGTAATAGTGTGCACACTTGAACATGAACTTTCATTATAGTCAAGTATTCAAAGATTAGAATCCAAAGAGGGCTTAATTTCTTACCGGATCAATGGGAATATCATTTCGAGTCCAGAAGATAGTCGTGACGGGATATGGTGTCCCTACAACTTTACAATCAAAGCTAACATGCATATCTTCTTCCACTGTACGCGGTTGTGGCACCTTCCGTATAATAGGAGGAACTGAAAGAAAACAGAAAGTATAAGTTTATTCCTTTTAATTAAACTGAATGTAAAAAATAGTTTTTATTAAATATCGACATATAAAAATGTCTTGTAGATTAATTTAATTACAAATTCAAGTATGTTTCATTTGTATATCAGGATATGACGAAGATTCTGTTCAATTTTTAAGGTCAATAAAACAGGATATCATATTGATTTAATCCATAATTTAATCACAATTCTTATCTATAACTTCTATCCATCTGCTAATAAAATTTGTATTTGAACGTTTATAAACCCCTTTAATGTCGTGATAAAAATAAATCAAACTCATTTTCAATTTTTTTTTTCACTCAAATGTTCACACTTTTAAATAGATCGTAATCCGTTGGTATGAGGTAAAGAGAATATGGTGGGTTATGTAATATTTGGCAGGCATATTTTTCTAGAATTGTTTTCTTCTCTGCAGTGTAGGAACTAGTGATATAATGATGAATACTAAGAGTAGATCTCACTGCAAACATATCTGGAAAAAATTGACCCGTGAACAATGTTTGCACAACGTTCAAGCCGTTGTATTCTCCTGGTTCTTACTGTACATATCGCCAAGTAGATAAAAGTGTATGATGTTTACCTAGAATGGGTGAATTAAATCTCTAGTGAAAGTAATTACGAAACAATCAATTAATACTTTTTTTTTTACTTAAGGGTAACCGTTTATCAAGGCCTGGGAGTCACTCGAAGACAAGGGTTAAAGATATCGGTTAGGTGATGAGTGCCACCATGCGAGGATTGAAAACAACTGGCAGAAGATTTCTTGAGAAGATCTTTTATCCAGGACGACAGCTCAACAAGTATTTGTTTACATTAGACTTGAAGACGACTATGTTGTAGTCGGCTAAGAAGCAGCTTCGCGGTATTTTGTTTTACAGATGGGACGCTCTAGGAAAGAAACTTTGTTCATTGAAGTTTCGCTTGGTCTTTGGTACAGAGAGAGAGAAAGAGAGAAAGAGAGAGAGAAGGGAAACATATCTGCTGTGGTTTTAGCCAGGTGGGTTCTTGCTGTGAATGTTTTACAAAAGACGTTGTATGCGAAATAAGAAAAATCTTTCCCCCGCTGTAATTTCAGGTTCTAGCTTGTCATTCCAAAATAGATACCAACTATGACAAAATATACCTGAAGAAGTTCCGGGGAGTAAAACGGCTGAAATGTTGTGAAATGGGCGACCACTGCGATGAAAATAACAGTTCAAAACATAAAATAATATTTATCTACCTGTCTCACGAGGGCTGGTTGTAACACAATGTCAGCTTATTGTAGTGCGTGGCCAAAATCGAACTGAACATCCCTTCCCGGTAAGTTTACGTATTAAAATGCTATCAGTCGTGTCGTAAAACCTCTGAAGCAGCTTTCAATAAAGCTGGACCTTCCGAGGGAGATATTGCTTTGGAAGATGGTCTCCGGGAACTAAGAGTATAATATTTTATTACTCTATAGGAATCACGTTAACTCAGGGAAGTGACGGTGGCTCATTAGTTAACGACACGCACTGCAAACCTGGCTACATCAAGTTCGAATCCAGTTCCTACTACAGAAACACTTTCCCTTATGAGTTTCAACTTACACGTGGTTCCTCCTGTAAGTACCCGATGTCTTTTTAGAAATAATTCTAACTACATGATATAAAGAAACAAATGCCAACATACGAAATGAATGAATGAATGAATGATCTCATCTCAGAAATGTACTTCATTTCAGAATAATTTAAAACTAGTCCCAATTCTTGATGTAATTCTTTGTTGAGACCGAAATTATCTTGAAATAATATTCCTAATTTTTGCTGGATAAATAAAATCTTTATATAGAAAAACAGTTGACGGTAACATTGTGACCACGATGACCTTGATAACACTAGAAGAAGAAAAATTGGCTCAATATGTTCTTGAATTTCAACAGAATAACAGATGTAGATTTGCGTTTCATAAACATATTCTGCTTGGATAAACGAAATGGTTATAAGAAAAGCGAGGGACAGAAAGCGACTGTCATATTCAACTGGTGTGATTCAACGAAAACAGACTGGGGGAAGGATTTAGAATAACAACATTACGCTGAACAGTTTCAGACGAAGGAAACGTCCTAGACTCGTAAATCTGTGTGTAGGTGTGTATGTGTAGGTGTATGTTTCTACTTGTGAGTGCATTGATGAGTTCATATATATATATATATATATATATATATATATATATATATATATATATATATATTTGGGGGTTGTAACCTTGCTTCGGTTATGACCAGCGAAAGTAAAGTGCAAGTATATCTATGCATCTATTTCGGGTGTTTGCATACCGATTTTATCACGTTCATATCCGAAGCAGTCAGAATCCGAACATGAAGAGATTGCAGAAATTCGGCTGATTCAAAGACTTTTTAAATGCTAAAACGATTGTCAATTCAGCCTACCGAAAAATTAAGATAAGCAGGAAAACATCAAATACTAAAATATGTTTTTTCATTTTTTTTATGCAAATCGCTCCAGACAAGGCATGAAACCACTTGATGTAAATAGCTAAAAGATTACCACTTCAAGGTCAAAAACTAGCCAACAATAAGTGTTAGATGGATAGATTCCTACCCAGAAAAAAAGCAATTCTTCCCCTTTGTCAGAGAAATTGCTCATGGAATGTGAGGACTAAAGGACAAAATAAGGATGCGGGTGTTACGTGGCTGTCGAAAGAAAACCCAAGGTTCAATTTCTACTATTTATTATTTTAGTTAAATTTGCACGTTTTTCATTTCAAATTAAACGTTTTCTTCTTGAACTTGAATTTTATTTAATTGGAGTTAAAAGTTCAGCATTGTTCTAAGTTTTGCGTTTATTATTTGTAACGTTGAGCTTTTAATTTATGTACAACTTTTTTAATTTGAAAATAAAAGATATAGAAAATTATCGACTGTTGATTATCAGATAGATTTCAGTACATAAATGGCATAAACTTGTATTCGTGTAAAATATATTGCAATAACAAACCCATTGTATTATCTGTTGAAACTATGTACTAACCTGATACCATAACCCATACGTTTTGTCTTTTTTCACCGGCAGTGTTACTCATGATGCATGTATAATTCCCCGTGTCGATCTCTTCAGGATCTTCAAATACCAAGTTGTTTCCTTCCAATCGTATTCTTCCCATTTCTCCTATCGGCATACTGTTCCGATTCAACCACCTACAGAAAAGAGAAAGAAACCACTTCAGTATTGCAATGTTTCATATACAATCATTCTAATGAGTTATTTTTTTTTATATATAATAAAAATCGCTGCAGCCACTTTATGTAAGGAGCTAAAAAAATACAACTTCAAGATGAAAAACTAGCTAACGATAAGTGTTAGATGGATAGATTCCGACCAAGAAAACATAGATTAGTTCCCCTTTTTCAGAAACATCGCTCGTGGAACGTGATGACTAAAGGTTAAAATAAGGGAACCGAGAGTTAGGAGGCTGTCTAAAGTAACCCAAGGTCCACTTTCTACTCTCCAAGTAAGTTTACTATACGTTAACGATTTATCTTTGTTTTGAAAAAACTTAATCTTTTTTACAACCTCCGATTGAAAAATGTTGGTACTGGTACACTATTTGAACCAGACAAAGCCGGCTTATCCCGACGCAGAATTACGTAGACAACCGGAAAATGCCGAAGCAAAAAAAAAAACATAATGAAACATTTGAAGCAAATAAAACACGTGACCGGGACCATGGACAACGAAATAGAAGAGTTGAAACATGGAAGCAACATCCCTCTTTCTTTTGAAAGAGAGATGTTGCATCCACGTTTCTCTATATATCTATTTTCCCGTTTCCCCTCCCATTCTCTCACCCTCTCTCAGCTTAAAATATTGGTAAATAAAAAAATTGAATAATTTTAAACCTTAAAGTTTGAAATTATTTGAACAAAACAACTAGAATATATTAGTATGTAATGAACATTAGCACTATTGTATACGGTACAATCACGTTGACACACCGGTTCACCTTAGATCACCGAAGTTAAGCAACAGTAAAGTTAAGCAACGTTGAATCTGGTCAGTATAAGATGGGTGACCGTTTGGGAATACCAAGAGGTCACCGACACCTCCCTGCAAGAACTGGAAAAAAAACTAACGTCGTCATCTCCCATAGCCGTGATATATATGCGACTGGGGACCGCTTGTGAATTGGATATTCCCTAGAAACTTCCTACTTTAGAGGAAGCCGGTTCAACCCGCCTCGGGTGAATTCCGCTTCGTTTCATTTTCGTTCGTTTTAGTAACACTATTCTCGGAAAACCAAAAGAGTACTCGCCTCAAAGTCAGCAGCAAACGGTGTTCGGTCAGATTTAGTTCCTGATATTAAACTTCGTCCGTAATAAAATTTCCCGCGAGAGTTTTAGTTTCCCTAATTTATTAATTTATTTATTAAATTGTGAAGTGAAAGTACAGAATAGTTAACAAAGCTTCCCTCCCCATGTTAAGAATGGCTTTCTAAATAATAACGTTGTTATTTCAGCACGGTTCATAAACTACAGAAGATTATTTAGAAAGACATTCTTAACATGGAGGTATTTGTTTACTATTCTGTACTTTCACATAACAACTTAATAAATAAATTAATAAATAAAAATTAGTACAAAACTTTACAAACCAGAAGAGTTAGCGACCCTAAAAACAGTAAGCCTTTCATATCAGGAACTAAATCTGACCGAACACTGTTTGCTGTTGACTTTGAGTCGGGTACTCTTCTGGTGTGCTCTATTCTCTGATGAAATACAGCTTGCCATATAGAGTTGTGAAAAGAATTGGTAAAGACAAACAAAGCTGAAGACAGCGTCTGATTCGAAGAGGTTTGTTTTGAGAGTAGCCCTCCCCCCCCCCCTATCTATGTTGTTTTAAGACGCCCTCTTCATCCTAAACAGGTTGCCCAATTATAGTCATGAGATTGTTATGCTAGTACATCCATTGCTGATGGGCGAAAGAAGGGATTCCTGGTTTTCTTTAAACGCATACTGCGAGGTGAACAAAGTTCACCGATTCTATGTTTTCGCTCTGATAAGCATTATACCAGAAGCACCTAAATATGCAGACTTATTATCCTCACTTCAACTTCTAGAACATTGTTACCATGACTACAAATGTATGTTTTATTAATCTATAAATAGGTTGGCTTCATGATTTCAACAATGACATTATGAAATGTATCCTTTATCTTTATACTAGCAGGGCTACCCGGCGTTGTAAGGGTCCATAAAACCAAAATAGAAGTAAAATAGTGTGTGTTACATCTTTATATTAAAACTTCTATCTCTCCCTTTCTATCTATCTCTCTCTCATATATATATATATATATATATATATATATATATATATATATATATATATATATATATGTGTGTGTGTGTGTGTGTGTGTGTGTGTGTGTGTGTGTGTGTGTGTGTGTGTGTGTGTGTGTGTTTATCGTTCAAGTTTCAAAGTATTGCATGGAAAGTTAATAAAATTGAAATATAAGCCAAATTAGCAATACAAGATTAATTTTTTTTTTTCTTACATTAATCCTATCGATTACGGAATAAAATTCCTTCTTCAGGGGTGACCAGTATTAAGTCATTTTTTTTTTTTCATCAAAAAACAAGAATAAAGAAACTTATTTCTTTGTTAATTTGATAAACGTCAATGATGGTACGACGTCATCGCCGTGCTGTTATGAATGGCGGGTAGAATTCAAAAAACCGGTGTCGAACGAGAAATGCGTTGGCACGCTGTCAAGTAATGTATGTGTTTATCGTTCAAGTTTCAAAGTAGTGCATGGAAAGTTAATAAAATTGAAATATAAGCCAAATTAGCAATACAAGATTAATTTTTTTTTTCTTACATTAATCCTATCGATTACGGAATAAAATTCCTTCTTCAGGGGTGACCAGTATTGAGTCATTTTTTTTTTTCATCAAAAAACAAGAATAAAGAAACTTATGTATATATATATATATATATATATATATATATATATATATATATATATATATATATATATATATATATATATAGCCGTTTCTTTATCTGTCTCTTTTTCCCTCTCCCCCATTTTCCACCCACTCCTGAACACCCTTTTCTATTCCATCAATCCCATTCCTCTCTCTTGTGTTAATGTGTTTAAAAAATAATAATGCTATACATTTACCGGAGCTATCCCTTTTAAATGTAAGACTGTAATCTTACATTTATTGCTCCTGGGCAATGCCGAGTACAATAAAAGACAATGAAATACTTGATGCCGAGTAATTCCGTTCTCCCCACCCGCTTTCACAATAATATGAAGAGAAATGATGTTGATAACGAAAATAGTCGAAAGAGATTTAAATGTAATACTGCAATTTACGTTTATTGCTCCCGGACAACTCCAAGTAGAACAAAAGATTATGTTCCCCTCCCTTTTTGCTTACCAAATATAATACAGTAATGTTAATGATGACAATTGTATTTCTCCCGAACAACGCCGAGTAGTACAAAAGTTTCTTTTACGCCCCCCTCCCACGCCTTACTTACCAACATTAATACGGGTTTATTCTTTTTTATATATTAATGAGTCACCACTCACCAAGGCCAAGAGCCACTCGAGGATAAAAGTTAATGAAATTGGCAATTTGATTGATAACAATACTATGAAATAATTGGAAACGATTGGTGGAAAGGACAGGATTTGAGTACTTAAGATGACGGCTCAACAAGTATTTGTTGACAGTGAACTGGAAGACGACTATGTTGTAGTCAGCAGGGAATTTGTATTATTTGAGTTATTCGGAGTACTGCTTTTATCTTAGATGTTATTTACACAACGTTTCAGTCGATGCAACCTTCAGCCTTCTTCAGGTGCGTCTTGTCGAACTAGGAAATTTGTACAAAATTTTGAGAAAAAAAACTTTAGGGTAGCTTGCTCTAGTTCAGTCTTAAGTAATTCGTAATTGTATTCTTAGTATATCCCGTACTGAGGATTGAACGTTCAACCTCCAAAAGACTGTCACTTAGAACAGATTATCACTTAGCACCTTTATCTGTTGCACTACGGGTCATTGAAAACAGTGGTCCGAATAATATAAATTATCAATCTTCATGTAAAAAATTCCGAAAGATAATACTAGCTAGAATATATTTCTTAAGAAGGGCTTTATATTTATGTAACACAATTACAATCTTTAATAACTTCAATAGATCACACCCAAGAGTAATTCAAGAAATAAATAACTATTTTTGTGGTAAAAAGTGCGTGAAAATAGAGATTACACAGCTTAAGTTATGGGCTTTAAAATCTTTCATTTTGTGGAGATGAATTTCTATCGAGGTTCTTGCAATGATCGATATGTATTCACTTGTTTTAACCTACAGGATCCGCCATAAATGACTATATAGTTTCTATTCTATGTAACTTTGTTTACACTTAAGCATTTCTTCTATTTCATGTGTCAGTCGAAAGCGGAAATCGCTATATTTCTATTTGATAAACATTTTGATATAAATTTTATTTCATTCTCATAAAGAAGAATGTTCCTCTGCTCAGTTTGTAGAAAAGGAGTCGGTACTGGTATAATTTGTGACACATGCTAAAACCGACTTTTTGTTTGTATCTTCACGCTGTTTACGTAAATAGGCAGAAGATGCCGAATGAAAGGGTCCCAGCATCAAAATCTGTTTTTGTTTCGATACATTGTTGTATTTCTTTGTTTGTTTGTTTTTTGTACTTGTGCAGCTTTCGAACCAGACCAACTAGGTTAGAGTTAAGTAAGGGTCAGTTAAGGGTTTAGCTAGGGTAAAAAACAACAGTGTTTAAAACTTTTTTTAGGGTTTTGGTTAAGGGTTAGAGTTAGGATGGGAGAGAATAACAGTTTGTTACAGTTTTTAAGGTTACGGTTAGTGTTTCCGAGGAATTTTCTTTTTCATTTTCCAAAGTGTTGAAGATTTTCGGTTCGTGTTAGCGCAGACGAATTTTACGATTTACTCATTTCACGATTGAAAATTGTCGCCTGCTGTCTCGCAATTTGATTGGCTAAGCGCTTCGTCAGTTTCCGGCTGTTTACGTAAACAGCCGTAAGATGCCGACGAAAAGTCGGTTTTAACATGATTCACAAACTATAGCAGGGTGTCATTCCTTTTTGTGTCGTACCTGTTAGCATTTCGGTACGTAAAAGTAAAATACAAGAACCTCTTTTAAAGTTTAAGAAGTTACGCTCCAAAATACTTTAAATAAATTTTAAACATTTCACTGTAGCGAAAACTGTTAAAATAAAACTACAGGGTGATTCATAAGTCACTTCACTTAGCTATTTAAAATGACATTTACAATTAAGAGCTAATTTTTATTGTTATTCATGTGACCAAATTTGATGAATCTTCCACACTTGTTGAAAGGCAATGGAAACGTGATGTGAACAGAAATTATCCGTCGCACAACACCATAATCAATCAAATATGCTACAAAGAGTCGTAAATTCCTTGCAAAAAAGAATAGAGCTATGCGTGCAGAACGAAGGTGGAAGTTTTTAAAATTTGCTGTAATTTTAAACTCCCATAAATTAATTTTGTGAATAAACTTTCTGTTTTGTTTTACCGTATTTTTTAACTTTAGAATTTCAAAAATAAATAGCTAAGTGACTTATGAATCACCCTATAATATGATTAATACGGGCTGAGATTGCGTTAATTGTGTATATTCAAACCTCCATTAACATTATCAAATTATGAATGACCCCATTACTTTTGTTTGTACTTGAATTCAAGGTCCACTCTTCTGATTGGAGGATGTTAGTCCCGATGTAAATTTTATTGCTATGAATAACACTTATGGTAGGATATCTCATAATTGAGATGCATTTTAGGTCTTCATTGAGTTCGCAGCGTGAAAACAAACAGACAGCCAATGCTCATTTTATATATATTTCATGAAAAATCACATATTGACTCGCAACCATCCACACACGCTTTTACCACTCGAACACTGTCTCTTATCCTGCTACGTCGTGTTTTTGATTTCTCACTTCAACGATAGTACCAATGTATAACTATTAATAGTTAATTCATCATGTATTCTTGATAACACTCATATTGGTCCGAAATATTATAGTCATGACTATAGGTTAATCTTTTTTTGTCAAAATTAGTTTGTCTTCTTACTTATTTCCTCATTCCATTTGTGTTGCCTCTACATTTTGTCAGATTATCATCCTTAATATACCCCCACACACACAGATGAATATTTATCACGATATTCCTCTTCTGCTATCTTTCACCAAAACGCCGTGATTGGTCAAATACGATAGAATAACAAACATTTCAAATCATCAAACACGTGATATGATCAGATTTTTATCGATTAGGTTATTGGTCGATGACTGACTTGATATTTGCATTCTATAAAGAATGCCACAACAGAAAATCCGCCACATTACATGACCTTTCCATATTCAAAAGCCATCTATTATGATGCAGGATGGACACCACGGAGAAACAGTGAAAGTACAATAATTTATTTTATCCTTGAAAATGAGACAAGTTGCCAAATAAGAACATTTGCATTTTATTCTGTTGTTGTTGGCCTACTTCTGGCCCGAGAGACAACGGATAGCCCCTGTAAGTTTAGAGTGAAGTAAAAGATGCGCAGTACCCAAACACACATAGTCTCACCCGGAAATTCGTCACTCTAATGTCAGAACAAATTTCAATATGACCCTAAACAAATTGGGATAAGCATAAACGGATAATTGTAATCTTCTTCTGCCAAGATTAGCTTCTCTACCAAAGATTGAATACCCAGCCTGACCTGATATGTCACTCTATCTAGAGGGAAGAGAGGTGGGGTAATACATTGGTCAATGGTATTATAGAAACGCACTTTTACAAGCACATACATTTCCAAACATATGACACCTGGTATTCACAAACTTCCACTCATTTAAAAACTAACCAAATACAACGTTGTCTACCTTCTGTAATCGAAACTTCCACTCATTTTAAAACTAATCAAATACAACGTTGTCTAACTTCTTTAATCCAAACTTCCACTCATTTAAAATCTAATTGAATACAATGTTGCCTAACTTCTGTGATCCAAACTTCCACTCATTTAAAAACTAACCAAATACAACGTTGCCTAACTTCTGTAATCCAAACTTCCACTCATTTAAAAACTAACATACTACAAAGTTGCCTAACTTCTTTAATCCAAACTTACACTGATTTAACAACTAATTGAATACAACGTTGCATAACTTCTGTAATCCAAACTTCCACTCATTTAAAACTAACTAAATGAAACGTTGTCTAACTTCTGTAATCCAAACTTCCACTCATTTAAAAACTAACCAAATACAACGTTGCCTAACTTCTGTAATCCAAACTTCCACTCATTTAAAAACTAACATACTACAAAGTTGCCTAACTTCTGTAATCCAAACTTCCACTCATTTAAAAACTAACATACTACAAAGTTGCCTAACTTCTTTAACCCAAACTTACACTGATTTAACAACTAATTGAATACAACGTTGCATAACTTCTGTAATCCAAACTTCCACTCATTTAAAAACTAACCAAATAAAACGTTGCCTACCTTCTGTAATCCAAACTTCCACTCATTTAAAAACAAACCAAATACAACGTTGTCTAACTTTTGTAATGCAAACTTCCACTCATTTTAAAACTAACCAAATACAACGTTTCCTAACTTCTGTAATCCAAACTTCCACTCATTTAAAAACAAACCAAATACAACGTTGTCTAACTTTTGTAATGCAAACTTCCACTCATTTTAAAACTAACCAAATACAACGTTTCCTAACTTCTGTAATCCAAACTTCCACTCATTTAAAAACTAACCAAATACAACGTTTCCTAACTTCTGTAATCCAAACTTCCACTCATTTAAAAACTAACCAAATACAACGTTTCCTAACTTCTGTAATCCAAACTTCCACTCATTTTAAAACTAACCAAATACAACGTTTCCTAACTTCTGTAATCCAAACTTCCACTCATTTAAAAACTAACCAAATACAACGTTTCCTAACTTCTGTAATCCGATAGGGACAAATGTTCTAACGTGCTTTATCCGTAAAAGCAATTTAAATCCAATTTAAGTAAAATAATTTTACAAGTATACATTTCCCATATTTAATATAATAAATAGATTATTATATCAAATTCAAAGTCATATTTTGACTATATTATTATTTTTCTTCAACAGAAAAAACACCGAGAAAAATCTTACCATTTAAATGAAATGGTATCACTTAATAAAAAAGTAAGTTTTCGTGATGAAAAATGTATTTAAAACATTCGGTAATTAGATGGAATTTTCCGAATTAAAGAAAAAAAAGTTAAATCAAGAAAGAAGAAAGGAATTTTTTTTCTTTCTGATGTAAAAAATTTAATTTTCATCTCAACGTTGAAAAAAATGTATAACATTTATTAATGTTATAAATACATGTGAAATAACGGTTTCCACTTTGCATAAAGCAATACTCTTCCATAAAACTAAGTGAGTTCTATTAGGTTAAATGTAAACAAAAGAAAAATAGAAAAAGCGTTGTAATTTCGTCTACTATCAGCAGCCTTCGTATTAGCGTTCAGAGTTGGAAGTGACGTGGCGTTCAGATTTCGAATCTCGGCGTGGATATCCGTGCTGCGTCTTGTAACAGTAAAGAGTTATGAAACGACGAAACAGGTGTCTGTAGGTGATTCTATTATATATATATATATATATATATATATATATATATATATATATATATATATATATATATATATATATATTACAAGAATGTGATCCGTTGATTCATCCATTAAGCTTCAGTAAGATTGTTTGAATCATGAAAATGTGGGTTTGCAAAGCCAGTTAGATTGTTTGGCAATGAATAGAAAAATTCCAAAGTAAGTCTTTCTGTTCAGTATTTCAACCGCTATTTCTCTATCGCGCTCTCCAGCTATGAGTTAAATAGCATTAATCCTTGTGGTAATACTCCCTATGGTTTGTAATGAACTATTCCAATCTTCTGCTTTATACTTAGTTGTATTACCTTTGACTTTTAATAAACAGAGGGAGGGGCGAGAGAAATAGTAATGGGAGTTATGGAAACTGTACAAAATAAGAGTAGGGGAAAACAACATAGAGTGAAAGAGGGTGAGAGTAATATAGAGCAATTTAGTAAGGACTTGATGACTTTGTTGAGTTAATTGCCAATTACTCTTATAAAAACAATTAAAATTATTTTTTCAATGAATATGTTGACATGTATTTTGTGTGATTAAAATAGATCATCAAAAGTTTTAGTCAAACAAACGTTAATAAACTCGGTTTTAGTAGCTGTGTAGAAATTCTTCTTGCATAACTACAGATAATAGTCTCATCACTTCTATATTATCTTTATAGATAATATAAAAACAAGAGTCCTATCATTTTGCTATCTAATTTACGTAGGTGTTTACAGTATTTACGAACACACAATGTAAATTATCTGAAAAGCGATTGTGAGCATTTTGAGAAAGAGTAACTGAGACATTAGAAACTTTGAGACTGGTAGAATCAACACACAGTGCAAAAGGGCGAGAGGAATTAGTATTCTTTCATATTCTTATACAGATGGAAGTAAAGAAACCTATTATTTTGCCATCTAATTTACATGCGTATGTGTGGTGTGTACTGATGCACGTGTGTTAATTAGTTTACAACGCTAAAAAAAGGGTCGCTCTTACTCTATATGCTCACAGAGACATTAGGAAATAGTAGAGAGTGGTTGAATCAACATAGACACATGAATAGCTAAGAGAGATGGAGGAATTGTACAGTTAATTATAAATTACGGCTGATGAGAACAATTAAAATAGAATTTTATTTCAAACATAACTCAATTCCATACCTAAGATATATATTTTAGCATGTGTGTTGTGCTATACAAGCAAAAAGCTTTAGGATAAAAAAGTTGATCAACTCACATTTAGTATAATAATATTCGTATATATATTAAAGTCAATGTTTGTTTGTGTGTTATAGAAATCTATATATTAACAGTAAGAACATACAAATAAGTTTCAATAATGGTTAATCTTTTTACAGAATCTAAAGACATCGTAAAAATGTTCCTTCGATTTCTATATGGGGTAACTAGGGGCAAGTATCGGTTAGGTCTATCAAAATATATTATAATGTAAAGAAACGAAATTCATATTTTACGATAGATTTCCTTCGTTTCATATAACAAAAATACAATTAAACAAATAACATCTACGCGAATAATGTATTTTTGAAAGTCGAAAAGATTTATATAATTATTTTTAGTTGTATTTTTTAAAGTTTAAAATGAATTAAATAAAACGAATGCGTTTAAATTAGTTAGATAAGTTAAGTAAATTGAAATAAATTCAATAAAACGAATGCGTTTAAATTAGTTAGATAAATTAAGTAAATTAAAATAAATTAAATAAAACGAATGCGTTTCAATTCGTTAAATATATTAAATAAATTAAAATAAATTAAATAAACCGAATGCCTTTCAATTAGTTAGATAAATTAAATAAATTAAAATAAATTAAATAAACCGAATGCGTTAAAATTAGTTAAATAGATTAAGTAAATTACAAAAATAAAATAAAACGAATGCGTTTCAATTAGTTAGATTAATTAAATAAATTAAAATAAATTAAATAAATTAAAATAAATGAAATAAAACGAATGCGTTTCAATTCGTTAAATAAATTAAAATAAATTAAATAAATTAAATAAAACGAATGCGTTTCAATTTTTTACAGCCATTTGCCGTTTTACAGCTGTCTGTAAGAAACGCAGCATCAACGCAGCTTATTTTTTTAATTTTGAAATTTTCAAGAAGTTTATTCTGAGTATAACTTCAAAAGATTGAGAAAATAGCATCATCTCTTGAACAGATTAAAAAAACGTGGAAAATCTTCAATGAAAAACAAACAACTTGTTTTTTTATAAAATGACTTTTCTCTTCAAAACACCACCGCGCTAACAGTATTTTTATTACTTGACCTTATATTACAAATGCTATTTTAACTTTTCTTTTTAGACAAAAATATTTTTTCCTAAGAAACTTTTCGACCAACAATATATCTCCACACGTACAACGTCGGGTGAATATCGCTAATAGATAATATAATTTGATATAATATAATGTTTCTTTTGTATTTTCTATTTTTATTACAGGTAGCAATTTTGCGTTATGTTAAGGATTAAGTGCTGAAATTCGGTTCCGGTGGCTGCTTCGCAGGTGAGAAGATGGTGACAATGCAGAAAATGTCCCTTCTGAGTATCTCTCTCTTAGATAACGTGAAGTCATGGTGAAACCCGTGAACTATTTTTTTATAATTCATTATAAACTGTTTTAGTAAAAACATAAATGAGTATTCGTAAAAAGAAAAAATACATTTCCGATTCATTTGAGTTTTTATAAAAACCAGAACTTCTGCAGTTTACGGACCGTGCTAAAATAATAACGTTATTATTTAGAAAGCCATTCTTAACATGGGAAAGGTGTCTTTGTTAACTATTCTGTACTTTCACCTCACAATTTAATAGACATAAGATACCGTAAAAATTCAATTAAAATCGTTTGATTTTCGTGTATGAATTATAATGTGGAGCATTTTTTGCATTCTGTCTTCCCGTCTGCGAAGCAGCAACCGGAACCGAATTGCAGCACCTCATCTTGAACATAATCCCATTTTGATTATTCATCTTTCGCTTTCATCTGTAAAATATTGTATTAATGTTTGAATTCTTTTTTTCCGTCGAAGCAAACCTTCATCGTTCGTTCTGTTCGTTCGTTCTGTTCGTTTTCCCGCTCAAAATGTTGATCCATGTTTTTTATACTGCGCCATTTTATGAACTGACACCAATATTTATGATCATTGATTTAGCAGTACGTCTAAACACCGAAGACTGTATATTATCGTTGAGTAATCTGACACAAGTGACCAACGTTAAATCCGTAGGTTGTAGACTTCCTCGATGTTGTTGTTACGGCCACGTTTACTGGCGAGGAAACCAGCTGGGCGTATTTTTTTTTATCGAATCTTGTTAAGCTTAAGGACTTGCTAAGCTTAAGGATACTGCGTTGACAGATAACAACAGATGATATCTTTATAGGTCATCTGGTCGTATGATTCAGTAGAGTTTTAATATATTTGGGAGAAATATTGAATCTTAGAGGCACAAAGTAGGGTGACGGTGGTAAAATAGTTAACGACACGGACTGATAACATGGGTGCGTCAAGTTACAAGTCCAGTTTGTTCCACAGTAAACACTTGCACTTGAGATGTTGGCAACCTTCACGTGGTCTCTCGTGTGAGTACCTGGTGTATTTTTAGAAAGAATTCTAACTAGAAACGAATGACAAGAATTGAATCATCTGATTCATATAAAATGAATGAATGAATGACAGGCATAAATATTTCCAAGTTTTTACACGGAACTAAGCACTTTCCATCAATGTCTATTTACTTGCAATAAAGTTGATTATAGAGGCGAAGATAGTCCCCTCTTTTCTTACGTCTAGTATACGACTCGAGGATGCGCCCTAGACAATCAGTCCGACAGAGACTGGACCATTACGGTGGCCATTTATTTGTTGGGTTTTGATATTTGTTCTGTTCAGGGCCGTGTACTGCTCAAAATATGAAAATAAAAAATAATAATAACAAAAAAAACATCGTTTTTATGCTTCATACCTCACCAATCATCCTTAAAAAAACTTCTCTAGAAGTATACGTGGAATAATAAATAAATCTATCTATATATATATATATATATATATATATATATATATATATATATATATATATATATATATATATATATATATATATTTATATATATATATATATATATATATATTATAGTTCAAATATGTTCAAATTAATGGCATATTCATTTATATCCGTTACAAGAATTCAAGATCAACAACAGTTATATATAAATATATATATATATATATATATATATATATATAAATATATATATATGTATATGTGTGTATATATGTATGTGTGTGCGTGTATATATATATGTATATATATATATGTATATATATATATATATATATGTACGGGTTATTATGTATGTATGTACATATGCTGTGTACGTGTATATGCATGCCTGTGTATATGTATGTGCGTGATATGGTCTCTGACCTTGGATGTCTAGTGTCTATTTTCAAATCCCTTCTTAGGTCCCATCCCAACCCCAATATATTTCTAGTCGCCAGACAGTAGATGCCATTCCCAAATGGCAGGGGCAGGGTGAGAACTGGTGATTTTTGACACGACCTGATTTCTTGAGAGACATTAAATTACTCCCCCCCCCCATGCCTACTTTTACAATTTCTGTTTATATATATGGCCTCCTCTTCCCTCTCTGTCATAAATTATGTAATCCCTCCCTACATTATTATAGATTAAATATTTTTCAAATTTCCCCCTCTCTCTATATATGTATTAAATAGGTTGTCACTCCCTCTCTCTCTAATTGGTCCCCGATTTATAAAATCGGGGGACTTATGTTTTGAGGCATGTCCGTCGGTCCGTCCGTCCGTCCGGATTTTTCTTCGCAACCATCCATTGAATTTCTCTGAAATTTTGCATGAAGTTGTAACTTTGGTCAGCTTAGAAAGTGACATTCTCCGATTTTTTAAAAAACATCTAGTTAGCCCCCTAGGGGGTAAAAAGGCCCCGAAATGGCAAAAAATGACATTTTTTGCCCCATAACTTTTTATCCATTCATTCAATTTCTCTAAAACTTGGCCAAAATGTGGAGGCCTAATAGACAATAAGTATCACTGACCTTGGGAAAAATCTGATTCGCGCCCCCAGGGGATCAAAAGCGCCCAAAATGGCAAAACATGACCCTTTTTTCTCATAACGTTTGATCCATCCATTTAATTTATCTGAATCTTGGCCAAAATGTAGAGGCAATTGTTCTGGATATAAAATGAGCATCCTTGATCTCAGAAAATTTCTGGTTCGCGCCCCCAGGGGGTCAAAGGGGGTCAAAAATGCCCCAAATTGCCCAAATTTATTGCATTTTACACTCGCAACATCGAGTCACATACAGAGGGGGACGACACACGCGCGGCTTGTAATATTTGAATTGTCGAGTGTGAATTTTCCATTTTTTTCAGTTTCAAAAATGTAATCATCTAAATTGGATGCTTGACAATACCACAAGGTTGAAATAAATTATTGCATCGATGATCATGTAATTTCGTGTTACTACATTTTATTTATATATATATATATATATATATATATATATATATATATATATATATATATATATATATATATATATATATACATGTATCTATCTCTATATATATGTATATACATATATATATATATATATATTTATATATATATATACATGTATCTATCTATCTATATATATATATATATATACATATATATATATATATATATATATATATATATATATATATATATAATTAAAATACTATTAATATATTGATATTTGCAACAATTTTGTGTTTTTATTGTACCCTCTTTAATCACTATAGTGGCAGTTCTTTAAACTGAATTTTTTTGAATTAAACTGAATTATTTTATCGAGTACAAATGCCAGATTCCATCCTGTAAACTATACAACGAAAGTCATATCATGTGAACAACATTTCCATCGCATCAGCAAAGTAGTGGAGCTACTGTCACATTTACTCATAGGTTGGACATGCTGAAGCCTAAAACCTCCAAATCTATGTGGCCTCTGGTCAAATAGAATAAGATTTTCACATCGTCATGGGTCTGTCTCACACATGCTGGTACGGTGCACTGTAGTCTCGAAACAGCCTCCAGTCATTTTCCTTGCATTTCATTCCAGAATAAGTCTTCAACAATAACTCACCCCGAGCATTGATTTCTGTATTGATGGCATCTAGTGCTGAACTTACTCAGCAGCTTACTAAGATATAGCTTAGAGCCACACACACACACACACACACACACACGTAGACTCTCATTTTTTTCATTTCTTTATATATATATATATATATATATATATATATATAATAAGGAAAATATTTTGAAAATAATATTTCGAAAAACCTGGACAACATAGTTTTTTTTATGTTTTTTAAAATAAATTATTTATTTATCTGAAATACTTGAACTTGTGGGAGCCCGAGCCCTTTGGCACTAGCAAGAGGTCCGCCGAGCGACCCGTCCTCTTTTTCACCGGGTGAGCGAGGTTTTTCGAAATATTTTTTTCAAAATATCCTCTTTATTATCACCATTTCATCAACGCTTCCATGTATGAACTTTTTCATTATATATATATATATATATATATATATATAAATGTGTGTGTGTGTGTGTGTGTGTGTGTGTATATATTTATACATACATACATATATATATATATATATATATATATATATATATATATATTTTCGTTGAAAGATTTTAGTCTCTCTCACTCTCTCTATATATATATATATATATATATATATATATATATATACTCAGTCTCATGTCATTGAATTTCCGGTTTCCCACATCAAACAACCCTACTGATGATTCTGATTGAACATATATTGTGTTTGTATGCTAAACAAAAACATGTATGATGTAATACAGCCGTCACAATTGGTTGGGAGAAATAAAATGTTTTAAACAACAACAAAAATAGACTCTATTCGCTTATTACACAGATGATGTTTCAGTTTATTTTATTCATAAATTCAAAATTAAAAGTTATAGAAATTTAAAAATAATAAAAATGATAATATAGAGTTCAGGGCTGGGAGAAGTAAACATTTTCTTTGTCACGACAATTCATCTGCTCTCATCGAGCAGTTCCTAACCGATAAGAACATCGCCGTCCTGGAAATATTCAGCTTATGTTTCTCCTTGTGACTTTCCACTTATCCTAAACTCAAGGTCCATCAAGAGGGCGCTATCGACGGACCTGGGAGCGGGAGGGTTCCGGAAGAATTTTTCCAGCAGTGTATAAAAGAGTAACAAAGAATAATGGGAAAGTTCATTAGAATCGAGGAGTTACTTTGAAGTTTGGAATTTTCATAATTTTTGGTGACAGCAGTCTAGTTACTTTTCAATCACACCTTGTATCTAATTGCAAAATCCGTGGTCCGTCCGTCGTCGTCGTCGTGGCCGCTGCGATCATCATCATCATCATCATCATCATCATCATCATCATCATCATCGGTTATACCTCTGGTTTACAAGCTGAAATATGTTAGATGACTTTCACTCGTTCCCTTTCTTTCAATGTAACTAAACCAACAGTCTCCTGTTCTATTTTGAATTTAAAATGCCTTGTTATGTGCCATTTATAATAATCTTATATAATAGAACCAGCCACTCGGCCATCTTTGTGAGTAATTACGTTTTACTAAATTTTTGTAAGTCAGATATGGCAAATATTGTTTTGTGTTATTTAAAACTAAAAGTTGTATTTTCGATCAATTTTAATATTTAATCCTGATCGACATTTGATGTGTTATTACTCATAAATAAAGGATGGTGGGGGAAGCTTTTAACCCTACCATCGTCATCAGAGTACAAATTTAATGACTAACAATATTTTTTAGATTTACCTGTAGTAAATCATTTTAAGGATTTACATTACTGTGCATTTTTCTCCCTTTTTGATAAATACGTGACCCACATTAGACTCTAAAGAAAGAGGTAGAGAGTACGTGGATAGTGGGGAAGAACGGAACAAAGAAAGAACTCTAGCCAAAACAGCAACAACCACCGGTTTTAGTTGATGTAGTTTATAGCGTCGTTATTTCCTTATTGGCTGGTGGTTGAATTTGTAGAAAAGTGCATTAAATTTATTGAGGGTTAATTTGAAGGAGAAACAATGTAGTTTGTTATTTGAAATCAGAATAAATTGTTCGTGACACCAGTTATATTTCAGACACATTTCGTACATCATTATTACATTAATTATGTCGAATAATAGAAAATATTTGAGAGGAACGCTTGCCCTTCCATTCACTGTTATTTCATTGTAAGGTGGAACCATTTAGTTTGTTGTTTGAAATTTAAATAATTCTTTTTTTTATTTAGTGACACCAGTCCCGTTACTTTTCAGACACACTTCGTGTCTAAGACGCAATCCAATGAACTCCTCGGATCCAAATCCAATTAATAACATGTGTCATGCTGCAAACTTGTACATCCTCATTTTAAAATAATGCTATTCACGTTGTAGTGAAGAATTTATCGACCAAAAATGCGATTAAAATGAACAAACACATAAAATAATATACAAGAAAGAATTTGTTCTCCACTTTAGAATTATTTTCCTTTTGTCGGCTTCAAATCCTCTTATTAAATATCACAAGGTTCTATTAGTCTCGGCCATTGTCCGTCTCGCCAACGGATCTTCGTCACCACACCCACTTAAATACACGCTGACGCATAAATATACAGAACAAACTAGGACACGGTTGCTTCTTGCTGTTCACAAATATTTCTACAAGTCTTTTTTCTGTTGATTGGTTCGTTAGTTGGTGAGTTTTACGGCATATCAACCCTTCTTGTGGTATTTTTACATAGATCGCACATATGCTTTGTATACAAATGGTTTCTAGATTACTTTATGTTGTAAATAAATAGCATGCTATGTGTTATCCTGCTTTTTTTGTTAATGCTAATGTTTCGCGGGTAATATCACTAAACAAAGAATTTATTTAGTCCACAGGACTGGTGATAAACAAAGAACACCACAAAGTAAAGAACTTATACTTGTGATATTCTTTGTTTATCCCCAGTCCCGCGGACTTAATAAATCCTTTGTTTAGTGATATTAAATGTGTAAACATTAACATTCACAAAAAAAGCAGCATAATACATAGCATTCTGTTGGAAATATTTTTTTTTAATTCAGAAAAATAATATGTAAACGATAGATTATATTTAACCTATGAATGTAGACTGACTGGAAATGACAGCAACTAAGACGTGTCTTAACACTCCACAAGTTCAGTAAATAGGGTTTTCGCCACCAGATGAGTTTCAAGCCATACTTAGAACGAATGTTGTGTACCATAAATAGGAAAGACATGTATAACCCATCCGGATAAAGAATGGATCTGCTCACATCCGGCAGTTCTTAATTAAAAACAAATCGATAAACTAGAACAGCCTTCTAATTCAGCTGTTTTTTTTACTCCCTGAGACTTCAATTTTTGACCTCAAACTCGAGATGTTCACACTGTCAATAACACCCAAAGTGGATACTCATTACCAAACGCAGTTTTATGTTTATGAAAAAAAGTACACATTTTATTACAATTTCTTATATTTATTCTTTCTGATTCAATTATTTTCCTCAATTTTTTCATATAAAATATGAATTTACTAATTATTTTGGCTACTTTAATAAGATTGCTTTCACTTCAAGAATCAAATATTATTAGGAAATTATTATTATTATTATTTCTTAATACATTTAAGTGAAATCCCCCAGAAAACCCAGTTTTGTACCACTTTTATGTCCCCTTTCAATAATTAAAATCAGAATATAATGCTACAAAACCCTATGTCTAGGATTTTGATCAAAATGCATTATATGATTTTGAATCTAGAAAATGTCGGCAATTTAAGCTTAAGAGGTCTTAAAAAGAAATTTAAATTCAGGGAATCTTGCTTAATTGGTGTCTGACTACAAATAAAATCTAATGCAAATTTGGAATATTTGAATTTCAAATAAGACGTTGCGGCCATATTATTCCCTCTTAACATCATTCTGAAATTTGGAGAATATTTATTAATTGATGTCTAATACATATTGTTAAAATTTCACAAAAGTCAGAGGTTTAACGAAGGGATTCCACCTTTCTTTACCCCTTTGCATAAAACTAAATTACATTAAATATAGCCTACATTACGACGCCTTACGCCTGGCAGCAGTGTTCCAAATATAACAATGAAATCATAATGATCGGTTAACTAATTTAGGAATTAATCCTGTATATGAAAATATATAAACATGTACACATGCCTAACTTTATATAAATACACACACACACATATATATATATATATATATATGTGTGTATACAGTGTTTCTTATATTTAAGACTGCTCAATATGTTAAAGTTATCTAATTGTATATATCAAGGGAGGCGCGAAAGCGCTCTATCCCTTAATAGACTCTAAGAATGTCCTATGCTGGAAATCTCATTTCTTTGATCAATCATAACTCAAAAACAAATAAACCAAATTAGTTAAAACTTTGCACAAAATTTTTATTTTATTGGTTCTATAAGTGTGTAGAATTTCAGCATCATTAGTCAAGGCAACCCAGAGATCCAGAAAGTTCAATCATGAAATCATGTTATCTGTGTGTACGTACGTACGTACGTATGTGCCACCCTGTATCCCATTAACTATTTGATGGATTCAGCTGATTTTTGGCAGAGATAGAGGTTATAGGGTCTAGTTGATGGCATTTTAATTTCAGTTTACCATATACCTTAGTTTTCCAGAAAATTCCAAAAAAAACTTTAAAATGACCAGTATTCATACATATATCAGTTATGAGAAGGCATTGTATTGAGGCATAGCCTTTACAAAAGTAGTGACATTCCATGAAAAATACCAGTATACTGAAATCATATGCCTTTAATCGGGTTAAGATGAAGATTCATATACACTAAATTTACAAAAGCAAGGTATTTACAAATATTTACACTTTTATTGTCATTAAGGGTATGACTACATATACACCAAACCATTTCATTATCACATCACTACATTATAAATCTCTATGCATGAGTGGATGAAGTGTGTGAGGTGCACTGAAGAAAAATTACTACCAGTAAAATACATAGCCCTGTTGTGCTCGCATACCCTTAATGACAATTAAAGTATAAAAATTTCTTTGCTTTTGTACATTTAGTGTATATGAATTTTCATCTTAACCCTATTAAGAGCATATGATTTCAGTATACTGGCATTTTTCATGGAATATATATATATATATATATATATATATATATATATATATATTCCATCTCATAACAGGGGTTTTATGCTGCATGCAATTCCTAAATGAGACTGGCCGTGTTAGATTATTGTACGGTTTGAGCCAATTATTTTAATGAAGGGCAAATTAATTGTAAGTAATCCCAATTAATTATGTTCAATATGTAATAACATTTAACGGAATTAATCTCAAAGAGAGATTTAAGAAAATTAATTTTAAAATATCCTTCGTTAATGATTTATTTATATATAGATGTGTTTTCATCTAATCCCACTTAAATGCTACGTTGCATATCATTTTTGGCGTTTTAAACATATTAACATAATAAGTAATTCTAGGATGTTTTGAAATGATCAAAACAGCTGTAAAAGACGAAAAAGAAAATTAGGAGAGACGTAACGTTTAAATAAAAACAATACGTATTTAGAATGAAAGTGAAGTCACTCTATTTTAATCAAAACACGTTAGCAGCAAAGATAGGAAAGAAATTTTAAAAGGAGAAGAGACAAAGATCCGGATGAAAAAAATGTTATATTAACACTTGAACGACATTGAAGCTCCCCCGGATATTCCCCATTTTCATATGGTAGTCTACTTGGCCTTTTGGCTAAGATCAAAGTGTAGTATCTGTTCCGATGGATACTGCACTCCATAGACTGGTATTGTCTTGGCCTTCGGGGCTTGATTTAAGCCTGTCTATGGGTCTGTCCTGTGCAGTTCTAGGAGGTCCACCCTCCCAGGCTTTTCCTCCCCTCTTTAAGGAGGAGTAAGTTCATTGCTTACTACTTGAGGCGCCTATACTGGGGAATGCCGACGGGGCTGCTCAGGCAATTTTTAATGGCCAGAGTGCTCATCTCTCGGGTGCTGGCTTTTCAAACCCCACTTTCCCGACCCGACCTTGGGTCACATCTTACTCGTGGGAGTAAGATAAAAACTGGCCTTGTGCCTAACTTCTGGAGAGGAGTAAATAAATACTTAAAAGTATTCCGAATACTGGTCTACTGGAAGAATGTACATAAGAATGAAACAATGGAAGCAAGTCTTTTAATGTGTACTCGTTTGGGATTATTTGTATACACATTAGATTGACACATCGGTATTCGTTAGATCACCGAGGTTAAGCGACGTAAAGCCTGGTCAGTACTAGATGAGTAACCATTTGAGAATAGCAGGCGCTCTACGTGGGAGGACAGCGCCCCTACCCCTTTGCGAAAACTGCAAAAACTAACGCTCATAAAATCATTTCGCCTTAGCGAAATACAACTGCGGCTGAAAAGTGCTTGTGAATTTTATATTTCCTAGAATCTTCCTACTTCGGAAACATCTGGATCAACTCGCACAAAGTGTGTCCTACACTAGTATAGGACATTAAATGAGACAAACAACAACCAAGAGACTTGGATTTAAAGCAACATAGTCAGTATATGACACACTAAATATCGTGGTTGAGAGATCGGGCTATTTTTAAAGCGGGTCTCACTGTAAAACACAACTTTTCAGACATGAAGAATATGTTAAAATTTTCATTTAAAACGTTAACAATCGATATACCTGTAAGTTGGCTTCGGTTTTCCTGAACTTGGAAGGACCTTGATTTCAAATTTTGAATGGACAGGAATTACCATTGGGTAATTCGATATCAAACGTGGTTCAAACATGTCTGATGTGAAATCCTCTAAATCTAAAAAAAAGAAAAGAAAATATTAAAATAGAGAATTTAAAAAAAAATGCAACCGAATCCAAATTTAATCAATTCGAAACGATAAGACGTATTTTTTGTATAATTTGAATTTCTTCTTTGTGTCGTTTTATTTATTATGGCTTTCGGGCAGCTCTTATTAAGAATCCAATTTCAACTTTGAATTAAAAAAAGTATAAATACATACATATTATATATGATGATAAGTATAAAATTATATATATAATGTATCTATAAGATTTAAATTATTTTCAAATTATATAATAAAGAGTACACACAATGGTATCCAAGTTGTTTCCAAGCGATGTTGCAAAGAAATGTTGCGTTATTTTGTATAACTAAAAATAAACATCGTCTAAAACAGCTGTAAACAACTTGGATTCCATTGTGTGTACTTATTATTTGGAATAAGGTTTTAAAATAATTCTAATCTTAAAATAATATATATACTTAGATCTTTTTCAATACACCTTGAAATATCGAGTTGTTATGGATTTTCGAAGTTGATGATAATTCTTAGTAGTTAACAAAAAAGGAGTTTTCAATAACGAATAGATGGCAGGAATGTTATTGGGAGCTTCTGGATGAGATTCCTTAAAGAATCTGAACTGGAAGATGTGAAAGAAAGTAAAAGTTTTAAAATAGAATTAATGAAACAATTTGTTTATTTTTGCTGTTCAAATGCGATTGTGTTTTATAGGGTGCTTATTAGCGAAATATCGATGGAGATATCCATATATTTTTTAAAGATTTTATTCACCCCAAATCAGACGCATTGCCATTTAGAAGTACTTTGATTAAGGGTCGTATTTATTTGTCATCCTAAGTTAAGAGTTGTTCAGCAAAATGTGTGTTCACATTATATTTGAATGTATCCATGTTTGTATAGTCGGGAAAACAGTTGTTATCTCATTTAGTTTTTGATTTAGAATTGAAAAAAAAACATAAAACATGGAAAGAGAAAAAGATGTAGATGGTAAGTAGAGATACTTACATGCCAATTCGATTTCGGCAGTGAACGCCTGTTTTGGATGATGTTGGCTCAACCCTTCACAACGGTAAATCCCTTCATCTTCCGGTTGAATGTTGGGGAAGTATAAAGATCCGTTGTTGAACACATAATACCTAAAGAAACAAAGACAACAATTATTTATGAAATCCATCAAATAATAAAACACCCGGAAGAGTTTTAAAGAGACCAGTAATAGCGAATCATCCATCAGCAAATGAATTAATCAGTTCAAGATAAACAGAACGAAAGCAAATCCGTGTTTTACAAAAGAATACAGTCAGGACAATTCACAATAAATAATTCAATCTTACTCTTACAAATCAAGTTTTACAAAAATAGAAAACATTTTCCGAATTTCACTGAAACGATATATATAAATCAGCGGTCGCCGACCTTTTGAATTTCATAGATAACTAAATATAATACACTTATATACGGCGGAGCAATAATATGAATTTAGAAAAAAATTATTTTATTCAAATGAATTCATGAATCAAAGTAATTATTCAATGTATTCAAAATTGAATCAAAATTATTTTCAGCCTATTCGGCATCCTCATCAACTTCTGCTTTGCCCTCCTTGCTTACGATTTCATAGCCTCAATGTTTTGCAGCGCACTAACTGAGGATTATATATATATATATATATATATATATATATATATATATATATATATATATTGTGTGTATTTAGGCAGCAAGTTTTCATTTAGGCAAACGTTGTTGAATAGCACGGAGTGTTTCTGCTTTGTGATCTTTTTTTAAATTTTTTCCATCTTCCGAATGGTCAACTTCGTACCTCGATCAAACTGGTGATCAGTTTGATCGAGGTACGAAGTTGACCATTCGGAAGATGGAAAAAATTTAAAAAAAGATCACAAAGCAGAAACACTCTGTGCTATTCAACAACGTTTGCCTAAATATATATACATATATATATATGTATATATATATATATATATGTATATATATGTATATATATATATGTATATATATATGTATATATATATATATGTATATATATATATATATATATGTATATATATGTATATATATATATATATATGTATATATATATATGTATATATATATATATATGTATATATATATATATATGTATATATATGTATATATATATATATGTATATATATATATGTATATATATATATATATATATATATATATATACATATATATATATAAATGATGACAAATACAATATTTATTAAATCACCAATTGATTAAACAAGGGTTATATATAAAAAAAAATTATTTCCCTAATCCATATATTTTCAAAGTTCTGCTCTTATTATCAATGGAAATTCTACGGATATCTCAGTAAAATTTACTTTAATGCAGATATTTCAAAATGAAAAAATACGAAATATAAAAAAAAATATTAACACTTCAAAAAGTTTAAAATATGCAAAGAAAACCGTCACCATTGAAGAAGCATAGAAAATTCATGTAAGTAAATCTGAGAATTCAATGTGTAAAGCAAGCGTAAGGTGAGGAGTTGTGCAAAGTTCCATTCTAGGAGGTAGAAGTATTCAAATCCAAGTGAAAGTTTGTTGGCAGTGAAATGACTCACAAAACAATACAGAAGTATATGTTCTGAAGGAATTGGTAAAAAAATAGTAAAAAAAATTCAAATAGCGAAAGTGTCCGAAGCCATAGTTTTTCTTCATCGACTGAGTAAAATAATGGTTGTGTTTGTTCAAAACGGTAGAGAAAAAGAAGGTGCTTACATCACGTATCTACTTATACTATAATTCTATCTCGTATATCGAGCATTGACTATCCAAAATAGGATATAATTTAAAGATATCATATTTATCTTTATTTTCTCACTTTACACACACATATACACACATATATACACACACAGACATATATA
>OY744535.1:57297298-57319798 GCA_963556195.1 Sepiola atlantica | reverse complement strand
CCCCAAAAATATTTATTTGCAGTAAAAAAAAGCAAAATAAATAAAACCAAGCAAAGAAAACATTCGCAGACCTAAAACAAATTCCAATTATAAATATTATGTTACTTAGGCAAAATAGGACTGAAGCTAAAATCAACTTAGCGTCGGTAGTTTCCGGATGTTTAGGTAGACGGCTGGAAAAAGCCGAATGAAAAGTCGGTTGCCTGCGTCAAAAAAATTCCAAACAAGGCTGTATGTATAGCTGGAAAAATATGATAAAATGTTTGTTCGTACCTAAAAATTTATATTTTTAAGAAACATTTCACTGAGCAAGAATTAAAACGGTGTTAGGGATATGTTTTTTGGGGGGATACACGCTCCGGCATTTTCCGGCATTTTCCGGCTGTCTACGTAAACATCCGAAAACTACCAACGTCAAGTCAATTTTAGCTTGGGTCATAATATGAATAAGTATCAATATTTTTATAACTGCCTTGACTCTCCCATACATTAATAGTACAAGACTTTTTTCTGTTACGTTTTTTTCATACGCCAGTGAGTTTCATAGAGATAACTAATCCATTTTCAATATTCCATATGTTATTAATTGATCAACTCGATACGATGATCCTGGATCAATTCAAAATATAAAATAAACCCGAGATAAAACTGTGCTGTTTCATGCAGATAGAGATCCATTAATAATAGCAGTACCTCTAGCACTCCGAGAATATTCTATCTATAATCTATTCAGTAGTAACTCGCATTGCTACCAACACTGTTAAGAACTATCCTTTCTTCCTCTGTGTACCTAAAATCAAAAGTAACTTCCATGAACAAGGTTTTTTTCCAAGAACTTTCCACCTGTGAACACGTTACAGCGTGAAAGTTTCCCTACAGACTACACAATGTTCGTTATTAAGTCAAATGTCAAGAAATATATGGCGATTCGTCCTGTGGATAAATTATAGTTCTCAATTCTTTCATAGGGTTGGTTTATCATCCAACTGCAAATCTCACTAACTTTTATTCTCGAGTAGCTTTTGGCATTGGTAAGTGGTGAATCGTTAGTGCAACAGAAAGCAAACTGGAGCAAAAATTTCGGACACGAATTATACTGATGAATATGTATTTATTTGCTACAGTTTGCTTGCTGTTACAGTAAAACTCTATTTTTGCCAAACTACTTGCCCCAGAGCCAACGTCAATCACAAGCGGAACAAATGTCCGACTCCCATGTTGACTGATTCGAAAAGACTGCCTCTGGTCAAGCAGGCGGTGTAGAGGTACGATAGTTACCCCGTGCGCATGTCTTCCAGAAGAGGACGGTGCTGAATACAAAATGTCCCCTTCCTGAATTATGACCGGCCAACATGTGAAACTCCTACGTTTACAGTTAGTATAAGAACAGAAGAGTCATCACTGCCAAGAAACCAATGGCGATCACCGCAAAAGCTGTAAAGCATCAACAAATTCCAGAGTGAAAGAGTAATACACAATAGGTTCCTTGTAAAGCTAGACAAGTCACAGACATAGCCGATTCCTTTATCTCCATTAATCCACGCCATTTATTTTTATAATGTCTTATAGTTTTAAGCCTTTTAAATTATATGTAAAGAGTCTCTTTTATTTGTAATTTTGAATTGTATTTGTCTATAGTATTTTCGTTTGTGTCAAAATCATTTGTTTAGAGATACTAGTACTAGTCGTACATTTACGCTTAGGTTCACAAATATATATTTGTTTATATATTTGTGTAAGCCTTATCAATGCACATTAAAAAACGAAATAAAATACAATAACTGAAATGTTAATAATTATTGTATATAATATTTCGAGATAAACCTCCTATACAAGATTTGGTTGATGCAATCTATAGGAAAGAACTGGGTAACGTTCATTAATATGAAAGGGATGATACTATTTGTGTTCTGGATTCATTGATATTCATACGCACAAACATACACATGTAGTGCAAATGTGTTTAGTATATATTGAAATGTAATTTCTCTATTCTGACCTCCACTGATCTAACCTTCTTTTTAAGATAGGAAAACCTTATGAAAATTATTTCAGGGCATTTGGAGAAGCTATTCCCGCTGCTGCTGATAAATTAAAATCTGCGGGTGACAACAGATGGCGCTAGGTGCACCAAGCTGACATTTTGAAGTTTTATTTGAGGCTTTTTTCTGGTGTCATTCTTGGATTTTGTCTCGATTCTTTCTTACTATGTTGACCTTTAAGTGCTGTAATTATGGCTTTTAGGAAAGACGAAATACAAACTGATCTAAATGTGTGGAGCGTGTTTAGATCAACTAATTGTATTGAAAAGACGACATTTATTCAAGGAAAGGGGAAATACTCAAGGCCAACAGCAATGGTGATTTTAGTAACAGAACAGCAGGACACCATACGGTGAAGTCATGAAAGGAATTGGATCAAGTAATGATTAAATGGACAAAGCAATCTTTGGATGACGAAGTGTAGATAGAATTGCAACATCCAATTTAAGCACTTTACAATATGCAAGCGCCACTTGCTATTCCAAAGATAAAGGTTGTCTATTCTGCAATTTTTAGTAAAGATTAGAGGTTGTCTATTAAAATTGGACGTCTGTACACACATATACAGTATATATGACAAATAACATGATAAAATAAATCTGACTGTATAAATTAAAAAGGTAACGCATCAGACCAGAAAACCCAACGTTTCGCCCAGCTGTTGCGTGGGCTTTAACAAGAGCGGAACAATTTAAAGTGGCAAAGAACGAGAAGATATGTAGTTTTAGGGAATATATAGTGATAGAGTTCAATAAATTTTAAATCTATCTAGAGAAGGTAGATATGTACATACACACACACATATATATATATATATATATATATATAAACATATATGCATATATATACTCGAAATATATATAAAATACAGTATCGATGTATATATACATATATATATATATATATATATAGTATGTCTATACATATATATATGTATATATATACATAAGTTATATAATATATTTATACATATACATGTATGTATATTATGCATATATAAAAAATATTCGAGCATTTAAATAGTGCTAAATATATAGTAAAGCGTAATAAAATATAATATGTATGTGAAAAACATTTGTGTGAATGGTTACACAAATGAAATCGTCTCCCATCATATATCTCTTGAGGAAACCTGTGATCGAAGCATGATTGCATTTGTGCAGTTATTTATCATATGTGTTTAATTATGATAATTAATGAATACATCAATGCAACTGTGTTTCGTTCTCTGACCCTATCAAGCCGCATGAGATATGAGACCGAAGCATGATTGATTGTATTGATAATTCGGACATATTCACTCTTAATACTGTACGTTATTAGCTATATATATATATATATATATATATATATATATATATATATATATATACTAGCATGACCCGTGCCCAGACGCTGCCTGCGATAGATATAAATTAAATTTTATAAAATGTAAGTATTAGAGTATTAATTCGTCAAAAAGCAGTTGAAAACAACCCTGTAAGTTAGGTGATTAAAGTAGAATTTATTGATGTTTTGAATCAAACAAAATACATTTATCTATGCTTTTGATGGCTGCCCCCCCCCCTCGTCTAAGATTGTAAGTAGCAGTTTATTCGACAAAATAAAAAACCTACCACCCCCACCCAAAGTAAATATGATCCAATAATATGCGTGAAGGTTTCCAAATTCAGTGAAGGAAAATACTTCTAGATTGAGGATTTTTTTATCTCAATACGCAGTGCTCATTTTGGTTGGAAATTAAATTTACTAACATTAAAAATCGACCCTTTGTCTAATTCTGGCTTTAATTTAAATATATTGCGATTTATTAAAGGAATTGTTGTGATGATTTATCTTCGACTTATCAACTGTTAACTTATCTGCACTTTTACCATTGACTATCGTGTTGCTATTTCGTTGCCTGTCTACGAGGGGAGAGTTATACAATTGTAAGATTTAACGTTTTGGAAATCCATCTGTTGGGGAAAATATTGCTGCGGTTTTGAAGGATTTCTTCTTAAATTAAAAAATAGTTAAATAAAGGGAAAGTAATAATAAACAAAAATTGACGTAGTCTAGAAAGATTTCTCCTTCACTGACCGAGAAGAGAAAAGACAAAGTAACGAATAGTGCACTTTAAGTTGAAGTATATTTAGAAAAGTAGAAATTAATATTTTTTAAATATCAGTAGCAGTTTAAGTGTCAAAGAAAGTATGTAAAAATTTATTAAATAAATGTGAATAATGTTCGGTATGAATTAATATCGAGTAATGTTCGATCAATAGGAAAATGTGAATGAAAATACTGATTTTAAATGTTATGCCGGTCTGTGTTCGAAATTGATTTCGGAGCCTTTCAAGTGTCGTGAATTAAACAAGAGAACGTAATCCATAACTGACGTATAATCATGATAATCAAAATATACTTAAATAAATCGGCGAATGTTAATTGAAATCGAATGTGACCGACAAACAATGTACGTATCTTGTTTATGTGTATTTCCTCGAAAGTACTGTTGCGTAAACACGTTTACTTAGAATTGTTTGCGAATGAATATATATATAGAGAGAAGGGAGAAAGAGTAAGAAAGAGAGAAAATAGACGGTTATAATAGGTAAATGTAAAGAAAAGAAAACGTCTTACGTAAAATCCCCCCAAATAAAAAAAGAAGAATACCTAACGTGAAAATGAAAACACGAATGTTACATTTATGTTAGGTATGTATGGGTGGTCAAAAGTGAAACAATGAACTTGTGGTGTATGTTAATTAGTAGTGGAAGGTTCGTAGATAAACTGATAGTACGTGCTTACATTGAATTGGTATCAACAATTGAATGTTGTCGAAATAAAGTCTGCAGTTAGTTTTACGCTGTAAGTATTTTGAAATATATTTTTAAACCTTAAAGGTGTTATGCATTAAATTGTGTAAGTGTTTAAGTTAAACAAAATGAAATTATACCTGAAGCAAACGAAGATTGCTAAAGAAAATGTCTAAAGTCGATTCGATTAAGAGATTATAGCCGCTATTTTGAATCAATGTGCAGTAAAAGTGATTAAGTTGGTTAAATGTGTTCCGTAAATTCCGGAATGACATGAAGTCTATACGTAATAGTTAGAAATAACATAAACCGATATTCTCGAAAGTCAGTTGAATATGAGGGGGCGTTTATTAAATGTGTGTGGAATATATTGTATTCTGTATTAAGTTAATGGAAGATGAATAGATAATAATAACGGTTACGTTTTTCTAAGTATGGAAATATTAAGAAAAGTATTTGCTACCATCTCTATAAAGTATGTTTTGGGGAGAGTCTGTGATGGTGGTGTAAAAGTAATATTTATTGTTAGATAGAGAAAATAATCATAAATTTCTTAAAACACGCTCCAGTGAATAAGCTGATTAGAGTGGTGAGTTTAGTAGCCTATGATGCATGTGATTATTTTCTTACTCTCGCCGAATGTACAGGCGAAAAAACGTCTTCACTTTATATATATATATATATATATATATATATATATAGAGAGAGAGAGAGAGAGAGAGAGAGAGAGAGAGAGAGAGAGAGAGAGAGCGAGCGAGAGGAGAGGGGGTAGAAAGGGTACCAGATATTTGTTATTTAGTTAGATTGTTTGAATCAGGAAAAAGTGAGTTGCAAAGCCAGTTAAATATTAAAATGAAAAAAGAACAAATTCCTAAATTAGTCGCTTTCTGCATCCTGTAAATGTCCCTAATAAGCTGGACTTTGAATAATGTCGCAGCTAAAACATGTATGCACATATGTAGCCAATAATGTTTGTATAAATAATGTATATATATATATATATATATATATATATATATATATATATATATATATATATATATGATAAAAAATGGAAAATAGTATTCCAACGTAATGGAAAATGAAAAAAGGAAAACCAAAAATATTATTTATATATTCATCAACGTTTCGTCTTTATTTAAAGACTTCCTCGGGATTATTGGTTTGAAGAATAACACA
Organism: Sepiola atlantica; assembly: GCA_963556195.1. Lineage (NCBI taxonomy): Eukaryota > Metazoa > Mollusca > Cephalopoda > Sepiida > Sepiolidae > Sepiola > Sepiola atlantica. Next base: position 57,313,776 of record OY744535.1, on the reverse strand, counting down.
CAAGTAAAAATATTTTTAAAGTTTGGTTCGTTTTTTTGTTTGTTTGTTTTTTTATATTAATACTTATGTTTTATTTCTTCAAACCAATCATCCCGCGGGACTCTTAAAATAAAGAAAAAACTCTGATGAATACATAAATAATGTTTTTGGTTTTCCTTTTTTATCATATATATATATATATATATATATATATATATATATATATATATATATATATATATATATATAAATCATATTTGGACTATTATTACATGTGTTTTCGTGCATATAACAATTAATGTTCTGTTAATAAGATGCTAGCTATTTCATGGATAATCTACAGAATAACTGACAGACGTATTAATTAACTACCATATTCAATGATTTACATGGCAATTTCCAGAAACGGGTTCGAATCTTAATAAGATCATCAAGAACTTGTTTAGCTACCACCACGGTAAAAATCTTTATGTTCTTCTTCTGTGTACCTGAAACCAAATAGAACTTCCAGCTTCTTTCCAAAGTGTCTCCATCTGTGGGGCATAATATCACATATCACACGATTGCTTCCCTGATGACTACAAGATAGTCGGCTTCAATTCTATTGTCAAAAAATGCTTGTCGAGCTTTTTTCTTAAATAATCAAATACTGCCTTGCCTCCTGTCGTTTTCAATCATCTCATATTTTTCCTCGTCCAACTTACGATCTCAATAACCCTTATCGCAAGTGGCTTTTTACCTTCGTAAATGGGCAATCATTAGCATAGAAAATCAATCAAAACAATTATGTACAATTCCAAATACGAAATGAAGAATTCATTGATGTAATACAACATATATTTCACGAAGCTTGCAGAGGTGCACTCGCTGAAAATGATTAACAAAAAAGCGGTGAAAATATGTCGATTGGCTCAGATAAAGTACAAAGGCACACAGAAGTGTCGTAGGTCATGAGATAATTCCTACCAAAGTTGTGCATAAAATGGATTCACAAAATAAAACATTGAAATATGAACACAACACAACAGTTTTTTTGTGTGAAGATTTTTACAAATATATAAAAGGTGCATAAAAAAACTATCGAGACTAGGGGCTATATGTTATCAAATAGAAATTTAAATGTTCATCTAGAAACGTCCATATACTGCCACCTGTTCTCCTTGGAAAGCAAAGGTGCGTTTTATTTTACTCGAAATTCATTTGAAACCTCGTTTTGAATATGGCGTCCCCAGTTTCTTCATCGTACCTCTTGCTTTCCAGATTAATTTTCACTCTATCACTTTAGCAAACACGAGAAGACTCACAACTGCTACGTTTGTATGCTTTTTATTTGGGGTCAAATTGTTCATGGTTCAATTCGACTCATTTTGTGACACGTCACTTCATTAGACACTCTAGAAATAATTCAAATTTACTCAACTGAGAATGACTTCTGAGAAGCAATTTAGAGCTGAATATTCTTACCAAAACTCATCGTAGAGATTTATTAGTTAATTTTCATCAGACACTCTAACTCCATGGAAAAAAAACTCGAATGATATTAGTCTCGTTATCTTTTGAACACACCTCGGGTGCTTGCTTACAAAAAATAAATGTGCTTCGAATTGTACATGCCGCTTTATTTGCACGCATTGTTCATAAGTGCACGTCAGTATCACTAGATGAAAAAAAGTATCTCCTTTTAAACATCTTTAACGCTAAACAACATACGTCATTCCAATCCAATTTTTTTTTTCCTCTTTATTGATAATACGATTCAAAAATTAAGTATATACGCTTGGATTTTTAGATATCGCTGAATTTCAAAAGAAAATCTTATAACATACAATACCTGTTGTAGTTATTTGAACACAAAAATCAATGTGATTCTTGTCGCTTGGGTTTTAGATTTCCAAAATAATAACACTACCCTAATAAGAACCAACTCTTGTGCAGTATTTACTTCATTCCCCACGCAGGAAGATGTGGCACAAAGCCGGAAAATGGGGAGAGTAGAGCAAGCATCCATAAAGGAGGAGTACTCTAGCCTTTTAAAAATTGCATTCCTCGGTCGCCCCGAGCGAGAAATGCAGGCAGTAAGCAATAAACTTACTCCACCCCAAAGAGAGGAGGCAAGGCCTGGGAGAGTGGACCTCCTACGACTACCCAGGACGAATACCTCAGCCCGACAGATCAAAGGTAACCGAAATGACCCAGTTTCTGCTGGACTGATTATCGAGGTTGGGACCTCGACTGGTATGCGACCGCAATCGCAACCGGGTGGTAACTGAATGCCACCAATCAACTATTTTGCCATCAGCATTTTAACATACAACGTATACCCTGTTCTCATCAGCTGCCAACCAAGGATAGTAACACAGTTTCAGCGTCTCAGGTGATACTGACACATATGGCGCAACCAGCAGCTTTTGTCACCGGACAGAGTATTAAAAAATCAATGTAGTTTCCTTATTTGCAATTTAAAATGTCTTGTTTAAACGCGTCTATTTTCAGCTGTTAATGACATTACGTGTTAAAACGATTTCGCGTAAGTAAAGTAAACAAATAATTTATTCCATTTATTAACTAAATTCTAAAACTTTTTTAATGAACAATCTGTATATTAATAAAATCGTAAGACCTCTTCTCATGTGTCTGTGTATGTGTGTTTTTCTCGTCTCTACGTTACTTGCACATTAGTATATTTTAATTTTTCATTGATCATTAATTGAAATAAAAATGCAATAATGTAAAGTAGGAAAACATTTTATAAATCCTAAAAATAATTTAATTACGGAATTAAATTCACCACCATGCATTTCCGTTTCTTCGTTAACAAGTGAGCTATTTTCGTATTCTTGGTAATACTGTACAAACATAGTAAATTATTTCGTGAGACTTTGAAATTTGAAAAGAATTTATAAGTATTTAAACTGTCGAATAGAAATTTATTTTTTGCTTTAAAATCCTTTTTTTTAATTTGTAAAAAAACGGCATTTAATTAAAGATAAAACTTGAAAAATAATCTAAAGTAAAAAGTATTCCAGGGTAACGCCGGGTAGATAAAGCTAGTTTTAGATACATGTGTGATGTTATGTTGATAGAAAAGAAACCCGGTACTTGTTATATCTTCAACCCCAAATGCTAAAGATTAAAACGATTCTATGTTTCGGTGGCGTAACGGATAAAGGTGCTAAGTAATTATCAGTGACAGTCTTCTAGAGGTTGAATGTTCAGTCCTCAGTACGGGCGATACTAAGAATACAATTACGCATTATTTTAGACTTCTACCCGGTCATGGCTGACGGAACGAAAGAAAGCGACATCCCCCTGGATTAAATAAAGGGTTCTGTTCTAAATTCTGTACAGCTTCCCGAAGTCAACAGAAAGATTTCCGAGTTCAACAAGATTCACCTGAAGAAGTTCGGAGGTTACATCAGCATAAACGTTGTGAGAATAACATCCAAAGATGAGAACAGTAGTCCGAATAATAAACATGATACAAAATATAATAATTCTGTGTTGAAATACTTTTCACCGGTATTTGTTATCTTTAAATTAACGCCTACAAAAGGTGCTTTGAGTTTGTGGATCGATTTTTTCATTTGTGTCGAGTGGCAAGTGCGTTTTACGAGAGAGTCTTTTAGTATTTGCTCTTACAACCGCTTTTTTGAAGCAAAGTTATATAGGATAAAATCGAAAAATACGTTTTGAGATCTTCACTTTAGTTTAATCATTCTCATTACTACAACTATTCTGAATCCCTATTTACCCTATTTAGTTGCCTCCTCACGAGGGCAGTTGGACACAAGGTCGGTTTTTAATGTGGAAAAATCCGGCTCCATAAAAGAGGCACTTACAGTATTCATTTACTATTTTCTTCATTTTGCGTTCTTAATCTGTCGTTCTTTTAGAAAAGTTTATATGGTACTTATATTAAGCAGGTGCTGTTATCGGAAATCTTTGGTTAATATCATCGGTATTTCCCCCGGAAATTCAGTAAAATACGATGGAAAGGATACCAAAATACGTGGATTTAAAATCTCGTATTTAAGCACCAATATTTATGACGTAATAAAAGTTTGGAAAAAATCTTTGTTTTTTTTGTGGGGGGGGTTCGAAAAGTGTGCATTTTGTCTTCTTTATTAACTCTTCCTCTTCTTTCTAGTAATTTCTAACCCTTAAGTTCAGCATAACCTCTATATTTCTTACCCTCTAATTAAAATAAATGGTATTATCTGAGTCCTGCACCCTCTGTCAATTCTCCTAAAATTTTAAAATAAGATTCTACTGTTTTTAGGCGATTGACTGTAAATAGTCCAAAAAAAAAGCAGGCGCTAAAAAGAACTTTAAAAAATAGTTTATAATTTAGTGTAGAGAATCGCATTGACACACCGGGTCTCGTTAAATAACCCCAGTTAAGCGACGACAAGCTTGGCCAGTACAAGATGGGTGACCATTTGGGAAGGCGCTGTATGTCATCTTCCCGTGACCGGAGTATACATTCGGCTGGGTACCGCTTGTGAATATGATATTCCCTGTAAACTTCCTCCTTCGAAGGAAGCCGGCATAGGCTGGCAAGGGCTAATACCACAGGCATTACCGGTTTATAGGGAATCACTTTCGATGATATATAAATATGACTCATCTGAAAATTTATTGTCATTCAGATTCCAGGGAAACAGCACCGGCCGCTATTAGCGAAAAATCACTGGTAACGTTTGATGTGCGAACACCAAATGAGTTATAATAATAATGATGTAATAGAACGGTCAGTATTGAAATATTGGGGAGACTTGCCATCACTCAGATTTCGGGGAAAGTCACCGGTTATTTATCAGTGATAAATCACTGCTAACGAGTGGTGTGAGTGATAATAATTAGAACAAGAACGGAAATCTTAATTAAATCTTTAAATAAAATTCCGGAAATAGCCGATGGCGTCTCCTGAACATCACGATAAAATTGCCTTCCTATCAGAGACAGTTTTTGTATCTGTGTTACATCTCGAACGTCGTTATTTGGATGAAAAAGTTTGAGTGAAACCTAGGGGCTAGAGGTGACCCCAGAACGGAAGTTGACGAAATTACGTGACTTCTGGACAGAGATAATTCTGTCTCTTCCTGGCGACACTTCAAGCAGAGTATGCGTTTAAAAAGGGAAGGCAGTAACGCATAATATAGCTATGTGCAGCGTGATAACTTATCTGTCAGTCTGTCTGTCTGTCTTTCTCTCTCCCGCGCGCACGCAAGCAACCCGTTGCTCTGGGGTCGGGAGTTTATGACTGTTCTTTTCTAATTAATACACCTTCTTTAAAACTAAACATTGGCGTCCGAGTGATTGTATTCACAAGCGATCAAGAACATTGGTTCTCGGCGAGAGGGTGTATAATAGTGTATGCACGCCACGGACAACCACGACTCGTACAAGTGACTTTGTATTAAATTTCACTTTTGCGAGAATAAATATCTTAGTATTTGTAAGACGTTACATGCAATCGATCCTGCTATTCTTTTGCTTCTAAAATATCCGAATAACGTGCGTTTTCGTATCTATTTCTTACTTTAGTATGAAGAAAAGAAAGTTAAGAATTCGAATAGCTTTCTGTGATCTACTCTTAGACTATTTGTGAGTCTTATATGAAAGATTATATGAAAGATAAAGTCAGGTGGAAACAAAAACTATGTCGATAGCAGATAAACATATGAAAGCAAACCAGAAGAGTACCCGACTCAAAGTCAGCAGCAAATGGTGTTCGGTCATATTTAGTTCCTGATATTAAACTTCATTCGTAACATAACTTCCGGCGAGAGTTTCAGTTTCCAAAATTCATTAATTTATTTAATAAATTGTTAAGTGAAAGTACATAACAAAGCCCCTATCTTCCTATGTTAAGAATAGCATTCTAAGTAATAATGTTATTATTTCAGCACGGTCCGTAAACTGCAGAAGATTATTTAGAAAGTAATTCTTAAAATCGGGAGGGGCTATTTGTTAACTATTCTCTACTTTTACCTCACAATTTAAAAAATAAATTAATAAATTAAAATTAGTACAACACTTGTCAAACCAGAAGAGTAAGCGACCCAAAACAAGAAGTCTTTCATATCAGGAACTAAATCTGACTGAACACCGTTTGCTGGTCACTTTGAGTCGGGTACTCTTCTGGTTTGCCGCATATGAATGTTCAGGCGTTAGACAGATGGAGGGTGATGACACATTTAGTTCACATAAATCTCACCTCATAATGTCCAGCGTATTTTCCTCAAAGTCAAGTCCGAATCTAAAGAGGGAATAACATAGTTTGTACAAAAGATGATAATACAAATGTTAAACAAAATCAAACAATGAAATGTACTCTTTTATCGAAAGACGCATTCTTTGTTCTTTGAATTGTTATATATTCAGTCGAAACATGGTGGCATTCGGAAATTGAACAGAAAAGTCGCCAATGCGATTTTTATCACATTAGTATTATTTTTTAAACTTTAATTCACCCCAAACAAGGCACATTGCCACAGAGGCGTAAGGGGCTACTGCAATTTAGGAGCGAGTTTTGCAGCGAGATGTTTATTCACATTACATCTAAATTGCTGCATGTCAGTACAGTCAGGAAAAAAAGAATACAGGGATGGAATTCCAAATGCAAGCAGTTCAAGGAAAGAAGCTATTAGAGTAGAAGCCTTCCAGAATCTGGGAACCTCTACAGTGAAGGGGTGGTATTTAGCTGATTGTCGGGTTGATCGGGGGTGTTTACGTCAAGGAGGGAACTAGAGCAGCAAGTTCGTCGGAGCACATTCCATTGAAGTACTTGTATAACAAGCACAGGGATGCAATATTGTGACGATCTGGACAGTGGCTAGATTAGTGCCCTTTTTAGGTCCCTGACTAAAAGGGAAGGACTAGTGGTTTCTGCACCAGCCCAGATGTGGCAACAATACATCATGCATAGGCGGATGGTGAGTTTGTAGAGATATGAAATACTGACAAGTGGGAGAAAGTGTCTAGCATGGTAGAGAGTCAACTTTCTTTGCAGCAGCCTTGACAGTATCTTTTATTACGTGTGCTGTGGAAAGCAGACCTGTTCACCTCGGCGCCATATTCGATCAGAAACTCTAGTTATTACACTGCTTACCCTCAGTAGATGAGATCATATCTGACACAGCCGGAAATGTGTGACCAATAGACGTAGTTGTACAGTTCGCACCTGTATCTACGATCTTAACAAAAGCATGGAAGGTGCTCGACTGAGTGAGCTCCAATCTCTGGTTCTCCTCCGTAAAACATTCACAGCAAGAACTTGTCTCTTTACCACTACTGCAAAACTGTCCTTTATTCATCTGTGCACCTAAAACCAAACGGGATTTCTATGAACAGAGTTTATTTCGAAGAATTTCCAAGAACCGCTCGTCTATGGAACATCATATTACGGGGATGCTTCCCAGCTGACTATAACATAGTCGTTTTCAAATCCAATGTTAACAAATTCTTGTTCAGCCGTCAACTTAAATAATCAACTTCTGCTCAGTTGCTACCATCGTTACCAATTCTCATGGTGTTGTCTCACCGTCCACCTTATTAATCCTTGTCCTCAAGAGGATTTGGGAGAGGGTGATAAACAGTGACTCGTTAGTACGTAAAAAAAATAATTCGTGGAAAATATCACGTTATTGCGATATATAAAAAAGAACAGTAACAAAACACATCATCAAAGAAGTTTAATTAATATAAACGTAGACTAGTAGCAGACGTTAACTCATTCTATTCATTAATGTAGAAGTGCATTTCCTTATTTGTTCTGACAATTTAATCCGCTATCTGAAAAGAAATAAGTCAATACATTCCATGTAGTCTTTGGACAAGCATTGGTTTCACACGAACTTTCTTAAACAAGCAAGTCACGAGAAAATGGTTAAAGATTAGCAGAACTCACCGAGAACTGTTTGTTATTTTTTCATAGTTTGAGAACCATTCGATGCGCGTTGCGTCGACCATGAAGCAATCCAAACGAGCTGAATGTCCTTTCTTGATCAACAGATATGGTGTAAATTTCTCTTCGATCAGATAAGGGCCGCCAGGTTCTGCGAAAAATCAAAATAACAAAACGGTTAACCGATGCAGCGTCTTCTTCCCGGCCGTTTAAAGTCAGGAAACCAATTCAACAACAAAATACGCTTAAATTTTTCATATTTAAAAAATGACCATTAATTTAAACGATTTCTGTGGTATATTGAAGCGGTTAGCTCCCAAAGTGACCAAATTTTATTGACTAGTTTTGCCTGATTTTCAAAGTGGTGACAGATTTTATTTTATTGTTTGTTTCTTACAAAAAATACCCTCCATTAACCCTACGACTAACGCTGTCTCGGTGGCAACGCAGCCGTCCATTGGCGCCGTGCTATGAAATATGAACATTTATGCAGATTAGGACCAAAGCTAAAAACCACTTAGTGTCGGTTACGGTTATCTTGGGTCCTAATCTGCATAAGTACCGAAAAATATCTATAATTAAACGATTTCTGGGTGACATTGAAGTTGTTAGCTCACAACGCGGATGCCAAATTTAATCGACTAGTTTTGTCTGATTTCCTAATTGGTGACGAATTTTAATTTATGTTTTGTTCCTTAGAAAAAGATACCCTCCCTAAACGATACCACTAACGCTAAGTTCTAGTCGCAACACACCCGTCGTCTGGCGCCGTCGTATAGAAGGCAATTTCTTCGGTAATATACATACACAAAAGAAGTGTATACTTGAAAGTAATAATCTTACAATAATTAATACAATTACAATAATGTATACCTTATTGTAAGTATACATTGTTAGGCTAATTTAATTGTTAACTATTTTAATTGTATACAGAAACAATAAAAATGCATATCTACATTCATAGAATCATGTGATTTCAAAATGTGTTTATTATACAGATAAAAAAATACAGAATATTTATTATTGCCGAGTGTCCTAAATTATCATAGAAGCAATATAAAACAAGTTTGATATACATTGCAGAATTTATTACCACGTATTTATAGTTTGTTACTCGATAACTGAATTCTCTTTTAGCAGAATATTTTTTAATTACTCCACTAAGTGATTCCAGCTTTTATAAAATATAGTTAAGGAAAAACGATTCCAGTTTGTACGTTTTACCAATTAATTATCATAAGAATGGGTTGTGTGACGTCTACTAATCTCTAATTCATTAGTATAATGAGAATATAAATAGTAACTAATCAAAACCAATTACAATTACTGTGTGGCCTGTCGACAAGTAATCTCGATTCTTAAAGTATACATCTTCTAATATATAAAGTAGAGACGATTTTTCCCCTGTACCGAGCATGTGTTAGTAAATGTGTTATTATTTTTTCTAGCTAACAGTAAATATGACAGCGGGAACTAATACACATAGTTTAATTTTCACAAAACACCCGTTCTTATTTATTATTTGCCTGGTATTAATTTACTACATAATATAAAGCAATACGCAAAGACTTAATGACCGCTCCCGTTCACTTCGATGATTCTCCGCGAATATCAGATTACGTTATTTCTATTTCTACCTATAACTTCTATATGTATATTCATTCCGGAATTAAGCGAATGAAATTAACGAACACAGTTCCTGCAACATTTAATCATTCAAAATGGCGGCTACAATTTCTTGATCGAATCGACTGCCTATTTAATTCAATAAGCGCCAAGATACTCGCAGACCCTGATACATTTACATTTTCAAAATCATACACCTTTAACACGCATATTATAGAATACTTTTCCAAATCTATTTATTTCATCAACTACAAATGACCTAAATCGTGTCATTGTTGAACTTTATATTTGGTCGGCAGGAGCTAAATCTTAACATAACACGCATGCCAATAAACCAGCTTAGGTTGATTGGCCTATTTTCACATGTGTTTTTAACTCGAACCGTGGCGCAGTCGTTAAGAAGGCAGGTTTCTTGATCGCCCGTTTTTACGTTCGATCCCATTCTACTCTACCACATTTTTCTTTCTTTTTTAATTTAAAACATTCGCCAACACTGTAGGGGGGGGGGAGAAAGAACAATAGGCCGTTTCTTTTTTTTATTCGACGTCATGCAATAGGTAGTACTTTCTCCCGTGCAACGCCGGGCGACGGGTTCCACTAGTATAAAATAAATGCAAATCATTTATAACTAATTATAAGTAGTATGTGACCTCATGGATCATGTATCATCTAGTAATCTCTACATAGTTAAATAATAATCAGAATATAAATACTAACTAATTACAGTTACTCTTTGATATCATTGGTCATATGCGTTTAGTTATCTCTACTTTGTTACAGTAACGTTATAATAAATATATAAACTAATTAGGTTTGGTTTGGTAGTTTTGTTTTACGGCATATCAACCCTTTTTGGGTTATTTAATGCTGAATCTGGTCTTGTTTTCTTCTTTTTTTTGTTTCTTTCCCCTTTTAATATCTGTTTCTATTTAACCCATAGTTGGGACCCTAACAGGTACTACCACTCCGGGTCAGGGTGGACCTGGGAGCAATGGTAATTAAGAGGAGGCTCCACATTCCCCAAAGTCCGTAAGCCGGATCTCACCATCGGATGTAGTTTAAGGTCATATCCAGGACCGGGAGTAGGGTAGGAAAAATAAAAATAAAAAAGGGGAGGGAGAAAGGGAGAGGGGCTGTTGTTTTTGTTTTTGGTTTTGTAGAACATAATTAAGTTTTACAAACAAAAAAAACAAAAAAAAAAAAACGTCAATGTAGGTGAATTTCGTCTCAGGGAGCCACAGGGCAGCCTGATCTGGTATCACCAGTAAACTAATTAGTTTTTAACCTAATCCGTTATATGTTGTCTAGTAATCTCTACATTGTAAAAGAGTAATTGCATTATGAATACTAACTAATTATGTGCGACCTAAAAAAGATGTAAAGACTAATTATAGCATAAACGGAATACAACCAATTATAACCAATTATAACCAATTATAACCAATTATAATCAATTATAATCGGACGAGGAGAAGAGTTCAACAAGAGATACGTGTTTATGTGGGGAAAATCCAGCTTTCCCCAAAAGAAGGACATTCTGAATTAGAAAACAAATTAAAATTACTTCAGTCTAGAATGATTTCTCTTTCACTGACACAGAACAGAAAAGATGGATTGTAGAAGAACAGATACTACACGTTGCTCTTAGTCACGTAAAATCTAGGAGGATACAAATTCATACACGACACATGAATCTATTCTATATCTTTGGTATATCTTTTACTGGTTGTCCGGGGTATGTAATTGAAAACAAAGCCCTTTACCAAGATCAAGCACAAGTTGGTTTTAGTAAAAGTTTACCAGGAATGTAATGGTGTCCTTCATTTTATATAAATATTTTTTACAATTATATCGTGAGAATTACATGAACAGCAAATGCGACATGTAAGTTTAATTTATTTTAATTGTTATGAATCTAGAAGCCAAATAACCATGTGTTTTTTTAATAAAAATATTTATTTTAGGGTTCTGAATTTTCGGCGTACTGCCCTAGTCATAAAATGTTCTTTTCTTCTCTCTTATTTAATTCTATTTGTCGAAGGCATTTTATTTATTCAGTGAAAGTAACTGCCGAATATTGAGGACTCGAGATTTAAAGTTCGTATGTGAGGTTAGCATGTTGGCTGTGCTATAAGAAATTGAAAAAAAGAAGGGCTACATTTCAATAATTTATTTTATTTATAAGTGGAAAATTGAAAATAGAAATAAAAAATCAGAATAAACACGTTATGATGTTCAATGCTATGAGCAGTAGTACATATGGGTCCTCATTCCATCCTGGAAAACGCCGGATAGTGCTCGTGTCAAATATAACAGTAGTATGTTTCAGATTTTTTTTGGGGGGGGGGGTGAGAACCGATTATTTGTATTTATTATTCGGACTGCTATTTTCACTTTAAAAAAGTTCAAACAACCCTCGACATACAGGCCCCCCCCCTTTCAAAAGCTCCCTTCACCATTCCTCAGATGTACACGATATGATTTTGTCGAAAGGATCATTTGCAAAGTAGCCTGAATTCAATTAACGCCAACCACATGGCGGCCAGAATGAAAGACTTTAGTTTTATGTACAACATTTTGTCCGATGTAAACTCCGACCTTCTTCAGATCCATCTTTTCGAAATTCCGCATAGGTTTCCGAGTTTAACAGAAAGATTCACAACTTAAAAATGGTTCACCTCGAAGAACGTTGGAGGTTAGATCGGCAGAAACGTTTTAAAAATAACAAGCAAGATGAGAAGAGTAGTCCGAATAATCCAAATAATCCAAATAATCCAAATAATCCAAATAATCCAAATAAGCCAAATATGCCAAATAATCCAAATAAAACGGTTGAATTTACCTCCGTTTTCTATATTTTCCGTACTGAAAACCTTTTTACGTGAAGATACTTTTTTTCAAATATTATTCAAGAAAACGTATCTTCAAATAAAATGTATTCTTTAAAGGATTTATATATATGTTTATGTATATATATATATATATATATATATATATATATATATATATATATATATATATGGTTAAAAAAGATTGGAAAAAGAATGAGGGGGAAGTAAAATGTTTTAACTGCCATTTTGTTTCTTAATGATATCAATCAATCAAGTGCGGACAGATGGATGAGTTCTTCGAAGGAAAGAAAACGCAAAAAATGATGAAGAGTCCGATTAGAGATGAAGAAGAACGAAAAGCGGAACTGCCATGAAACCGTCGGGCAAGATTGAAGAATGGGTAAAGGCCACCAAATGGATGAGTGACGCATAAGTAATTCTGAACATTAAAAATAAGGCTACACATCTATACTAATTGGATGTAGGTATAAATAAAGTTTTTGTTTTCTTTTACCGCATATCAAAGATGTTCAAATGGGAAAACTTGTGAATAAGCATTGTGCGTTCTTCTTTTATCCTATGTTTTCCCGTTATTCAATAAATTTTAAAATCTTCGCTTTTCATGAAGACGTTCGTTGATCCGAACGAAACCGGTAAAATCTTTCATTTTTTTAATAATTTTTTCCTGTATTTAATTTGTTTTTCTTTTTGTTTGTTTCACACATAATGTCCTAACGGCATTTCATTTCATAATATATCGTGTATTTTATCCTCATATATATATATTTATATATACAGAGAGAGAGAGAGAGAGGGGGGAGTGGGAGGAGACAAAGGGGTCATACTGCAAGAAGTAAGAATATGCCTGTGTTGAGAAGAGGACACAAACGAAGTGATTTTATTTTATATTTTATTCTGTAAATATTACTTGATTTGGTTTAAATTTCTACACAGCGATATGATCTGTGTAATCGTGTTCCATAATATATTACGAGAAATAATCTATTCATCAAATAGTGGCTTTTACAAATCTCCTGAAACTGGTGTGGACTTGAGCGCTTAATTGTGATAGCATTCTATGATTCCTCTATATACATATTGCACACATTGCTTACAACCAAATTACATCAGCTTATTATATATATATATATATATATATATATATACATATATATGTATATATATATATATGTATATATATATATATATATATGTATATATATATATATATAATTGAATGACATAATAAAATGAGAAATTAATCAGATTTTATTAAAGTTCAAAATCAACAGAACGCAGTATCATTCCTTGTTTTTGAACTTTTTGAACTTTAATAAAATCTGATTAATTTCTTATTTTATTATGTCATTCAATTAATATTATTGCTTTATACACTATATTGAGCTTTGTTTTTATACTGATAGTCTACTGATTACAGATATTATTTATATTTTTATAGTATCATCTTTCTCTCTCTCTCTCTCTCTCTCTCTCTCTCTCTCTATATATATATATATATATATATATATATATATATATATATATATATATATATATTGATATATGCATATATATGCATATTCCGACAACGTTCGTTGAATACTCTAGTCAGTTTTGTACATGTGCCTCCCTTCGCATAAATAGAACTTAAATTGCCTTCTTGGTGTGTTAATGTCTCGTGGCCGTATGGTTATGACGCTTGCTTGCGGGAGGGTTTAGGTTGATTCTGTATCAGGGGTTCGAACCTAACGAACATATATATAAACATATACATGGATATATATATATATATATATATATATATATATATATATATATATATATATATATATATATATATATATATATATATATATTGCTATTTAGCCTATCCTAAAGCGTCAATAGGAGGTCGTTCAATGAGGATACATGTTTAATGTAAAGTTAGATGAGGAGTAAACACTCGCCCATCGATAGATGTTTGTACGTGGCTGGACGTGTAAGCTTTGATGACGTCACTACGGGCGTCATTATGAGTTTTATTGCATTGATTCGATTTTATCAAACAAATGGATCATCGTAGCATCTTACCGATGAATACAATTGGCACAACTTAACGGTGTCTTTGACGTTAAAATGACTGTTTCAAACTCTGACATTTCAATAAAAACAACAGATGAAAGTTGTATGATGTGTTCGAGTTGTCGGTTTCCGGATTATTTCACATTTCCATGACATTAACGAGACTACATCTTCTATTGATGCGTTCGGCTAAAGTCATTTCCGTCGAGAGGTTGAGACGCTTTTTGCAATGATTTCCCTAAGTTATTCCGCGTTTTTTTTTTCGTTTCTGCACTTTTTGTATTACTTTTATCCTTTCTCTACTTTTGTAGGTTTTATTTTTGTTTTCATTTTGTTATTTTGTTTTTTGTTTGCTTTTGTTTGTTTTTTTTCTTTCTTTTTTGAACCTTTTATGTTTCAGCCGCTTTTACGTTCTAATCTATTCTAACGCTCGGGTGTTATCTTTTCTTTAATTGTGATCGTTTTTAATGTGTTTTGGCTTGACGTATGAGTAACATTATATATATATATATATATATATATATATATATATATATATATATATATATATATAGAGAGAGAGAGAGAGAGAGAGAGAGAGAGAGATAGAAGAAACAAGAGTGATAAATATGCGACGATTGTCCAAATTTATTTCAAATTTCAATTGTTCAATGCAAGGTGCATTCAGTAATAAACTAGTGTTTATTATTCTTTCTACAAAAGATATATATATATATATATATATATATATATATATATATATATATATATTCACAGACATATATGCATATTCAGGTTATTGGGCAATACCAACGTCTCAATCGAGTGGTTACCTCAACGCACTGCGGTAACCAATATGTTGAAACGATAGCATTGTCAGTGTGAGCCATGGATATATATTTTTTCTACAAAAGTGTAAGTTTTCAGAAATCAAGAGTTACATATATATATATATATATATATATATATATATATACATATATATATATATACATGTGTGTGTGTGTGATTGTATTACTAAGTTGCCTCAGACAATGCGTTTTGTTCTCAATTTAACACGGATTTCCTTGACCTCTATCCCGTTAAACCCTGGCATTTTATCCATAAAATTTTAAAACGAATTTGACTCTGCTTAGGATTTGTTGATATATATATATATATATATATATATATATATATATAATAAATGTGATTTCGTGTCACTATATTTTATTTTATATATATATATATATATATATATATATGTATATATATGTATATATACATATATATATATAGTGAGAGAGAGCGAGAGAGAGAGAGAGAGAGAAATGAAATGGCCGATCAAGATCAAATTCAAAAGTACTTGATCCCATAAGGAATAATTGAAAGTGAATCTGCTACGATGCTCTATAGAATACAAATACTGAATCCTAATTCGCCTAATCTAAGCGTAAAAAACATTTAAATGTCTTAATCAATGCATAAAAAAATGAGAAAATATTCGATGTAATGAACAAAAGAAATAAAATACTAGCGCCAAGAGAGACATCAAAATAGTGTGATCCATAACATAAAAAAATGATAAAGTAGAGAAAATGTGAAGATATGTGACGCGTATTATTATATTGCTAAAATAAACGTGACCCGTTGAGTCACCCCTTGTAGCTCGGGTGAGATTATTTTCATCAAGAAAAGTTGGTTTGCAAAGCCAGTTAAATGTAAAGAAAAAAGGATAAAACCCCAAATGCGTCTCTGCGTCTCTCTCTCTCTCTCTCTCTCTCTCTCTCTCTCTCTCTCTCTCTCTCTCTCTCTCTCTCTTTCTCGATAGCTACGGGTTAAATAATATTACTACCTTGGTGATAATCCGTTATGTTTATAATGGACTATTCCAATATTTTATTCTTTATGACTTTCGACTGATCATAAACAGAGAGAGAGAGAGAGAGAGAGACAGACAGACAGACAGACAGACAGACAGACAGACAGAGAGGGGGGTTGGAGAAGCGAGTGATATATAATGTATAAAATAAGAATGCACCGTCAGAAAGGGTGAAAGTGATAGATATAAAGTACATAAGGCTCACTTGGTGAGTTAATTGCAAATTACGACT
>OY744535.1:57259798-57292298 GCA_963556195.1 Sepiola atlantica | reverse complement strand
AAAAAATTAATCGAATAAGTTTTTTCTAATTGAAAGTATCTTATTTGCTGTGGATAAATAGTAGTAGTAGTAGTAGTAGTTGTAGTAGTAGTAGTGGTGGTAGTGGTAGTAGTAGTAAAAAATAAAAATGCATAAGTACTATAATTTATTTTATTGCCGGTGGTGAGTATTACTGTCCGGAGGTCAGATTCTTAACGCTGTTGATTACAGTTTGAAGTAAGGTGGCGTTCAGGTTTCGAATCTCAATGTAAAAACATGCCACGTCTAACCACACTGTGATACTGCGAAGCAGCTACCTTAGAATGACGCTCTCTGTCTTTCTCTCTCTCTCTCTCTCTCTCTCTCTCTCTCTCTCTCTCTCCCTCCCTCCCTATGTCTTTACGTAGTTTCTTTATTGTTTGGTCACCGCTTATCAAGGCCAAAAGACACTCGCGGATACGGGTTAATAAGACGGCATGATTTTCGGTTTAGAGATGGGATTTTTTAGCAAATTGTTATCAACACGGAAGCAGTCCATCGGTAATGTGTTCCACGGGCGGGAAACTCTTGCAAAGAAGCTTTATCTTTAGAAAATCCGACTACTGTAGCTGCAGTTATGAATTACTACTACTAATAATATCATACAATATTATATAGGTACATTTGGTATCTACTAATAATACTAGTAGTACTACTAGTATTATTATTAGATACCAAATGTACCTATATAATATTATACTGATACTAGTAGTACTACTAATACTAGTAGGCCAGGCGAAGTAGGAAAAGTACACCAATAGAAATAAAATATGTTTTTGCGCATTTCAACGGAAATTGAAATGCAAAAAGTATGAACACCTGGACACAATTCTCACACATCCCACGATACACAAATGGTAATTTCATGGTCGCAAAGGCATGATGAAAAATATTTTCTGGTGAAGACAATCATTTGAAATACTTACCTAAACTTATTTTTGTACCACAAAATGGAGGGCGGTGGATTGCCTGTTATTTGACATCGAAGTATCACGTCAGCCCCGGGTTTGATCTCGTCCCTCTGGGGTCGTTTTAACAGCACCTCCGCCGTTTCGTTGATCCCTAGTAAATAAGAAACAAAATAAGCATTTATTTCTTGCACTAGATAAATGCACAATTTAAGTTTATATTTTTATTTAAATTAATGCACAATTTAAGTTTATATTTTTATTTAAATTAATGCACAATTTAAGTTTATATTTTTATTTAAATTAATGCACAATTTAAGTTTATATTTTTATTTAAATTAATGCACAATTTTAGTTTATATTTTTATTTAAATAAATGCATATGCAATTATACATTTATATACGATGGGTGAAATAACCAATTAAAAGAATGTCCTCATTTTCTGCCACTTTTTATATGCTTAATTACCAAGTTTGTAGGTTTTAACACTTTCTGTGGCTGAAGTGAAGGAACTGACATATTTCTATAAAATGGAGAATATTGAATATCTTGTAGTCAATGACTGCGGCTCCCACTTCTTCCTCCATCCACCCTTACCCGCAGTTTTGGTACCCCCTAACTTTTATTTATTTTCTAACATGACCAAAGATCTGGTAAAACGCGTTGAACGTGGTCAGCATTTGATGGACGGTCATTTGGGAACAGCGCATGGTTTATGTGGGAGGAGGATGACACATCACGGGGCCCTCCTCAAAAAAACTAACATTGCCGTGGCTTGCGAGCCGTCCAATCTAAGTGTAAAATAGCTGCTTGTCTTCAATTAATTGTATAAAAAATAATCGGTAACAATCGATATTGTGTTTTGGAATCGAAATAACCCAAAAATGGGTTGATATGTGATGAAACAAAAACAAACTGTCAGGATGGCGTTCTACCACAGATGACGAGGTCATGGAAGTTCTGGTGGTCTACCTGCAGGAGTAAGATTCATAGTTCTACGGAACGTAGATAACGGTCCCACAGTACTGATGGGGGTAGCGTGTGAACTTAAATGTGCGTGATGACCCAAAACAACCTAAAATGCTTAGAATATTCTTAAAGGGGGAGATGATTACTTGCGTACTATTTCGTCCTTCGCTAGCCATGGGAATCTCAGTAGTGAAGTATTATTTACTCCTCTCCAGGAGGTTAGGCACAAGGCCAGTTTTATCCTACTCCCACAAGTAAGATGTGACCCAAGGTCGGGTCGGAAAGTGGGGGTTGAAAAGCCAGCGCCCGAGAGGTGAGCACTCTGACCATCAAACATTGCCTGGGCAGCCCCGTCGGCATTCCCCGGTAGGGGCGCCTCAAGCAGTAAGCAATTAACTTACTCCTCCCCAAAGAGGGGAGGCAAAGCCTGGGAGGGTGGACCTCCTAGAACTGCACAGGACAATCCCATAGACCGGCGTAAATCAAGTCCCGAAGGACAAGACAATAACAGTCTATGGGGTGCAGTATCCATCGGAACAGATACTACACTTTGATCTCGACGAGCTTAGTGAAGTTGTAACAACGACGACGGCGTAGGCTGAAAGCTATCTCTATTCTAAGACACGTGTTCGATTTGTTACAGCACTTAATAATGGTTATATTCCACTCTATACTAAAGACCAATGTATATTATGTGCATATAAATAAACATGTGCCTTTTTCCTAGCCAATCAACGAAGCTATTTCAAGTGGTCTGAAATAAATACGGAAAGAAACCCTACACTCTAAATCAAAAAGTCAACGTAGGATTTTTTTTCTATGGGTCATCAAAAATGATAATAACGATTTTGTTCTGGCCTTGAAAGACCGATAGTAATCAAGACAAAGACTGTTAATTATAATTAACAAAAGTTTATTAACAAAGGTATGTTATAGAAAGTATTCGTCCGATTCTGTGACCATTAACTGCCACGATGCTTAGTCGTAACTCTATTTATTGTGTCTGGGTTAGTCCATTTGTTCCCAAAATAGGTAGATCAACTTACACCATAACAGATTTATATAGAAAAAATTAAATTACTGGCGTAATTCAATGATGTTGTATGAATATTAGTGGGAACACTGGCGAAGAATGATTTTCTCGTCATTTTTATTTTATAGTAGTAAATAAATAAAGAGAAGAGAATTGGTTCTGAGTGCCGTCTTTTAATATCAAAATGTTTTTAAAAAATAGAATTAAAAACCATCTTAAATGTTTGAACTGGTGTTTCTTTCTCTAATATTTTAGTTTTATTGTCAGGGATTATGAATTTACGGCCATTAAGTCGGCGAGGTAAACCGGATACTCCCCTCCAAAAAATAGCTTCTTCTGACTAGAATTCTGTTTTCTCGATCATCGTTTTTATGATAAGATGAGTAAGATAAAGTAATTTTGTTTGGATTTTCTTTTTGCAATCATCGACGAATAATTAAGACAGTAGTTTAGAATTTTAAAAAACAACAGATTTTATTTCGAATCCTAATGATTCACAACAGGGATATGAACTGGAAAGGAATATATGTTAGTACAAATGGGCAATCATCCACTCTATTACGAAGACGAATGAGTATTTATTTACATATATACATATATTATATACACATATATATTCCCGTTCTGTCTTCGTTTTCTGAGGTGCTGAGGATTTGGAACGAACAAGAATGATGGATTCTAACATAGAAAACATCTGTCCGTAACAATGAAACCGCGTATAGTTTTTAAATAGTTTTTAAATAAATTATTTATATATATATACATATATATATATATATATATATATATATATATATATATATATATATATATATATATATATATATATACGTGTGTGTGTGTGTGTGTGAGAGAGAGAGAGGGGGTGTATGTGTGTGTGTCGATACCGAAACTAATTTCAAGTTGTGTGTGGAAGCGAGAAGGAAAATAACAAGGCAGACTTACCCTGCCACCTGAACTGAATTCGGAAATAATATTTAAATAAGTTGGATCATTTAAGTTTGATACAGCTCTCTGCCCATAATTTAAATCGTGTTTGATCTGTTTCAGGATGTATATTTAGACATTTTTTCCTTATAATGCTTTTCAAAAATTTGTTTCACTTTTGCATTTTCAAGATATTTTCCTCCAATAATCACTATTCAATTGTTATCGAGCAACCCTTCTGACGATAAGAGCGTTATCTTTGAAAAAACATGGTTTGAAGACCAATTTGTATTTGTATTCTTTGCTTTAAAATTTGATGAATTAATAAACTTGTAAACTATGCACATTTTATTTATTTAATCGCTTCATTATCCGTATATAAATGGTCTATCTACTACGTTGTCATTCACCGTATCTCGATAGGATTTAATGTAAATTTTTATTTCTATACTATCCATATATATATATATATATATATATATATATATATTTCAAAAGTCGATATCGTATATATATGGAGAGATAGAGAGAAAGAGACAGACCGACAGACAAACAGGCGGATTTATATTATATATATATATATATATATATATATATATATATATATAGAGAGAGAGAGAGAGAGAGAGAGAGAGAGAGAGAGAGAGAGAGAAAGAGAGAGAGAGATTTGTTGAATTCCAATTACCAAGATAAAACACTAGTCCACAATCATATTTTTTAAATTTAATTTTCCGGATGCTTATATTTGTATCGTCTTACAATCGTTTCGCAACATGTAAACAAAAATACAGTCTTTATTTGTAACACGCTGTTCGTCAGAGACCCTATTATTATAAGCATAAGATCCAAAGCAAAAAAGAAGATAAAAAGCAAGGAAAAAACATGAAACACTTACATTGAAGAAGATTATTAGAGAAAAATCCTCCCGAACATCCGACATGACGTTAACCTATTTTCCAGATGGCATTTTCGAATCAGCAAGTCGATTCCAAATTGACTAATATGCTTATTTTAATAAGTAAATAAAGGTCTCTGGCGAGCAGCGAGTTAAAAGTAAAGACGGAAACATAACTTCATTTAGCGTTGTAGTTTGAAATAATTTGGATGATATAATCAGGGATATATACCATAGAAAATATGAATTCCATATATAAACCCAGAAATGTAACTATATATATATATATATATATATATATATATATATATATATATATATATATATATATATATATATATAAATTATGGACGAAATAATCCAACGTAATAACAAATAAAAAAGGAAAGCCGAAAATTGCTTATATGTTCAGACTTCCCCAAGATAGATGATTTTAAACGTCGACGAACATATAAACAACTTTCGGCTTTCCTTTTTTTCATATATATATATATATATATATATATATATATATATATATATAAGATTACGATAAATATTATTAAATTCTCATCCTCAGACACATGTGTGTTATCTATTTTACCGGGAATCATCAGTGTGAGGTCTATATTTTAACTTTTGTCTGAACGTTTAGGATGATGTGGCCACCAAACATATATATATATATATATATATATATATATAGAGAGAGAGAGAGAGAGAGAGAGAGAGAGAGAGAGAGACAAAGAGAGACAGACAGACAGACAGACAGACAGACAGATAGATAGATAGATAGATAGTAGATAGATAGATAGATAGATAGATAGATAGATAGATAGATAGATAGATAGATAGATAGATAGATAGATAGATACTGGTAAAAAAAAGTAAAGAAAACTTCTGAAATTATAAAGAAATGTGGCCGTAAAACAACGTTCTAAATGTTTAACATCACAACAAAAGTGTTTAAAAAAGATTATAAACCGAAAATTTTAAAAAGTAAAGAACCCCATCTCCCCCCCCCCCAAAAAAAGAATTCTGCCATCAAATAAAATTCCCATCGAGAAAGAAACCAAATGTGAACCAGACGAATGCAATCAAAATAAAAACAAAGAAACTCAACAGCCCTTAAATACAACAGGAAAATAAGAAAAAATACGATGACTAAAACTAGAAAATCAGCATGACCCCTTCTGGAGAGGAGTCCCCTTTTTTAAGTAGTTTAGAGACCATGCTAGGAAATCTCTTTTCATAGCATTCCTAAGTCAGCATTTGAGGCTGTTAAAGCTGAAGGGGCGAACATGGTTGCGATAAATGTAATAATAGTCGGGCACAATACCATTACTATTATACGATGAAGCAAGGCAACAACAACAACAAAAAACATGCTAATGTACAGAAAATAAAATATTACCAATAACCAAATATGCCATAGCAGAGACAATTAGCTCCTTTTTCTGAATTGCCACAGTAGTAAATATGCCTAGGTAAGTGGTAACAAATGGTACAAAATTCAGGTAAGTAGTTCCGGTGAACTGCGGTAGGTATATCCAAACAAGTGTACAGTCTTAGCAAAACATGTAAGAACAATTAGTCCAACAGTTAAATGTGGCAACCATCTATACAATTACGGGATTTCACAGGGGCCGCTCCAAGTAAGATGCGACAGGGTGTACTAGGATGCGAGCATAGTCCGAATATGAAGTAACAAATTCGGGTCTGATCTTCTAACCATTTACTGTTTCAATTTTACCGGCAACAAAGATGAAGAGTGACTCCATAGCTTTCCTCAAGGGTACAAATTTTACATAACAAGGGTCGTGTTTGAATGGAACAGTTAGAGTGACACTTTTAAAGGTCACAGGTGACTCTAGACGGAAGTTGCGTTATGACGTGACTTCCGGGGAGAGTTTCGATCTCTTAGCTGGCGAGATTTCAAGCAAGAAAAGACTTGTCATTGGCGCTGCCCCCCCCCCCCCCAGTGTTACTTGGTATAACGAGACGAGCTATCCATCTATCTATATGTCTGTCTTTCTCTCTCTCACTTTCTCTCTCTCACACGCATACAAACAGACACACACTCTCAACGCGTACACAAATAGCCTGCTGTGATGATTTTTTCCATTACAGTTTTTCTTTTTAAATAAACCTTTTTCATAAATTAACATCGGCGTCCGAGTAGTTTTGTATCCGTAGGCAAGCAAGAACCTGGATTTTCGACTTATAACTCTTCACACACGGATCAGTAAGTAAAGTGAAAGTTATACAAACTTGGGGCAAATGATATAAAATTTCTGATTAAGTGACCCCCTACTGAATGTCTTAAACTTCTTCACCAGAATTACCTATGTAATGTAGATGTATATAATACGTATATTTAATTAGCTGTGCCTACCTGGTGTTGCCTGGGAGTATTTTTACATTCATTTTTGTTTTTTTGTTTTTAAATTGCATAAATACTTTCGGTTTCTTTATAACATTTATAAATATTAAGCTAATAGACAGAAATGACAGACCAGCAATAATATAGAAAGAGTCAAGGAGTGATGCAAGAACGTAAGTAAATTAACCCACGTGACTTTCGGCCTGAGATTTTTGGCGACACTTGTAGCAGGGGAGGGATTCCAGGGCGCCTTCCCAGGCTATCTATCTATCTATCTATCTATCTATCGATCTATCTAAAGAAAAGAACTAAAAGCGAACTTATTTCTCGTGCCTTCTAACGGCCTACCTACAAACCACTTTCTCCGCTGGACTTTTTGACACCGGATTTTTTTACAATCGGACACTTGCTTGCATTCGGGCAGCTTTTTGCCCACAATCTTTGTTTTACTTTTTCAGATTTTAAATATTGGCTCTTCGCCAACTTATCTATCCCAGCAATTTCCTCTGATGATAAGATTTTGATCTTTGAACAGCCTGGCTTAAGGAAAAAATTAATTAAATAAATTGCTTTTTTGCGGAATATACCTTGCATTGAGCAACTGAATTGAAAAAAGATCTGCCTCCGTCGCTTTTCTAATTCCTTTTCATATTTCTATCTATCTACCTATCTATCTATCTATCTCACGTGTACGCAAGTAACCCGTCCCTCTGGTTTTGATTGGAACTGTGCGTCTCTTTTTAATAAAGCGTTTGATAAGTTAACATCGTCGTCCGAGTGGTTTTGTCAGTAGACGATCCCTAACCTCGGTTCCGGAGCGATATTTAATCGTCTATACTCGCTCAGTAAGTGAAAACGCAACACCAATAAGCAACACGGGTGATTTTCTTGTAAATTAGGAGGTTGTGCCAGTAGCACGGTATTTGTCTCGGCTATGAACTCTTAGATACTCAGGACATTGCGACATGTGAACAATGCAATGGATTGCTTTATATACTTTCAACATATCATGTGATTGTCTTCATGCAACATGCGATTGCACGTGCTATATCCTGCCTAACCAAGGATGCTAACACAGTTTCGGTGGCTATGGTGGCACTGCCATCTTTGGCACCATCGGCAGCTTTGGTCACTGGACGGGTTGTTATTTTGTTTTCGTCTCGTCTTTTCCGTTGATGAAGCATTTGTTTAGACGGCGTTTTATGGTGATCGTCCCGTCCTCATGTCCTCGTCTTCACCCCAGCATATTTTATTTATTTGATCGAAATGTCTTTGACAAGATCCAACCGGATGCCTGTTGAGTAACAAACTGGATCTGTTTGTGGTTTAAATTATCGACCGGAGGTTATACCTATTATGGGTAGGAAGTAAGTAGTTTACCGTCCAATGAAACATCGATTGGTAACGCGTGACATGTTCAATTCTCCTCCACATATTCGGCTCGAAGAGATTCATATCGATTCGCCTTTTGCTCCTGATATATGACATATTGTCCTTATCACTCTTACGCCAATAGCTCACACAGCACACATCACGGGCAGTCCTGTTACTATTAAGAAACACCGTATATATATATATATATATATATATATATATATATATATATATATATATATATACATACACATATATATATATATATATATATATATATATATATATATGTTTATAAAAACCACTTTCTTGCATCGTATGTGGTTTCTAAATAATGTCTTGTATTTACATTAATCGATGCTTTCTAATGTAAAAATATTGAATCTATTAAATGTACAAAAGGCGGCCAGCGTTTTCTACACAAATCAGTACATTTAAAAACAAGCTTCCTAATTACACCGGGAGAAGTCGGATGTCTTCGGCGAGGTGTTGATATATCTCGACAATGATCTATAAAAGAAGGAAAATGTCTCTATATCATTGAAAAAGGCCTGATGAGGCCGAAATATCTTATTCATAATATTTTTTTTATTTATTAAAAAAAATAAATAGATCTTCTTGCATCGTATGTGGTTTCTAAATGAGTTCTTACATCTATATATATATATATATATATATATATATATATATATATATATATATATATATTGGATATGGTGACTGCTTGCAGATTCTAGGCTTACTCTGTCAACCGTGTTCGCGCCTCCGGACCGTATGAAGTTTTTACTTTCCTGCACTGATGAGAGCAATAAGATGGAAACGCTAGCGTCTGTAGGTATTATTAATTTCATATGTATTTATAAATATTATATATATATATATATATTATATATATATATATATATATTATATACACACATATATATATATATATATATATATATATATATATGTGTGTATATAATATATATATATATATATATATATATATATATATATATATATATATATATATATATATATTTCGTTGGTGCTAAAATGTTCGCATGTAACATAACTAAACAAACGCTTTATTTAGTTCACAAATCTGGGGATAAACAAAGAATACCACAAACTGAGACACGTACAGAATTTAAACATGAGCCCCAGAAGAGGGCCCACCTAATGCGGACGTCGATTTAGACCTCTCAACTAATTAGCTGAACGTCTAAAGGAAAGCTGAAACTGTAGTCACACTTTGTGGTATTTTTAGTTTATCTCATGCTTTGCGGAGTAAATACATCATTAGTTTAATGATAATACCCGCGAAAACATTAGTATTAACAAATCACATAATAATTGATATATTGTGGCGCACATGTTGATCCTGAAGCTAGATCGAGCAGTAGAAGTGGTGTGCGTGTAGTTTCAAAATTAGGGAAATGTTGAAATCATAGATTAGTTGTGAGGATCGAACTCACGACCTATGAGAAACAGAACGACTAATTATTGCACTGCATTAAGCAAATCAAACTTAATGGGGAAAAGTTAAGCCCAGAATTATCTGCGTTCTCATTGGTTAAAAAGAATTAGCTGAGATCATGCTGTTTTGGATTGGAGGCGAAGAAAGCCGTCTCATTTCTTATGCCTAACATACCAGCAGAGGATCCGTGCTCCCAAGCTTGCCTTCCCACTTTTGGGAGAAGTTAGTTTATTGCTCACTGCCTGAGACGCCCAGACCGGGCAATTCTGACGGCGCTGCAATTTTTAAGAGGCAAGAGTGCCCCTTCTTTAGAGGTGCTGGCTTACTCCCCCACCTCTCGGCCTTGTGCTATATCCTACTTACGTGGTCAGAGATAATTTCCAGTGATTGTGAGTCGCATTAGGTAACCAGTCGATTCATATTTTCATATTAATCCGGTGAAATTAAGCTTTAACGGCCCCATTGGAGTCAGAGTGTAAACGGTTTCCTGATCAAGTTTCAAACATTTTTCACTTCGGGGGGCGGGGGGCAAATTCTTTGATTTTCTCGGCCAGAATTTTGTTTGATGTCTTTCTCCACTTTGCAAGCATAGAGTAGTAGTAGTAGTAGTAGTAGTAGTAGTAGTAGTAGCAAACCAATAGTAGCTTCATCTGGGAAAAAAAACATGGCTGGGATTTTAAGCCTCTTATTTTTCTTTTTTTGGTTGTTGCACATGGTGTAAATAGGGGGCTATGACCTTTTTTTATCAAGGTCTGATGGTTGATTCGGATTGGCCTCTGCCATTGCATAAGTGTCACTTCCAGAGGCGGGAAGCTTTACGCCATTGCTTACTTCTTCCTCCTGGTATGTAAACGGGTTAAAAGGCCCTTTTTATCCTGGGTGCTAGCCTGCCAGTATTTCGTCTTGTTCTTATTCTTCATTGTCAACGGCTTCTTATTTGTTATTCAAAGCTTCCCTCTATTAATGGACGGGTATCCCCGTATGCAACTTGAGGTATATGTTTTTTTTAATTGTTGGTCAGGGTTTACTTCTTATGGGAAGTATCCTCATGTCAGGGTGGGCTCACAAACCCTTATACAGAGAGACCGAAGACACCCGAGGGTGGTGTCTAGTAGGCATTCAGTTTCTCTCTTTTAACATATATATTTATGTGTGTGTTGAGAAACAGCTTGGATAAAACATGATGTAAAATATTAAATAGAAAAAGCGGATACAACAAAACTATACAATCAAACTAACTGATATAGTTGAAATTTCAAAACTTCGTCATAGTAATTAAAGACTTCCTCGGTTAATAAAATGTGTTCTGATTTTTGGTTTAATTAAAAGTTGAAATGGGATTATTGGTGAAAATAAAAGATACCCAAAGTGGAATAATAACTAAATCTAGGAAAGTGGTTTGTATATAGATTGTATGAGAATGGCATTATATTCCATGGCATTGTCAATAATATACTATCGAAGATAGATGGAGGGTGGAATATTTCTGTGTCCCCGGAAGAGATAGATTTAGAAGCCCTCTTTTCGACTCCTTCTTCCTTGACTTTTCAGCTAAGTGCAAAGTGGTGGTTGTGGTGGTGGTGGTGGTGAGATTCTTGCAGAGAAGGGTTATAAAAGGCGCCATGACAGAGTTTGATTGCAACCATATTTCTTTAGCGCTAGCACTGCTTGTAGCCTGTATAGATTGGTCGGTCTGTATTCCGAAGTCTGAAAATATCTTTTATATACTTGACCCCAAGGATAACTTGTGCTCATTCCTTGTACCCTTTGTTTGTTGGGTCGAGAGTTGTTTTCTTTATAATTGCCAGTCAACCATTGTCTCGACTGATTCGTGTCTGTCTTTTGTATGCTTTTACTTGACCGTTTGTGATATTCACGAATAGTGCCATCATTCAGGTTTTTCGGCCTTTTCCTCCATCCATCTCTCTCTCTCTCTCTCTCTCTCTCTCTCTCTCTCTCTCTCTCTCTCTCTCTCTCTCTCTCTCTCTCTTAGTAATTTTCTTATTTTTCCCTTTTTCACCTTCGACTATTATTGGTATGACATACATTATCCCTATAGTCTTCTCTGATAACTGTTCCTATTCACTTGCCTCGCCACGAAGGGAGAGTTAGACACATGATCTGTTTTTAATGTGTAGAAAGTCAAGCTTCCAAAAAGGGGCACTTTAGGTTGTGACAAAAATGAAAATTGCACGATTTAGAAAGGTTTCTTTAATATTGGCCGACGAAAGAACCGATGAAGTGTTGTATCAGAACAGATATTACACTTTGATCTTAGCCAAAATCAGTATCAAGCTTTGGGAGAGTAACTAATCAAGGACAGAAAAAAAATCGATATAACATCTGCGACCAGGAAATCTCTGTCGGCTCACGTAGTACAGTCATTATTTACCTGATGTGAAGAGTGGGTTTTGTTCGTTACAATACACTGTTTAGAAACAAGTTCATGGTTGGGGTCGTTAGATAATTTTAGATGCTCATATGTCGTACCAAGAAAGCAGTTTCTGTTCGTTGCTTAGTGACATATTTCACATTCTGTTCGTTGTATGATTGCTTTTACTGATAAAACTGAAAGCACTTATAATCACAGGGATGGCGGTGGTTTTCGTGTTTTGTTTTGTTTTTTATACTCATGGGTCATCGCTTATCAAGGCCCCGGGGACCACTCCAGGATAAAGGTTTTATAGATTTAGACGATGATCGCTACTACGAGAGAATTGGAAACAATGCCGGAAATGGGCAAGAATATTACTTGAGGAATTGATTATATAAGCGGACGGCTCAACAAATATTTGTTTATATTAGACTTTAAGAAAGACCATGCTTTATTCAGTATAAAAGGCGACTAGCGGCATTTTGTTCCATAGATGGGATGTTCTATGAAAGAAAATTTGTTCATGGAAGTTCCGTTAAGTTTTTGGTACAGAGAGAAAGGAAACCCCTTTGCCCAACAAGCCTTAAATTTCAACTCTTAAGATTTTTCATTTCAACAATTATTATTAGAATGCTAGTGTGTACGTGCCGTAAAAAAAGTGTTCGTCTTGTTGACAATCATTACTAATACTTCAAGTTTATATATATGAATAATAATTGAAATGTTGTGTTTTCTCACTTTCTTAAAAAGATTAATATTACGTAAAAAATAAAATCATATTCAATTCAAGCTAATGAAATTTTCTCATCTCATCTGTTCATTGGTCTAGATGACCGTAGGGTCGCCAAAGATGACCTGTCAACCAGTTTTCTCTAGCTCTCCCGACTGTATGCCTTAAGAGCGTGTTACTCAAGGCCAGCCCTGTCCACTCTTGGATGTTGTCCTCCCACTTCGTTCTTTGCATGATTGTCTTTGCTAGACCTGATGATCGTATGACATGGTCGTACCACTTCACTATCCTCTTCTTCACAGTGGTCAGTAGATCTTTATACGGCCTGACTGTATGTATGAGTCTGTTCTTCGCATTTGTAATGTGGCCCCTTTATGAGATGTGGAGGATCTTTCGGATCATTCGGAAGCCTCCCATATCTGTGGCCATATGAAACTACTGAGTGTCTAATCGGAATTGGTATCGGGAAAATCTGTTAATTCAATATAATTTGTCATTTAATTTGTTTTTTAAAACAATTTTTATTTCTCTAATGTTTTTTTTATTATTTTTTTAAAATTTTATGATTGCATTATTTTGTTGGGATTCTAAGAATTTCTTCCATCTTTTCATTTTATCTTTCCTCTGGAGATTTAAAATAATATTTCACTACGAAGTTTTAATAATATTTGATAATAATAACATTTTTGAAATACCACGTGTCATTTATAATAACATATATCTGATTTATAAAAATCGGTTGGAATTCTTAGATTCAACTACTAGAGAGAAGAGAACAGGATTGAATTAATTGATACCTTTAAAATAAATAATGGCATTTCTAAATATGGGTCACACGTTTTTAATATTCTTACTTACACTGGTAATCTATTTGCAAGAAAGATTTCGAAATCTATCACACAATGTTTTCTAATAAAGCAATATATGCTTGAAACAAATTGTTTAATCAGGTTACAATATTTCTAAAGTAAGGAATTTTGCAATCAATTCAGGTTCAGTTCAAAATAATGGTAGAAACTTTAATCTACAAAAACATTTTTGGCTCCATCTGATGAGAAATATTTCAGAATCGTTGATCGGTATTTTCATGATATTTTCTGTGAGACTTTCTGAACTGGAATTTTTAGTTGGAATAAGAGATGGCAAAAGAGGCATGAAAAATAAATAACAAGTCGAGTCTCCATTAATCTATCAGATGGTTTGTTATGACGTTGTGTTAAGCAGCAATTGTTGATGTTGTTTACATGGGAGGAGAACAACAATCATCTAATTGCTTTGTACCTGCTCAGCCATGTAATTGCATCAGAACACAGCCCTAAACATCTCTCCTCTCTTTCTCCCTTTTTCTGTCTTTCTCTCTCTCTCTCTCTCTCTCTCTCTCTCTCTCTCGCTCTTTATATATATATATATATATATATATATATATATATATATATATATATATATATATATATATATATATGTGTGTGTGTGTGTGTGTGTGCATTACAGATCAAAACAACATCGGTATCGTCAGTTTCAAATCCAAACAAAAGGGGATCTATAGTTAACCGGACATCTTAAGCCAATGTTTATGTCTGTCTCTCCGGAAAATTGCGGCTTGAACACTGTGTGACTTTTCTACGATATTTCAATACACAACTTATTATTATTATTTTTTTTTTTTTATTAATTTGGCGTTTCTACTCGCAAATTTTGCGGACGAATACTTCGTAGACAAGTAAAAAAAAAAATCTTTTTTTTTATCTTACATACTCCTTCTCGCTTTCTTTCTTTATTTATTTATTTCATTCTTTCTCTCTCTCTCTCTCTCTCTCTATATATATATATATATATATATATATATATATATATATATATATATATATTTCAATTTTACTTCAGTGTAAAGTCTTAGAAATCAAGGGATACCTTCCTTGAGCTAACACTTGATCTGTATATGAGATACATACATAACCAAGTGGTCAACTAAAGTTCTATACCTATCAAACGTTGAGTTAGTAAAGAAGTTAAGAACATTATTTTTGCTCTCCTCAATTGACCAATAAACTAGGTTATAGTATAGCTTTCTTGTGGTCCTTAGAATTCATTTAGTCTGGTGGAGTATCCAGCTAAATGCTGTTACTTGATGCAACGTCACCAGGAGAAGGGTCACCATTCCTCGTATGAACTAATGTATAGCCGTCTCGAATGGATCTTATTTGGGCTTCGAATACTATGCTATTTTGAATATTTGGCCAGGGTTCACTTGCAGAGTGAAGTATTCTCATACCAGATTGTCCTGACAACCCCTTGCACAGAGAGACCGAAGACACTCAAGGAAGGTGTCTAGTAGGTATGTTATGTAGTATGCTGTTTTGACGGGGCGAGGTGGGCTGATTCTAATGCGTGCGCGAACAATATCATTAAACAAATGATTTATTTATTCCGTGAAAAACCAAGAATACCACAATGTTAAAAAGTAGACACGCCCTGCTGATTAAATGTAGTATTTATTTTATATTTTCATATGAATAAGCAGCATAGTACATAATTCATAAGAGTTAATCGCGTAAATAATTTAGGTGTTTATATATTAGTTCTCAATAACACGTAGATTTATATCTTTATTAACAATATGTTTTTATTTATACAAACATGTTGGCTACGCATTTGCATACATGCGTCAGCTTCCACTGAAAATCAGCCGCGCTTCCCCAGGACACGTTCTTCGTATGAAAACGTAGATGAGAATGAAAAAATGTTGTTGTTTTCTTTCGGATAGGTTATAAGTAACATGACACGGCTTTCATTTAAACATTTTCACTATAACGATTGATTTTTTTAAATTTTATTTTATTAATTTTATCTTATATATCTTGGCTATTTCGATTACAATTATATGGTCTTAGTATTAGAATGTTACCTCACTGATTAGCTGCTGCCTTGTCCCTTTAGGATCCCATGGATTGGCTGACCGGCATCCACATCCCTACTCCCTTGGGGGGTCACGTGAGCCTTTCCTATAAAAACCATTGCACACTATTCTCTGGCCTATGTTCGACTCTTCCTCTAAACCCAACTGTACAACGACTGAACCCTCGGTGACAAAACCCCTCGACGGTATTCACTGAGAGCAATCCCACTCATTCTCTCTCGTTATCCACTATCTTGGACAGGATTGATTACATTTCAAGAGAGCCCTAGACGGCAGTACAGATTAAGCCAACACTCATTCCCGGATTCCCAACCTTGGTTGATATCGGCCCGCCTGCATTACAACAAAAGTCATCGAAGACGGTACGCACGGAAAAGCTTTTACTTCCGCATGAAAAGAACCAGAATTGAGGGGCCTACACGTGCAACCTGTTGCTTGAACTCCTCAAACAGATGAGTTCTCGCGAATAACGTTTTCGCAAACCTAACATAATTTACCTCCTTTCTTAACAATCACAATTTTCTGTGGTATATATATATATATATATATATATATATATATATATATATATATATATATATATATATATGCCATTATTTCTCACCAAATAAAATTGCTTTAAAATTCAAAATTCTATACAATTGCTGTGTTCTTTCTCACAAAAGCTGTCGCCATATTTCTGTTTCGTAATCTAAGAGATTGTTACTGCACTCTTACGTGCGAGAATTGAACTTTTTTCAGGGTAAAATTAATCCCAACATTAGTTCATTTGAAACACGCGAAGTGAGTTAACATTTATTTCAATGTTTTCACCCCAACTCTAGAAAAGGGCGGGGCCGTAAATAAACAATAACGGATTGAAAATTAAATCAAATCAAATCTGTGAATTATAATTATATATATATATACAGGGTGGCGCAAAAGTCGTGTATTGGTTTGTTTAGGTGATAGAAACTAGGCTTTTCTGATAAATAATACATTTACTTGGTAATTTTGTTGCAGTAGTTTTTAAAAATGATATCCTTTAAATGGCCACCATTTTCGGCCTCACAAAGACGGGCTCTGGTTAGGGCATTTTCCATTACACTCCTTAGAATAACTGGCTCTAGTTCTTGGATTTCATGTCTGATATTGTTGTTAAGCTCTTGAATCGTTGTAGACTTGTTCACATATACCCTTTCCTTAAGATAAACCCAAAGGAAAAAGTCAGGGGCTGTAAAATCCGGTGAACGTGAAGGCCTGTTAAAACTAGAAAATCTGCTAATTAAGCGCTCGCCAAACAATCCCTAAAAAGTCACGCATTAGTTTGAATCAGTTGTTACTGATTCAAACTAATGCGTGACTTTTGCGCCACCCTGTATATATATATATATATATATATATATATATATATATATATATATATATATAATTTAATAAATGTTTTGAATTTGTCTAAAAAAACAGTATAATTTATACAATTGTTGCTGTCCATTTAAAAAAACATACATTCTCTTGATAACAAACACAAGATGTCTTCAAAACCCTTCATCAATGAATTTTTACCACCAAATTAAACCCCCAAAACAGAACCGTTAACATTCAAAAGTGTTCTCTTCATTTAACATCGCTATTCAGCTATTGATCTAACTTTTGTGTTAATTCAACGGAATTTATATATAAGGTTAATACCTTTTATTTGTCTAAAGCTCTGACGAGGCTAGTTATATCAAGCGAAATATATAAAAAAAAGTCAAGATGAAGAAAAATATATATATTGTTTTGATTTTTGATTTTAATAAAAATATCTGCATCTAACACATGTTTTTTAAGACATTTTGCCTCTTTCTGTAAGTTTAAAATTCTAAAGATGTTTTAAAAAAATGAACTTTCCCAAATGTATATGTATATATATATATATATATATATATATATATATATATATATATATATACCAGCAAATATATGCTCCCTCCAGTCGCATTTGCTGTTCGCCTGTGAGGATAATATCATGGTGAACGAATATATACTATACTGGCTCCCAAAAGAGGAGGTAATGCCTGACAGAATAATATCATAACAACAGAATATATAGTACACTACTCATTTCTTCCCCAAAAAGAACATAAAGAAGGTAATACCTGAGAGGATCCCCCTTAAAGGAGAAGGTAATTCCTGTGAGTATGATCTCATAAAACCAGAACAGATATTACATCATCCCCTCCCCTCAAAAAAGGATGTAATACCTTAGAGGATTAACCCCACCCCCATAAAAACGGAGGAGATAATTCATGGAATGGCGGTCTTATAACAATAGAACCGATACTACACTAACCACTCCCATTAAAAGATAATACAATAATTGATAACAATTGTCATTCTTTAAAAAATGCCTAGGCATAAAAATAGTATTTCTTCATGGTTCCTTGGCCTCTTGGCTAAGATCAGAGTGTAGTATATGTTCAGATGGATACTACACTCTGTAGACCGGTACCGTCTTTGCCTCCGGGCCTTGATTCTGCAGGTCAGAGCTATTGTCCTGTACAGTTCTAGGAGATCCATCCTCCCAGGCTTTACCTTCTCTTTGAGAAGGGGTTAGGTTATTGCTAATCGCCTTAGGCGCTCCTGCTGGAGACTACCGACATGTCTACCCAGTCAATTTAAATGCGCTGGCTAGCCACACCTGACCTTGTGTCTAACGTCCTAGAGGTCAATAACTTGGCCGTATGGCTAAAATTAAAGTGTAGTGTCTGTTCTCAGCATCCCAGCGACATCAGACGTTTTATTATCGATTTAATTTATTGCGTATAATATAAGAAAATATAACAATGCAAATGTATAATGCAGAATATTAAATAATTAGAAGTGGTTTATGAAATAAATATGGAAAATAAGAATACGCAAAACTGATTGTGGGTGTTTGCAAGTTACTATGTAACAGGATTTCAAAATCATAGAATTAAATAAGCATAATCCGTTTTGATGTTAATATAGTTAAGATAGGTGGAAAAAAATTTCGCATTCATTCATTCAGATATATAAATCGGTACATTCAGATTAGGATCGATATAGGATCACTACATCCGGGGAGATTGTCAGAGTAGATCTGAGTAGAGGGCTCAATGGAAAACAAGGAGTATTATTAGAATGAGTATATGGTAAAACTCAAAATGCCTGTCGATTTTAGGCAATAATTTCTTTCAATCGAGTTAAGCGGTTTCTTCAAACCAACCACTACAATTTCACTTTCTTTATAAAGTATAAAAGCCATCCGGAGCTTTAAAAACGTCCTCAGCAGTTTATGGGGAGGGCGCTTTTACTTGGGTTATTTTTAGGTTAGAATTCAATTATTTCTCTTATTGATCATCTGTTTTTTCCTTATTTTTGTTTTCTTTTTTTTTCAACCTTTTCTTTCATTGGCACCATTTTTATTTGAATTTCAAGTGGTCGGTAATTCATAAATCGGTGCGAATAATTTTGAAGAAGAGTGAACTAAATGAAACTCTTAATGCGGTTGAAATAAATTAGTACTTAACAACTACCACGGATTTTACTCTCGTTCTCTCTTTCCTTCATTCTCGCATTCTCTCTCTCTCTCTCTTATATATGTATATATATATATATATATATATATATATATATATATATATATATATATATATATCAAGGGAGGCGCGAGAGTGCTCTATCCCTTAATAGACTTTACGAATGGCCTATGCAGGAAATCTCATTTATTTGATCAATCATAACTCAAAAAACAATAAACCAAATTAGTTAAAAAATTGCACAAAATTTTTATTTGATAGGTTCTATAAGTGTGTAGAATTTCAGCATTATTAGTCAAGGGAACCCAGAGATCCAGAAAGTTCAATCATGAAATCATGTTATATGTACGTACGTACGTACGTATGTGCCACCCTGTATCACATCAACTATTTGATGGATTCAGCTGATTTTTGGCAGAGATAGAGGTTCTACGGTCTAGTTGATGGTATTTTAATTTCAGTATACCATATACCTTAGTTTTCCAGAAAATTCTAAAAAACCTTAAAATGACCATTGTATTGATGCATAGCCTTTACAAAAGTAGTGACATTCCATGAAAAATGCCAGTATACTGAAATGATATGCCCTTAATAGGGTTAAGATGAAAATTCATATACACTAAATGTACAAAAGCAAGGAAATTCCCAAATGTTTACACTTTTATTGTCATTAAGGGTATGCGAGCACAACAGGGCTATGTATTTTACTGGTATGATTTTTCTTCAGCGCACCTCACACACTTCATCCACTCATGCATAGAGATTTATACTGTAGTGATGTGATAATGAAATGGTTTGGTTGATATGTATCCATACCCTTAATTAATGACAATAAAAGTGTAAAAATTTAGGAATTTCCTTTTTTTTGTACATTTAGTGTATATGAATTTTCATCTGAACCCTTTTAAGGGCATATGATTTCAGTATACTGGCATTTTTCATGGAATATATATATATATATATATATATATATATATATAGAGAGAGAGAGAGAGAGAGAGAGAGAGAGAGAGAAGGATAAGGAGAGAAAGAGAGAAAGAGAGGGAGAGACAGACAGACAGACAGACAGATAGACAGACCGACAGACAGACAGACATGGGGGTGATCACATTGTACGTCCTTCTTCTGATGAGTTTTCAATCCATTCCGTGGCGCCGGATCCACCTCAAAACTGATGAAAAGGACGAGGGAAGGAAGCAGATCAAAACCTAACAATTACTAGCCTCAGATCTATGGTCTCCGACGGTGGAATCATAAGTGGCTAGTCAGACGTCGAAAAACGTGCGGTTGCGCGATGGGGGCACTCACTCGAGATTCTGTCCAGATCAGAGAAGGGACCGGCTTAATTTTTCACGGGTGATAACCGACACAAGTGCCGATGAGCTTCTCCGCTGTTTTATTATTTTTCTCAATACGAGTTCTCACACGACTCATTACCAGTGATCGCTCACTGGTAACAACGGGTGGTCTACCCTGCAGGCTTACAACAAATGTCTGAGATTTCATTATTATTATTATTATTATTATTATTATTATTATTATTATTATTGAAAACGTTTTGTACTGTTGAATAAAATATTCTAAAATTAGGATAACAATTTAAAAGAAAAGATTACGAAAGAGACAAAAAAACGAATAATAATAATAATAATAATAATAATAATAATAATAATAATAATAATAATAATAATAATAATAATAATAATAATAATAATATAGCTAGGAAAAGGGTACTTAAACAGATCAACAGAATCTATACTGACAGCTGCATAAAACAAAGCGAACTATAATGTCGGGAAAACCCAGAAAAACGGTAAATCACATAAGTGAATGCAGCGAACTAATACAGAAATAATACAAGAAAAAAAACACGACTGATTTTGAAAGGCAGTCCACTGGAAACTATGCAAACGTCTGCACTTTGACCACGAAGCCAGTAGAGGAAAATGAAAATTATAAAATCCTCGAGAACAGCGAAGTCCAAATTATCACATTTATCTGGAAGTGGTAATAAGAAGAAAACACGTGCGTGTCAAATCATAGATTTCTCATCGAATCACAAGAAGCAGAAAAATCTAAGCAAATATATGGGGCTTGCAAGAGAGCGCAATTAAATATCGAACACGAAAAAAAGTATTGTAATACCAATACTTGTAGGGGCGCTAAGAAAATTTCCCTAAAACCGGAGAAATCACTAGAGCAAACTGGAAGCTGGTATCAGATGGAGGATTGACTATAAAATGCACGACACTAGTGAAAACAGCTGAAATAATAAGGAAAATCCTCGAGTGCGGAAACCAATCAACATAACCAGGTAACACTGACCAGACACAAGTAAGTTGTAATAGAAATAGAACAAAACATAGAAAAATAATATTAGACAAATCCAAGGGAACTGAAACTGCCAGTAAATACATGACCTTACATAACCCCCCCCCCCCCCGCCGCCCCTCAAAATATGATCGGACAAGTTTCGATTGGTACTACACAAAATCATTGTGAATGATCAATGCCGATAAAGGTCGAAGAGAGAGAGAACCATCCAGACCGCCACTGGAATGGCGCGGAGAGCACTCTAGTCTTGCCACTCAAGTTTCAGAGAAAGCCAGCCGTCCGTATCAGCGAAGAAATAAATGGTAAACGGCTGTTGCGAGAACACAAGCGATTTTCAATAGTTACCGAAAGAAGTGGAGAATGCTGAAAATTTGAGGAGACTTTCTTTCACTAAGCCTCAAGGCAACGCTGTCTGTGAGCGATCACAGGTTATAACTCGTGGGAAGACTCCTGGTGAGAAGAAGAAGAAGAAGAAGAAGAAGAAGAAGAAGAAGAAGAAGAAGAAGAAGAAGAAGAAGAAGAAGAAGAAGAATATCACGGAGGACAAAAAAAGAGTACATTTGTTTTTAATCCATCCTTTTATGGTTACAAAAATGTTTCCGCCTTTCAAGTTTCTTTTCGTTTAGAAACCTGTCAACTCCCTGTCTGGACATTGTCTTTTATCTTCTCTGATCATTTGTTCTTTATTTAATCGACCATTTCAGTCTTTATTTCCTTTTCTCCTTTATCTTAGTAACGTTGTTTATTCTTCCTACTCGTATTATGAGCCGGAACGTCTCCTCGGTATTTTGATTGGTGTCCGTTATGTAACCGTATAGATGATTGCAATTCTTTCTCGGAATACTGATTCTCCCATTCGTCGCCCAAAGCTATTTGAAACAATTCCATTCAACGCGATACGGTAGTGGTCTAATGGATAGATGCTTCAGTTCCCAAGCTATGGAATCGGTTACGCTGAGTTACCATCTGACCGGATTCATTATGGACATACACGCACTAAAAGTGTAGAGCAGAGGTTCCCAACCTTATTTTGCTTGTAGGCCCCCCTGAAAGCTATTTTATTATCTTTGGGTCTGATATATATATATATATATATATATATATATATATATATATATATATATATATATATATATATATAAATATGAAACTAAAAGTATACTTTTAGTAGATAGAACCTATAGTGAAATGGTTTAAGCTCAATATACGAGATAGAGCAATTATAAAGATACATGAAAGAAGAGAGATAAACATGTACGAATGACAAATTCATTTCAACTTCTCAAAATTACTTCCGAATAAGTGCGTTCCACCTACGATTGAACTAAACATCTTTCTATTGGATTTACTTAATCTTGAACTTTTTCAATACTGCCTTCACGAAACCCCTTCTTTTCCATGTTTAAATCTCCTTTTACTGGACACCTTATTAACGGACATTTACCAACTGGACAGACCCTATATCTTTTTTACACGCACATTCTCACTCTCCATTAAACTCAGACAGTCGGGAATTTAAGTAGTGACTTCGATCAAGTCTAATTCTGGACACCTTATCAATGAACATTTACCAACTGGACAGACCCCTTATCTTTTTTACATTCTTACTCTCCATTACTTAATATTTTTTCAAATTTTGAATTTTGGCTTTTCCACTGCCAACTTATCTATCTATGTAATTCCTCTGATGATAAGATTTTAATCTTTGAAAAGCCTTGGCTTAAGGAAAGAATAATAAACATGCTTTTTACCGAGTACACCTTGCATTGAACAATCGAAGTTGGAATAAATTTGTCATTCGTACATGTTTATCCCTCTTCTTTCATGTATATATATATATATATATATATATATATATATATATATATATATGTATATATTGAATTAAATATTACTAATAAATTCTCATTAACACATGTAAACTGTGTTTATGAACATTAAAAAATATTTACAGCGGATTTTTAATGTCATGACATAAAAAGTATGAAAACTTATAAGAAATATTTTCCTACATGAGCTCAGAAATAGCGAGGATTGAGTGCCACATACACTATGATCGTCCATCTGCCAGCCTGGCTCTACAACACATACCAATCAAATAAAGCAGCGTTTATCTATATTACATATTCTTTTTATGCTATTATTATATATTTACAATATAATTGCTATACATATTATTATTTATATTTCACAGATTTCCATATGGACCCCTTACTACTTACTATGAACCCCTAAAATACAATTATTTTTCGTGGTTCTCCTTAAAACTTCTGTGGGGGTTCAGAATTCATAGTGTAGAGAAAGGTAAACATTTTCCTCCGCTATGACGTGGATTGTGTTCGAATAATATCTAATTAATCGTCAAAAATAAGGATTGACCCAGAAAGGATTGATATGCAGTAAAACAGACAAATACACAAAACTTATAAATATAGCTTTCTGTACTACAAAGATGTCCCATCAGCTTTAGGTACAAAACAGTGGCTTGTGTTCAACTAATCGTATAGAATTAATCAATGATAATTCGTATTGTCTCGGCATCAAAAGAGCACAAAAGGGTTTATATGCCGTATAAGCGACAAACCAAACCAAACAGGGATTCAAATAACCAAGAATATATGTATAAGTTTGATTTTGTCACTATTTACTAGCCCCCCCCCCCCACGAGGGCAGAATAAAACACGAGGTCAGTTTTTAATGTGGGGAAATCCAACTCCCCAAAAAGGGGTATTCTTGATTAAGACAAAAATAGCACAAAATTACCTCAGTCTAGAAGCATGTCTCCTTCACTAACCGAGGACAGAACATATTAAGTGTAGTATCCAAACATTTTAGTTAAAAAAGAGACACAACAGACGATTTTATTATCAGTCAGAGGTAATAAACAGATTGGAATATTCCATTATAAACAATATAGAATATCCCATAAATGGAGAGAAAGCGTAAGGGGAAAGAGAAAGATATTTTTTCTTCAAATCAATCATCCTGAGGAAGTCTTAAAATAAAGACGAACGTTGATGAATGTATAAATAATTTTGCTTTTGCCCTTTGCATTTGCCATATATATATATATATATATATATATATATATATATATATATATATATATATATATATTTGTATATGTATATGTATATGCATATGTATATGTATATATATATATATATATATATATATATATATATATATATATATATATATATATATATATATATATTGGTGATGGATACTACCAAATGTGGATGTTTGTCGTAAATTTTGTATTAATGCAAAATAGCTCAATACTACGAAATTTAGAGCGGATACAATAATATTGTTTTCCTTACATCGACATTGCCAAGGTTCCAACCTGTCTCTTTAACGCCAAATAGCTCTGAAGAGTCCATTAGTTGCAAACTTGGAATCACTCTTACCATTGGGAAACGTATTAATCCATATATCGTCCCTTGACTATAAAGCCTTGGTTGTGCAGCTAGTCTCAGAGAAGGAAAACTCTGCAATAACAACCTTCTTTTCTTTGCTTCTGTCAGCATTGTTTCTAATTAAATTATATGTCCCCCTGCTACTGGACCTATTGGCATTACATCTGCTCACTGGCATTGCCCATCCAGATGTGAGATGGGAAGTGTCCAGCCGTGTACAGATCACAAAGGCTATCAGTGATGAACGCCATCTCTTTCATAGTTGTGAACCAACGGTCCAACAACTCAAGTAAATGAGAAGCTTCCTCAGCCATGTTGAATCCTTCACAACGTCTCAGGAAAAGACACGACTACAGATGTGGATCAGACGGCTAGAGAATCCCCCCAGCTACTGACATGAGAAATCTTATTATTGTTGTGCTCGGTTCAGAAGCACTCTCGCTCCAGTGGAAAACACTCAACTGCATGAGAACGGGAATGGGGCGATCAAAAGTTTCTATGACCAGATGGGGCTACAAAACTTACCAAACTTTGTGCTAATCTGGAGAGGAGTACCATACGATGCAACACTGCTTTGTCTGCGCTCTACTGCCCAACCGGGGCAGTTTGAAAAGATATTGCAGAGTACAACAATAATGCAAAGGAGTGCGTAAAATGTGGGGAACTGTTGTGTGACAACATGCTTCATAAACATGCAGATATGAAACTGGATTCAAGCGATGTCGATCCGGAGGAATGCTACTATAGATTGCGCAACACGTCTTTACTATAAACTCTCCTCGCAACTATCCTTAGAAGGGTACCTACCCATTGTCTCCCAAGACTGAAAGTAAGGCTTATATATATATATATATATATATATATATATATATATATATATATATATATATATATATATATATATATATATATAAGAGGTATTGTAAGAAGGCGGAGACAATGCGTTGGTTAGTAACACCTCAACGTTCAAATAAAAAATTAATTTCCGGCCCAGCCACACACCGACGAATGAATATATTTTCTGATGATGGGGGATTCTCTCAAAAATTTTAATTAAAAAGAAAGAAAGGAAGACACACCACCATACCATCACAGTCCGAACTTAACACTGGTAAATATAATAAAATTATTTAAAAATTATTGATTTTTCAATATTGTCACTATTTGATTGTTTACCATTTCACGTACCGATGGTGTCACCTAACCAACACATTGTCTCCGCCTTCAAATAATACGTATTATATATTAAGCACAATGCTTCAAGCAAACTACAACATTCTTTGCATACACACACATATATATATATATATATATATATACAAATACACCATAATATATATATATATATATATATATATATATATATATATATATACAAATACACCATAATATATATATATATATATATACAAATACACCATAATATATATATATATATATATATATATATATATATATATATATATATATATATATATATATATATATATATATATTATGGTGTGTTTGTATACTTTTGTCTTATAATACTTTACACGTCCAGTTCCTTAGGTTACCAAACTTAGTGCTGGCTATGTGTTTACTGGTTCTGAACTTACTTCTACTATTCGTTCATTACATGATGGACGTGTTTATCTTTATTCCCACATAGTTAATATTTATTATCACGCTCCCCGATGTTGACCGTAATATAATTTTCCGGGTCGCTATTAAAAGTATTCAGTTTCTCTATGAAAAGGTCTTCTTCGCGACCACATCCGCGCTATAAAATTGTTTTCACGTTTGCACATCTCTCTTCTTACAACAAATGTTCACTGTCATAACCAAGTTCCATTACTCTACAAGGCGACACAAATGTATTGTGACCCGTTTGGTGAACAACTCGAATCAAACATAATACGCATTATGTTCTTTGTTCCTGCTGATAGATTTTCTTTGTTTACTAATGAGTCAAAAATGTTCAAGGCTAAAAACCACTCGATAGATAGTCAGCTGAATGAGGAAGAATATTATGAGAGGATTGAAAATGATGAATAGAATGAAACAAGGCTAATTCTTTTGGTGACGGTTTATGACAAGTATCTGTTGACATTATATTTGAGGACGGCCATGTTTTAGTCTAAAGGAAAGTAGTCTCGTGATAATGTGTTAAACAAACGGGAAATTCTTGTACAGTAACGCTGTTCATAGAAATTTCGCTTCCTCATCGAACCTGAATAAGACTTTAATGTATAAATTTAAAAAATCATATATTTATTTTTATTCTCAAAAATTGTTTTTCAAGGAAAAAGACATTATCATCTGCTTCTAATAGTATTTTTTGTTTGTTCCTAAATCTGTCCTTAAATATGTTAGAATATATATATATATATATATATATATATATATATATATATATAGTACATGTATTATTGTTGTTTTTATGTTAATCAAATGAAACTCCAGTGTTTATAAAAAAGTGCTCAAAACCAAAGAGAGCTGTTTTTAGTATAATTTTTTATTTATACAAACATTATTGGTTACATATGTGCATACATGTTTAAGCTGCGATCTCTTGAGAGAACCAGCTTCCTCAGACCTTTACTGAATATCTGAGTAAGCTGATTTTCGAAAGAGATCGGAGCTGAAACATGTATGCTCATGTGTAACAAATAATGTTTGTGTATATATATATATATATATATATATATATATATATATATATATATATATATATATATAGTAAGTTATGAAAATACATTTATTGCCATTAAGCTACACAGAGGCTTCAGCATTTCGTCAGACTGAGATGTATGGAATTCGTGTCACTGGTAGTTTATATATATATATATATATATATATATATATATATATATATATATATATATATATATATATATATATATATATATATATACACGTGGTGTTTAGTCTAGCTAACTAACAAATCAGTTTCTTTGTTATTCCCTTCCACGGGTTTATGTTTCCATTATCACATGTCAGGGTTTCTCAGAAACAAAGGTTTACTTCCTCTTCTTTTGTTCTGTTTATATATATATATATAGTAAAAAGTGAAAAAGGGAAAATCTAAAACTCAAAAATACATCTAATATTTTCTCCCAAATATTACGAAGGATTTAGCAAAAGTGAAGTTGACAAGTGCCACTTTTTAATTTTTGAGGTTTAAATCTTCCTATTCCAAATTATCACATATCTTCTGATTTATTTATTTCCTTCATTTGTTATATATATATATATATATATATATATATATATATATATAT
The DNA here is from genome assembly GCA_963556195.1 of Sepiola atlantica. NCBI lineage: Eukaryota > Metazoa > Mollusca > Cephalopoda > Sepiida > Sepiolidae > Sepiola > Sepiola atlantica. The sequence continues at coordinate 57,263,785 of OY744535.1, read as the reverse complement.
ATATATATATATGAAGAGAAAAGGGGCATTTTATATTTTTCTTATCTCTTCTCAGATGACTGGTATAAACAACGATTAGCATAGAAGAACTAATAGTTGCAAGTATATGAACACATAAACCCCATAGAATGGTAAATACTCCGAAAAGTTCAACGTGACTTTTCTACCAAATTTAACAAAAAGTCTCCATCTAAATATACATATATAATCATAAAATCAATATTGATATAAATACAATTCTGTCTGCATAGAAATAAATCCGTTTTGTATCGTTATCTGCTATTTCATTCTGATACACTGTATCGGTTTCGAAGCCGTTTTACTAGCGGCTAGCCAGACCTACGTTGCAGTAATATGCTTGGAAAAATATGTGGTGGCATGATTTGATAAGTGTAACGGTTTATTATGGATGATTGATAAGTTGTGGCCTCGTGGTCGGCTGGATGCATTAGGAGTATTGATTTACTCCTCTCCAGGAGTTAGGCACAAGGCCAGTTTTTATCTTACTCCCACAAGTAAGATGTGACCCAAGGTCGAGTCGGGAAAGTGGGGGTTAAAAATTGCCTGGGCAGCCCCATCGGCATTACCCGGTAGGGGCGCCTCAGGCAGTAAGCAATAAACTTACTCCTCCCCAAAGAGGGGAGGCGAAGCCTGGGAGGGTTGACCTCCTAGAACTGCACAGGACAGACCCATAGACCGGCGTAAATCAAGCCATGAAGGCCAAGACAATACCAGTCTATGGGGTGCAGTATCTATCGGAACAGATACTACACTTTGATCTTAGCCAAAAGGCCAAGAACATAGGAGTAGAACGCTAGTTTGTTACTTTTCTTATGTGACATAGAAAATATTTAGAGTTTAACTTGCCAGTTTGAATGTTGAGATCAGTGAAGAAAGGCGTGATATGAGGTTCCGGAGATTTGGGAGATCATACTCTGTTTACACATTGTTCAACTCTCAGGTACTGTATTAATTAAGGAACGGGAATATGGTAGATAAAATTAATGAAGTATATTTTCAGTTAAAATTGTCGTCGCCTCCTTCTTCAAAAAGAGAAATTCTTTAAGTTACCGTCCAAAGAAAGATATTGGGATGGCATATTCCACGAAAAAAGAATGAGGAAAATATCCACAGCCACAAGCAGCATAGTGTTGATATACACCCTTTCAGTTAGGATCAAAGTGTAGTATTTGTTCTGATGCTTCGCTTCATAGTTTCTGTCCTTGATCGGTGAAAAGAAAATTCTTTCAGACTGAGGCAATTTTTATTTTTGTCCAAATCCAGAGTACCCTATTGTAGGGAGCTGGATCCCCACATTAAAATTCTACCTTGTGCCTGAGACTGCCCTCGTGGTGAATCAAGTAAATAGGGATCATCTTTGAATTTTACACGTTCAGTTCCTCGTATGATTCGCAATTCGCTGCTTAATAGGTTACCAAACTTAATGCTGGCGATTTCTTTACTGGTTCTGAACTTACTTCTACTATTCGTGCATTACATGATGGACGTGTTTATCTTTATTCCCACATAGTTAATATTTATTATCACGCTCTCCGATGTTGACCGTAATATAATTTTCCGGGTCGCTATTAAAAGTATTCAGTTTCTCTATGAAAAGGTGGTCTTCATCGCGACCACATCCGCGCTATAAAATTGTTTTCACGTTTGCACATCTCTCTTCTTACAACAAATGTTCACTGTCATAAACAAGTTCCATTACTCTACAAGGCGACACAAATGTATTGTGACCCGTTTGGTGAACAACTCGAATCAAACGCATTATGTTCCTTGTTCATGCTGATAGATTTTCTTTGTTTACTAATGAGTCAAAAATTATCAAGGCAAAAACCACTCGATGATAAGGAGCAACTATATGAATAGATAGTCAGCTGTATGATGAAGAATATTATGAGAGGATTGAAAATGATGAATAGAACGAAACAAGGCTAATTCCTTTTGGTGACGGTTCATGACAAGTATTTGTTGACATTATATTTGAGGACGGCCATGTTTTAGTCTAAAGGAAAGTAGTCTCGTGGTAATGTGTTCAACAAACGGGAAATTATGATCACGCTCTCTCCGATGTTGACCGTAATATAATTAATTTTCAAAGCTTTAGCCAAAGGGCCAACAATTTTGAAACCAAGCGAGGATCGATCGCACGAGGATGGCGAGCAATGGCATTGCAGCCTAACGCGTTATTCATTAAACCTTTAGTTTTATATTCGCCAGCCTTGAAACTCTTGCTTTGCCTCTACTTTTGTCTTTCAGTCTTCACATTCCATGGAGGAGGTTTCTGACAAAGAGGCAATAATTACTTTTGTCAGTGTAGGCTGCTGTTTTGAGTGGCTGGTATGTGGAAATAATAAATATTTTCATCGTATTCATCACCATCTAACTATCAATCAACTCATCTCATCAGCCCTTGTCCTTGAGTGATTTTAGTCACGATAAGTGGTGCTTCATTAGTAAAGTAAATCCACAGGAGTTAATCTCTGGTTAGCATATAATCGTTAATGTTTACTTGATAATCTGTTAATTAGTTAAGGAGTGAATCCTATACATAGAAATATAAAAACATAAGCATATAATTAACTTTATTGATATATATATATATATATATATATATATATATATATATATATATATATATAGAGAGAGAGAGAGAGAGAGAGAGAGAGAGAGAGAGAGAGATAGATAGATAAATAGATAGATAGATAGATAGATAGATAGATAGTTAGGAATTAAAAATACATATATACATATATATACATATATATATATATATATATATATATATATATATATATATATATATATATATATACATGGAGAGAGAAAGATCGGTAGATAAATAGATAGATATAAAAAGGTATAAAGTGAGAGATATATAAATCTATAGATATTAAAAGACATAGATAGATAAGTATTAAAAGACGCACACATATTTATATATATATATATATATATATATATATAGAGAGAGAGAGAGAGAGAGAGAGAGAGAGAGAGAGAGAGAGAGAGGCAGAGAGAGAGAGAGAGAAGAGAGAGAGATATTAAAAGGCATAAATAGATAGATATATAAATAGATAAATGTTGAAAAACATAAATAGATAGATATTAAAAACATGGATGGATAGATAGATAGACAGATACATACATACATAGATATTAAAAGACAGATAGATAGGTATTAAAAGACATTTATATATATATATATATATATATATATATATATATATATATAGATAGATAGATAGATAGATAGATAGATAGATAGATAGATAGATAGATAGATATTAAAAGGAATAAACAGATAAATAGATAGATATTAAAAGGCATAGATAGATACTAGATGGCATGGACATATGGTTATATATATAGATATAGATAGATAGATAGATAGATAGATAGATAGATGTCGGAAAGCATGCAAATATGAACTGAGATAGACATGAAAAAAGATAGAATGATGGGAATCTTTCACTTTCATTAATAATTTACGTTACTGAAATAGGATGTCTATGGCTTCAAAATATTATCTATGTTATGAATAAAAGTAAAAAGGATGTTGTGTTCACATTAAAGATATTAAAATGTCGACCATTTATTCTTCCCTCTCACCCATCAAAGTAAAAAATCAACAGCGATTTAATAATAATAAAGATAAAACTATTTTGTATCCTCAGATGGAAATTGCACTCGGAATGGCGTCTTATCATTTTGGCAACCAAGCCAGTGTTACTAATATGCAAATTATAAAGTATGCTATCTAAAGTGATTGTGTAAGTAGGTAAAATAACGTTCGATTGAGTGATAATTGCTCATAAAAATTGGAGCATATGAGCGGTGAAATTCGGAGAAAGTACTCTAATTATATTTCTTCCAGATTTATTCACGGTGTCATTGGTGCTAAAAAGGGAGTTTGGGATATGGACGGTTATATCCCTTGGTTTCCTCAATGATACTAGAAATGAAAACGAAAAC
>OY744535.1:57199798-57254798 GCA_963556195.1 Sepiola atlantica | reverse complement strand
GTGTGTTTGTGCGGGGGATGTATTTTTATCTTGTTTTACGGCATATTAACCTTTGTCAGGTCATGCAAAGCCAAATTTATGTATTTTCGTAATCTCTTCTGTGGTCATTCCTTCCAAATAAACCATTGATTGTAGACGACTATCATATGGTATCAATTATAGATGAGTATTGTAAACGATTTATTGTAGACGACTATTGTATATGATTGATGAAATACCTGGCTGTAATGTGGGATGATCTCCGTTGTCGCGAATAGTTATCAGAGCCTAACCGACATCACGTGTTATAATTCTATTTACTTTTGAAATTATTTAGTATTATTTGTATATTTCAGATGCATTCATCAAATACCGAGACTGATGCTGCATTTACGACTTGAATAATGAATAGAGCGTTGATTTTCTTGAAGTACGAAATGTTTCTCCAAATTATTCAAATTCGAGCAATATTTATAAAAAGGGATATTTATACAAAATTTAGGAGCGTAGAGAGTTGGCCTTGGGTTTCCTTTCGGCAGCCTCGTAACTCTCGCTTCCCTTATTTTGTCCTTTAGTTCTCGCATTTCATGAGCGATGTTTCTGACAAAGGGGAAATAACTGCTGTTTTATGGATTAACACTTATCGTTAGCTAGTTTTTCACCATGAAGTAATATTTTTTAATCTCCTTACATCAAGTTGCTTCATACCTTGTCTGGATCGATTTCCATAAAGAATAGATTTTTCTTGGGTACGGTTTTACAAGGAATTCAAGTATGGTAAATATTAGTCGTTCAATAATTTTTAGGAAGTTACGAAAAAAATTGCTATACGAACAATGGATTATAAAATGTTTTAATTTTTTCACTTTCAAGTATTTTAAATAACAAATTTATTTATTACATAATTTACTTTTGTAAAGACAGCTTTAATTCCAAGCAGCTCCTGGTGTTTTTGTTTGCAATAAATAAATAAATGAAATGATATTTTTTTTAACATTAGACATGTTGAAATAAACGATTTAAAAAAAGTCCTCAAACTTTTACCGAAAAAAGATCGCATATTTAATTAGAAAATATTAATCAAAACTTTCTTTGAATTTTTAAACATAAATACATATGAATTGCTACCGATAGAAAGAATATTTCCAAGACGATGGAATAATACTTACACTGAATATTGAATCTGGCATTTGAGCTCTGTAGCGAGAATCCAGTGGTTATATTGGTAGCAATACACGTGAAAGGTCCGTCATCTTCATCTCGACTCACACGTAAAATCCTCAGGTTGCTGTTATCCTGAAAACGTCGACTACTGTTGACCACAAGTTTGCTTTTAAACATCCACTGGAAGACTATGTGTTGCCGATCTGATACATCGCACTCGATGGTAATGTCCGAACCCTCGACCACATTTCGACTTTGAGGCATTGTACTAAAGTAGAAAGAGTCCTCGGCAAACACAGATAAAAAAGCTGAAAATAAAAAAAAATAAAATATATATATATATAAATATAAATATATATGTGTGTGCGTGTGTACAGTAAGTTAAAACAAATAAATTTATAACATTATTTTTTATCAGTTCCAAGAATTAAACATCAACAAAGTTTTCGCGTACGATCGTTTCTGAGACGAAAACAATTTTTTTTTCAATTTAATTCCAATATATATTTTCTTCAGCGCCCGTTCACGATATCAAGAATAGAAGTCAAGCAGAAACCTCAACATTATTCATCTTTTTAAAAAAGTATATCCAGTTATTATAGGAAAAAACACATGTACATAAATTAATTGTAATACTACTAATAATAATATCTTTCTTTTTTGGTCGCTTGGTCTTACCAGATTCCAGGACAAGAATTCATATGGGCTGGTGGAGTATCCAGCTATGTGCTGTTATTTGAAGTAATATCACTAGGAGAAAGTGCACCATTCCTCGTATGAGCTAGTGTACAGCCATGTCATGGGGATCTTATTTGGGTTTCGAATACTATGTTATTTTAAATATTTAGTCAGGGTTTACTTGTAGGGTGAAGTATCCTCATGTCAGGTTGTTCTGACAAAACCTTTTACAGAGATATCGAAGACAATCGAGGATAGTGTCTAGTAGGTAATCCAAACCTTCTCTCTCTCTATATATATATATATATATATATATATATATATATATATATATTGTGTTATAATGAAATAATTCCAGGAGGAAATCCGGGTATGAGAGCTCAATGTGATAAACAGAGCAAGAATAAAATAAAATGTAGTAACACGAAATTACATAATCATCGATGCAATAATTTATTTCAACCATGTAGTATTTTCAAGCATCCGATTAAGACGATTACATTATTGCATCGATGATTATCTAATTTCGTGTTACTACATTTTATTATATATATATATATATATGTGTGTGTGTGTGTGTGTGTGTGTGTGTAGGTATGCACTTGAATTAAAAGTAATCATCGGTTTATATATGCAATATATAGTAGCATACCAAAACTGAGGCAATCAACATTTGTTTCCCTAATGCGTTTTTCTTATATGATTAAATGAGAGAAAATATATGTTAACATATTCTTTAGTGATGGCGTTAAATTATGGTTAAAAACAATTTAAGTTTAATTTCGTTAATTAGCCATAATTTATAATTAGTTAAACAAGCCATCTTACTCTAACTTAGTTATCTCTTTCTCTCTCCCTCTCTCCTTCCCTCTCTCTCTCCCACTCTCTACCATTCTCTCTCTCTCTCCCATTCTCTCTCTCTCTCTCTCTCTCTCCCTCTCTTTTACTGTGTGTTGATTCAGCAACTTTCTAATATGTTTAAGTTGCATTATTCGGACTACTGTTTTCATCTTGAATTGTTATTCTCACAGCGTTTCGGCCGATGTAACCTCCGACATTCTTTAGGTGTATTTTGTCGAACTCGGGAATTTTTCTGTCGAACTCGGGAATCTGAAAGATATACCTGAAGAAGGTCGGAGGTTACATTACTATAAGACGTTTTTCACTTGATAATATTTTTTCAAACCAATATAAAAAAAGCATTTAAAGGTTAATATTTTTAGTTATTCAATGAAAATTTTCTAACAGATATATCGCAGTTCATGAATTTGCGAATTAAATCAAAGTGGAAACAATAATGGTTGTAGTTGTAAGCCGACGGGTGATGGGCAGTCTACTTTTCATACTAAAGCTGGGTTATTATTAAATAATTACTTATCCTATATATTTTAATCACACAAAATATATTTTAAAATATTCCTCGGCTTTGGGATTGAGTTATGTTTAAATAAACTTCAATTTGTATACTTATAATTAACCGCAATTTGCAATTCACTTAATAGTAGTCATACAAATTTTGAACTGAGTTTTCACCGATTTTCTTGCTGTTCTTTTTATTTCGTCATCAGTTGAAAACTTTATTTCACGCAGAAATTATTTGAGCAGGCGAACAATTGTCAATCAGAAGGAGAAAGATCTAGGGAGGATATGCCAGCTGTCCCCAACCAAACTGACTGATGGTTTACACTGTTCCTGCTGCAACATGCACACCTTTAAACCCAACGGTAACTCAACTGTCCTTTATTGTAACTACGTCATCCAAAATCGGCACATTAAATAATCTGAATGTTCTCGCCATTTTTGAGGCTCGATAGCCATTCTTCATATCGAATACTATTTCGACATTCTTTAGATAATTTAGTCCGTTTTGAAAGAGTTTTTTTTTCACATCACATATTCGTCTGTAGTTTATACTTCTATGGCATCAAAGTTTTTATGAGCAACTTCTGTTTTAGTGTGTAGCATCATCACCCAGTTGTGCTTGTGTCACGGATCTTTTTTACTCTTTCACGGCATCTCGCTCTGCCCTCTATCTCACCAGGTAACTTTATAGGTGCATTGTGTGTCTTCTGTTAGTTATTTGATGTATGTTGTATGCGCCTTACCCACTGAATTAGGACCCTTTTTTGTGAATCCGCAAAATAACATCGCTGACGATTTCATTTTTATCTCCCCAATAGTTACCAGCAAATCTGGCTCTTCTCTCTCTCTCTCTCTCTCTCTCTCTCTCTCTTTCTTTCTCTCTCTCTTTCTTTCTCTCTCTTTCTTTCTCTCTCTCTCTCTCTCTTTCTTTCTTTCAAGGCTTAGATCTGACGAAAGTTGCTCATTTATAAGGTGCAGGAGATGTTGAGAACAGTTCTTAGCATTCCTGCATACGCACTGTATAGGATTCTTTGTTGGGCATTCTGATTAATTTGACGTCATTCTAATAGCTTTAAAACAAAAAGTTTTGCGATATTAAAATAAATTTATAAACTATGCAGATTACAATTTATGGAGAAATTTCTGAAAATAAAATTTATTTCTCCTTTTTTTACAAAAAAAGCACCTTAATTTCGAAATAAACCTAGTAGATACTGCGAATAATTATCCATTTCTTTTTTACCAATTAGTTACAACTTATCAAGGCCAACCGCCACTCGAGGGTTATGAGATAGATGGGCCGTTAGTTGAATGATGAAGACTATTATGAGAGGACAGCAAACATCGAAAAGAATGAATAAAATTTAATTACGTATGTTTGTACGGGTTTGTAATAATTTTTTGCTGACATTGTAATTTAAGACGACCATGTTGTAGTTTGCAGAGAGGCAGTCCAGTGGTAATGTGTTATACAGACGGGAACTCCTTGAAAAAAAAATTCCGCCTGGTGCTAGGCATATGGAGGAATAAAGGAAAGTTTTTTGCAGCTGTGGTAGGAGACGAGTTCTTGCTGCGAATGTCTTACGAAGAAGAACCAAAGATTGGATATCAGTCAGTCACTATCCATGTAAATAACTATAGAGTAGAGAAAGACTAGCAACGTCTCTTCTGTGACAAAGAGACTGTGAAGAATAATTATATCTATATCATATATTTCGTTTATCAACAATTCTTTCCGACCAAACTGCAAATCTTATATGTTAAAATTGGTGACAAAACTTATGTCTCCTTTCAGCTTTGACGATAAAAGACGACGAAAGTAGAAGTTATCTGCCCATTTCTCTAGACATGGCGATTGAAAGATAAAGCCAAATTTAGTGCCTGTGAAAATGTACGGCTGTAGATGAGATCGTGTTGGTTTGATTGACGTTTTTATTTGTTTTACTTTATGCGCTCACATAAGCAACACGGATTAACAGTCTCTGGGAAAACATTTATGACATCCGATTTTTTTTGTTTTAGAAAGACATTCTTCCGATCAAATTGATTTAATGGAATAGAGAAAAAGAAAAATGAACTGAAAATAGTAGGCAATTCTACGGACTGTTTCCGCTGAAAAGTGCCGTTTTCTGCGAGATATAAATGGTTTCTGTTTTCACTTCAAAAACAACGCAGAGAAAGGAAAACTATGGAAGCTACGTAGATGTAGGATTAAAACATCGAATATTATTATAGCCCGGCACCAGTGCTAATTCTCCTAAGAACAAAAATAATTCTACTGCTTTTAAGCGATTACATGCGAACAGGCTGGCAGGACTGTCCTTAAAAACGCTATCTGATTCGAAAGTGAGTGACATTAGCGCCTGTTGGCCCACAAATATGTGATCATTTTACGTTAAATTTATATGTAAAAGTGATATTCCACTCTAAAGTGTAAAATATTGTGGTTGTCCGAAGCAGTTTTGATTTGAAAGTCCCGAAAAATTGCGAATGCTTATATTATGGTTAGGTTTGGGTTTTGGTTATGGTAAGGTTAAGGTTAGAGTTAGGGTTACGTTTCTTTCTATAAAATATCCTCTTAAAAGAACAATAAAGTTTTTTAAAACTTCCTAAAAGAAGAAAACGAAAGAAGATGACTTTCAAATCGTAAACAGCTTTGGCCATTTCCGGGACTGGTTCGGGATTCTCCGTCAATGTACTTAAATTACCATTCATTACAAGTACCGAAATTTTTAAAATAACAAATCTTCAAGTTCGGCACATATTTTCGAAAAGTTGGCATTTCTTGACATAAATAAATAAAAATGTTTTGGGGTCAAAATTATTATATTTTTCCCGTCACACATATTTGGCGCTCGTCATATTCATAAAAAAATGTCTTCATTACTTATTAATGAAAAATAAATAACTTATCAATATAATAAAGAAATGAATGTTTGCTGAAAATTTCATTAGTATTGGATAATCTTCCCTATTCTGGGAATAATTGAATGAATCTAGTAATAATTGAATAAAATCTGGTAATATATGAATGAAATGTAATAATTATTTAATAAAGAACGAATAACTTTAAATACTAATATATTTAAAGTTATTCGTCTTTTATTTAATTCAGAAGTTTCTAAATTTTAAAGCTATCTGAAATTAATACATCTTAGCACAAAGAAACATACAAATAGGTTTAAAGATATTTTTCTTGCAGTAAAATACAATCCATCCAAAATTGAAAAAAATCTCCGAAATTAAGTTAAGATAAAAATAACAATTCTATAAACGAAATTTGGCTGACTCCATTGCTATCGGCTACAGAGTAAAACTTCAAAAGAAAATGTTGTTATCCATTTTGTAGATGCTAAACTCTATATTTTACTTAATAAGAGTAGCATCGTTCTTTTTTACTTCATCCTTTGATATTTTAGTGACGAAAAAAGACTGTTAAAAGTTTAATTTGTAAAACTCAGAAAAGTTTATTTATATCTTCATTCATAATGCACTCATTAACCTTTTTAAAGTGTCTAATACGAGAAAGTTTTAACGGTTGTTTCAGACAAAATCAATAATCAAATGTAGTAATACGTTTTATTTTTCAAATAAAGTTTAAATCTGACCAACAGAAAGATTACACGTGGATTCTATATGAATCTACTCTGAAAAGGAGGTTTTAACCTCGAAATATTAGAAAACCTTAGACGCCATTGAAGATCGAAAAATCAGTAAGTCGAAAAAGAGAAAATATTAGTGCATTACATTATGTCTATTATCACCTATATACTGCCTAATCACGTTGACACACAAGTTCACCGAAGTTAAGCGACATTGAGCCTGGTCAGTACTAGATGAGTGACTATTTGGGAATACCAGGCGCTGTATGTGGAGACCTAGCGATGGGCAAATAGTATCGCCAACCTGCAGTGCCTAGCGTGGCGACTATGGCAAAAAAACCCTGAATCACAGTAAGCAATAGCGTGGGCAGAAATCAGGGAGGGGTCCCTCTTTTTCAGGAGAGATCAAAACCCCTAATCGTGATGGTGATTATAACCTCTTTTCAATTCACCTGGAACTCATCACCTTACATTGCACTGTCACCTCTTTTTAAACTTGAAACATATTAAAAAGTTAAACTGCTTTTATTATTCGAAGAAAAGTTTAAGTTTAGCGAGGGCGGTGTGCCTTTGTATTTAAAACAAATAGTTGATGATCATTTATGAAGAAAACGTGTTATCTTTTTTTTAATACATTGATTTTCTTCAGTTGACATTCTAATGACAGGATCGCACACTGGCCCAAGAGCTTCGACATGCCAAGACGTCCAGCATCTACTCTCTGATGACGCAGCACCGCCTGTAACGGATGGGATGTTTGCCACATGGGGAATTAAAGACTGCTGAATTATACATTATATAGACAGTTGGCTTAGGGTGTGGTAAAATGTGTGGTCCCTCAATCCGACAAAAAGACACCGCAAAAAGGCATCCGAGCGCCTGTAATATCTCTGTGGATGATTAGTTCGGCGAAGGCACTGTCTGGCACAATACTGTTTATGGGCGCATTGCAGGGGCACACAGAAGATCAGCTCACAGGGACAAGAGACCGAATAAGTCATGCTAAAGAACTTCTTGCAACCCAATACTCCCGTTTTAACTCTGTCGGTTGCAATTGGGTTGAACAGCCACAGCAGACTTTCCCGTGGCTCTGCATCGACTCGGGGGCGTGTCTATCATGGTATCCGATGATGATGATGATGATGATGATGATGATGATGATGATGATGATGATGATGATGATGATGATGATGATGATGATGATGATGATTTAGTAGTAGTAGTAGTAGTAGTAGTAGTACTTAATTTCATTGTCCAGTTTCAGCTTTTCGATGTTCCCTGTAAGTATAACATGTATAGAGAAGTATGGTATTTTGTAAAGGAAAAGTATACTAATATTTTTCCACCAAAACTGACCAGATGCATTACTGATCAAAACGTATTATGATATTTTCTTTCACACTTCGGACAATGATAGGTTGCATAGAATTCAGTTGTCATTTTCGTCCATTCTTTGTTGAAAAGGTTGGGGAGAATCCGAATGGCTTGAATGTATAGTTTTACAAGTCAGCGGAAGACATCTTGGACGACATGATGGAAGACATTTTGTCCTTGTATGATTTTCTATAAGCAATTGTATTGGTCATTCAATTCGATTCAATAGAAAGCCTAATCTGTCTGGGGAAGACTACACATATTGAAATATAACTTAAAGGGTATTAAAATGTGTTTCGTATGTTGTATGTTATATATGTGTTTTATATAATGTTCTATATTAGGTTATATGTGTTATATATAATGTCCTATATCATGTTATATATGTGTTATATATAATGTATGTTATAATGTTATATATGCGTTATATATAAGAAATTGTGGATTAAAATCCTCACTAATTAATCAAGAATGATGAAAAGAATTTTCTTAGTTTATTTATGAATACTATTATATACTACTAAAACTGTGTGTATTCTGTTGGTTTGTGTGACCCCGTGCAGAATGGATGACGTCATAGTTTTTGGAGTGATTCATTAAAATAGAAAGAGGAGGATAACCATGAACAGTGAGTCGCGTCATATATTTAACCAGCGAGAAAAAGGGAAGATATCTTTAATGACGTGTTATCTAGAGAAACGGGGAATACGAGTATACAGCAAAGAACGACGTATATAGAACAAAAATTTAAGACAAAATCATGCTATCTATTTCGATAATTCGTTTTATTTACGAAACTTTTTCAACAAAAAGCATTTTATTGAACGGAATCAAGTAGATATACATTAAATTAGAAGTAGTGGTGGGAGAAAGGAATACTCAATGACAGGGTCGCTAAAGTAAGGGATAGTGTTATTGGGAGAGGGAGTAAGTCTGGCAGTAATCACAAACCCAATGTTTAGCCAAACGTTTTGGTCTGTGATTACAGATGATTAGTTAGTGGCAGTGTGTTAGTTGTCAGTATGTATGCAGAGAAGGGTGTGTATACTAGAAGGTAAGGGAAAAAGAATGAAATATGACTTCATGGTTGGCGGTATGGTAGTTTATGGAATACGGAATGGTAAAAAGAGTATTCTGGAAAATCAGTAGGAAAGTTAAGGCGCTAGAGGAGAGAATACACAATTGTTGAGGGGATTTTATAGTAAAGGGAAATATATATGTTTTAGTACTTAGAAGATCAACATCTGGAACAATTAGAGTCTGGTAGTACTAGAAAAACTAAAATTGATTCGATTTCAACTTGAGACCTTACGCTTAACTAATTGTACAGGGTGATTCATAAGTCACTTAGCTATTTATCTTTGAAATTCTAAAGTTTAAAAATACGGTAATACAAAACAGAAAGTTTATTCAACAAATTCATTTATGGGAGTTTAAAATTACAGCAAATCTTCAAAATTTCCACCTTCGTTCTGCATGCATAGCTCCATTCTTTTTTGCAAGGAATTAACGACCTTTTGTAGCATATTTGATTGAATATGAAATAAATATATATAGAAACAAATATATAAACGAACAGATTTAAAATAACAAATAGCAGTAATTAGAGAGTAAGATAACAATTATCAAAAGTTTATAGTATGTTTGTGCTTCATATGGTAATCATTTTAAATAGTTAAGTGAAGTGAATTATGAATCACCCTGTATACTGTAGGGTGAGTACAATTGTATTATGGGGTCTGTCTTTGCGCTGGACAACATTAAAATGCAAAAGCGACGTTTTACTTTATATTATTTCTAATTTGAGAATTTAAACTTTAAAAAATTAATATAGGGTTTCGGAACTGTGAGAAGAAACCAGGTCCTAATTCATTTTCTGACAATGTACAAATTGTATGTCAGTTAATATACAATAAATTCACAATAGTTTGGGAGCATAATCTGGGTGATAAAGAAATATGTTAATAAAACGATTTGGTGCGAATTTCAAAGGATGAATGAACCAATTGGAAATGGTCCTAAACTGTTAATCGACTGTAAACTCGCCGATCTCACAATTCAGTAACGATAGAAAAAAACCTATCCGACTCGTTTAAGACAACCTGCGTTATTAGAAAGGTGTATTCGCGCGATCATTCGGATAAGTCGAGGGTGGGAGAGGGGGGCAGGTTCGCGGAAAACCCCAAACGTCAAAATAGAAACTTTTATTTTGTTCTACTATGGTTTTTTACAGGGGCAAAGAACAAGACTGAAACCTCTAATAATATTACGTATGAAGTGAAATATTAAAATAATATAAAAACTTCATGCTTTTATCAAAATGCATGGATAGTCTAAACGAATATGATTATTAGAGTATCCACGCCAAAAATCGGAATATTTAAAACAATAATAATCATTCAAACTTATTAAGCAAAAATTAACAAAATGAAAGAAGCCATGCAAAGAGAGAGGTAGAAGCTATTTACATCCATATACAGTCCGAATGTATGTTCAAGGCCGCTACTTGGCCTTTTGGCCAAGATCAAAGTGTAGTATCTGTTTCGATGGATACTACACACCACTAGTATTGTCTTGGCCTTCGGGGCTTGATTTGCGCCGGTCTGTGGGTTTGTTCTGTGTAGTTCTAGGAGGCTCACCCTCCCAGGCGTTGCCTCTCCTCTTGGGGAGGAGTAAGTTTATTGCTTACTGCCTGAGGCGCCCCTACCGGGGAATGCTGACGGGGCTTTCCAGGCAATTTTTAATGGCCAGAGTGCTCACCTTCTCGGGCGCTGGCTTTTCAATTCCCACTTTCCCGACCTTGTGTCACATCTTACCTTGTGGGAGGAAGATAAATAAAAAAAAAACTTTGATATGGTAGTCATCCCTACGACCTCCTCTGGCCGGTTATTCTACAGAGTAGAAATGAGGACAGAGAATGCTGAATTTGTTTTTATTGAGCCGAGACCAGGACTTGGCGGTCGGGTGAAAAATTCCTCGAAAGGTTGATTTAAATTCTCTGTTATTGAACAGAAGCAGCAAAAACATCATCGTTGAAAGTTAACAATTCCTATTTATTTGCCTCCCCATGAGGGTAGAGTTAAACACAAGGTCAGTTTTCAATGTAGAGAAAATCCAGCTCCCCAAAAAGGTCACTCTGGATTGCGACAAAAATAAAAATTGACTCAGTCAAGAATGATTTCCTTTCACCAATCCAAGACAGAAAAGATGAAGTGAAGTATCGGAACAGATACTACGCTTTGAAATATTTATGTGCACAAAATATATGAATTTTCATTTGGAACAAATAAGGCACAAAGCCATCAAAATTATGGAGAAAAAGAAGGGCGTTGGTTAAAAATGATAAAAACGTTTATCCTACACTTAACTAGAATAATATCAGAGACCACAATACCACATTTACTCTAGGGGTCATCCAACTTAAGATATCCCTAAATTGGTTTGAAATTTTTATTTTTCATAAATATGGTTATATATACAGGAATTCATTTACTTTCTGTGTAGTAGCATAAAGAAAAGCAAAAACCGATTAATAAGTCCGGGAATGGAGTTTGGAGAATGAGTGGTGTCCTTCAAAGTTAAATGCAATTTTGGAGAGGCCACACTTTGCTCCTAGCCAAAAAGTCAAGGAATAAAGAGTCGCGCTTAAATGAGACAAATAACGACAGCAAACTTTTTTCGTCAAATCATTTACAATACTGAAAATGGCTAAAAATACGTTTTAATCCAATCGAATTTCAGTAAAGAAATGTGTAGCCATTTTTTTTTTCATTTAAGAATGAAATTTGAAGGTATGTATGGAGTCATTTTTTGCGAATCATTCATTGTTTATTACGTAATTATCGATGAATATTGTCGCAAACCATGGAATAACTAGGCTGAGTTTAAATCCGATAAGAGATATTCTGTTTAGTTACACGCTAACGGTGAGTCTTCAAATTAAGCCCATATATCGAAAAAAGAAAATTTCACAAAAACTGTATTATGTAATTACCTGTTAAGTTTTTAAAATACAGTATAGCAAAATTTACGCAAATTTATTCAGTATAAATTATCCATTATAAACAATAGGGGAAATATCCACAACAATAATTAATATTATTTAACCCAGACAGCTGGAGAGAAAAAGAGAGAAAAAGAGAGGTAAAAAGAAAAAAGGAGGGAGTGGGAGATATAAGCGAATAGAGAGACTAATTTTGTATTTTGTCTTTTAATTTTTTTAAATGTAACTGGCTTTGAAAATTCACCTTTTTCTTAGTTAAACTATCTAACCCGAGTTAAACAGATGACGCAACGGGTCACATTTTTTCTAACATTATTAATTAACTAAATATGAAATTTAAAAAATCTTATTAAAGTAAAAATTATATTAGTGAACATTTATCAAATATTTTTTATCAATTTTTAATTAAGAAAAAAGGATAAATGTTTTCTCTTCAAAATAAACAATACGTCAAGTACGTACAATGATTTGACGTGAAAAGTAGTTGTTCGGTCGGTTGGAAGGAATGCTAAAAATGTCGGAAAATTTGTTTCTAATGTTATTTTTACGTACGTTTAATTTAGAATAATGACTTTTAAAAAAGGTTCAGCAACTTCTGATATCAATAAGGACAATTTGGTGCTGATTCAAAATTGGCGGTTAGTTTGGCTCTTAGATCAGCCGTTTAACTGCGATGCTGCGACACAAATACATACAGACAACTATGCTTTATATATATATTTATATATATATATATATATATATATATATATATATATTTCTTTGAAAATATAAAGGACCTCTTTTAGAATGAACATAACTGTTTGAGATATAAACTTTTATATAAATATTCAGTTTGATAATGGTTGGGGTGTCATTTCCAAAACATTCATTTACGCCATCACTTTTATTCCAAAATTATAGTAATCCAAGTTGTGAATTAGCAATGAATCACGAATGATTGATTCCAAAAGGTCGTTGGGCAGTTTTCCGCAAAGAATGCGTCTCAAAGTGACTGGATCAACTTGAGTCATGGAATAACGTATAATTTATAACACATAGAATGAAATTAAATCGCTATCAGAATATATAACTCTTTCAAATCTGTTTGATTTCAAAAAGCATTAGTTTTCATCTACGTCGGTTTATCTGTTTTGGTTTACGGCATATCAACACTTTAACGGGTTATTCAATGCCGAATCTGATCAACAAATCTCTATCTTCAAAAAGACAACCTGCGCTATTAGAAAGGTGTATTCGCGCGATCATTCGGATAATTCGAGAACGGGAGAGGGGGGAGCAGGTTCGCGAAAAAACCCAAAACGTCAGAATATAAACTTTTATTTTGTTCTACTATGGTCTTTTGTAGGGGCAAAGAATAAGACTGAAATCTCTAATACTAGTACGTTTGAAGTGAAATATTAAAATAATATAAAAAAGATACCGTACACGTGGAGCCTGTTCAACGGTTGGCAACCATAATGATGATAGGATTTCCTACGCTTACCTACTAATAAGGACTTCAACGACTAAATCTATCCTTACTTGAGCAGCAAAGGATGTGAGGGAATTTAATTTTTGCATACATCATAATCAATGTAAATGTAAATCTACTTTTAGAGTAGTTTTCACTGTCTCACACAGAAGATGTATCATTTTCTGTTCATGTTTCTGCTCCCTGGAACAGCCTGCCAAAGGAGGTCGTGGTGCTGTTTACCATATCCCGGTTTAAAGTTGCTTTGGAAAAACATTAAGACGCTATACAAATTCAATATATTCTGTCTTTCTACATGGCTTGCTGCACTTTTCTATTTTTACCAATAAAATTGATTGATAGATTGATTGATTTAAGTAAAAGTTTCTTAATATTATCTCATATTTATTCATGGCGTTTGCTTGAATCACTTATTCTTGATGTAAATGTATGTGTGTACGACAAGATGGGGTTTCACTTAAGACCCAGGATAACATATCCTATTTAACATACAGATGTTATCCTGCCAGGTACTACCACGCCGTATCAGATTGGGCCAGAGAAGTGCAAGTAGGAGGTGAATCGACACCCCCAAATCTTTCAAATTTGGGCCTCACCACCGGATTTAGTTTCATGTCATAGCCAGGACATTTTATAACTCACAGGCACGACAAACATCTACCTACCTGGAAAATGCAGCAGTCAAACCGGACATAGTCATATCAAATAAGGCAGAAAGAGAGGCAACACTGATTGAGGTGAGTGTTCCAAATGACAGTGGCTTAAACAGAGCAGAAAGGGAGAAGGTGACAAAATACCAAGGCCTAATGTATGATATGAAGAGAAACTGGAACCTACAAAACATCAACATTATCCCAGTTATAATAGGAGCTAAAGGCCTCATGAAGAAAAATTTCAAAAAGTATCTGGAAAGTATTCCCGGAAAACCAAGTGCAAAAGAAATCCAAATAATTGCACTTAAGAGAACGGCCAAAATCCTTAAAAGAGCACTCGGTTGGAGCCTCTAAATAGCATGTGATGGTCTGGCATTTGGAAGAATGCCTCGTCCCTATGCTAACGAACACAGAAATAAGAATTTTTTTTTAAAAAGTGAAAATATAGTATCATAAAAATATAGTTATGCAAGTGAACTACACAGAAACAGTTGACGTGCTATTTTAGCTTACAGGCCGAAATGTCTCGTAATCCGTTGAACCGAAGGTATCGATGTATATATATATATATATATATATATATATATATATATATATATATATATATATGTGTGTGTGTGTGTATATATATATATATATATATGTATATATATATGTGTATATTATTGTGAAGATATATGTTTTAGCATATACTTTCAATACTTAATGTTTACCAATATCTTCCAATTTAAGCTCGATGATTGTCAACCAGTAACAACAGAGCATATATAAGCATATATATATATATATATATATATATATATATATATATATATATATATATATATATATATATAAGTAAGCTAAGTTCATCTATATTCCAAAAGCCAAGATTTATTTTATTTTTCTTACAAATAATTTTTCAAAACAGATACATTTCAGTGCAAATTATTCTACGAATCGTTCCGCTTAAATTGAACCAAACAGCATCATTATGTTAATATTGGATCTGTTCACATCAAGCTCGTCAGAAAAGTACATAAAAGTTCCTAATTTGAAAAAAATTATGCAACGTATTGTAACATGATAGACAAATACGTTAAAAAAGAAAAACTTTTAACTCACGTGCGACTCTCAGGGGTCTGTCATCTTGAAACGGCAATCAGAAAAGTACATGAGTTCTTAATATTTTCAAATTAAGAACTTTTTTGTACTTTTCTGACGAGCTTGAGGTGGACAAATCCAATATTGACATTATAATATTGTTTGCTTCATTTTATGCGAAACGATTCGTAAAACGAAATGCACTGAAATGTATCTGCTTTGAAAAATAATTTGTAAAAAATTTAAATGTTATGGCTTTTGAAATGTAAATGAACTTTGATTACCTATATATATATATATATATATATATATATATATATAAAATATGAAACTAAAAGTATACTTTTAGTTGATAGAACCTATAGTGAAATGGTTTAAGCTCAATATACGAGCAATTATGAAGATAGATGAAAGAAGAGGGATAAACATGTACGAATGACAAATTTATTTCAACTTCGATTGTTCAATGCAAGGTGTACTCGGTAAAAATAAAAAATATTTTTATTATTCTTTCCTTAAGCCAAGGCTTTTCAAAGATTAAAATCTTATCATCAGAGGAATTACATAGATAGATAAGTTGGCAGTGGAAAAGCCAAAATTCAAAATTTGAAAAAATATTAAGTAATGGAGAGTAAGAAAGCGTGTGTAAAAAGATATGGGGTTTGTCCAGTTGGTAAATGTCCGTTAGTGAGGTGTCCAGTGAAAGGAGATTTACGGATGGAAAAGAAGGGTTTTCGTGAAGACAGCATAGAAAAAGTTAAAGAATGAAGTAAATCCAATAGAGAGATTTTTAGTTCAATCGTAGTTGGAACGCACTTATTCGGGAGTAATTTTGAGAATTCGGGCCATTTTAAAATACTCCTGTAAACTGAGAATGGAGTTGAAGTTGAACTGTGTACATTAAACGCAGGCAGTGGGAGATTTAAGCAATTCTAAGAAGAGCGAAATCTTTTAGTTGAAAATGAGGCCATGTTTATCCCTCTTCTTTCATCTATCTTTATATATATATATATATATATATATATATATATATATATATATATATATATATATATATGGGGGAAGTAACAAGTGATCGACGCAAGTCCAAGATCTACTGGACAAAAATACCGCCTGTTACTTTGTATGGTTCTGAGTGTTGATAGTCGATGCAAGAAGCAAAAAAGAGATTCTCGATCATGGAGACAAAGATGTAGCGATGAACCTCAGATTTGAATACGATCGGTCGTGTCCAAAATGTCGCGATTGGAAACCGTTACGATGTTCAAAAATTGGATTGCAGACGGAGGTGCCTGAGAAAAGACCGAGATGACGACCGTAAAAAAGAAGCTTCGACACCCTGAATAAAAATCTCATAACGCCTGGACTTTAGGGTGACCAAGCATTTGACCGTGTGTGGTGTTGGGATGGATTCAGTGCGAACCCTGCTGCACAAGATAAATACAGAAGGAAATAGTGATGATATATAGAAAGTAAATATTAAGAAAACAACGCATTTATATAGTGATGGCAACGATAAGAATTATCAATTAGGATGAGAGTGAATGTCTAAATTAAATGTCCATTGTTAAAACTGAAATGCTGCTAGAAAAGAAATCTTTAACAATATATACTCTTAAAATATAAATACTGTGTTGATGTTAAAATTTCCTATGCCGCCTTCTGGTCAAAATCCAAGTGTAGTATCTGTTCCGATGAATACTACATCCTATAGACCGGTACCGTCTTGGCCTTCGGGGCATGATGACGCCGGTTTGTGGGTTTGTCGTATGCAATTCTCAGAGGTCCACCCTTTCATGCTTTGCCTTCTCACCCTTTGAGAAGAGGTTAGTTTATTGCTAATCGCCTGAGGCGCCTCTACCGGGGAATGCCGACGGGGCTGCCCAGGCAGTTTAAAAGTCATAAGTGCTTTTCCTCTAAACTGCTGACTTATCAAATCCCACTTTCCGACCTTGTATCACATCTTACCGCTGTGGGAGGTAGATAAATTTTTTTTTTTTTAATTAAAAAATTTCCTAGGACGCCTTTTCGCCAAGATCAAAGTGTAGTATCGTCTTGGCCTTCGGATCTTGATTCCGCTGGTCTGTGGGTTTGTCCTGTGCAATTCTAGGAGGTCCACCCTCCAAGGCTTTGCCTTCCCTCTTTGGAGTGGAGTAAGGTTATCGCTTATTGGCTAGGGCGCTCCATACCGGGGAATGCCGACGGGGCTGCCTAGGCATTTTTTGTAGGCCAGAGTGCTCATCTTCTCGCGTGCTGGCTTTTCAAATCCCACTTTCCCGACCTTTTGTCACATCTTACCGCTGTAGGAGGAAGATAAATAAAAAAAAATCCTATGCCGACGAACCTAACACATTATAAAGGAAAAGTCGGGAAATATCTCAGTGAAAAATATGTCAAGTCTGAAAAATTGCCAATAACCAAAAAAAAATAGCTTCCGAAATTCCGGAAATGTCGATTTATTTAGCATTCATTTGTTTTATCTTTAATTGAGTGTCTCGATATTAGGAGAATTGTGATGATTAATCATTTTATTATCTTTGGACACCAATATGGCATAACAAAAATAAGAAGTAAAACTTTAAGCGGAATCGTTTTATTGATTCAGTTCAAGACGGTTTCAAAACAATTTGTCGCTTGTTTTCAGTAACAAAACAAATCAAAATAAATGATTCAAATCGGTTAAATAAAAGCGCGCAAAATCAACAGAAATTAATAGAAAACATTCAAATTGAACAAATGAAATTTGTTGTTGTGAAAAGACATTGTTAAAGCAAATAATTAGTGATTGCACCGAACTAGTCCTTAAACATGAAACCAAATAAATGAAGACTCGGTGAAAATAAAGGGAATTTAATTAGAAAAGCGAGTGTGCGTTTGAAAACGAATAAGTTTTAATTATTCTGACCGAGAATTCATATCAATCTATACAGACCAGCCGGAAGTTTATGGCGTGGCTGAGTATTGATTTACTCCTCTCCAGGAGTTAGGCACAAGGCCAGTTTTTATCTTACTCCCACAAGTAAAATGTGACCCAAGGTCAGGTCGAGAAAGTGGGGTTTAAAAATTGCCTGGGTAGCCTTGTCAGCATTCCCCGGTAGGGGCGCCTCAGGCAGTAAGCAATAAACTTACTCCTCCCCAAAGAGGGGAGGCAAAGCCTGTGAGGGTGGACCTCCTAGAACTGCACAG
Source organism: Sepiola atlantica (assembly GCA_963556195.1). Lineage (NCBI taxonomy): Eukaryota > Metazoa > Mollusca > Cephalopoda > Sepiida > Sepiolidae > Sepiola > Sepiola atlantica. Next base: position 57,236,240 of record OY744535.1, on the reverse strand, counting down.
GACAGACCCATAGACCGGCGTAAATCAAGCTCCGAAGACCAAGACAATACCAGTCTATGGGATGAAGTATCCATCGGAACAGATACTACACTTTGATCTTAGCCAAAAGGCCAGTGGCTGAGTAATGAAAAGAGAACAATTTCAGAAACAAACAAATATCCTCTTCTCCAAATACGCATACATATTTTGGCACCAGTCCCGGTTGGTACCACACGAAATGAATGGTCAAGGCACCACACAATGAATGGTCAAGGAGGATGGAAAGCCAGATGAGGGAGAACAGCAATCAGAGCTTCATTGGAAGTGTGCATAGTCTACTGGAACCATGATGAGGCTCATAGGCACACAAATTCCTGAGAAGACCAGCAGTCGGGTCCATGATAAACGGCTGTTACGATAATGCAAAATGACTTGAAACGATTATCGAAAGATACGGAGAGTGCTGGAAATCCGTGGAGACTTGTTGTTAGTCACACTCCAAGGAACAACTTTGTTATTGCCAGTGAACAATCACTGATAGTGACTCGTTTAAGAACTAATAGTGAGTAAATAATAAGAATAAGACACAGAATATGTAGACTCCAGGAACAAGGAGACGAAACGGTAAAATATATCATGTGAATACGGCAAGCAGGCCTGACAGGAACATAAAAATAGACATGACTGGGCTTCTAACGTAGTCTACCGGGAACTGAGCAAACGACTGCACTTTGAACCTACAGACAATTGGCACAGATAAAAACAAGAGACAGCGTAGGAAAATGAAGGATTTAAAATCTTCTGGAATATGAAAATAAAAACTGACAAACTCATCCAAGCAAAAAGACCGAACATTATAATAGTCAACAAAGATGAAAAACATGCTAAATAGTAGATTTCGCCGTCCGAACAGAGCACAGGGTTTAGACTAGTGTTGGGTCGATTAATCGGAATCGAAATCGGAATCGGGAATCGGAAAAATAAGAATTTTTTTAGGTATCGGAATCGGTATCGGAATCGCAAAAATTTTAGCCTAATTTCCTATTCCAAAAACGATTCTTTTAAGTTTCTTTTTTTGTTGTTGTTTAGTTATTTTTTAACCTTATTGCTGGTACTAATGATGAAATGATATATATTTATTGATTTAAATCTAATAGTAAAAGTCAATCTATAGATCATAATAACGAATTTATGTAAAAATGGCACCGGAAAAAGCCCGATGAAAATAGCACAGATAAAAATGGCACAAGTGGAAAATATAGATGAAAATCTCACAATGTGTTTATCAAAATCTTGGATACAATACACAAAGGGAAAATATTAAGAAGTTTTTCAAATTATAAAAAAAAATGATATCTGCTTTTAAAAGTAGATAGGGACTCTCCAAAACAAAAACAAAAAATGAAAATGTCATTCTACTTTTAGCCGATTTTAGAATTGTCTTCGGAATCGGCAATTGTATCGGAGTCGGGAATTTAGAAGAGAATCGGTAATTGTATCGGAATCGGGAAAAATATTGGAATCGTCCCGTCACTAGTTTAGACTGACGAATGCAGAAACAATAAGTAAATACGTTGAGATTGCTATAGAGCTAAATAAATACGGAACGTGAAGAAACCTACCGTCATACCGATAATTATAGGAACACTATGAACAGATCTGAAAAGATCTGAAAGAAAAGGTGAGGAGAAATTGGAATCAAAGGAAGGATTGACACGATACAAACCAAAGTACTGATGAAAAAAGCCGAAATACTTAACAAAATCCTAGCGTCATAACCACCCATTTCGACTGGGCTTCTATTAAACAGGCATTGCTTAAGGACAGTAGGAAGGAGAAAGCACCACGGTGTAAACACTGCTAGGATAAGGACAATTTGTATCCTGTTTAAATTTAGGTGTTTGTTTTTTTCATTTTTACCAATAGAGCTTTCATTTTTGCGCTTCCGTTTGTTTGCGCATGCGCACAGCCAGGTGGTTTACAGGGGGCCCGTGTTATAAAGTCTTACCAAAGTAACTGTAAAAAAGATGGGTTGAAATATCGTCACCCCTTATCGAGAAATGCCGACGGGTCCGTTTTGGGCTATTTTCGTACCGGACCTTTTTCCCCACCTTCCGGTGTTGTGTCATATCTTTCTGCAGTGGAAGGGGGTATTTATTTTTAGATATTCTTACAAATTTTACGAAGTAATTATTATATTTATTCGAATTAATTTCTTTTTATTTTCGAGTTCTAAAGTATTTCAAATTGTTTGTCCAGTCAGATCAGTTCGGAACCATTCAGTTGTGTTATTCGCTATCTTTCAGCTCCACATGCGCCGCATTGAATGTGTTTAAGTTCGTTCCCTTTTCGGAATAATGATGAAGGAGAAAGAAATTAAGGTAGATCCGAAACGTGGAAGGGATATGTTAAGGGGAACAAAGTCAAAGAGATAAACAGAAAAGCAAACGGCGAGATGTGAGAAAAGTGAAAACAGTTATTCTTGGAGTTGAAATAAATAAAAAAAAAAAAGCACAAAAAGAAAAGGAGAACGAAAGAGAAAAAGAAAAAAAGCGGGAGAGGGTCTATAAATCATGGCATGCCCTCTGCTGTGAATAGATTTTTATGTTTCTAACTTAAAACTGCAAGTAATTCCCGGTCTCTACCATATTCTACCCGCTGTGTTTTTCGCGGATCCTTTCTCCTCAGGAATCGCAAATAATTCACACACTTTTTGCTACGCACATACAAAACACACAAGCACATACGCATGTTCTTAATGTGAGCATGTGCTTGCATGAAACACAGTAGGGATAGAAAGGCAGACAGTGTGTGTGTGCGTGTGTGTTTAATGACATTTTGTAAGATTTCCTGATCTACAGACTTGTTTCACCCCCACCCACCCACCCAAAAAAAAGATTGTGTCGCACAAACAGTGTCGGGAGGCGTGTCTATCACGAAATTCAACATTCAAAGCCTGGTCTTTATTGGAAAGCAGGGGAAATGAAAGGAACAAACGACCATATACGCGCGGAGTTTCTTGTTGGAAAACCTATGATGATAAATTTGTGGGTCAATTCTGTTTTTTTGTTGTTTTTTTCATATATTTTTTTGCTTTGCTTTTTTTTTTCGTCTACAAAAAGGAAAACAATTTTCTGACTTCTAGACTGCGTCTAGAGGCTAGAAATCATGGGCACTTCATTATAGTTGAATGCATTTGTACATTTGCTTATTTGTTAACGTTTTACGGACGGATTGAAATTAGTTCATTCGAAGCAAGTAGAGACCACACAAAATTAAGTAAAGCATAACCAATAGGAGAAAAGTGCAGTATCTGTTTTGATTCTGCACTTAATCTTACCTGTCCTCAGTCAATGAAGGAGACTAAGGCAATCTTTATTTTTACCTCAATCCACACTGCTCTTTTTTTTAGAGCTGAATTTTCCCCACAATTAAACCCGATCTTGTGTCTAACTCTGCTCTCTTGGGGAGACAAGTAAATAGGAACTATTACATTTAAGCCTTTTATCCAGGGTTACTTAAATGGCATTGGTATGAAAGGGATAGATGCTATATGAAAGAAGAGTGGGGATAGGTAAACAACATAACAGATTTGTATAATTTCAGACAGTGCTCGACAACTAAGATTTATTCATCCTAATATATATATTTATATATATATATATATATATATATATATATATATATATATATATATATATATATATCAATATAAATCAATCTTAATTGTCGAGCACTATCTGAAATTATACAAATCTGAGCTCGTTAAGCTATGGGGGCAAAGCATACACGTCTGCGTGTTTAAGCACTCTTTTATCTCGGAACGTTTGAACCCTGCCGCTGCCTTTAAATGTATCTTAATTTCAGTAATGTTTGTGGCGATTTCCGTAGGCTTAATGGTTTTGGGCGCAGGATCGTGATTCTCTTCTGAATCAACGAACTGCGTTCGAACCCGTCTGACCGCCTGAAACCGCCACTTCATGAACTGATGAGGACCTAAGTCCGAAACAACGTTTGTTGTAGGTAAATACACTTTAATATTTAATTAAAAAAATATTCATAGTTGGAAATTCATTATAAAGTATAGAAGGAAAGAGAGAGGAGGGGATATAGTGAGCAGATAGAGATTGTTTAATATTGTTTTCTTTTGTAAAATTTAACTCACTTTGCAAACTCACTTTTCTGATTCAAACAACGGCTCATATTTTTGTCTCGTACTTGTTTGAAATATGTTCTTATTTATGACAATGATTAATACTTTTTACGTGTGTCCATAAAAATGTTATTTCAGACGTTAGCGAAACAGACTGACGGAACCTCTTATAAAGATGCGAGGACACGTTCAAAAACTAGTCATAATATATACTATTTCACATTCTATTTCATGCTAAATTAAATATTTTTTTAATTTTGTAGACTTAAAAAGCTGTTTTAAATATAGCATTTTCGTCAAAAACTATAACAATCTACTTCGTCGCTTAAACGAATGACATTTTCCCATTGAAGATAAATACTAGTATTACTAAGTACTAATTAAGTACTTAATCTAATATGTTTATGATATTTAAAAAAAATCAGATTTGTCATTCAACTTCCAAACTGAACACATAAGTGATGTTTCCTCTGAATATTCAGGATTCATCCCCCTTCAACCGTACCCAAGTTATCCCCGTGAATTATACTGAGCAACAAGACACTGCGACATTCCGTTATTTCTCGAAACGAAAAATATATCAAATTACCCTCACGTGCGAATTTAGAAACTGGATTCAGTCGCTTTTCTGTCTTGGGCGCCCAATCAAACAGACGCGGTCCGACAGGCTGCTAATCTTGTAAGGGATTTCCCTAACCCATGTCGTAGTTATTTCCAGATTTCCCTGCTTCTGGTCGCAGAATTAGACTCTCAACACAGCTAAATCTGTGCATGGACTTTCCTTCTAGCAAGCGTATCGGCTCCCAGAGATCAACCACAAATTAAGTCATATTTACTTGTACATTATTCAGTGAATATCTCTCCTTTCGTTTACCCTGGCAATACGTGTATTTCGATCGTATTGGGATAATTAGGGTAGTTTTTACTTTTTAATTACATCTGTGATATTTACTCTATTTATGTGTGATGTTTCGTATATCTCTATCACGTTTACCCTTGACAAACCATTTATATAAGAATAAATGTATATATATATATATATATATATATATATATATATATATATATATATATATATATATATATATGTAAATCTAACAGTTTTTTTTTATTATTATTATTACTTCTTTTTTACTTAATTCCGGTCATCATCCACAATAACACAATATGCAAAATGGCGACGCTTGTTTGGAATAATACTAACACACTTGGTCGCTATTAATTCGTAGAATTATAATAACAAATATTCTAATTCTTCCGTGATATGATCTTGTTGGTGTCTTTTAAATTTATATGCACAAATTTTTTTGCAAACCAATATTCATGTACCAATATCCTTGTAGGCAATGTTTTATAGCCTAAAGATAGCATATTATCATTATGCCTGCGTGACACCAAACCAGATTCTATGAAACGCCTCGCTGACCTCCAGTTACTTCATTGACCTCTGTACTCACCAGATGTAAAATACATTCAGTATGAATAAGACATAAAATTGTTTCGATGTTGCATACGCTAAATAAATATTTCTATAATAATTATGAATCTAACTCTAATTAGATTCCCTGTAGCAGACACAAATTAGTTATGGACGACCCGAGGCTTTCCTCCCAGACGTTACCTCCGAAAAGTTGAGAGATTGGGCTTAGTGAATGTCCCTATTTACTTGCCTCCTCACGAGACCAGTGTCAGGCAGGAAGTCGGTTATTAATGTGGGGAAATCCAGCCCCTTTCAAAAAGGCACTCTGGATTGAGACATTTAAAATTGCCTCAGTCTAAACGGATTTCTCCTTCATTGACCGAGGACAGAACAGACGAAGTGTAATGACAGAACACATACTACACTTTGCTCCTAGTCAAAATGTCGCTGAGGTGATTTTGTTCAAGTGGTCCTGAGTGTTTTTAAGGTGCTGGATCCTGCTTCAAAAAGACACTTTAAAACGACCATGTCCCATCTTTCCCTCGTGGGAAGCAGGTTATCACCTACATTCGGAAAGATCCCCGACTCCCCTCATCTATCATACTACACCACGCCACCACCATTATTAACGCTAAACGATAAATTGCGCACGTGTTGATAGTAATCCTCATTTTTAAAATCTCTATTAGGGTTAGGGTTAGGGTTAGTAATCAGTTTCTAGTCTTCCAAGTGAAGCATTGCAAATGTTGACACACATCGATCTAAATCGATTTGTGGAATCTGTGCGAGAAGTCTATCATTTATATCTGTCTGCATTGAATATATATTAGATTAGAAACATTTAGGCGAAACTTTAGAGGTGCACATTTTTCTGAAATGAATAAAACTTTCAGTCAAATAAAACAACCAAGAATTGAATTGTTTAAAAGCCAAAGAAAAATGATTAATATTCATTTTATAGGATTCTTTTTAATAAACAGTTTCGCCTTTTTAATAATTTAAACAGAATTTCTAAAGAATACAAGACTAACTACACACACACATAGAGTTTGAATTACCTACAAGACAAGAGTTTGAATTACCTACAAGACACATCATCCTCGAATGTCTTCGGTCTCTCTGCACAAATGTTTGGCAGGACAACTTGACTTGAGGATACTTAACTCTACAAGTAAACCCTGACCAAATATTCAAAATAACATAGTATTCGAAGCCCAAATAAGAATCCCTCGACAGGGCTGTACACTGGCTCATACGAGGAAGGGTGAACCTTCTCCTGGTGACGTTGCATCAAGTAACAGCACTTAGCTGGATACTCCACTAAACTAGATGAACTATTGTCCTGGAATCGCAAGAAAGATATACTATAACATAGTGTACTGGTCAACGTTTAAGAGATAAAAGGGAACTTTAGTGAAAAACCGGAATAACTCGGATATCTATGTATCTCATATAGAGATCAAGTGATAGACCCTGGAAGGGGCTCCCTTGATTTTTTAGACTTTACACTCAAGTAAAATAATATATATATATATATATATATATATATATATATATATATATATATATATATATATATATATATATATATATAAAGATTGGTGGTGTTTGAAGCATAAAACGATGTGTTAATATTTTTTTATTATTCAATATTTCCAACGCCCTGCGTTTTTCATCGGAAATAATCAGAGAAAAAAAGAAAAAAGGGAAAAAGAAAAAGTTTAAAATATAGGCAAAGATTCACTGTTGAAGGTAATATGAGATTTCTACCTGCCTCAACGAACTCTAAAGATGCCTTCAACGGTAAACTTTTCCCAATATTTTCAACTTTCTCATTTTACATTTTATATTATGTTCATCTTTATATCTTTTAAAACTTTGACTTTTGGTAATTTCCCCTTACCAACTTATCCCCTTGCTCTCTTAAGATATCATTCTTTGAAAAGTCATGGCTTAAAGTAGGAATAATAAAATTTATTTTATTTAAAAACCCTTGTTTGGAACAATTGATGACTTAATAGATAAATAGATACTGTACTTTGTACAATTCTTATTCTCACCTTTACTTGTTTATATATATATATATATATATATATATATATATATATATATATATATATATATATATATATATATATATATATACAGGACCGGCGGGACAGTTATAAAAGTGGGGGCTCTCCTAAAAAGTGGGGGTCCGGTTAAACACATGCATATATAACTTCATTATTGATGACCGTAAACTGGGGGGGGGGGCAAGTAAAAAAAGTGGGGGGGGATTCAGCCCCCCCCCCCCTGTGCCGCCGTCCATGATATATATATATATATATAAAAACATTATAACAGCCACACGTATTCATTTTTGAGGAGTCATCAGTGTGGTTTTATACAACCAACGCACCAAACTCGAGGCTTGAACCCCTGTCCTTTAGTCATCATTGACTGAAAAAGTTCAACTTCTTTGTTGTCTCAGCCATGTTGCAAGTCAATATAATTTAGAAGAAATGTTACTCTATTTAATTATTACATATCAGATTATGTAAAGGATTGAATTCCGCTCAGATAAAATCTCGAATACTAGCTTAGGTAAAAACTATATGTTTCTAAGATGAGAGCGAATATATATATATATATATATATATATATATATATATATATATATATATATATATATATATATATATATATATTCTAGAGATAAAAGATGAGAATCAAAAATTTTAAAGATACAATATTTATTAGAACATCAAAAGTTCAGAGCAAGGAGCTTCATATCCTTAATCTATAGATTTTCAAGAATAAACTCTTTTCATCAGAGGATAGGGAAAAGCCGACTATGTAATTGTAAATATTATCGGCAATATTTAACTTTGAAAATTTTACATAAAATAAAACAAAATAAGGGGCAAAAGGTCCATATGCTCTGATGAAAAGAGTTTATCTTTGAAAATCCATGGATTAAGGATATGAAGCTCCTTGCTCTGAACTTTTGATGTTCTAATAAATATTGTATCTTTACAATTTTTTATTCTCATCTTTCATTTCTAGAATTTATTGCTCTATTCAATATATTGAGCTTTATATTATCACGATAGATTATTATTAAACTGATAATTCAATTATCTGTAATTTAATTCAACATTTAAATATATATATATATATATATATATATATATATATATATATATATATATATAAAGTGTGTATGGTTAAATAGTAGAGTAAGGCTCTGAAGGAACAACTAGTCTAAGAGAAGGATGACTCCAGAATAAAGACTTGATGCACCATGCCATCAGCATGTCCTAACTGTTCCTATAAATGTGTGCAAGCCGTATGAGACGCTAAACTCGTTCAGTGGCACAGGCGAGCTGACCGGAGAGGAATAATTGCGAACAATGTCCACAAGCTCGACCGTACTCGGAACACGAGTACGTACTTTAAACAATGGTTCAAGCTTGAAAACACACGAATTGGCACACATTACCTATATATGTATTTACGTATGTATGTATGTATGTATGTATGTATGTATGTATGTATGTGTGTGTGTATGTATACGTGTTCCAGGAATGTACAAGTCAATAAATCAGGCTTTATAGCACGTGTAAGTGATTGTATGTCCGTTTGATAGGGGATTCTGGGCATGAAATTTGACTTGTAAAGTCTAGTTGAGTGGCTATCATTATGGGCCATAACAACGCTTTGTCCGCTGGTTCGTTCTCATTACCGCCAATTATGATCATTTGATATCATCCGTGGCATTTGGATATTGATATTTAAGGAGAAAATTATAATCGGAATGAATTCATTCTCTAAACAAAAACAGAGAAAGAGTTTTACTTGCTTCTCTAACCCATCCCCCCTTCTTTTCGCGTTGGGTTTTCGCGCGTGTATGAGAATGCAGAACAATGGCGCAAATGTCAACTTCCATCCTAAAAATGACAGAAAAAAAAACGGGATCCAAAACAAAACTCATTTTTGTTTCTTTTGCGAGCTTTTATGAAAACATAAAATACTTGTGTCCACTTTTCGCTAATAATATGAAATTTACAGTGAATTTACAAGGACATCTTAAGGGGTCGATTCGTTGAACTATTTGACTCGTATCTTGATATTATATATTAGCTGTTCCCACTAGGCGTTGCCTAATAGTGTTTTACTTTCAATTTCTTTTTTGTATGTTTTTTTTTAATTAGATCGATTTTGTCCCAAAATATATTTTGTGTTCAAACAAAGGGACGTAACTCTGTATTAACGTGTATATACATATATATATATATATATATATATATATATATATATATGTATATAATGGTAATAATCCAGGTAAAAACATCCACAGGGTGATAATCCAAAGAATTTCAACCGGGTTTATAAAGAGTGCTCAATATCAAAATAGAGCTTTATATATATTTGTACATGTCTGTGTAAATAAAAATGATCATATATATATATATATATATATATATATATATATATATATATATATATATATATATATATATATATATATATATTAAATAATGAATACATATTACCATTTTTAACTTAAAAGTTCGAAAATAGTGTAAGACCTCGTCTTTCATGTTTATGGATGTGAAGCGCGAACGAACACCCATATAATAGCACTGGGAATAAATTAATACGTAATAAATAACATAATTAGATTCCTCGTAAAATTCCACTTAAGAAAAGTAGTATTTGATCTTAATGTAGTTCTTTACTTCAACTGCATTCACGGTAAGTGATTCTTCTTAATCTTCTTTGCGTGTCTTTGAAGCATGTGATCATACGCCAGTTCCCCACTTTTTTACGCAGTCCTTTGCACTTTTGTTGTACTCGACAAGATCTTTCTAAGCTGCACAGGTTGGGTGGTAGAGAGCAGACGATGCATTGCTGCATCGTATGGTCCTCGTCTCCACATTCAGGTTGGGTCGGTTTTGTAGCTCCATGTAGTTATAGCAACTTTTCATCGCCCCATTCCCGTTCTGAGGCGGTTGGGTGTGTTCCACTATACCCAGCGTACGTCTGGGTCAGAAAGGGGAGATTTCCATTTTAGTGGGAGGGGGCATTCTCTAGCCGTCTGCTCCATAGTTGTAGTCTGGTCTCTTCCTGAGATGTTGTTAGGGGTTGGATATTACTGAGGAAGCTTCTTTTTCACTTCAGTCGTTTGCCCGTTGGTTCACGTCCGTGAAGGAAATGGCGTTTATCACTGGTAAGCAATAATTGGAATCAATAATAGTGACCACATATTGGATCGATAAAAAATTTGAATGGTATCATTAAATTTCTTGAATAATGTAATCTAAATAAAATATGCATATGAAAGTATCGTGGTTAATGTGATTTCAGAATATATATGGTTGTTGGGCGCTATCACTGAAAGTCTAGACGATGTTCGTTAACAAACAAATAAACAAAGAGAGAAACAAGAACTACAATTTCACTTGAGAAAAGTTGTGTCTGATCTTGATGCAGACGTATGTTTTCTGTTGTCTCCTTGTGAAGGAAAGATTGGAATCGATAATTGGAAAATTTGAATACTATCATGAAATTCCTTGAAAAATGTTACTCTTATGTAAACTAATTTAACAAATCGCTTCCTGTAAGAGTAAAACAAACAATATATATATATATATATATATATATATATATATATATATATATATATACAAAGTTTTTGAGAAAGCCAAGAACTATATGCGTTTTTTGTTTAAAATAAACATTTATTTACCTTTGTTAATTTTAAATTTAAAAAAAAACAGATATCGTTCTTGGCTTTCTCAAAAGTTAATATTCAAATGCGAAACTATTCTTATAACAAAGTGACAATATATCATATATATATATATATATATATATATATAGATAGATAGATAGATAGATAGATAGATAGATAGTAGATATATATATATATATATATATATATATATATATATATATATATATATATATATATATATATATATGAAGATAAATGAAAGAAGATAAATATGTACCAATGACAAATCTATTTCAACTTCGATTGTTCAATACAAGGTGTACTCGGTAAAAACATGTTTATTTTTCTTTCCTTAAGCCAAGGCTTTTCAAAGATTAAAATCTTATCATCAGAGGAATTACATAGATAGATAAGTTGCCATCTTTAAATCTTTTTTCACCGGACATTTTATCTATGGACATTTACCAACTGGACAGACTTCATATTTTTACACGCACACTCTTACTCCCCATTACTTTATATTTTTTTCAAATTTTGAATTTTGGCTTTTCCACTGCCAACTTATCTATCTATGTAATTCCTCTGATGATAAGATTTTAATCTTTGAAAAGCCTCGGCTTAAGGAAAGAAAAATAAACATGTTTTTACCGAGTACACCTTGCATTGAACAATCGAAGTTGAAATAGATTTGTCATTGGTAAATATTTATCTCTCTTCTTTCATTTATCTTTATAATTGCTCTATCTCGTATATTGAGCTTAAACTATTTCACTATAGGTTATATCCTCTAAAAGTATACTTTTAGTTTCATATTTTATTTTATTTATTATATATATATATATATATATATATATATATATATATATATATATATATATATATATATATATATATATATTAATTCAGTAGAATACAAATTTTATGACATAATTAATATTTTTAATCATGCTCCAAAAATATAAAAACTAAACAATATAAATATTTATGATGCCATAAATGTTGTATTCTACTGAATTAAAATATATAAGCTCTGTTTGACATAAACTATTGAGCTTAAGCGTCTCTGCGGTATTTAGTTATATCTTGGGGATTCATAATATTTTATTTATTTTATAAAATATTTGTATTATGCAATCTCTTAGAGATATAGCAACAGTCATAGTCTTTTAAGTAAACTTGATATATATATATATATATATATATATATATATATATATATATATATATATATATATATATATATATATATAAACTCCCTTTACGGATGGACATTTAAAGAGAAATTATTAAGAAAAAACTCCAAATGTGCAAAAATTGCAGAGTTCCTTCCCTTGTCGAACACTTTTTCAGCTCACTATATGTTCGCTTATATATCAATTCTCTTCATTATGCGTAGCTGTTACGATAGCCGTGGCGATAAAAACGTCAGAGCTGAGTCAAAAGGTGATTTGAGTCCGGAGTCCGAACCGTGCGACTAGCGGAACAATTATCTCCACACTGATGATTCTAGAAAGATGAAACATATATGTATAACTATATGTAATTATTAAAAAATAATTGTATGTATATAGCATTAAGTTAGGTATGTCAATATATAACATACATCAGCAGCAGCTGATTTTATATCAAAAGTGAAAATCGTTTGTGGTCGCTTGATATAAAGTAGCAATAAACAAGCATTGAAACTAATTTCGTAAAGTCCACTTTATCCTCCGAGGACAACGTTAGACACAAGGTAGTTTTTATATGGGCACTCTGGATTGAGACAAAAATTAAAATTGTCTCAGTCTAGAAGTTCTCCTTCGCTGGCCGAGGACATAAAAGATGATGTGTGGCATTAGAACAGATACTACACTTTGCTTCTGACCAATATATATTCTGACTCTGATATAAAAATGTTGCTATATTTTTTAATGCTTGATTTGTTCGTTCGAAAAAATGTAACATTTCTTGCCGTAATATACTATAATCTAGTTCTAATCTACTTCTGTGTGATAGAACGTGAATCATTATCTATGATGAGAAAAGTATCTAGCGTTAAAAGATGGGTTTCGCTTCTGTTTACGCAGTATCAAAATATCTAAACAATGAATCGATCGTTCTCGGCTGGATTTCCCATATGAGCGATGCTGGGAAGATGCCGAGTAGGATTCACGAAGAGTAAAAGGGTTAATGGGGTGAGAGACCTTGACAATTGGAGATGAGGTGAATGAGTGCAAACTATTTTAGGAACGACTCACGGCCATTTGTCTTCAAAGTTGCTTTCATCTAGAGATAAACATTGTCACGAGCTTCTCTTTGGACAAGGACGAATGTGTCATATTCCTGTAACCCCCCTCTCTCTCTCTCCCTCTCTCTCATATATATATATATATATATATATATATATATATATATATATACGGTGGGTCGGCTTATGCAAGTGCTAAGTCTGCAATATCTTGGATTTAGTTAATTTCTCTGGGAATTTAAACTGCATTTTCTCTCTTTGTTTAAAATGACTCAACGCTTCTTTAGACTATATATTGGGTATTTAGATCTGTATTGCTAGGTTTACTTCCTCTTATCTACTTGCCTATTTGGTACCAAAGGTACTTAAGCTTTTTTCAATGCAACTTTTATTCCTATATAATTTTATTGCTTGCTAGCATATCGCAGAATGGTTCTTGGGTGTAGTGTTTGGATAGTAGTAGTAGTAGTAGTAGTAGTAGTAGTAGTAGTAGTAGTAGTAGTAGTAGTAGTATCATTATTCATCATCATCATGTATATATTAGTGAAATAAAAGCTGAATTATTTCTACACATGATTATTGGGGAAGTGGTCGTTTGATCAGTACCATTGTAGAGCGATGAATATTATAACTGTCTTTTTTTTAAATCTCCGAAACAGTTACATGGTAAACAGCTGATGATCTCCGTTTTAATATTTCATGCTTAAGTTAAAGTCCCCTGTCTTTGTTTCACTGTTAGATACTTGAATCCCCATTTTTATTTATGAATTTTCCAACGGTGGGTCGGCTTATGCAAGTGCTAAGTCTGCGATATCTTGGATTTAGTTAGTTTCTCTTGGAACTTAAACTGCATTTTATTTCTTTGTTTAAAATGACTCAAAGCTTCTTTAGGTGCAGGCCAAAAATAGCCGTTAGGGCTCCACGGGACTCAAAACCCATCATTTTTCGGTGAAAAAATGGTTTCATGCGACATTGCAGGTCTTAAAACATCTTCAAAAGCTATGAATGGATAGAGATGGTTAAATCTGATATAGTCCTTTAATTTAGGACCATTTTCAGGCTGTGAAAGGGTTTTCATGAATGTAAAATAGCCAAAAACTATTGGCCTGCCCCTTCTGAATTTTGCAAAATTTTCAAAATGTTTGATTGTTTAGTGTTATTTATGTATAAATGAACACAAAAAAATACTACTCGCATAAATCTGAAATTTTCACCCATTACGTCCCACCCCTAATATTAATGCGTCTCACTTAGCCAGACAAATAGCCACTTGAAGGTAAGAGTTAATGAGATTTTCAGTTGGATGATGAACAATATTATGAGAGGATTGGAAACGATTAATGGAATGGACAAAATTTGATTACTAAAGAGGACGGTCCCACAAGTCTTTGTTCGTATTGGACTTGAAGACGACGATGTTGTAGTCTACGGAGTAGCAGTCCTGTGGCAATATGTTCTACTAATGATGCTCAAGTACAGTAATTATCTAAAAGTCAAAAAGATTTTACTACGAAATTTTCTCAAATTTTGAAAAACAATTTAATTTGGTGCAATGTATTTTATTAAAATCAGAGGTAAGCAAATTGGCGAATACAGAGTTACGTCCGTTTGTTTGAGATGACTTCTGTATTAAAATATTTCTGACCCGGTCAATGTATTTTCTGGGAGGAATTAAATCGAATTACATTTTATCGTTCTTAACAACATACTACAGCAATCCACCCAAAATACTGACGAACCAGAAGATGGATATTAATTTGTAGGAAGAAACTTATCGATGACAAAAATCGAGAAAGGGACTGACTTTACTTTATATATTAAGTATAGATTCTATAATATTTTAAGTTGAAATTAGATTATGATTAAAATATAAAAATAAGAAATGCCTAAAGAGACATAAAAATAAATAAATATTACCAGATAAAATCTCGTGTTCATTCTCCATTCGAAAACCTCTTTGAAGAAAAAATATAAACACCACTATTTAGGACAATTTGCAAAGGCATGAAATGATCTCTACCAAGTGTGGGTTCGTGGGTCTACCTAAATGTAGTTCGCAGACAAACATACACACACTTTTGCCTTTTATATATAACCTACTCGACGTTGTCCAGCAGTGTTTTCAATTCTAATTTGTTTCGTTTCTATTTTTAAAACTATGTTGTTTTCTTTCTTTTCAAAATATTATTTTGCCGTTTAAAATAGTGGTGTGACAATTAATCGGAATCGGGAATCAAAATAATCGGAATTTGATTTGGGGGGGTATCAGAATCGGTATAGGAATCGGGAAAATCTGTGTCCATTTTCCGATGCTAAAAACGATTCTTTTAATTGTTTTCTTTTTCTTTTTGTATTTCTTTAAAACAACATTTTCCATTGCTGGTACTAATGATGAAATTATAAATATTTATTGATTTTAAACTACCAGTAAAACTGAAATCGATAGATCATCTCCCAACAAGTGTATTTGTTTTACGTTTGCGAAAATATATTCACGTATTACATGTTTTTACGGTAATCCCAAAATTAATAAATTTAAAAATACAACTCTCTATATCAAAATATTAAGAGTTTTATAACGAATCGGATTCGGAAGCAGTAATTGTATTGGAATCGGGAATTTAGAACAGAATAGGAAATTGTATCGGAATCGGGAAATATATCGTAATCGTTCCATCACTAGTTTCAAACAAAGTGAAGTAAAGTCGTATCTACGAATACATCATTTCTGGAAGGAAATAAATAAGATCCAATTGTATTATTCTAAACAACATGCTGAAATGCTCCATAAAAGGAACTGATGAACCAGAATAAAATATTGATTTTGTATGAAGTAAGTTATCGATTGGGTAAATCGAGAAAAGGGACTGATTTACTTTATATATCAGATATAGATTCTACAATATTTTTCAATAATTTGAAATTATAGTATTGTTTCAAATAAGAAATTCCCAAATAGGCTTTAAAAAAAAATAAACCATGCTTACTCGGCGTTGTCCAGCAATTTTTTCTTTCTTAAACTATGCTGTTTTTTTGTTTGTTTTCTTTTTCAAATATTATTTTTGGGGTTTCAAGAAAAAGGAGGTAAATCCGTATCCACTGATACATAATTACGTCCCGTTTTTAAGATGGCGTCCATATAATTCTGACACGGTCAAACTATTTTCTGGAAGAAAATAAATCGAATTCCATGTTATTGTTCTAAATAACATGCTGCAACGATCCACAAAAGGAACTGACGAACCAGAATAAAATATTGATTTTGTAGGAATAAAGTTATCGATGAGATAAATCGAGTAAGAGACTGACATTACTTTATCGATAAGAAAAACACAGAAGATGATACAGTGATATCTAGGAACTGGAACAATTCAGAAACCGAAATAGTCGGAAACCGAACGATTTTCTGGAGAATATTTTGCCCCAGAATCCAACGTGTTATAGAACTCAAAACCCCAAAAATGCGGCCGTACCATGTATGTAGGCTTAAATAGGAAATAAGTATTAAAAGTAATATATCTTTTGATAAGTATTACACATTTGACTAAGACAGTTAATTGGGCTATATTCGCCTAAATTATGCTTCTACGGAGTTGACATAGCGATTCTAATGAAGGGTATGGAGAAGAGATTAATTCACATCATATTATTCTATACTAGGTGGCTTTGTCAATTCGCTATCGCTTCCCTACTTGAAATACTTTAAACCAAAAGTTACAATAATAAACATGCCATTCAGAATTTTCTTACAAACACAAGACTAAAACTTTTGCATGTATTCGTATAAATAGATAAACATTAACATTTGGTAATTTTTATACAAATTTATTTATTTTTAAATAAGTCCCTAATGAAATCAAAAGAAAGATGAAATCAATTCGCTTGAGAAAAATATGGCGTCGTTAACGGGAGAGTGTAAGGGATGGGAAAGAGGCAGAAAGCGAGTAAGACATTTAGCCAACCAGTCAGCCATCCACCCGTTCCTTTCCCTTTTCTCATCTCGCTTTTGCTTGTCGGTACGAATTCTCGTAAGCAATGTTCGGGGAAAGGTTTTTAGTAAGTTATTCATTTTTAGCAAACCATTTTAATTCATTACTGTTACTATCGACGAAATTATAACATATGTATAGATATAATAAGACAATAAAATTATCAATCAATAACACCAAATATTAATTTATTATGAACTGTTAAAAAATTGTCATGCTAATTAAACATTCCAATTAGTGTAGTTGGATCGTTTGTCGGTACTATATACAGGGTATTTCAAAACATTCTGTTTTATTATTAACTTAAACAACAGTTAGCTATTTTTTATGATAATATAGAAGTGATAAATGAAAATTAACTTTAGATAAGAATAATTTGTTTTGGGATTCGAATAGATTCTAACTCAGACGGTCTTTAAGAGCGATTTAAGTTCAAGTTGTAAGGTATCTATGTGAATGCAAGTGAAGTTCGCACTCTTGGTGGTGTTTGCGTGCGTTATAATAATATATTTATCAAGCAATTTCACTGAGAAAAGTAATTTGCATTTACTTATCAGTAAACTGACTCCTTCATATCATTTATTCATATGTTTGATATCTATTTTCTTAGATCAACTCAAAAGTTTCTTTTTTTTTCCTTCTCTCTAACCACTGCTAATCATGTCCAACAAACTGTCGCTTATCTCTTTCCAGCAATGTTGATGTAATATTAGACGCAAAAATAGTAAAGTTCGAGAAGAGCAGATATGAACAGCCGCGACTCTTCTTTGCACTTTAATTCGTGTGAAATTCACAGCGTTCGGAATCGCTACAAAATCCTCTTAGCAAGGTGACAATTTGCAACGATGGTAGAGATGTGGGATAATTGCATTTAAATATTATTAGCACAAACATGTTCGTCTTTGTATTCATCTTCCTACATAAACTACTAGTTTGGATACCCGTTCAAGGACGGGTTTAAATAATAAAACACACTTGAATCTTTAATAGGTAAAAAGAAACCAATTCCAATAATATTCAAAAACGGGTAAAATGTAGAATAGTGAAGGTAAACAAAAGTTAAGTTAAGTTTAACAAAAGTTAAGTTAAGTTAAACAAAAGTTAAGTTAAGTTAAACAAAAGTTAAGTTAAGTTTAACAAAAGTTAAGTTAAGTTAAACAAAAGTTAAGTTAAGTTTAACAAAAGTTAAGTTAAGTTAAACAAAAGTTAAGTTAAGTTTAACAAAAGTTAAGTTAAACAAAAGTTAAGTTAAGTTTAACAAAAGTTAAGTTAAGTTAAACAAAAGTTAAGTTTAACAAAAGTTAAGTTAAGTTAAACAAAAAATAAAAACAATTAGATTATAGCAAACGCAGTAAAATTAAATTCTCGACCTAACCGTATACTTTTGACGTATTGAAACTGTAATATTTTTTTTTAGAATTTAATTTTGACGAAAACTGTCTCATCGACACACGAAAAAAATGGCCGCCGAGATCGTTAATAGACTTACGTGTGGTTTTACGGGGGAGTTTCTTTAGCAATCGTCTCGACGGCCATTCCGTCGAAATAAACAATCTCACAAACAGTTTCCACACGTTAAAAGTAAATGGCTCGGTAGAAAATGTAATTCTACCGGACTTTTTTTAAATGTTAATATGGTTAAATAGTGCGCGAAAATAGAGACTACACGACTGAAGTTATGGGCTTAAAAAAGTGTAACTTTGTTGAGTTAAGTTCATATTAGGTGGTCGAAAAATTATTAGAATATATATAATGGTCTATCTGTTCCTATTTACTTGCCTCTCCACGAAAGCAGAGTTAGACACAAGGTCGTTTTTTACTGTGAGGAAAGTCACGCTCCCCAAAAAGGGGTACTCTGAATTGGAACAAAAATTTAAATTCCCTCAGTCAAAAAAGATTTCTCCTTCACTGACCGAGAGCAGAAAAGATGAAGTATCAGAACAGATAATACACGTTATTCAGTAACATTAAAGGTAATTGAACTGCTAAGTGGTTTGTATTTCTTTAAAAATCGTACGACGTCCACCCCAAAATACTTCAATGAAACTAAAAGCATACTAATTTGACAAACCTATGTTTAAATACAGCTTACACACCTTGAGTTATGGGTTTAGGCAGGGTTTTTTTAATTGTTTTTTGTACTTTCATTCACCCTGAATAAGGCACATTGCCACTGGGACGTAAGGGGTTTAGTGGCCAGGTTTTTTATGGTGCATCCTAAGTGATCAGTTGTGCAGCGAGACATTTGTTAATATTACATTTAAATTTCTGCATATTTGGTACAGTCATGGAAACAGGAAGCAGGGAGGGAATTCCAAATGTTAGCAGTTCGCGAAAAAAAAAAAGCTATTAGAGTTGAAAGCCCTTCGGCATCTGAGGACCTGTACAGTGAAGGGATAGAATTTAGCTGATTGTCGGGTTAGTCGGGTGTATTTACATCGAGAGGGCACCAGTGCAGCAAGTTCATCGGAGCACATTCTATTGAAGTACTTGTAAAACAAGCACAGGGATGTAACATTTCGGCGATGGGACATGGGCTGCAGCTTGATGAACAGTGTGGGATCTATTAGATTAGAGACACTTTTTTAGCGGTCTTAAAATGATCAAAAAGTTCTCAGATTTTTATGATATATTTAATTTTGTATAAGGCGTCTATGGTTAACATCTCATTGAAATCGGAGATAAAAAATTTAATTGGGATCATCCATATTCTCCTTCCCCCAGGTACCGCTTTAAAGAAGATAAACATGACTCCCCTAGAACAATCTGTATCGGTAGAGAATCATTCCTACCATGGATAGTAGAAAGTTCGTAACACTTGCTGCACCCTTATTTTTTATTATTTTAGTCCTCACATTCTAGGAGCCACGTTTCTGACGACGGGGGAAGAATTGCTGCTTTCTAGTTCGGCTGTTATTATGAGTGAGTATTGATTTACTCCTCTCCAGGAGTTAGGCACAAGGCCAGTTTTTTATCTTACTCTTACTTTAAAAATTGCCTGGACAGCCCCGTCGGCATTACCCGGTAGGGGCGCCTCAGGCAGTAAGTAATAAACTTACTCCTCCTCAAAGAGGGGAGGCAAAGCCTGGGAGGGTGGACCTCCTAGAACTGCTCAGGACAGACCCATAGACCGGCGTAAATCAAGCACCGAAGGCCAAGACAATACCAGTCTATGGGGTGCAGTATCCATCGGAACAGATACTACACTTTGATCTTAGCCAAAAGGCCAATAGTTATTTATCTACTTCCCACGGCGGTAAGATGTGACACAAGGTCGGGAAAGTGGGATTTGATAAGCCAGCGCCCGAGAAAGTGAGCACTCTGACTGTTTAAAATTTGCCTGGGCAGCCCCGTCGGCATTCCTTGGTAGGGGCGTCTCAGGCAGTAAGTAATAAACTTACTCCTCCTCAAAGAGGGGAGGCAAAGCCTGGGAGGGTGGACCTCCTAGAACTGCACAGGACCAGTCTCGTGCAGTATCCATCGGAACAGATATTACACTTTGATTTTGGCCAAAACACCAAGAACAATTATTATGAGTGAGTAGTATGTGAAGATTTTCAATTCTCTCATCATCATTCAGCTGTCAATCGATCCATCTTAATAACCCTTATCCTCGAGTGGCTTTTAGCCTTGGTAAGTAGTTATTCATTAATAAAAATAATATTTCAATTTCATATTATAATTAAACGTTTTCTCCACTAGCTGCTGAATATTTACTAACATGACTGAGTGTCCGCCAAGTCTTACGATCTTGGACCAAAGTGTTCGTTTGGTTTATGTTCATGTTCGTCCATTCACAAACGTTGCTATCCATATTTTTGTTTGCCTACTTTTCGACCAGCTTCCTTGTATTATGGCTTCAACGCATATTTTGCAAAGCCTCACACTGGAACGCTTAACGTGACCAAATAATCCCAAGACTTTACATTTGATGAGATGCCAGTGAGTGTTCGCAACTCTGCGATACTAATGTGATCACATAGTTTATGATAAGTAATGAAGCCGCATAGTGTGGCTTTGGAAAGTGTCTACTTTCTGACATAATTTTACAGTTCAGTTGACACATTCAAGTCCGTATAAGACTACAGGAAGGGCATATGCGTTATAGATCTTCGGTTTGATTTTGTATGGCATGTTTTTAGACGTTAGGGCGGTTTTGTTTCTTGTGAACCAAAGTCGATTCTCTTTCAAGCTCATACGTCTAATAAAGTAAACAATAGTTAGCGGATAGACAAACCAACCAACAAGCAACGGTCCGTTTTATATCAAAAGAGATATTGTATATTTTATTGATTTTATTTGCTGAAACATTTCCTTCATTTTTCTTAATTCCTTTAATCTTAAGTATGTATACATTTTTTTTTTTTTTGCAGATTTGAGAAAAGAAAAAAACATGAATATTATTTTTATCGCTTATCCAACACAAGTGGCGCAGAAACAAATTGATAACAACTCGATGGATCTTAGAGATGAATAAAAATGCGTCAATTCATTTACGCATACATTTTAGACGTCTATATACTATAACCCACATATATACCTATATATATATATATATATATATATATATATATATATATATATATATATATACCTCTCTCTATATATATATATTTATATACATATATATACCTATATATATATATATACCTATATATATATGTATATCTATATATATATATATATATATACCTATATATATACCTATATATATATACCTATATATAACTCTATATATATATATATACCTATATATATATATATATATTTATATATACTTATACATATATATATATATATATTTGTATATATATATATATATTTGTATATATATACTTATATATATATATATACTTATATATATATATAGATATATATATATATATATATATATATATATATATATATATATATATATATATATATATATATGTATATGTATATATATACTTATATATATATATTTATATATATATACTTATATATATATATACCTAATAACCTTTCTTAGCTATCTCGTGCTCTAAACTGATACAAAATCATGCTTTAATACTTTCGGTATTTTCAATCCGACGACCTAAACACTAAAAGGTAACTTAATACAACTACTATTTTATCTTTAAAAAACGTTTTTTTTTTATGTCTAGATAACACGTTGAGTCATAAGTTTTATATACCGGAAGGATTATATTCATAACAAACACAAAAGTCAGTCATCAGACTACGTACAACCGCCTGACAACGTAAGGATTAGCCAAATTCTTATCTCGGCCTTATTTCTCAATATCGTATAAAGTATTACTAAATTCTAATGGGCATTTACCGCCAAAAGCAATACAAAACAATTGTATATGGTTAACTAGTGTGTGAAAATAGAGACTACACGACTGAAGGTATAGGCTTTAAGTTATACGGCACAATCACATTGACGCACTGGTTCCCGGTCGATCACCTAAGTTAAGCGACGTTGAGCCTGATCAGTATTAAAATGGGTGACTACTTTGGAATACCAGGTGCTGTGTGTACTCTCTGCTTATATCGGCATTGTTTCCAGTCGCCCTGGACTTCTCGTTGCCACTGAAATCAAGCAGGGCAGATTCATGCGATGTGTGGTTGGAGATTGCGCGACCCTTGCTTCACAATTACACGGGCAATTCCCCTTACAGAAGGTATTCATTGTCTCTCAAAGCTAAACGAAGCATATTTCATTACTGAATTTATTCCATTGAAACATTGATAACTCAAAAACTATTTATTTGTTCAAGCTGAAATTTTGCATCGTCCTTATGTTATCAAATAGCATCAAATCTATATATTAAATGTGTAAAATCGGAAGTTGAAATTCCGTCAAAATTTTGACCTTGTAATAGTCAATGTCAACGGTCATGGTCATATACTATATCGGACTTCATTGAGTACAATATGAGCCAGATAGCGAGTGTCTACTGTGAACAGAATAAAAGTTATCGCCAAAAGTTTTACCGTTTCCGTAACGTTGACCGTGTACCTTGATATTCCAAGATCAAATAATTTCTAAATTAGACCATGATTAATTGTATGACGAAGTTTGTTGAAGATTTGTCAAGCGATGTGGCCGCTAAGCAGTACACAAATAAAAAAGTACAAGTATAAACTCGATCGAAAACGTAACCCTCATTGACAGAGTTAAAACTATTTGGACTTCTCCAGAAAGGGGTTCGAAGCGTTTCATGAAAATTCAGATACCTCCGAATTTTGTGAAATTTTAAAAAGATGTATTAAACACTAATTTATAAATATGTCCCAAATTTAAAGTTCTTTCGGGTATTTTAAAGGGTTTTGGGAGGGACATAATATTAGCACAGTCGCCTCTGTGAAAATTAAAATCTTATATAGAATTTGTCCGTTTGTCCGTCAGTCACAATTTTTTCCGTCAGTCGCAATTTTTAAACGTACCAAATAGATTGCGGAATTTGTCTCATTTTTAAATATCAGCGATTGTAACTACTTTTAGAAATGATGAATATTGCATTAAAAATAATAAATTTCCAACCAATAAAGCAGATTCCATGATCGGAAATCGAAACCGAAACCATGAGATCTTCATTCTGATGTTTTATTAACTGAGCTATTTAAACTTTCTTGAGAATTACCAAAATAATTATAGCCTTGGCGTGACGTCATAGATTTATGATTTACCTCATATTTAAAAAAATGAATTCAAACATAAGCTATAATTTAAAAAAATGAATGGGTAAACATTATCAATAGTGTTGGAATACTAGAATTTGGGTTCCGCAGTGCACATAATATTAGTATTTTAAATTTACATTGAATTCGAACCATAGTCATTAAATACGACTTAAGAAAGCTTCTTCATAAGATCCCTTAAACGTAAGTCTTCGATGTTAAACATTTTCTAGAATGAAAATCATGTAATGGATTTTAATAAAAATTGGAATAAGTATTCTAGCATTATATCTTGATTTTACTCTTTTTGCACCACTTTTATATAAAAAGTGGTGCAAAAATGTTCTGTTTGAGCAATTAATTCTACTCGTCCTGAGATGAGCAATTTACCAGTTTCTTTATAGATACTATTTCAAACTTAAGCGTGACAGACCAAGGGACACAGTCTTTTAAATAGGGGGTTAGATGTATCTAACATCTTACAATTAAAGTACTTAAAAGACGAAAGCCTACCTTTATTGGATTGTGTTTAGAAGGGGACACCCCTTGAAATATAACGAAGACAATAAGGGAATAATTAGGGGAAAGTACATAAGGGGGAAAAGGAAGGAGAGAGAGAGAGAAAGAAAAGGAGAGAAATAGATAGGCTGAAAGTGAAAAATGGAGAGAGGAAATAAAGCAAAAAAGAGAAAGAGAGAGTAGGAGATACAGAAAAGAGAGAGTGTGAGGGAGAGAAAACTAAAATGGCGGACAATGGACGATATGCGATAAGTGCTTTGGGAAAATTCTATTCTTTCTTGAAAAGGTATCTTCTGCAGACAACTGAGCATGTGCGCTCAGCTTTATAGATACAATTTCCTGTTGGAACATAAAAATCCCTAGCAGCAATGTTTATTTTCTTCGAGAGATCCATTAGGCTTCTATGATTAATCTTGTGCAGATAGCATAAATCTGACGGCGTTGAGGTCCATTTTGAAGCCTTTTCCCGCCAATTGGTAGGATAGGACCTGATAATTTTATATTTAGTATCATCCAGGGATGCTTGAAATCATTAAGAGTTTCCGATTGAAGAACGAAAGCGCGATTGACAAATCCTAATAATAATATATTAGGAACTATGTCTCACACACACACGAAAACACACAAACATTCACACAAGCACATACGCAAACGCATATACATATACGTCCATACACACATTTTCGCACTCAAAACACACACACGCACATACATATATATAGAGAGAGATTTGGATTTTTCACTTAGAAAAAAGATTATTCAGTGAAGACCGGGACTAGGCCAATAAAAACAAGCTCGATGATACTCGATTACAGGGTACAGAGCATTTATATGTGATTTTTTGAGAGCTTACCAAAGCATTCCGTTCAGGAACCCAATCAACACCACAAAAGACCTTTTCATTCAAAAATTATTTAAAAATAACTTTTGAATGAAAAGGTCTTTTGTGGTGTTGATTGGGCTCCTGAACGGAATGCTTTGGTAAGCTCTCAAAAAATCACACACACATTATATATATATATATATATATATATATATATATATATATATATATATATATATATATATATATATATATATATATATATATATATATACTAATTTAAGATAAATAATATTCAATTATTTTTACCTACAAACGCTAGCGATTCGAGCTTTCGTTCTCAACAGTGCAGGGATGATAATTATATATATATATATATATTGTAATTTAGTGTTATTAGTGTTATAGGAAAAAGAAGCAGAGTGCTCAATTACTTGTGAAAGAGCTTATATTTTTTTATATCAATTGACACTATGCATTTGATCTTCCATCGATACCTCCGTTTTCACGGAAACACTGAAAATACAGCCCTTAGTGGATTACACTATCCAAACATCGGCTGACGAATCGGTTACATGCGGTATCTTTAGCCCTACGGGGTGAGTTTCCAGTCTTTTCGTGAATCCAAAAGGTATCGATGGAAGATCAAACTAATTTAAAGTTTCCATTGAAAATATATATAGGTTATTTGCATCATTACCCTGAAACTGCAGTCAAATGTTGGCCATACATATACGTTTTCATTACAAAAAAAAGATAATTAAAACCGTGTAATTGTCGACATTGATTATTAGATGAAACATCAGTTGCAGTGTCTTTCTTCATCTTAGAATGGGACTGGGAATACATGTAGTTTCAGAATTCGTTAAGGCTTGCTAGACATGCAATGCCATTTAAGGGCAAATTTCGACTATAATCGCCCAATGGAATCCCCTCCAACCTCATCTGAAAGCGTGTTACAATGTCATACAAGGAATAGCTTTTTTCTAATGCGTATACAATGGTATTTAGATGGTTTATTAGTAAATAGTATAATTATCTTTAAACTCAACACAGAATTACAAATATTTGCAGGATTTTTTCTTCACACAAATAATAATCCTGAAAACGGTAAACAACATTATTTCAAATTACTTCTCTATATAAATAGTGCGAGTATCATTTTAACCGATAAAGAAGAAAAAAGCGAAATATGTTTGCTAGAAAACAAAGATATAGAGAGGGGGAATATGAAAAAGAGAGAAAGCGTGAAATAGAAGAAATAAGAGAAATATGCAGCTCGTTTGCAGACGTGTGAATAATTCAGCTAAAATTAAATTGACACAAATCAATATATATATATATATATATATATATATATATATATATATATATATATATATATATATATATATATATAAAGCGTTTAATACAAATATGAATTATTGTAAAATGAAACATTTTCAACGGCCATTTTTTTTAATTGGTCACATGATTATTATTCCTCCTTCTTCTTTTGCTTGGCTCCATTCTTCCCGAAAGGGTTGGATCACAAAAAAGCCCTCTCCCTGATGATACCTCAGCTCTTGATAGCTCTAGATCGATAACATCGACATGCCAGTGTAGCAGATTCTGTACATCTTAGAATAAAAAATCCATAATACAGCTCAATATTTTTATTGAGCACTTTTTTATAAGCCCGGTTTTATTCCCTTTGGATTTCTACCCTACTTGTATTACTATATATATATATATATATATATATATATATATATTGTCTAGCCAACGGAAGTGTGTATGCTAGTTTAAGCTGCGCTTGCTTGCTGCCGTGTCAAAATTTATGTGTATGAATATACGTTTTGTTTGTACGTGTGCATGTATAGAAGTTGTTAGAATGGTAAGAAATGTGTTTGTGAATTTGTATGTGTGTTATTTTTTGTTTGCATGTACATCATATTCTGTTTACGCCTGTATGTGATTGATGCTTATAATTCTCTAATGTGTAAGTGTATAAGGGGAGGATCGAATTATATTAGTCGCTGATTATAAAATCTGGCATGCTTAAAAAGGCTCCCCCCGTTGTCATAACCTTGAGAAGAACGAAATTTTGCTAACCTCAACACTTATATCTCTTATATCTCTGAGCTTCTTTGCACAATTTTAATTATTGCCGTTACAGCCCTGACGAAGTGTGCTGAGAAAAAAAACGTGAATTAATTTGAGTAGGCTGTTTATATAATGTTATATATATATATATATATATATATATATATATATATATATATATATATATATATATATATATAAATTGTGCTCTTATGAGCTTGCTGCTCTGGTACCCCCACGAGGTAAATTCACTAGACCAACCCGACAATCTGCCAAATCCCATTCATTCACTGTGGAGGTCCCCAGATGCCGAAGAGCTTTCTACTCCAATAGCTTTCTTCCTCGTGCTGCTGGACTCTGGAACTCCCTCCGTGCTCCTTGCTTTCCTGACGTTATTGACATGCAAACATTTAAAACTAATGTAAACAGACATCTCGCTACGCAGCTCCTAATTTAGGTTGACCCCCCCTCCCCAAGCCTTCACACTTTTTTCTCAGTAGCCCATTACGTCTACAGTGGCGACCTGCCTTGTTTGGGGTGAACTATGTTAATATATATATATATATATATCAAACGCGAAACATATATATGTCTATGAATATAAAATATCTATGTATAAATAATAATTATATATATATAATTATTATTGATAAATAAATAGTTTTATATCCATAGACATATATATGTTTCGTGTTTTTATTTTACGCTCGTCAGTATGGAATTACGTAACCGTATCACCGGTCGAACAATTCGACCCCCAGGTCCACGTATTATGGACCCTGGTCTCGTAACCATTCGGCCCACGCAACGATCACGCTTTGAAATGCGAGAGAAATACACATTGTATTCTTTCAATATAAACAAAAGTACTGTGATTCTAAAGAAAGTTATATCTCCCAAGGGAAAGAATAATGCAACGTGGCTAATTTATGAATCATCAATGTATTATCTATCGAAAGGGCTTAACTTAATAGGAGGTTAAAAAGTTAATAAAAACGCAGAATGTAGCCAACTAATCTCTCTCTCTCTCTCTCTCTCTATATATATATATATATATATATATATATATATATATATATACTACTAGTAGTAGTACTATCCAGACCGTGACTGGAAGGTCATGGTCACTGTTGAATGCTGAAATCCACGGGGAGGCTTATAGTCAACTAGATTCCAGGGAACAATATATGTTTTATCAGCGCTAAGTCAATGGTTACGATTGATGTGAAAACTCCAGGTAAGACTTATTGTTACTCAGATCCCAGGGAAAACCACCGGCCATTTTCAGCGAGGATTAAATGGTAACAACTTGCTACAATAATAATAGTGGAATGGAACGAAGACTAGTGACAATTTGGGGAGACTTGCTGTCACTCGGATTCCATAAAAAACTACTAGTTTAACACCGACACATCACTGGTAACGGATGTGTGAAAAATCTAAGTTACTAATAATAATATGAAAATTCTGTAGTTTTTTTTTTAACATTATAAGAACTAAAACACAAAAATATATAAACACACATGTATATTTTCATATTAATTTTGATACATATATAGATGTTATTTATTTCAAAAATTAAATTTTAGAATTGAATTTTAAATATATATGTGTATTATTATTATATAATTACTATTATTATTATCATTATTATTATTATTAATAATAATAATAATAATAATAATAATAATAATAATAATAATAATAATAATAATAATAATAATATAACAGTTCATATCAACATAGTACTTAAGGTTTCACACTACGAGAGCGGACTCTGACGAAAAAAATACAGTGTAAGTATAAGTAAAACTCAAGAAAACACTGTATATTATCGTCTGGGTTCGCTCTTCCAGCTTAAAACCTAAAGTACCATGTTGATCTGAACTTCTGTAATATTATATATATATATATATATATATATATATATATATATATATATATATATATATATATATATAGTAAATACAGAAAATTTAAATATTGAAATATTTAAGAACATGGAGTGCTTACACATGTGATAAATGAAAATATAGAGATTAGAAAAGGGAAAAATGAGTGCTGAACGTCGATAGACAATAAAAGCGATTCGATACTCACACGATCATTCACTCACTTTAATCATTCTCCCCCCTCTCTCTCTCTCTCTCTCTCTCTCTCTCTCTCTCTCTCTCTCTCTCTCTCTCTCTCTCTCCTTGCTCTATTTCCTTGGCTGTCGCGGCTTATTTGCCGGCGGAAAAATTGTCCTGTCGTGTTGGCTTGCATTGCCTTCCCATCACGCACGATGGCGGCGCGAGGAATGAGTCAGACGATGGTCACCGCCTTCTCTATTAAAATAGGGGGGGGGGGGGGTGATGATGATGATGGCGAGGATGATGATGGCGACGATGATGATGGCGACGATGATGATGCCAATCTTTGCGCGACGAACAGGACAGCAACTGCTGTCAAAAATATCCCTGTCAAATAATAATTAGTGTCTCTACAAGTGAAGCAATTTAAAAGAATGTTATATTTCTCTGCGTTTAAACTACAGCGTGATTTAATCTATCTCTAAAGTAGAGTAGTATGTATGTCTATCCTTCTGTGAATTTGGGCAGCAATTTTGAATGGTTGATGCAAGAGCGAAACTAACAGCAGATTTGAAATTAGCAGGTTCTTGCGTGTGTTTTACCTGGTTTAAAAATTATGTGAATATAACCTCAAGGGTTTCCCAACCAGGCTTCCGCGGATCCCTGGGGTTCCTTAAGAGCTTGCCAAGGGTTCCTTCAAGAGATGCTGATCAATAGGCTGAGATTATGATGCCTCTGTACATATGTGCAAATGCATTTATCAGTTTGTGTTGTTGTTGCTGTTGTTGCTGTTGCTGTTGCTGTTGTTGCTGTTGTTGTTGTTGTTGTTTCGAACCTAATTTTTTTATACATGTACGGAAATATTTTTTGAAATGTTGGCGGTATTATAACAATATTTTCAAACTGTCACATAATTTTAACAAAAAGTATAATATTCACGGAGAATATATTTGCAGAATACATTTGGCAAAAATAAAACGGTGAGTTAGTGGTCAGACGACATAAAACTGTACGTGGGCGATTCGTGTGCAACCAAATAACTTGCTCGACGTATACAGACTGATTTTAGCAGCCCGTCAGTCTCCATTTTTTTCTCCAGGTTATGTATATTATTAATTGTTACCCATCATATAAGGATGGTATATAAACTAGAAAAAAATAGGTATGTTTGTTTATTTTAGTTCTTTAAATTGGTAATGCTCAGAGATCAGAAAACGCTTTGAATAAGCACAGATTTCGAGGTGATTCTACTTAAATAGTGATATTAAAAATAGATATATTGCTTGCATTATGAAGTGGAAATAAATGAATAAGATTGTAAAATATGTTTTTATGGGGGGATGGGGGTTTTGAGACATCATTATTATCGGAAGGGTTCCACGGAGTGAAAAAGGTTGTGAAACACTGACCTATACTATATCTGTGATGTCTACGTTTGTCCGTCTGTTCCGTTAAATAATTGTAAACATGATATACATTCTTACACACATCTAAGGACATATTCTTTTGGGACAAAAATGTCGACTAATTCATATACATGCGCAAATCTATAATATAAATGTAATATATCTCTTTCTTTCTGTCTGTCTATTCGGGGATACAATTGAAAACAGAGCCCTATACAAAAATCAAACACAACTTTTCTCAAATAAAATTTTACGATAAATCAAATGATAGTTATTTAAGGTACTTCTGCAGTTTAGGGACAGTGATGAAATGATATCGTTATTATTTAGAAACCCATGCTTAACATTGGGAGGGGGCTTTGTTAACTATTCTGTACTTTCACCTAACAATTTAAGAAACAAAAGATACTATAATAATTAAATTTAACTTGAGAATCCTATTTAAAAAATAGTCCGGTCCGTAAACTGCAGAAGTACCTGATTTCATTTTGTATTTAGTGGGTTTATCATGTGGTTCACGTTCTCACTGTAAATAAACAGCAAAAACGACTTTTTAGTTCACGTTATGTTATTCATTGTATTATAAGAAAAGCCCTGTAACAAGATTAAACACAACTTTTATCAAATAAAATTTTACGACGAATCAAAGTATTATTATTTCTATTAACGGGTAATATTTTGGGGTTTGCATTAGTGCCGGACATCTTTAAACAGAAGAAAAATACGTTTTATTTCGTGATGGGACGATTTCAATATTTTTCCCGATTCCGATACCATTACGGATTTTTTTCTAAATCCCCGATTCTGATACAATTACCGATTTCGATTCTTTTAAAATCTACAAATATTTCGGGATAGAGTTTGTTTTTTGTTTTTTTTTTAATTTGCAGATTACCGTAAAAGCCAATGTAATATTTGCATATATTTTCGCAAACGTAAAAATACCCTTGTGTGAGGGGTGTGATCTATAGATTTTAGTTTTATTTGTGGTTTCAAATCAATAAATATTTATTATTTCACCATTAGTACCAACAATGAAAAATAAAGTGTTAAAAAAAAAAAACTAATAAAATAATTTTTTAATCGTTTTTTTTGCATCGGAAAATAGACACAAACTTTTCTGATTCCAATACCGTTACCGACATCCAAAAAAGTTCCGATTTTTTCGATTCCCGATTCCGATTAATCGTTTCAACACTAGTTTTATTTTATGTTATTCTATTCTATTATTTAAAAAGCCTTTTAACCCAATCTTCCTATGGCAATATTTTACGCGGAATACAATGATAATTATTACTTTATCCAAGTTATTTATAACGTTTTGGGGGGCAGGAAAATACGATATGCTTGGTTAATATAAAATCTGAAAACAATTAAAATTGATTACAATTTTTTTATATGTACTAAAGTGCATGAGAAAATAAAATATCAACTTATATTAAGTTTTTTAATCGATTTTTAACAATCAATCAATACTAAGTTACTTTATATCGTCAAATAATGAAACTTAACATCATCATTCAAAAGTTATTTTTTGTTTTTTTTTCTTTATCAAAGGAAAAATTCGCTTCATTAAGCGACGGGTGCGTGTTCGATAATTAATATTTCCTTTGGTTAAGAAGCACACATGAACCATAATAGTTGACTTTTGCCTTTTCATTTTATTTTAAGCTGTGAATTGTTTTCTAATCGATAGTTCAAAGACTTAAAATCATTTAGGAATTTCGAACGCTTTGTATATATTAAATATTCATCTAATACATAAATTACAGTCGATTTTTTTGTGGATCTAGGATCGATCATAGATACGTTTAATGCGGCTCAATTAAAAGTTCTGTTTCGTTATTAAGACTTGTCGTACTACTCTGTAATTGTTCTTATCTCAACAAATAATCTAAATTAATATATGTGAACGTTTTTTTTCAGTTATCACTACTATGTTACCATCAAAACGGTTCACTGTTATTTAAATCAATATCACAGCATAATCATTTGAAATACTGTATATATAGTAGAGACAAAATTCCCAAACACATCTATTTACATGCCTAATTTGCATAACTATTTTTAAACAGTTTTTAATAATTTAATTCATGTGTTATTCATTTGTAATTTTATTTTCCTATTTTTCTATATGTATGCCTAGTTTTGTTGGTATTAACTAATTAAAGTTATTTAATATAAAAATGATAAATTAATACATTTGTATCAATATTAGCAACATGTTAACATTTGTCTATTTATATGAATAAATGCGAAAGTTTTTGTCTCGTGTTTACAACAAACATGTGGATGAAATGTTTATTATTTAAAATTTGTATTTCAAGTATTTCGAGTAGCGTATTTTGCGAGGCGATAGCGAGCCGGCAACACCAGCTCGTTATTAATTGATTCAAAAACGATCCACTCTGTTCACTTCATAACACTTCGACTAATTTGTACGTCTTTAAATAGGATATATAAAACTAAATTGGCTGTTCTCATCCATTATCAATAGATTAACAAAATGTCCGTTCGAAATTCGAAAGTGACTTAGAAATCTTCAAACTGGCGAATAGTAAGTAATTTCTAGCTTGAATTAAAGTTTAAAGGCAAAAGTCAAGTATTATGGTTCATTCATGCTCCTAACTCAAAGTAAAAACGCATTTACGAACGGTTGTATGAACGAACGAGAAATTCAGTACCAAATGAAACGTTTTGTATTAAAACCTCGCCAGAATTTGTAACAATCCAAGAAATGTTGCACGAAGCAAAACAGAATCAACGCAGAGATTTCTCCAGAAGAAATGGCATTTGTGTCGTGCGCTACTATCACGCAATTCACAGGCCTCCCGGGCAATATCCCACTGACCCTAAATGGACCTTGCCAGAAACGCTCTTGCAATGCGAATTTAATTTTCTGAGCCTAACCATCATTGGCATCCACCCAGACTCCCTCTCCTCCCTTCGCTCGTCCTGCACCGCCGGCAAACCAGACAAGTCGGACTACGAGCAAATACACAGATACGAAATGCGGATAAGATGCCCAAGAATGATGGGAGATAAAATATCGAACGAAACACACACGCAAATAGTCAGAGACAGTCTGTTAGTAAAAGAGGGAACCGCTTGGAACGGCAAAATATAAACTGGAAGCAGCTGTTCCGCCATCTTACTGTAAATAAAAGAGGATTGAATAGAAATGAATTATTGTTTGTGGTCGTCGTCTCCCCCCCCCCCTCTCTCTCTCTCTCTCTCTCTCTCTCTCTCTCTCTCTCTCTCTCTCATACACTCGTTGACTCGGACGCCATTACGCGTCAACACATTTAGTTTACATAGGTAAATCAATAAGACCATCGCCTCGCAATCGAAAAAGTGAGTTGACAAAGAAGATAATTAAGTTGAGCTATCATTTTATCTTCTTATGTATTTTTTTTTTTTTAGTATATAAAAATATACTTGAATTTAGTTTAGATTGTATATTAAACGACTGTTAACGTAAACACTATCATTCTTTACATTAATTTCTATGGAAATCAGACTTTTTTGTTACGAAAAACTCAAATAGTGTACGATCTTGTACGTATTTTTTTTTTCATGCCTTGCATAGATTTTCATTTTTCAGCGAAATCCTATTTGCAAAAAACTAAATTTAGTAATATTAAAATTGCTAAACCAAAGGCATGAACCATTAATCCCCCAGCAACATTTCAACTGTTGTTCAATTACAATGTGCATTGAATTAGAACATTAAATAAACCAAACAGGGGTGATATTACGTAAAAAAAAGACCAATCAAAGAGAAATAGGTTGAAGCCTCGTTTCTGTTTCTTGAATGACGTCAGTGGAGACTTCTAATAAAGGGAGATAATTTAAAACTGACTATTACAGTACAAGTCTCCCCAAATTTATTTTCCTCGGGAAGTAGTTACGGTTATTAATGGAGTGGTAGATCTGTTGGCCCAGTTCTGTCGTTTAGATTTACCCCATAGTTCGTACGCAGGTTATCGGTCTGTAGTTGCTTGGGGTCGTTCCCCTCTTGCGTCCATATTATTGGCTTCGTCACAAGAGTAGAATAAGGCACATGGTCGGTTTTTAATGTTGGGAAAATCCAGCTCCCCCTCCAAAAAAAGGAGCACTCTTGATTGGGACAAAAATGAAAATTGTCTCAGTCTAGAAGAATTTCTTCTTCACTGACCAAGGACAGAAAAGCTGAAGTGTAGTATCAGAATAGAAACAAAACCTTTCTCTTAGCTGTCTCCTTGTATTAATTTAGTCCTCCCTTTTATCATCCTCTTTGGTGTATCCGTTTCGGGTGTACATCTTCTTAGGTTTTGTGTTATTCTTATTATTATTTACTCAGAAGGCATTTTCACACAGACAATAATCTCCGAAGTCTGAGTAACAACAAGTCTCCCAAGATCTCCAGTACTTTCCGCCTCCTCCGACAACCATCGCAAATTATGTTGTGTTGTTGCAACAGTCGCTTACCATTGATTCATCGCTAACAACGACCACTGATCCTCTCTGCGATTTGGGCGGCAATAAACATCCCAAAGATCCCAGTACTTTCCGCACACTTCCAGTGGAGGTCTTGTAAGTGCTATTCCTCTCGGGCTTTCCATCCTCCTTCATGACAATTTTGTGAGGCTGGTTTCATCAGATTGTGCTGGGTGGGGGGGGGCATTTTATGAGATTTCTTGCAATGTCAGTTCACTTGGGTTTACGTAGTGTTTTTTCTATGTTTTTGCTTTATTTCTATGTCAACTTCCATGTTGCTAGTTAGTGTTCGTAGTTTATTTGGGTTGGTTTCAGCATTCGAGGATTTTTCTTAACATTTCAGCTGTTTGTATCACCATAATCCTTATTGTTATTTACTCACTGCGAATAATCACACGAGTCATTATCAGTTATTGCTCACTTGCAGTAACAAGTGGTGTGCCCTGGAGTCTAAGTGACAGCAAGTCTCCCTATATGTAGTGTGGACATAACGATGTCTCAGGTTGTTATTGATACCTGTTCATTGTTTTTGTTTTACATATATATATATATATATATATATATATATATATATATATATATATATATATATATAACTGCTAATATATCATAAATAGACTATATGACGATGGAAAGACCGAGAAGGGAGAGCACTATCGAAATGTTCACTGGAGAGTCACGAAGAAAACTGAAATCTTTAGGAAACTTATTGTCACTCATATTTTAGACAAATAAAACGGCCATTATCAGCGATAAATCAATGGTAAACGGATGTTGCTATAGCACAAAATAATTTGCAACATTGATCGAAAGAAGCAGGGAATGCTGGAAATTTAGGGAGACTTGTTGTCACTCAAACTGTAAGGAACACTACCCGTTTTGCCAGTTAGTGATCA